>OU343224.1:334895516-335037102 GCA_910596185.1 Chrysanthemum makinoi
TTAGTAAGATTTGGTAATATCTTGGAAAGATTTGAATAAAGATTTTTTAGATTTTTGTCGCAGCACCCACGGAACCAAATGTATAAAGGACGGAACCCTTTATTTGGTTCCTTGGTCCATGGACGCTCACCACTTTTGCTATAAATACAAGCCCATTGTTTTCCCATTTCTTCACCACTTAAAAACACATCTCCTACACCTTCTTGCATACATTTAGATCAATCATTAACAATGTAGTAACATACATTAAACACCCTAATGATCATGATCATAATGCTTCTAACATTCATCTTTATTGTAAGCATACTCTACATTTTGATCAACCAAGGAAAGTGTTAGGAATTAGAAAATTCCATGTTAAAGTGTCGGTCACCCCAATTATGGTCTAGCATATGTTAGCTCGTAGACGTGTCGTTAGTTACGTTATTTAGTAGTTAATTAGTTAGTTTGTAGCATAGTTTAGTTTAGTGCAACTCCGTGGAGGAAGGACGGGTCTTTACCCACTGTATGCCTGATCCACAACCAGATAGAGGACGTATTGTTTGTAAGTATAAATACCCTTCCATCCATGGGGTGGGGTTTGGAATCTAACCTTTCATTTTTATTGAACCAACTCTTACCACACCATCTCTCTACTTTCTCTCTCTAAAATGTCTAACATGTATTTCCATCATCCAAGACCACCTGAATCATCATAACACGATAATATTACGATCCTAAAATTGGTATCAGAGCCAGGTTCTATAGATATGCACAAGTCATGATTTCTTCAATTAAGTGTGGATGCTGTGAGCATGCGGCTTTGGATTGACTCCTCAATTCTGATCAGCTGCAACCGTCCAAATGTACCTGCAAACAACGGTTAGCAATAAAACATACGAAAGTGTCTTTGATCACTTTCGTTGAATTGAGGTACACGGCCCACGGTTCCCCGTTGAAAAGTACAAGTACTGCTTTATGAGGTATGATTCCGAAGAATCTCCTTGACAGGGTTTCGCAGCTGCTCTAGCTGTTCCTGTTAGGATCGTATGTATGGATGATTTGGTGAATCGGGAGGTCTTGGAAGATGGAAGAACACCATCTTCAAGTTAGAGAGATAAAATAGAGATAGGAGGGAGAATACTAGGTGTTTTATTAATGAAAGTTGAAAGATACACTAATGAGACTCACCCCTCCATGGAAGTATGGAGGGGTTTATATACCCAAACACATACATCTATGCCTAAATGACATAACAAGCCCTTGTGTTTAAGGTAACAAAGATAGAAAATGTAATCCCGTCAATGTTGTTCCATTTACGAGTTAGGAGCGATTCCAACAATCTTCCCCCAATGGGACGACATAAGGGATTACTTACAACATTTACTACAAATATAGAAAACAAATGAAGAAAGGTCTTCATAAGCTCTTTAAGTGTTGAGGATGATGAAAGTTTACGCTCTTTGTCTTCTTCTTGTACCTCGACTTGAGAACCGTTTTCTTCACTGTAGGCAAATGATAATATGCATAAATTGGATTAACTTCCAATTCATGCCGCATCTCTTTAGCCTCCTGCATCCTTTTTGGCGAAGTTTCTGAATTAGCTTCCCCCCAAACTGACAACCGTCTTTAGCAGATTCGAAACTTTGATGTAGTGAACATTTCCTATAACTTTTGAAGTTTTCAGACGTTACGGAATTTGTAGATGAGCAGTAAACCACACAAGGTAAATATGACTTGTTGCGGAAAATCCGTTCGGGGTAACATGCAAGAAATCAACAAGATCTTCTCACGTATGTAGATGCTTCACACCAAATAAACCACGAAAGACGAAATGAAACGACTTCAATGTTCGCGGTCTATCGGAATAATAGTTAACCGTGAATCTGCAATTACTCGATAAAATGACCGTGTGTGAGGCATCACAACATCATATTTAGGTAACTTCACACACGATAACTCTGTGAAAGTGAGACGACAACACCAACTTGAGAAATTTTAACCACTGATCGTCTCATTTTCCCCGATTGAAGAAATTAGTGAAAGGAGAGGGTTTTGAAAAAATCCAAAAACATCAAAGGAAGCAAACACCACCTATACTCTCTTCCCCTCGATGTTTTCAATGAATCGAATCATACACCACGTATGTTGATGATGAATTGGAGACATCGAAACCATGTATGTTCAATTAATCGAACAAGTGTGACGTACCATAAATATCTTAGAATCAATCTGATAAAACTTTCTCGGTATATACTTTCTGCCTAACTCTTTACCGACCCCATTATCATTCGGACGACTTTGTAGTGACTAATGATGGAGAAACCCAATATACGAACTTGAGACTTGAAGTATATAACCCGAACTTGTGACTTAAACTTGCACTATTGTTAGACGAAGAACCATTTTTCTTAACTCCATCGAAAAAAGGTAAACTTAAAGTTTCTCAAATTATCCATACCTTAGTGTGACACTTGAGTACAACAACGTAACTCCTTAAAAGTGATAGTTATAAGTGCGTGAGCAACAACGTAACTCCTTACAGGTTCAACAACTCAAGTCTTTGTCATTCGAAACGGTTAAAGCTCGAACAAGGATCTCGAAGAATCATGCATCCAACCAACCCCGATATCTTCAGATACTAAGTACACGCGCCCGTGATATCCCACTTCAACCTCAAATAAATAATAAAGAATTAACTCCATAATCACATCGTGCGGTTAAATGCCCCAAAACTAGCCTTCATTAACGGTTAAAATGAATTTGATAATGGTTTCCCGATCTTGTCAAATTGTATCCTCGTGAAAATTAATCATTACCAAAATACCACTCCTTTGTCACCAAATATTATACCAAAATTTTAGTTTCGACAAACAGAATTTGCAAAGAAAAGCAATTTCGTGTGTAACTAAACTGATTGGAAATATTTTTCGGCCCATGATCCAAGTTCAATGTATCAACAGGTTTTGTATTGTAGTAACAATATTCGGCCCACGAGTACAAGATCAGTCCAAAAATTCTTAACACCACCCGATCCAAGTCTCTAATCCAATCCACAAAACCTAAAAAAACGCAGGATATAAAGCAACCCCTTATTACTCCATTTACCCTAATATCACTCAAACCCTAATCCTCAATTAACCTAACAAAAAACGCAGCCAAAACCCCCATCCTCTCATATGAACACAACCCAACTCATGTCTCAAATCTTTTGAATCTCTCAAATACAAACCCAACAAATCTCAAGAAACAATAAACATACAAATCTCTTTGCTTTCTTTTGCTCTAGTCCGAACAAGAAACAATGGTAAGTTTTATGATTGTTGTGTCTTGTTTTGAGTTTCAATCGAAAAAAAGAAAGATTTTAACATTATTGTTATAAATCCACTCTTTTATATTTCGTATAGTGACAAGTTTGTCCAAGATCAATGATAGTTCAATTTTTTCGTGTGAATGATCTGATAAAGGTTTTGTAATCACGAAAAAATACAACTGAGATCTAGTAATCATTTAATTTTCCAATTGAAACTGATCTGTGATGTGAGAGTTTGTTTTCGATCGATTAAAGATCTATGTACTCTCATGAGAGATACAATAGAAAACACAACTGAGATCTTCCTTTTATTTGATTTTAAATATGTTTTGAGTTCACTTGAGATGGGGTTGATGTTGTTGGTGTCGGTGTTTGTCAATAGGAGATGGGTAATAGGATAGACGTAGCTTATGGTTTATTGTTGACGTGATATGGTGATGGTGTTAGATTAGATTGGATTTGAACTAGTTTGATATGGTTGTGTTGTGGTCAAGAACTATTTATTTTTTCCTTCTTCCTGTATTCTTTTTCGAATGGCTTACTTGACCAGTGAAGATGAATCGGATCTGAGGTTAATGAGTCGTGGTATATTTGGTTTGGTCATGTGTTCGAGTCTAGACTGATTCTTCTTCTTCACTTCTGTCAATCATACGCGTAACCTTGGTTGTATGAAGGGTTATGCGTGAATCAAAGCCTTATGTGTAAACTCATCTTACGCGTAGAATAGACATACGCGTAATCCTTTTGCTTATGCGTAACTTTGGTTAGGCGTAAACCAGATTCTGCCGAAGCCTAGGCTTATGCAAAGCATACGCGTAACATTTTACGCATAACTTCACGGTTAGCGTAAATATCTCTGAAGATGCTCCTTTTCCGGCGCATTTTCTCAACCATTTTCCGTTCAAACTTATAAACGAAGTTACCGACTTTGACCACGGTGAAAATGACAAGATGAATAGTCTGACCTCATGACTTGAAATGTTTCACAGATTTGGTACAAAAATGTCATAAAAATGTCATAAAGATTTGGACAAAAAGAATTGACACAACAGCATTAAAGACTTTCTATAGAGCATGAGACATTTGACCAAAAAAAATACAAACTTGTAAAAAATCTGATGAAACCCAAAATGTTAATGAAAAAGGTTAAAACTTGGTAACAAAACAGATTTACACAAGAGTTTTTGACAAGAAAAATATCACCAAAATCAACCAAAAAATAACAAACCGACCTTGCTCTTGATACAAATGTTAGGATCGTATGTATGGATGATTTGGTGAATCGGGAGGTCTTGGAAGATGGAAGAACACCATCTTCAAGTTAGAGAGATAAAGTAGAGAGAGAAGGGAGAATACTAGGTGTTTTATTAATGAAAGGTGAAAGATACACTAATGAGACTCACCCCTCCATGGAAGTATGGAGAGGTTTATATACCCAAACACATACATCTATGCCTAAATGACATAACAAGCCCTTGTGTTTAAGGTAACAAAGATAGAAAATGTAATCCCGTCAATGTCGTTCCATTTGAGAGTTAGGAGCGATTCCAGCCTCAAAACCGAACGTCTCGTTAAGACAACACAGGTAGTGAGTAACTGCAAATTGGGATTCACTGATTGATGAAAAATGATTTGAAAAACAATCGCGTATTGCGTAGAAGAAAGAGTTTTGCAATACGACGAAGGTTTTATGAGAAAGATCAATTTTCAATTTAAAATACTTTTGTATTGGAAGAGTACACATTCGACGTGTATAGAGAAGAGATTCGCACATCGAACGGTTTTTCCAAAAGTATTTTTTCAATCAGAGATACTTTTGAATTTGAAAATGAATACACATTCGATGTGCTAGAGAAAAGAATATTTGCACATCGAGCGGTTTTCAAAAGTATTCGGTCAATTCATTTCGGACCAAGGTTGATTCACGAGTGAATCGCCCCATCGTTTCTATCCAGTTGTCACAAGCTTGACCTTTTGCAAGATCGCACATGTCACCCACCAAGAGCTTGTTTGATGTTGGCTCTATAAGGATTTCCATCTTCATCGTGAATATTTTACATATCACTCAGATGTTCTGGTAATACCACAAGGATAATCGGGACTCTTAAGATATATTCTCACTTTCCACATTATGAAATGAGTCTTCATTAATTTAGTGTCCTAATGAGATATTGTGGATGATCTCTTGGCTCTAGACTCGATAGTGCACATTTGTCCTTTCCTATGCGGAGACTGAGAGAGGGTCTCCTTCTTCAATATCAACAATCTCTAAGAGAAGCTCGATAGATTATGTCTGGTTCCCGTGAGAATGAAACAAGTCCTTTTAAGAGAGCTTGAGTAGCTTGGGAAGTTGTAGTGCGCAAGGTCATTGGGTCCATGAAGTCTTGTCTTCAATACCGAGTTACCTTGGTAACCTCAGGTAGCATATGAATTGAACCAGTTCGCCCTAAGGTTGAATTATTGGAGGGCTATTTCTTTTCACCCTTTTCACATTCAATTCTTTTTCATTATTCAACCCCTTCAGTGCTTGACAGACTTCATAACTAGAACCTTGTTGGGTTTATTCGATTACTAGCTTTGTCTCCTCCGCACTCTTCCCCGTATTCTCATTTTTCTCCTTTTTCATCATACCTAAGGACTCTTCACTATCATCTAGTGGATTGTCCCGGTAGATCCCTCGACTCTCAAGGGATCGTGGGAACTAATACCTAACCTCACCAACCTTATAACTCCATACATAAAGCAAAATGGTCGGTCTTTTTTGCAGTTCATTCTTCGTGAAACCAATTGAAAACAATCAAGGTACTTGTGATATGAGATCAAAGCATTTTGTACCTTAATAGTTTAGATCATTTAGAAAACTCCTCCCTCAACATGTGCATATGATTTAGAAATTGTTTAGCACATGGAGGCAAGAGGACTTTGAAATATTTTCTTTGATCACAATTTTCATAGAAAAAGCCATTTGATTTTCTTGGTAAATTCTCCCCTCAATATGTGCATAGGATATTTGAAATCATTTTATCACATAGAAGAAAGAGTTCTTTTGAAGCACATCCACGATCACAAAAACCATTAAGAAACCATTCGCTCCCCCTCAATATGTGCATCAATATATGAAAGAGTTTAACACATATTAGAGAGAGCCAGCACATTGAATCAAATGATCACCTTTTATCAAATTTCATATTGAATCACAAATTCGCCCCCGATCACAATTATCAAATCATTTGAGATTGATGATCTCTGTAGATTTAAATTGATTTTGAAGGATTTTAAGGAGAATCGTGACTTGAATATGAAAACGTTTTAACTGATAAGGATCGGATTTTGAGACTTTAAACTCCATTGATTAAATATGCATGATTATCTTTTGAAAACAATTGTATGACAAATAACCTTTTGATTTAATTGAAATCATTCTCCCCCTCAATCAATGAAATAAGTTGTTGATTGAGAGATAGATATTTTGACAAAAGTTAAGTCCAGATGATTTTCAAAGATAGAGTCCGAGTTATTTAACAAAGCAATTAGTTTTCATTAGATGGTAAGTAATTGTTTAAAGAATCAGAGCATGAGATTTGAAAAACCAAGATAAAGCATGGCTCTGTTCTTTCATTGAAGAGCGGGTTACTGCCTGAAATGAAAATAAAGTCTTGGAGCTTTAATGTCTCTAATTCAGATATGTTGTTTGGTTACACGGGTCGAGCCTAGTTTCTGGATTATTGGGTTGCACATTTTCGAGAATTGAATTGAGATGAATGGACATAAATCTGATTTAGACATTGTACTTTAAATGGTTGATGGTGCTTCTTGGATTTGAACTAAGTGTTGTCAATTGATTTGATTTCGCAACTTGAAAATTGACGATTTGATGATGTGATTTGTGATACTATGCTGTGATATTCGGTTTATACACTTTCAGGAGATATTATTTCGACTTGAATTCTTTGTTTGATCATAGTTGACTACGGGGTTGTGTGTATTTGGTATTTCTTATTTGTATTTGATGTAAAGTTTTCTGGGCGCGTTTACTTATTTTCGTCTTCTTTATTTCTACCCTTCCGCGAAGATGACTTGTTTGGGCGCTTATAGAGGATGATAAAGACTTGGCTATTTAGTTTGTGATTCTTCACTTAACCCACAACGTAGCTATCACTCCGGTGTCTCACTCAGTTGAGAATGTCAAGAGGTTTTGTACATTGGGTACACCGTTTCTTGTTCATGCGGATTATACAAGTTTAAGTAACAAATTTGGGGAATTCTACTTCTTGATCAAGTTTGGTATATCGGGTTTACTTCTCCATGTGGTCACTACAATAGCTGTCAGAATACGTGAATGATGTGTTTACCAAAGTGTTTACTGGATGGTTGATTGATATTGTTGATGTTGGATAATGAACCGTTGATGAACGTGCATGTTCCCTAAAACAGATATTCACTGAAACCAAAGTTGTCATATCACATTCAAGCTGACATTGTTTACGGTTTTGTCTTGATTTTGTAAAATCCCGCGAAATAATTTATTTCTCGGTTTAAATTATAGACTTGTAAAATCCCGTGATAATGGAAACATCTTGGTAATTGTAATGTGCATTTCCGGATCTATCTTACGATTTATTTTAGTTTGTAAAATCAGCGAAATAAACTATTTCTCTGGTTTAAACCTTAGAATTGTAAAATCTCAATGATGGAACCATCTGGAGAAAGGAAAGTGTGTTTCAAGGATCTTATTTGATGCTTTGGTGCTACGGTTTCTACTTGAAGAAAAGGATGTACTTCATAGTTGGATGTGGTTGGATATTCGTCATGGCAGTTTGGTTATTACATGGTTTTACGAGGTTATTTGCTTTTAACCATGGCCGATGAAAACCATTATGAGTTCACTTAAAACGTCAAAGGAGGCTAGAGTTCACTTTTAACCGGAAGATGTGACAACGGGGTTAATTCAAGATTATCTATTTGAGGTTGAAGTGAAATATCACGGGCGAATGTACTTAGTATCTGAAGGTATCGGGGATGGTTGGATGAAGATTCTTCATAATCCTTGTTCGAAATATTATCAAAAACGAAGACTTGGAAATCTAGTTATTGTTGGGTGACTTTTACCTTTTCTTTTACCACTTAGGGGAATTGGGCTCTTACCACCACAAAATAACTATCACTTAAAGGAGTTACGTTGTAGTGCTCGAGGTCACATTCAATTATGGATTTTCAAGAGGTGATATACGTCTAATACTCGATGGTTGGTTGGTTGAAGAGTATAGAGTACTTAGAGATTCAAATGGGCATAAAGTCCTCAACCGCTTTGTTACATATGCAGTTTAAGTCACGAGTTCGGGTTAGCTTACTTCGGGGTCAAGTTCATCACGACAAAGAGCCTACTGAATGATAATGGGATTGATTACATGTTTTGCCAAGAGATGATGAAAAGAGAGAGATTATGACGTATGAACACTTCAGTTCATGCCTCGTACTCCAAAGAAAAGAAAATGTGTACTTAAGTGCTGCATTACAAGAGAAATCTTCTTATTATGACCATTCTCGTCAACATGCTTTATGTTTTTCCATGCTTCACCATCAAGTGATCCGGACTCACGATAACAACTCTTATTCCACTTGCTCAATATAATGAAGATGCATGGCATCATGTGCTAATTTTTTGGGGGAGAAGTGTGAATATAATACATTTGGATGATAATCACTTGTTTAATCAAGAATGACATCTCCGTATGCAATTCTTGAGGGGAGAAGAAGTGTGAATTTTTTGCATTGTTGATTGATATTTGAGAATATATGGTCAAGCGCCTCTAACTCATGAAAGAACCGAGCTTCTTCTTATCGGATCATCTTCACATGTAGTTTCTTCTTAGAGCCGTTAGTTGACATCTTCACAAGGCGATATGAGTTTAAAGACAAGTGCTTAGGTTAATGCTTCACGCACATCAACATGATGATTCCGAACAACCTTCTGTTCTTGTTTGATGTGATTATTTGCTTGGTATTACCATTTCTCGTTGGCGCATTGCTAATTTTCTTGATGAACATCTTTCTGTTCTTGTTTGATTAGGAGGGATGTTAAGTTGGGAATTGCAAGATGTAAGTTAATTGGGATGCTTTCTTGGTGAGATGGAGATGTTAACTATCTATTCCCCAATTGGACAATCTTGAAGAAGGTCGAGTCTTCGATTCTGCATTTTCTACATGTTAGAAGACTAAAGGCGAGTTGCATTTGATTATTTAAAGACTTCTTCTTAATGGGCATTTTCAAACAGATTGTCGGTTTAGGGAGAGCACCATTGAGAGAGTGAAAATTGATTCAATCCTCATTAGACTTGCTCACATTCTTCGCAGCAAGTTGATTCTCAAGATTTCAAATGTTCTTCTTAACAAATTTCTAGTATATGGCTTATTATTTGTTCTTGATTGAAGTATCAAAACCAATGGGAAAGGAGACATCGTATCTAAGCAGTAAACTTGATGAACTTAATACTTCTAAGTGATTGAAGATATCCCACAAATGTTATTACGGCAGAGAAACTCAAGGTTTGACTCATGGCGAGTAAACTTGATGAACTTAATACTTCTAAGTGATTGAAGATATCCTGGGAAGACAATTGTCATTTCACAGCAGAGAAACTCAAGGTTTGACTCATGGCGTTTATGTCCTTATTCCATCTATGTGGGAAGAGATGGAAGAGTTAGTTTCTGAAGATGAAAGAGGTACACAAGTATGACATATTTAGGGGAGACAAATGTATAACATGAAGGAGAGAGATTGTGTACATTGGGGATGCTTCTTGTTTCACTTGAGTGCTTAATCAGTGATTCAGAGATATAATCACTTATTTCAGAGTTGACATCCGCAGAGATTGCCATCCGCAGAGATAATCAGTGACTCGGCCTGCTTCTTCAATGTTATCGGTTATTCTTTCTTTGGGAATGTGTGTACTTTGGGTTCTTGAGCTTCATACACAATCATCGGTGAAGAAAAATGTGAACATTGGGTAGGTGTTTTCATTCCCCTCATCAAGGAAGAAAAATATAAGTATGTGTCTTAAATCTTGTACTATCCACGGAACTCCAATTAGCAAACTAAATATTCTTTTAAGCAAATCTTCTAGAATCTTCCAAATCCTTCATCTTTTTGTAGTTTCCCTTCTTGTCACTTTAAGTCCTTCATGTTTCATTCTTCTTGTTTTGTATCATCAAATCTATAATAGACCCAACAGTTCCCGATCCGGATCCCACAATTGAAGATGATTGGATGCCGAAAGGAAAGGGTAACTATATCTTGGGTTGACAAATGAAGAAACGGAGCTTAATTTGACTTCTATGGAGAGTTGACATGGAAAAATGCAACGTAAGAGGTCTCACTGCATCAGCAAATGAAGAAAAGGAGCTTAATTTGACCTCAGTTGGCATTAAAATGCAACGTATGAAGTCTCACTGCATCAGCAGACGGTTTTCTTCCAGTTCACAAAGAATAACAACATAAGCTTCCATACCTCCTAACGTATCTTGTGCTGGAAAAGTAGTGAATGATACCATTTTTTAAACAAACTTTGAAAAATATTGTTTTGAAATGGAAAAAATATTGTTTTGAAAATAAATCAGATTCAAAGTTTTGAAATCAACCGGACTTTATTTTGTCAAATCTTCAGTGATTTCAAATTAAATATTTTCAAACGATATTTCATCAAAAAAAAATCCGTTTGTACGTTATAATGTGGTGATCTAAAGATTTAATGTTATGTCATGGTATGATTTTCTTTAAGAATCAAGATCTTTCAAAATGAAATTTTTCTGTTCTTGTTTGATTGTGAAATTTTTTATTTTACTTAAAGATCTCCTAAAACTATCATACCTGACACTAACAATCTTTAATGTCTGTTATTGGTCCTCATCAGTCATTTTTCAAAATCAAATCTTGCCACGTCTTTTCCTAAAATTTTCTAAATGATTTAAATCAACTGGGATCACAAATCTCAAATGGTTAGAAATTTTTGATCGGGGGAGAGATCGTGATTTAAATCTCAAATCTGTTTAAATGGAATTGGTTTTAGTCCTTCAAAGGCACTCCTGCCTCCATGTGCCAAACGATTTCAAATACACAATGCACATGTTGAGGATGAGCAATTATCCAAAAACAAGATGAGTATCTAAAGCAGGCCACATGTTCTCCCATGTTTTCTAAACCTTATTAAATCACTTGGGATCTAAAATCTCAAAGGGTTTGATATTTTTGATCGGGGGAGAATTTGTGATTTAAATATGAAATCTGATAAAAGATGATCGTTTGATTCAAATGAATCTGCTCTCCCATATGTGCTAAACTCTTTCGAATCTCGAAGCACATATTGAAGGGGATCATTTCAAAAGAAAACAAACTTTCAAGGTACAAAGATTTATATGTTTCAACATAAAGTACCTTGATTGATTTTCTAAATGGTTTCTTAATGGCTATGTGATCGTAAATGTGCTTCAAATGAACTCTTGCCTCTATGTGATAAAATAATTTCAAATATCCTATGCACATATTGAGGAGGAGAATTTACCAAGAAAATCAAATGGCTTTTTCTATGAAAATTGTGATCAAAGAAAATATTTCAAAGCCCTCTTGCCTCCATGTGCTAAACAATTTCTAAATCATATGCACATGTTGAGGGGGAGGTTTTCTATATGATCAAAACTATTAAGGTACAAAATGCTTTGATCTCGTATCACAAGTACCTTGATTATTTTTCCAAATGATTTTTCAATTGGTTTTGAGAAAGAATGAACTGTACCAAAAGGCCGACCATTTTACTTTATGCATGGAGTTATAAGGATGATGAGGTTAGGTATTAGTTCCCACGATCCGCCAGAACCGGAAGGATCTACATAGGGACATTCCACTAGATAGTGTAGAGTCCTTAGGTATGATGAAAAAGGAGAAAAGTGAGATATGTGAATAATAGTGGACTCGAGGCAGAAAGCATCTTTGGAATAAACCCAACAAGGTTCTAGTTATGAAGTCTCGGTAAGCACTAAAGGGGTTGAAGAATGAAAAAGAATTGAATGTAAAAAGGGTGAAAAGAAATAGCCCTCCAATAATTCAACCTTAAGGCAGAAACCGGGTTCAATACATATGCTACTGGTTGTTACTAAGGTAACACTGGTATTGAAGACAAGATTTCATGGACCCAGTGACGCGACTTGCACTAAACTTCCCAAGCTACTCAAGTTCCTCTTAAAAGGGCTTGTTTCATTCTCACGGGAACCGACATTATCTATCGACTTTCTCTTAGAGATTGTTGATATTGAAGAAGGAGACCCTCTCCCTAGTCTTCGGCATAGGAACCAAATGTGCACTATTGAGTCTAGAGCCAAGAGATCATCCACAATATCTCATTAGGACACAAAATTAATGAAGACTTGCTGTTTCACACAATGTGGAAAGTAAATATATATTGAGAGTCCTACGCATTATCCTTGTGGTATTGCCAGAACATCCGAGTGATATGTAAGTATTCACGATGAAGATGGAAATCCTTCTAGAGCCAACATCAAACAAGCTCTTGGTGGGTGACATGTGAGATCTATCCAATAGATCAAACTTGTGACAACTGGATAGAAACGATGGGGCAATTCATTCTTGAATCAACCTTGGTCCAGGAATGGAATTGACGAATACTTTTGGAAAAACCGTTCGATGTGCAAATCTTCTCTTCTCTAGCACGTCGAATGTGTATTCATTTTCAAACACAAAAAGTATCTCTGATTGAAAAATACTTTTGGAAAAACCGTTCGATGTGTAAATCACTTCTTTTCTCTAGCACATCGAATGTGTACTCATATTCTAATACAAAAAGTATTTTGATTGAAAATTGATCTTTCTCATAAAACCTTCGTCGTATTGCAAAACTCTTTCTTCTAAGTAATACGCGATTGTTTTCAAATCATTTTTCATCAATCGCTGAATCTCTATTCGCCTGGTTCACTCACTCCTTCTGTTGTCTTTGAGACGTTCCGTTTGAGAACAACTAGAGCAGCATTTCGCGAAACCGGTCAAGGAGATTCTTGAATTCTACCCGATCACGTGCGCATTACTTGTCTTGATCAACGGAACCATGGGCCGTGTACCTCAATTCAACGAAAGTGATCAAAGACACTTTCGTGTTTTATTGCTAACTGTTGTTTGCAGGTACATTTGGACTGCTGGTGATCGTAATTGAGGAATCAATCCAAAGCCAGCGCCATGCTCACGCGATTCCACCTTAATTGAAGAAATCATGACTTGTGCATATCTACAGTAACCTCGCTCGATATTTTATTATGTTTCTCGCTGTACCGTGCAAATATCATGAGCCATAAAGCTTCCGCACTCACTCGATGAAAAGATGTCATGATCCAGAAAGTGTGAGCATGTCGGTCCGAAAGTCACAACTTTACATGAAGGCAACACTACAAAGGTGATCCGAGATTTATGTGGTGATGATCTCAAAGAAAGCTCGAAGATCATCAAGATGTGGATCAGTTCAAAGACCTCCACCGAAAGTACAAAATAATCGGACTATGAAGAGTCACTACAAATGCACAAAGAATGCGGACAATGAAGAATTGAAGTCCTCGGAGGCTGCAACAGAAGACAAAATAGAATGCTAGGATTGAAATGTATAACATGGGGTGACCTCCTTAGGGAGATTGTTAGGAATTAGAAAATTCCATGTTAAAGTGTCAGTCACCCCAATTATGGTCTAGCATATGTTAGCTCGTAATTAGACGGTGCGTTAGTTATGTTATTTAGTAGTTAATTAGTTAGTTTGTAGCGTAGTTTAGTTTAGTGCAACTCCGTGGAGGAAGGACGGGTCTTTACCCACATGTATGCCCGATCCACAGATTCCGATAGGAGGACGTATTGTTTGTAAGTATAAATACCCCTTCCATCCATGGAAGGGGTGTGGCTTGGAATCTAACCTTTCATTTTTATTGAACCAACTCTCTACCAAGAACACCATCTCTCTACTTTCTCTCTCTAATATGTCTAACATGTATTTCCATCATCCAAGACCACCCGAATCATCATAACACGATAATATTACGATCCTACAGAAAGCTTGGAGAAGTAGTCATTCCCACCCACCACAAGCTGAAGATCTATCACAACAAGTTTAGAGAACTTATGATCTTCATCATGAAGGCTTCCTATCAAATGGAAGTTCATTTAGAAGTAGTTATTCATATCCATTAGACATTTGTGTCATGGATCATTAGTTTAAACATCATTGCATCATAACAACACTTTCACCAAACTAGATTAGATGGTTTATGTGTTTGTGCCATAAAACACAAGGTTTGTTATGTTGGGCCATAAAACATAATGGGAGTGGTTGTACCCTTGTAAAAGAACTCGACATCTAGCTTAGTGTCAGAAATATTGTATAGGCGACGTTAGGTTGGTTCTACCTCGAACTAGAACCCTGTATTTAGCTTTGTACCGGAAAAAGTGTAAGCGATGATTGTAAGGTTTTCTCCGCCGAGAAGGGAGCTTGTTGATTTAGTGAAGTAACTCTTGAGTTGGGTACTTGGGGAGTGGAGTAGGGCGGAGAAGAGATCCGTGACCGAACCACTATAAATCCTCGTGTTCGGTTTGCACTTTCCTTTCTTTATCTCTTTATTTTTATAGTTGCACTATACTATTGTTTTTTATGTGGTTTATGTTCATGATTGTGTGACAACTTGGTTTACTATGCTTTATATTAGTCACAAACAATAATTGGTACTTTCATATTATAACAAGTTTCATAAGCGATTTGATACTAAAGATCTAAAGTTTTTAAACGGTAACGTATTCCCCCCCCCCCCCCCCCTCTACGTTTCCACAAGGCCATTCTTAAGTTTCAATATTCAAGCCATGTTTTGGCCAAAAGCCTTTTTTTTGCACATCCCAATCAAAAAGTGATCTTTAAATTGGTTTGAAAGTAGAGACACGCTATATTTTCACAATTTATACTTGATGACCTTTTTAGAGTTTACACACATCCATTCAAGAATCATCATTTGCTTATATGTAAGTATTATGGCTTGATACTTGATACTTTGCATCCAAAAGATATCTTATTGTGAGTAGCATCGAAAGACACCATATCCTTAGTTTTGCTTTTTTTCATGTTGGATAGTTTTGCTTAAATGCATATACAGTTTTTCATTTTCTTAGGTTGATAATATTTTCTAAATGTGTCATTTTAGAGTTGGAAGTCAAAGTAAGATTGGTCCTTTAAAACAACATTGGTTATGAGATAGCAAATGAGGTTGCCACTCCAAATTTTCTACTACGTATTAAATTAGCGGAATCGATATTTGACAAAATAAATTTACTTGCTAAAGAAATTGTAGTTTAAGTTGTTCAGCCCTTTGTCATGCATATTTTGTTCATCACTTCGTAGGAGTTTCATCAGATAGTACCTCTACTAATATTGTAAATTTGCTTTTAAGGTGGAGTCTTTCAAGTTATAAAAAGAAAAGAAAGTACCTCTACTAATATTGTAAATTTTCATCAGATAGTACCTCTCTACTAATATTGTAAATTTGCTTTTAAGACTATTTGGTATTGTGCTTTGAAAGCTACCGTGCAATATCGAGTTGAACAAGTATACTATTTAATTTGGATGCAGTTTTTTTAGTTGAAGTTATCTTAAGAAAATAATTAATAGTTATTTGAAGTTATGAAACTATGATAATCATATACTTGCATGTAAATTAACTTTACATGACGAACAACTCCTAATCAGTTTGGTAAAATTCTCTGGATACTAGAAAACTTATATTCTGAAATCTTATGGTCAACGAATGAGCGGATTGTTCATTCCTTTCTCAATAAATGTATAGTTAAACCATTATGTGTACAATGTAGGTTATTTAAGCTACATTTTTTCATGATAGTCGATAGCCTAATTTGATTTTAGATATTAATTGCGATATCAAACAGATGGAACTGTACACAATGTCTTACTCATCTGATAACTTAATACTAATGACAATGGTGTGTCATGGTTGTGTTGTTTCAAGGAGTGGAAGAGATAGAAATAGACGTGGAGATGCCAAAGGTTCTGGTGAAAGGCTTCTTACGAAACTGATCTTGAAGATGTAAAGGTAAAAAAAATATATATGGTTCAAATAAAAAATGGCTAAAAGTGTACTTCTAAGATTTAAATGGGTCATGTTCCAAGACTAAGCAATTGTCCAGGATTGATTATTTAAGTGGCAAGACTAAACAATAGTACCTCATATATCTCAACCCTTAAAATTTGTATTTTATCCCCTTCTGTAAACTGAGGTAGATTTTTCTCGGTCACTACCCGTTAGAAATGATACAAGTCAGTCATAGACCATAAAGCATTGCTCAACCACACTACAAGCATGATAGGCACTGTAAATGTAGAATATCTCATTAAAAGTATATATTCGTGACTTGGTGTCTATATTGAGGTTAATAAGAATTTTCATTTGTCTCGCTTTTAAGGTCGCTAGATATGGGCTTCTTTTGTTGGTATGTTGTTTGTTTGTTGATTAATTGTGATTGATGTTGTAATAATGTGATAATTAGGGGGCGTTTGGAATTAGCTTACTATCGGGGCTGATGAGCTTATTTGAGTTTGCAAAAGCTTATCAGCTGCTCGGTTTTTTAATACAACTTGAACCTATGGCTTATTTAAGTCCATAACTCAACTTAATAAGCTCATAAGCAGGAAAAACAATGGGCTTATTAGCTTTTCATAAAAACCCATAAGCCCGGAAAATAAGCTAATCCAGACACCCCCGATGTATATGGAAGACGGTTATGGTGTTTGTTGATTGATTGTGTTTGATTATTGTTTATTTAGAGGCAGTGTTTAGCTATTGGGTCGATTTGAATAATTTATCTCCAACAAGCTAAATGGGTAAATTTTATATAGATACAAAGGAAACGGGCTAGTCAGGTCATATGACTCAAAAGTCATCTAAAGTATTCTCTAAAACTTTAAACACGCGTAAATCCTATTACTAAAAAACATGGACATATATAGTGTTGGCCTAACTACCTGTTTGCAGACTGTTTACTGATGGTGATGAAGGAAACCCGTTTCACCCAAACATGAAAATAAGTAGAGGGGTATTATCAGCTGAGTGTGTGGATGTTATGCAACAATTTTTCCAATTAAGGAGAAAGAACAAAGAAAAGGGAGCGGAAACTGAACTACCAACTCAACCACCCTCTTCATCAATCCCCATCACACACCATCATCGTTTCTTACAGAAACTACAGCTCATGGGAAGATGAAGCTTCTGAAAAAATACAACTCTTTAAACTTTGTTGGTACGTCTTTCTTATATGTTTTATTTACTCGTGCATCTCATTTGAAGTTTTTGGGTAACCTTTCTATCATTTGAAATCAATTGAGGTCAAGAACAAGTGTGTTAATCATAGTACAAGTATACCATATAATTTTGAAGTTTTAAATTTGTTTAAGCACCTGCTTAAAGTATAATATAAGGTAACATCATAATATAAAGCTTGATTCAGATTTTATTTATTTTTGCTTGACGATTGAGATCGGTGAATTTAGATAGCTAAGTTGTATGAAAAATATTTGATGACATAGAACAACATAGAATGAGAAAAACCATGAAGTCATCTAAGTAGAGTTCAAAGTGCATCCATGAACTCATCAAGCTAGCTAATAACTTAATCTTTGGTTTCTTACTTGGCTGATACTTTAAGCCATTCATCTAAGGATCGACATTCCTCAAAGGAACATGAAGCCACACTGCTACTAAAATTTCTTTTGATAACTGTTGTGATAAAGCCTACGATTGAAATCGATGAGATACTCAATGCCCCGATGATTAACAGTAGAGAAAGATAGACCTATCCGTTCTCTAATAATATTTGTTGCTTCATAAATGGGCAATGCAATAAAATTTAAACTTAGTGTCCTATTCTACAAAATTTAAACCATAACACATGTAGGAGAGTTAACCGTACCTTTTGGGACAGTTGGGCACATATGTTTACTCTCTTACGTCATAATAAATCATTTGCTGAAACATCCCATTTCATAGGAAAGATTGGTGTTAAGAAATTATAATAATGTAAAAGGTACATTGAGGAAATAATTTTAAAAAGTTCTGAACTAAATCCCTTAAGTTACTTATTGTATTCATATAACCAGCTTAAAACACAGTGCCAAACACCCCTGTACTTTCTTATATAACATGTAACTAATAATTTAATAAATTAATTGTTTGGCATGCAAATGATATATAAAGTATGTGATCCTTAGTAACCACCTTTAAGAACTAATGGAACTTCATCAGGTAATACTGACACATGTACGCCCATTAATCATTTTGAATTAACATAACATTTTGTATGACTATTTGCCTATCACGACAGTAGTTTAGAAGATGTTCATGCCATCTCTCCACTAATTCTTCCATCCATATGTGGTAGTAGGAAGGGAAACAAAAAGAATATATGTATATGTATTAGAATTGGTATCTTAGGTTAAAGTTCAGATTCTTATTATTAGTGTGAGTAATATTATTATGTCCAACATAATGAAATTACTCATACTTATATGAAATATTGATTCTGTAGCAACGTTTCTTTACATAGTTACCTATTTCTTATACGATGACCTTTTTCTGGAACTTATTGCATTTGTACATAAACTAAGCTACCTATTAATATAGAGATGTGATAAGTTTGTATGCTTGGGATGACATGATAAGTTCCAGATCCAAAAACAACAAAATGTTTTCGGCTAAAATGTTTGCACTTGAGTTGTGGTTAAGGTTCCAATACCTAAACAAAACATAAAAACAAGTGTTAAAAGACACCGCGGCAAGCAAAACACAAGGCTTATATGGATTGTTTGATGTCGAAGCAAGTACCTAACTATTTGTATGTTTCATTATAACTGTTGTATGTTATACTATAGACATTGGAACCTTTTGCAAATAAGGAAATTTCCAAGACAAAACGAAGCAGCAACTGTGAGGGAAGAAGTGGGAGTTGATTTCAACGATTGCGGAAAAAATAATTTTGCTACAATGTCTATAGGAATGATTGGATTAAAATTTGATTTGTCTTGGTTGTTATAAATGTTTATTTTTATATTAAACTAATGATATGCTTAAAATTTAGTTGGTTTCCCCGTTTAACTAAAACTTGCAAACTCATGAAGTATTGCTTTTGTATGGAATAGTTAAATGAGTTGAAACATTATAACTACTTGCTCTAATACTATTATCCTCATAGCATATATACATTAATATTTCAACATAACATAGTAACATATTATCAATCCATTAGAACCATTCACATCCATCATTTAAGGGAAAATATTTGTATGACTTACTATTGAAACAGTTATATCAAATTTATTATAACCAAACTTAAATTAAATTAATAATATTTACCAATTTACATGAAACTAGCCCGGCCATCGGCCGGGTCATGAGACTAGTTGATTATATAGTTAAAAATCACATGTGATTTTTGACTAATCATCCGTAACCTAAAAGTTACCTAAAAATCACATGTGATTGTTGACTAATGTTTTGTAACATGAAACTTACCTACATATCATTAATCATATCACATGAAACGTATGAAAACGGCCAAAAACGTAAAAAAAAATGAATGAAAACGGCAAAATACGTATGAAAACGGTCGAAAACATATAAAAACGGACGAAAAAGTATGAAAACGGACGAAAACGTAAAAAAAATGAACGAATACGTATGAAAACGGACGACAACATATGAAAGCGTAAAAACATGTATGAACACGGACGAAAATGGACGAAAACGTATGAAAATGAAAGAAAACGTAAAAAATGGACGAAAACGTACGAAAACAGACAAAAATACATAAAAACAACGAAAACATATAAAAATGTCTGAAAACAATTGAAAACGTATGAAAATGAACAAAAATGTGTGAAAGAAAAAAACGTGAATTAAAAAAAATAAAAAAACGTGAATTGAAAAAAAGACAAAAAAAAGTGAATAAATAAGAAAGACAAGGACTTAGGTTATACATATTAAATCTTAGATTAATCACCACCATTATATTAAATAAAATGAATGACGGAAATTAGTCCCTTAGTATGCAACAAAAAATTAGTCCTTAAATGAACTTTTCTGTAAATCCTAGAGCTAAATGAGCCTAAACAAGTGGACCGGGCCAATAGGCTTTTATTATCTAATAATAATTTCTCATAACTAGTAGATGTAATAGTCTGTTTTCTTTGGAGAGTTGGATGAAAAATTCTCATTTGATTTCTTTGTAATGTTCTTTCTAGCATCTTGCTAATTTATAAAATTTTCCGTTCAAAAAAAAAAAAAAAAAAAAAAAGTTTTCTAACACTATATTTTACTAGGCAAAAGTTCAATATAGATCTCAAATTTACCATAGATCCAATGAACCAATAATAGCCATTCATTTTTAAAAAATAAAATAAACTGTCACCATTTTAAAAAAAATTAAATATCTCGCAAACCGTTAATTTACCAAATAAATATCATACGATGCTGATTAAATTATCTTTCTATATATGCATATATATATGTTTTAACGATTTTTTCAAAAATTTCGTTTAAAAAAATCATATTGATTTGTAAAATCATATATGATTCGATTTTACAAATCATATATGATTTGTGAAAATTATATATGATTTGTGAAAATCATATATGATTCGATTTTTAAAAATCATAAATGATTTTTGAAAATCATAAATGATTTTTGAAAATCATATATGATTTTACAAATCATATATGATTTTTCTGTGTGAAATTTTTGAAAAAAAAAATTTGTCAAAAATATAGAAAATTGCATATTAATAGAAAGATAATTTAATTCTCGTCGCTATGGTGTATTTTTTATAGTTTGAAGATTTACCGTTTGCAAGATATTTTGTTTTAAAAAAAAAGGTGAAAAATGGTTTTTTATTAATTTTGATTAAAAATGGACGGCTAAGATTGGTTTATTGGATTTATGGTAAATATGATATATATATTGATCTCAACTCTATTTTTCTATCATAATTCGCAATTCTCTTAGACAAAAATAAATCTCATAACTCTATTTAAATTTCAAGATTACAAGTAGTCTAAAGTATGAAATTACGTTCACAAAAAGTAAAAGAACACAAAATCCAAACCATATATAGTTATATATCTTATATGCATGTACACCGGAATATACATAGTAACTATTTAACATCTAAGTCGATAATTTTATTCTTGATATATTTCCAAACTTGAGATATAAGCAATCTAAAGTTCATATATTAACTTCTTATTTAAGCTAACCAATTAAGTTACCTGTAGATTTGTCTATTGATTTTAGTTATCGACTTATCATCACTAGGAAACCACTTTCAATGGAGTTTTTCAATGAGGATCGTGACTTGGTAATATTATTTGTGGTTAAGTGATTACATCTTTTTGTTACATACTAGGTTTTTAGTGTACAAAAGTTTTTGCTATAAAGACTTAGATATTAATGTGCATTAGGGTTTAATATGTGTCGAATGAGCGCTGGGTTATTTTTCGGGAATTTCTTTGTAGGTGTTTTGGTGTTTGTATTTTGCTATTGTATTGTCGCTAATTTTTAATATATTTTGCTGTTGAAAAAAATAGGTTGAATGAGTTATTTTCATGAGTAAAAACAAAGATTTTAGTATTTTCTGCTACTATATATGTTTGTTAATTTTGGTATATTGTGCATGGTGTATGACATTAAGTTTCATGAACACAGTGGAACCAGTTTGATTCTGAATACAATTGGAACTTCTCAAATCTACAAGTGAGTATCAGATTACTTTTTATTTGGTTTCTCAAACTCAATGTTGTAAGATTTTGTAAGAAACTAAGACTAACTAAGTTTTAAATTGTTGATTAGGATGCATTTGAAAAGGAAGATGGGGTGTTACACGAGAAAAACGTCTATCTCTTCGCTAGTTCAGAGCGTAAGTAATTTATAGTCGATCGATCTCATATATTCTTACAGTGACATTTTGAATCTGTACGCTAATCTATTCAAGTTATGTTTTATCTCTAACGGG
The DNA here is from genome assembly GCA_910596185.1 of Chrysanthemum makinoi. Lineage (NCBI taxonomy): Eukaryota > Viridiplantae > Streptophyta > Magnoliopsida > Asterales > Asteraceae > Chrysanthemum > Chrysanthemum makinoi. The sequence goes on from OU343224.1 coordinate 334,917,909, forward strand.
TCAACTGTGGCATAACGTACCCCTAAGAAAACTAGTTGCACTTAAGCAAAACTTGCCTAAATCAATATTGTTTATGCTCCGGAATTATTTTAGTGAGCAAGTTACAGTTTTTGTAGTGTTTTACTTGACTTTTTTTTTTCTTGTTGCAGCACAATTGGTCTATTTTCATGATGAATCAGCAGTCACAAGCATACCTGTGGTGGTTGCGGTAAGTTAGATAAACTTAGTTTAGTTCTAGTTACTTTAGCTTAGGTATAGAAACTCACCCAAACTCTATATATAGTTAACGCATAAAAGCTTCTAAATCAGATCTTATTGTAATATATAATGCATCAATTATAAATTCAAAAAATTAAAAGTTTAACAAAAAAAAGCATACTAGAAATAGCCCGTTTCGACTATTTACCCAGCCCACCTGTCTTGACACCTCTGGCGTTATGAGTTATGACATTATCGAGTAATATATAGCTAAAGCTTGATTTTTATAATTTTATCTTATATATTTTTTGTGTACTGTTGGTCACAGATTGTATCTCCGATTCCACCTTCTGATAAGATTGGAATTAACTCTATACAAATGGAGCATGAAGAAATTCTTGACATGAAGAAGATAAATTTGGAATGGGTTCCTTATATTCCACTAGGAAAACGGTACTCGTTTTTGTTTTATATATTCAATAGTTTCAAACAATATTTTCATATTTGTATTGGTGATTACAATCATTAGTATATGATTCTCATTTTTTTTATAGGGGCTCTTCAGTTGAAACACTTACATCTCAAATCTTTCTACTAAGTTGTGTCAAAAATAGGTACTCGTTCGACCTCAATAAATATTCTGTTTTAATGCTGATGTATATCTGTAGTTTATGTTGTTGACTATTTGATTTTGACACAGTGATGGTTTGAGACATATGAATCCCGATGACGTCAAAAAAAGTGAATACTACTTGCCATGTAAGTAAATTAGTAGCTAAATGTTGCTGACTATCAATTTACATACACACAACAAGCCAGTCGACGTTTTGGTTAAATCAAATGTTGCTGCCCCTAGTTTCGCTCTTTATATAATTTTCATCATCAGAATTCGAAAGTTGGAATGAACTTGGAAAAATGTTTTTGCTTTTTCAGACATTTACAATCCATTCAAGGAAGACGAGATAGAACAAAGTACTACGGTTGATATCATGTATGCAATGGAACCAAAGCACATACATTGCTTTTTGGACCTTCTATACGCTTTATGTCGGAAAATGAGAAAGATGATAAACCAAAGAGCTAAACTCGATAAGAAAACAGTGAGTGGTTTGTGTATTTTCTTTTGTTAAATAGCGCAAATATTTACATACCATTATATATAGCATCCATTCGTATCCTAAGTACCGGCTTGTGTTAGCACTTAGCACTTATTTGTTTTTTGTTTTAATTTTTTTTTTCTCTATCTGTTTAGGTTGTCTGTGAGTTTGATTGGGAGTTGGATGAGCTTGAGGTGAGCCATAATCCTTTTGTTTTCTAACTTTTTTTTGCTTTCGACAGAAGAGTGTTTCGCGGGTCAACCCAAAAGTTACCCATTTTGACCAGTTATCCGCTTTACCCATTTTGACGTCTATCTTTAATAGGAATTCACCAAAGAGCGCATCGATAGTAAGGAATTGCCAGAAGATCACAAGGATGCCTTTAAGGTAGACTGACTCGACAAGTCAAACTACATATTTCTTTAATGTTGTTTATGTATAGTATTTATCAAATAATATTCTCTTTCTAATTAGGAATTTGTCAATGAAAAAGTTCGAGAAGGAACGAGAGCTAAGCTTCAGGTAACTTTGTCAAATTAGATGTTCTTCAATTATATTTTTACATGCTGTTTCTTATTCAGGTAAATGGGATGTAGCTCACCAGAGTGTATTTCTTACTTCTTAGTCCATAGAAAATCATAAATAGTTGTTTCTTTCAAAAGTATAGATTATCGTTGAAATAGTGTAATGTAGACGATAGTTCTTGCCATGTAATAGTAACGTACTTTCCCATTTGTTCCATTATCAGCTACGAACCCAAAATAATACAACAATACCCATCCAACTTCTAAAATTTGTTTCATTATCATACTTTTGCTTACGTGTCATGATTGGCAACCGGCTACACAGGTTAAAATTAAATATTAAATTTTGTTTTTAATTTTTTTTCAACTTCTTCCTTTGAAAAACCTACACACAAAGTCTTAAAAGCTCATTTAACCCCAAATCAGTCTGGTCCAACTTCCATTAACACACGATATCCGGCCACCTGGAATCTCTGGCTTGTCGTTGTCTTTATTTCCTTTAAGAAATAGCAACTGACTTACAAATGGGTTTTAGCAACTGATGTCAGTTAAATGATTTTGGAATGAAATTTGGATCTGCTATTAGCTTTTAACAAATGGGTTTTAGTAAGGTCTTGGTGGTTGTTTTTAATTGTGCTCAATTAGTATAGATTGTTATGTTATGTTTGTAGTGTAGATTTAATTTTAAGTTTTTTGCGTGGTTTTAAAAATGGCTGGAAATTAGAGACGGCCACCGAAGAAAATGGTCGGAAAAATTGGGGAAGATGATCGGGAATGATATGCCATCTATGTGGCATGCACATGTGTCAATTCTTTACTAATTAAACAATCTTGTTTTGGCAAAGAAGACTCAATAAAATATAATGGTTAGAAAATTTAGAAAGATGACCGGAAAAAGATTACCAGAAAGTGGCCGGAAGAAGTGGAGAAGATGACCGGAATTTGATTACCCAATTTTGTAGGTCAAATGATGATGTCGACACAAAAATATGAAAGTTTGTAGGGTATTATTATATTATTTTAGGTTCGTATCTGATAATGGAACAAATGAGAAAGTACGTTGCTATTACATTCCATTAACCCTTTTTTATATAAGAGCTAAACTTTTTCAACAAATAGTGTTTTGGGTCAATAGGATGCAGAATGAGCTACCCAACTCACCCGAGCAGCCCATTTTACCACTGTTAGTTTATAAGCTACTCGTTTTTGGTTCTAGTTATGTATTTTGACATTTTATAGGCAAGGGAAAAGCGGAAGAAAGCTCAACAGAAATTGAATCAGGAGGAATCTGCTGCATATAAGAACATGAGGTTTTATAAATTCTATCCGGTTGCCACGCCCGATACCCCAGATGTCTCGAATCTCAAGGTATGATTATTTTTCAATAATTAATATATCCTTGTTTTTACATATTTTCCGATGGGTGAACTTTTCATTTTACTAGAATTAGCAAATTTGAACGGTTAATGGATAAACATATCAGATTTGGATTTTTACATAGTCACAAACTGTCAAATGGGTAAAATTTGAGAAAATAGATAAGACTGAAATGGGTTAAAAAGTCACTCGAAGTTTACTAAAAATGCATGAAACTTTCTAAATCGTTTTAATACAAAAATTAGATTATCACTATAAAATTTATATTATCATATGTTATTTTTAATACAACGGAGAAGTGTTTGTTGTTGGCCTGACCCGACCCATTGTTTCTTTTTTAAAGTACCTGTTTGACCTATTACCAAGCGAACATTCCCATTTCTTCACCTCTTCATTCTAGTAACATTCTTCAGCCTACATCAACTGCAACTGTGTGTGAAACTCCAGGGAATAATAATTTGGTTCAAACTAAGATCATTAAGATTTAATATTTAACGGTATTTTAGACATTTGGTTCAAATGTTGCAATTCTAACTTTTGAAGGATATTCAAGACCATTTGGTTAACCACATATGATTTTCTTGCAGTCTACTTTCATAAATAGGTATTACGGTCATGCACATCAAGTACTCTGATCGACATTGGAAAATGCAACCCCGGCCCGAGCTACATGAATTTGCTTGCATTACTTCTTAGATACACACAACATACTTTGCGATGTTGTTTCATTTTGCTTTTCTTTAGCATCTTAAGTGTGGTACTTTTTGTCTTTAGGATTTTACCTTTTGTTTCATCTGGTATAACGAGCGTTCCAGATTAGTTCGTGGCTACTGAGTTTCTAAGAAAGTATACTTTGGAAGTAGGTCTATCAATTAATGATTCTTGCTTAAATCTTTCGAGCTTCTGTTAATTTTTTTTGTTTTTTTTATGTATTTTATTTTCTTTATTTTTGTCATTAGTCATTGCCCATTTGTGCTCAGTCCCAAGCTCTAAAACAGTTTATTTACCACCAAATGATCCTTTAAACTTTGCCGTGAAGAAACTACACATTCATTAATGGTCTTTCCGAAAAGTAAATGAAGAAAAAAAGAAAGATCGAGCCGTTAAACATCTATTAAAATAATTAAGCTGATCAAGATAGACTTGGACTCAATAACTTTCCACCATGGTTTTAAACGAACTCCAACCGATATCTTCTCCTATACTAGAACCTCTTTGAGCCAACATACCCTCGAGCTCACTTGGCCTACATGGTACCGTAAGTGTACCCTCGTTGTTGAACCCATACTCCTCAGCCGCTCGTTCCAGCAATCTTTGAAATGATGGATGACCAAGGTAGACTAAAGGAACCACAAAACTTTTTTCTTCATCGTCATCAGCTGCAATTACAACAAAATGCCCTTCTTTCACATCTTCCGGAACCATTTCTTGGCCCGGCCCTAAACTCATGCGCTTCGGGGCCCATTTCTTAGCTTGTAAAAGACTCTTTTGCACCTTCTCTACAACCAACTTAAGCTTGAAAATGCCAATGTTTTTCTTGGCTAGACTTTGTCTTTGCTTTCCCATACCACCTTTTTTATATTCTCACTTTTTAATAAACACTTTGCTAGTTTGCAATATGTTTTGCTTTCATCTTCACCATGTTTGCATGCTTTTATAGACTAGTAAAAATGAGATGACAATCTTATCATTTGTTATGTGTTTGTGTGTGTAAGTAACATCTGCATGTGCATGGAAATGAAGATTAAAAGAAGGGGTAATTCCCAAAATGGGACAAAAAGCTCCATTGATACTACTTTGAATAAAAAATAAACCCTTCTCAAAATGGTCATGTGCTTAATGTAAATGAATGCTCGACTCCATTAGAGGCGACATACGTCTACTATTTATATTATTATTAAAGATAAATGTCGGTGAATTGTCTTATTATTGGTATTAAGTCAATATACCTTCACTTTAATTTTATCATTTCTCATTAATATAAATAAATTCTCACAAAACACACTCATCACCATCTCTCTCTCTCACAAAAATTCTACTTCTCTCTCAAAAATTCCGGCCATCATTTCTCAATTTTATAAATAAATTGTTGCTTGTATAAAAGTAGTAACTATTATGTAAATAAATTGTTGCTTGTATAAAAATTCCGGGCACCCACAACACACACACTCTCACACTTTTTCACACATATCTCTCTCTCTCACCTCTCTCTCTACTTTTCCGGCGACCGGAAACCACCACCGCCGTCTTCTCCGGCCAATATTCCGGCCACAGTACCACCGAAAATTACACCACCTATACCAAACGATAGATCGTCGAAAGGTGATCATTCTACATTGGTACGCAGCTGTGAAACCCACCGACGCCCTAGATCTAAAATTTAAGTTTCAACTTTTGGGTTTTGTCTCATGTGTTACCATGATTCTCACGCGGTACCCGTGCTTAGTTTGTGTTATTTCCGTTGTTAACCATGTTTTCGTGGTTGTTTTCTTTTTAGATTTTAGATCTTAGGGAAAAAAAAAAAAAACAACGAAGTCATGCACACATCGGTGGATGGTTTTGATCAAGAAAGAAAATCAAGAAAATCACTATGTAAAGGAAAAGTAAGCTATTGCTACTGTGACTATTGTATTGTATTCACTATGTAAAGAAAATCAAAGAATTGTATTATTATGTGAAGTTTAATATTTGTTGTTGTGGTGGCTGGCCGGATTTGGTGGTGGTGGGATAGTTATGGTAAACATGTGTTTTTATAAGATAAGATAAGATTTGATCTTTAATACTACCAATAATAAGACAAAAGGAATATTTAAAAACAACCTACTACCACTTAGACTTTATTATTAAAAAAAGGACACTTGTCGCGACATTCAATGGAGTCGCACATTCGCACATTCGCACATGACCAAATTGAGAAGATACTTTATTTTTGTACCTCAAAATGATTACTCTTCACCTTTTTGTCCCTTTTTGAGAATTACCCCTTAAAAGAAACCATGAAGGGTCATTGTTTATGTGTAGTCACATCTGTGTCCATTAATATTTCTACAAATTTATTGACTTCTTAGGTATATCCAAATTTAAAGTATATATCCCATCAGTGTTAACCCAAATTAGAGGCTACAAACAGGACTAATTAGGTCATGCAGATTATGATCTACATAACTACTGTAATTCGTTAACAAGTCAAACTGTAGTATTGGTCCGGGTCATGATTCTGGGACGACTTCGACAACCCGCGCTTAATCAGCCTCTTCTCCGGACCTGGGACAACCCGGATGCCTCCCGGCCAACGAATTTTTTTAATTCAAACATTTTTGACATTAAATTTAAATTTCATTCAAATTAAAGCATTACATTACTAAATTAAAAAAAAAACATTACAATGAAATACATATAATTATAATCTAACCAATGCTCCCCGTGATGCGAGTCATACGAGGGAGTACGAGAACGCAAATCCCTCGAACCGAAGCCAATCTTCCTCGCTCTACACCATCGTCTTTGTTCTCCGATAGTTCAATTGATTTTGGCCGATGTTGTTCGTTATCATCGAAACACACCGCCACAACTCACAAGAACCTCAGCGATCTTTACGCATCTTTCAAAAATTTGTCGATCACACTTTTCTTTCAGAGTAATGTCGTTCGCGAACTCTAGGTAGTTTTTCTCATTTGTTCCTTCTCCGCCACCGGTCAAACACCATGACGCTTATAATAGCGTGTTTTCGCTACTATCGTCGATATTGCATTGATTTTGAACGTACACTTGCATATCTTCAACAGAATGGGGAGACGGCAAGCCATATTAAATCTTGTGTTGAGAAGTATTTTGAGGTTGAATTGTGTTTGAAATTGTGTGTTAAAAGAAATGTGTTTGAGGAAGTTTGTATTTATAGAGTTGTAAAACGTTTGAATTTTTTTTTAGTTTAATGAGACCAAACGGTCTATTTTTAAAAATTGTTTTGGTAAAGCTTTGTTTCACATCGGTCTTAAACCCGCTCGATATCCAAAAATATGGTCTCGACCGATCCGACAACCCACACCACATTCGTGTTGCCCATCTTCAAACACGGTTGCCCAAAATTTTTGATGCCAACCGATCTCGACCGGCATTTATCTAGACTAGCCTAATATTTTTTATTTCTTTTGACGAATTTCAGCCAATAGTAAGTAATCATTTTTTGCTATGCTTTTGTAAGTCAGTTCTATATATCCCCTCAAAACTTGGAAAAAACGTATGAATATTATCTTTTCCTAAACATGCTAATATCATTGTTTTCTTAAGTCAAACTAACAATTTCACACTATATACACCACAATTATATCGTACGAATATATGTGTTAGTGGGTACTTGAACAGATAAAGTGGTTGAAGAGCAATCACACACCACATGTGTGCCGTTAGGCTACAAGCCCTTTGGTCGTGCTAATATTATTGTACAATGAAAACTTGTTCTTTGACGATATGAACAATTTTGTAAGTTTTAAGAGGCATGTATAGTATCTTAGTTCTAAATAGAAATGCTTAAAACTTTAGAATTTCTAGTTTTAGAAAGAAAAGAATCATCAAAAAGTATTAAAAATCTGTTTTTGTTTAGGGGTGTTACGGGATTTTTTTTTTTTTTTTTTTCAATCATTTACTAATACAAATGTTATACACTGGGGAGGCTCAATCCTTGTTTAGGCCTAAAGCGAAATTCAAATACGAGGCTTTTAAAGTTTTCATTTTTTTTTTTCTCTTCGCTTAATATTAGCTTTTCGATTCACCGGATATTATAGAACATCCAATTATATTCAAATCAGAACGCAATAAAAATTGAAGAGTTTATTGAAGATAGAGAAAAATAATATAAGAAAGAAAAAGAAAAAAAAAAACTAAACTTCACTTTATAAAACCACATCTTGGATCACACAAAACAACACTTTGCACCAATGTATTTTACTAAATGGCATGGCAAGACCAATAAAACGACATGTGGAACAACAAAACTACATCGTTTCTTTTCTTTTTTTCTTTTAAACGGTGTTGTCGTCACGCCTAATATATAATAGAGTAATTTGGAAAACTTGTGAGCGTCGAACTTAAAGCTAGCAAACCTTTATTCTTGTTATAAGGAAATAGTTTTCGACTTTTTAGTATCACATTTTGCATTATTAAATGATGATTAGTATAAGGGCAAATGATTAGAAAAAAAATATATCATACCATTTTTTTTGCAAGCAACTTAACAATTTTTTCTTTTGTAGATTTTCTTTCAAATTTATCTTTTGAAGATTTCACGAAATTTTTCGACATTTTCACTTTTAAGAATAGAAATTTTTTCCGAAAGACAAAAATGTCACATATTACCCTAAAAAAGATGAACTTGAAAGAAGAGACTACCAAAGCAAAAATTTGTTTCATACTCCATGTTAAAATCTAAATGATAAAGCATCGCATTAATTTTTTCAATCATTTGCTCTTAGTATAAAAACGGTCTGAAAACCCCTAATTCTTGTGAGTTTATTGGGCCCATAACAATGAATTCAACCCAACATGGCTTTTTTGTATTCTTCAATCAATACAAACAACAATCAATTCTGTATAATAGACTAGATAAAATTTTAATGTTTTGGTTTTACTTTGGACAAAGAGTACAACTTGTTCAAAGACCTTCTCCACCCCGAACATTAATAAACTAGATAGAATTTTAGATTAGCAATTTTAAGTGCAGAATTTTTGGATTAATGCATCGAGAAATTGTAAAAATTCGTTCACACAGGTTATTTATATTAACAAAATCTTACTTTTATAAAAAAGCTTTTAACGTGAATATAATAACTCTTAAAAAACTCAAACCCAAAAATCTAATGGAAACCATCCAAGATATGGATGACTTCCGCTAAACTCATATCCTTTGGGACTTAACTCATATCCTTTGTACTTAAATGTTTTTTGGAGTAATATATTTACTGGGGAAACCCTTTAACAAAAAAAAAGACTTCCGCTAAACTCTTTGCATAAATTATCTTGACATAGATAATATTTGTTAAGCTTTTGCTTTTAAGAGGGTGATTTGTGTTAATAATTTTTCATATAAATAATTTGTATCAATATGGACAATCAAAATAAACAAATTTTCGAGTTTTCACTTATTCAATTTGTGTTTACAGCGGCTATACTTTCAGTTATTACAACAATACTATTGTTGTCAATGTATCTCTTGGAACCGCCGTTCTAAAAAAGATGCATCTCTTGGAACCTTACACAAACCGACATTGTATCATTTGCACCATGAAGAGCATTTACAAAACGTGATTAGTACATGAAGTAAACTTCACTAGCATGTTTCATTGTCGTGTTTCAAACGTAAACGTAAAATATCTTGCAGGCTACATTCACAAATAGGTATTATGGTCATGCACATCAAGTACTCGGATCGACATTGGAAAATGCGACCCCGAGCTACATACGCTTGCATTGCTTCTTAGATACACAAAACATACATTGCGATGTTGATTCATTTCGATTTTCTTTTGAAAATTAAGTTTGGTACTTTTCATTTAAGGCTATTAGCTTACTTGTTTCAATTGGCATTGAGAGTGTTATGGATTAGTTCATGGCAACTGAACTATTTGGAAAGTATACATTTGGAAGTAGGTTTATCAATTAATGGTTCTTACTTAGATTACTAAAGCATCTGTTTATTCTATATTTTTTATTTTGACATTCGGCCTGATATCCTAAATACTACGTAGTAATAGAAAAAGCTCATTGAGCATTAGGGCTCAGTCCCAAGCTCTAAAACAGTTTAGTTTACCACAGAAAATACTTTTTATTTGATGAAAGAAAATAAATCAATTAGACCACCAAATAATCCTTTAAAGTTAGCTTTGAAGAGACGGACTACACATTCATCAATGGTCTTTCCGAAAAGTAAATGAAGCAAAATGAAAGATTGGGTCGTTAAATATCTATTAGCGTTAAACTGATCAAGATATATAGACACGGACTCAATAACTGTCCACCATGGTTTTAAACGAACTCCAACCGACATCATCTCCTAGACTTGAACCTCTTTGAGCCAACATACACTCGAGCTCACTGGGCCTACATGGTACCATAAGTGCACCCTCGTGGTTGAACCCATACTCCTCTGCTGCTCGTTCCAACAATCTTTGAAACGATGGATGACCAAGGTAAACTAGAGGAACCACGAATCTTTTTTCTTCCTCGTCATCAGCTGCAATTACGGCAAAATGCCCTTCTTTCACATCTTCCGGAACCATTTCTTGGCTCGGCCCTAAAATCATGTGCTTCGGGCCCCATTTCTTAGCTTGTAAAAGACTCTTTTGCACCTTCTCAATAACCAAATTAAGCTTGAAAATGCCAATGTTTTTCTTCGCTAGACTTTGTCTTTTTAGCTTTTCCATTACTCCCTTTTGTATATTCTCTCTTTTTGATGAAACTCTTTGCTAGTTTGCTATATGTTTTGCGTTCTACATCTTCACCAAGTTTGCATGCTTTTATAGACTACTAAATGAGATGAAAAATCTGATCATTTAATTTGTGTTTGTGTGTGTAAGTAACAGTTGCATGTGCATGGAAATGAAGATTCAAAGAAACCAGGAAGGTTCATTGTTATGTGTAGTCACATCTGTGTCTATTATTACTTTTACAAATTTAATGACTTCTTAGGTATATCCAAATTTAAAGTATATATCCCATCAGTGTTAACCCAAATTAGAGGCTGCAAACAGACTAATTAGGTCATGCAGAGTAGAATCATGATCTGCGTAACTAATTCTTTAACTAGTCAAAACATGTAATCTTTTCTTTCCTTCGACGATTTAGACAATCGTACGTAAACATTTGTTGCTATTTCTTTGTAAGTTAGTTTCATCCCTTCAAATCTTGGAAAGGCACATATATATGCAATAATTCATTCCCATAAAATGGTAATTTCATTGCTTTTCGTAAGTCAAACGTCCTAGTTGGTACTTGCAACACATAACCATTTCGTTGGAGAGCACACACACTACATGGGTGTCGTTAGGCTACAAGCCCCTTTTTGGGGGTAAAAGGTTGTTCACCCGGTAAATAGATTACTCCAAAAAAAACGTTTAAGTACATAGGATGAGAGTGAATCCCATAACTAAGCATGTTGCATAGGAAAAAAAAAACAACATTTGTGCTTCAAACTAGACCTATCATTAGAAAGACACACCAAACTTATGAGACTACTACATAAGAACTACTAACATCTAGATTGACCACAAAGTCTTATATCAAAAGCGTTAGAGAAAGCTAATTGATCTTTCGTTAGATCTTTATGCTCACCTTCATCATATGAGTCATCTTTCCAACGCTCATATAAGCTCTTCATTCCAGCTACACTACATGCCTTTTTGGCCATGCTAATATCATTGTCCATTGAATACTTGTTGTTGGAATCACTCCTAAACAGTATTTCAAGTATTTATATTTCATATGTAATAGGTAGCTTTATTATGGCCTTTATGTTTGTTTAAGGTCAAGCTTATGTAGAAGGCCCATAAGCTTGACCCAAGCCCAATAAGGAATAGGGAAGGAGAGGAAGTGTTGCCCTAGCTCCTGCCTATATAAACTCATGTAATAACCTTCATTTGAAGGTTGGTTGTTCAAGTTTTCTTTCTTTCACATATCCTACGATAACCGTTATTATATTGTGTGTGTGTGTGTTAGATCTTGTTCAATCGCCTTCATCTCCTTTCTATATAACTTGTGTTGTAAAACTAGTGACCTAACAGTGGTATCAATCGCCAAATAGTTGGGTGTACTCGTTTGTTTTTGAAGTTTTGGTTTTGGGTCTTACGCGTAAAGATAACACAATCTTTGGTTATCTTAAAAACTCGTTTTTTACACTTTTTAATCCAAGATTCTTGTACTTTCAATGTTTTGAGGTGTTAAAATACTTGTTTTTGGCAAAAAGTTTCAAACTTTACGCGTGGATTTACGTTTTAAGCTTGTTTTTGTTCGTGGGTGTCGTTCTCACGCGTAACCGTTTAGCGTTTTGGTACATCAAAATTCACACTTTTGTGTTCTTTTGGTACTATTGAAGCTATTCCATAACAAAAATCTGGTTTAGAAACACATTTGGGCAAAATCAAAGTTACGAGTAATCCTACGCGTATCAAAACCCTAAAATTACGCGTAAGATTTTCCTTGGTTTGATCTTCATTTTCCTGGTTTATTCCGTGTTTTCTTACTTGGATAAGTCTGAAAATACGTCGACTTTGGATATCTTTTGCACTGTGAAGTGTAAAAGATCATTTGGGCAAAACCCTAAAATTACGCATAAGCATAAGCTTACGCGTAGAAATCCTACGCATAAGATTCACTTTACCCGTAAACTTAGGTCTACGCATAAGGTAATCCTACGCCTAACTTTCTACGCCTAACTTTTGTCTACGCATAACTTTAGTGCTTTTATCCTACTTACGCGTAAGCTAAAACCTACGCGTAACTCCTCATTGTTACGCGTAACTTTTGGTGTTTTACGCATAAGTGCTACTTGGTTCTTGTCTTTTCTACGCCTAAGGACACTTCATCAACAAAGGTTCATTCGACTACAAAGATCCATTTTACCACACAAGTTTTTCAACATGTCACAACCACCATACTCTAACTATTTCCCTTACACTTATCCTCAACGACAACAACAACTAAGTCCACAACATAAGCAATGGAATCAACAACAAGCAATTTATCAACAACAATTTAATCAACAACATACTCCACAACTTGCTGCAAATCCACAACCTCAAATGGTTCAACCACCACCAAGTCCTCAAGTTCAACCGTACACAAATGAATTCAATCAACATCCATCAAGGAACACTATGAAGGAACCCACTTGGTTCGCAAAGATGTGTGAAGCTTTAAGCAACCAACAATCAATTCATGAGGTTGGATCACTTGATAGACCTCCAATGCTCACTCCAGGAAACTACGATCAATGGGTGATAAGGTTCTTTAGGTTTTGTGATCTAAAGAAGCCACATGGAAAGTTCTTAAAGAAGGTTATCTTAGAAGGTCCATTTGAGATGCCTACTATCATTGTACCCAGAGATCCAAATGCCATTCCACCAAGAGATGAACAAACCAACATTGCTCACAAGGTTGCATTTAAATCCCACAGAACTTCTACACTATGAAGCCGATGAACTTGCAATGGAATACATCCTCTTAGGATTACCAAACCCAATTCTTCGTAGTGTTGATGCTCAAAAGACTGCACAAAAATGTGGGATCATATTCGTCTTCTTATGGAAGGATCTGTACTCAATCACGAGGATTTGGAATCCAAAATTTACTTGGCTTATGAACACTTCATGATTGAACCTGGAGAGACACTAGAGTCCTATCATCATAGATTTTCCGACATCATCAATGATTTGGATAAACACAACATCATCATGCCAAGAATTGCAGTGAATACTAAGTTCCTGAGTAGTCTTGGTCCTGAATGGGAGAAGTATGTCATTTTTCTCCGTCAAGCGAAGAACATGCATCATTCTACCTACGGATTGTTGTACGATTACTTGAAACCTCATGAAAAGGAAGTTGATCGAGAAAGGATTCTCCGTGCTCAAATTGCTCCACCAACACATCCTGAAAATCAACAACAACTTGCCTTATATGCTCAAAACCGTTATTCTCCTCAACCAGCAACTCAACCAAATGCTTCAAACACACCTTCACAACAACAACCTCAACAAAATCAATTGGTTCCATACAACAACATTGCTCAAGCATATGTCGTGAAGCGGTGAGGAATCCGATCCGTTCGAAGCATTGCAACAAGGATTTGCTATGATTGCTAATGCCTTTAGCCGTTATACCAACAAATCCAACAATCGTATTCGTTCCTCATCTAACACACGGACTCAAGCTGTTGTGAACAATGGACGTGTTGAAGTTCAGAATCGTGATTATGGTCGTCAGATGGGCGGTGGTCAAGGGTTTAATTCTGTGGGTAGGAATAACAATCGAGCTCAAGTGGTGGAACAGGGAAATGCTCAGCATGGGTTGAATGGTCTTCGATGCTACAGCTGCAATGAGAAGGGACACCTGGCTAATGCATGCCCAAAGCCAAGGACTAAGGGCGGTGCTTATTTCAAAGAGGCTCTTCTTTTGGCTCTTAAGGATGAAGCTGGTGGAACTCTCACGCACAAAGAACGAGCTTTATGGCAAATGCTGACTCGGATGATGATATGGAGGACTTGCAGGCCAATGTCATTTGTTATGTTGATGGCTAATATGCAGGCGTTACACATGAGTGACACAGGCCCAAGTATGACAACGATGGCTTGTCTCAGGTACCCGAACAAACCATATTTATCTCTGATCTCATATCTCCGCCAACATCTGAATCCGGCAAGGCTGAGAATGTTCAAAATGAGTCGTCCACATCTCATTCCGACGATTTTCAACTAGACCCGTAGTTATATTTGACGATCAAGATGACCAACCGGTTTCCCTTGATAATCAAATTGACTCCGTGGTCATACTTGAGGATCTAAATAATGATCATGTTGTGACTCACGTTGAACAAGATTAACCTTTGCCCCATCCGATCTTGTTACTGTTACTTCAAGACCAACAATCCCAAATTGGAAGCATGTGTTGCATTAAATCAGGACTTGAAAAGTAAAATGCACTGTTAACAAAGGATTTTGAATGTTTACAAAAGCAACTCAACTTTTTCAAAACTCAAGAAAAACGTGAAAACGGTTTTGAAGCCGCCTTTGCCAAATCTTATCAAAACGAAAAATATTTAGAAAGACAGATGCATGATCTAGCCGCTTCAAGAATGCTTTGTTGTCTGAAATAGAACAACTGAAACATGAACATAAAAAGCAAATTAGCGCTCTCACCTTGGAAAATCAAAAAGCTAAGGCTGAGTTGTTAACTTGTCAAAAACAGTTCTCTGCATACAAAAGCATTCAACGAAACGAATAGATGATCATCTTGAAGAAATCATCGGCTTGCAAAACAAACTTAAAGAGTTTAAAACAGTTGTTTACAAACATGGCGAGTCGGTCACAACCATTGAAAAGTTTACTTTAAAACCAAATCCAAATGGATATGGACCGAATCTTGCTGATTACAAACCTAAGCTTTCAATAAAATCATTCAAACCAAATCGAAGTTTCCAGTCGCAGAATATAAAATTGATAATACTGTTATGAATGTTGTTGAATATCATCGTCAAGAGGAATTAGATGCAGAAGACGAGAGTCGATCAAAATTAAAAACAGTTGTTTACAACAAACCTTTTAATTATTCTAAACCGGTCACTTTCGTCACACCAACGGATTCTTCTAATACACCAAGAGTTATCATCGAACACCGAGTCTTCTATTGTTAATCCCAAAACAGACTTTGCACAAACTTATGGTCCTTTACCTTCCATTAGTGAAGTAAACTCACAACCTGAAAATCGAAAAATTCTTCGATATTTTGACATTTTCATGGCTGACCTCAAAATTTTACAACATGAGATAGAATATCGATCCGAAATCAAAGTTGAACATTTTCAATCGCCTCTGGCGCGAGAACAAAGAGACATTTTTCAGAAAAATCTTTTACCTAATGTTAAAAACTTGAAAAGTTGTGCAATTGACTGGGAAAAGGATTTTCATAAGGAACTTGGGGTCATGAAAAACGTTTTCGAGAAAACCGAAACATCTATTTCAAACACTAAACGTAAAAAGAAAATGTTAAGAAAAGATGTTGATCGACTCTTGGAAGATGTTATATGTGCGGATGTTCAAAATGTTGTGTTATTGAATTCGTTGTCATATGCATTTGGTAATATCTCTGCTGATCTGTTGTTTCGTGGTAAATGTTGAGAACACCGATAATGTGCTTCGATCGAGTCCTTAATGTTGAAAACAAACGATTGTCAAACGAACTTTCAAATGCAATACGTCGTCTTAATTGGTGTCAAAAAGATATTCACGATCAACAAATTGCTTTTCAAAACAAAATCAACGAGTTCGTGCAAAACCTTCTCGATTCTAAAATTGAGCAACTGGATGATCAAAACGTGTCTTTCAAGTGTCAAATCTCAAAATATGAACAAGAACTTGTAAAAGTTAAAAGGAATATGGTGTCATATTTGATTTACTTAAAAAGACTCGTGATGAAGCATCAAATGAACTTGATCATTATCTTGCACACACTAAAGAAGTTATGCATCTTGTTGGAAATGTTCGGTCGAAAATCAAGATCGATTCACACTATCATCAAGTTAAGAGAAATGTTAGGAAAGTATGAACAACTTCCGCCAACAATCATTAAGAGATTAGCCCCGTAACACTTAGTACTCATGCACCTAGAATCTCTCTGCCAAATCACAAGTAGCTAACGTGCTTCCTTCTACTGAAACAGGAATAGTTGAGCCTTTTCCAAACGTCCGCACTTCACAACCTAAGAGCACTCAATCGAAGAATAGGAAGTTGCGACCTAAGAAAAGATCAATCAAGAATGCTAAAGTAGAAGAACACCCTAGGACTCTGAATAAGACACACGTTGCCTCCACTATAGATATTGCGTCTAGCAAATGTAATAGAAATAGTGATGTAACGAATGCTAAACCGTTAAGTACTTTTGATATTCAGTCTGATGCACCTTGTGTTATTTGTGGTAAAAGTATGAATTCTGATTGTCATGATAAATGTGTTGCTAAAGCTATCATCTCTCGTTTAAGGAATCCTAAGCACCGGAATACCTCTAGGCCCACTAATCTTTCTAAGTCTGTGCTTGGTAGACCGCCATCTTTCGATTCTAAGAAACGCATTGCTGTCCCTGTAGCTCAGGGTTTCACCTCCTAGGAATGTAGTACCACCTAGTGAATTCACTAAGACTAAAGCAAAGAGTAGTTATAGATGGCAGAAATGGATATATAACACACTAGGATTTAAAGGGATACCTAAAGCTATTGATGTGTGTATATCTACTATAACCGCTATGGAACCCTCTAACATTTCGGGTTCCACATCTACTTCTATTCCATCTGTGTCGTCTGTGTGTAATGCAGGTGATACCGATCATTCTCTGGATTGTTGATAGCGGATGTTCCCGACACATGACAGGCAATCTTAAAGTGTTATCAAACTTTATTGTAAAGTTCATTGGCACTGTCGCAGGTTCGAATGATCACTTCGCAGCTATCATGGGCTACGGAGATTATGTCAATGGGAACATCGAAATTAGCAGGGTTTACTATGTGGAAGGCCTCGGTCACAATCTGTTTCAGTAGGTCAATTTTGTGATGGAGATTTGGAGGTTGCTTTTCGGGAGAAAACTTGTTTCATTCGTGATCTACAAGGAAATGACCTTATGTCTGGCTCGCGTAATTCTAGTCTCTACACTATCTCTATGCAAGACATGGTTGCTTCCTCTCCCATTTGCTTACTTTCTAAGGCAACATCAACAGGCTATGGCACCGTCGTCTCTCACATCTAAACTTTCAAACCATCACCAACCTTGCTCGACACAAACTAGTTGAAGGACTCCCACGATTCCGGTATTCAAAAGATCACCTTTGCTCGGCTTGTGAACAAGGGAAAAGCACTCGTGCTCATTTTCCTTCAAAGGTGGAACACCGCTCTCAGCATGTGCTTCATCTTCTTCACATGGATTTGTGTGGCCCGATGCGCGTGCAAGCGATCAATGGCAAACGCTACATCTTAGTAATTGTTGATGACTACACTCGATGGACTTGGGTCTACTTTCTTCGTAGCAAAGACCAAGCTCCACAAATGATCATCACTTTTCTCACAAAAATACGGTTCACTCCAAACACCGTCGAATCATCAGAACGACAAAGGAACTGAATTTGTTAACAAAACCCTTCGTGAATTCTATGAGAAAGTGGGAATTCAGCATCAAACATCTATTGCGCGTACACCTGAACAAAACGGAGTTGTTGAAAGACGAAACCGAACGTTAGTGGAAGCTGCAAGAACAATGTTAATAAATGCTAAACTTCAAGATTACTTATGGGCGAAGTCTGTATCTCTGCATGCTATACTCAAAACCGTTCTATGATCACCAAACGCCACAACAAAACACCTTTCGAGCTTGTCCATAACAGAAAACCGAATCTAAAACACTTTCATGTATTTGGATCTCTTTGCTATCCGAATAATGATCGTGATGACTTTGGAAAGCTCAAAGCCAAAGCTGACATTGGAGTCTTTATCGGATATTGTGATAATTCCAAAGGTTTCCGAATCTGGAATCGTCGTACAAAACAGGTGATGGAAACGATTCATGCTCATTTCGATGAACTTACTGAAATGGCTTCTGAGTATAACAGCTTAGAACCCGGTCACAACCGCTTAAACTTTCCACAAACCCCATCATCACCAAGAAAGCCCTCGGCTTACTCGTCAACAAATGGAAAGGTTATTTGCTCCTGTTCAGTGGACGATATTGATGAACGTGCTCGAGGTGTATCCGCATTTGTTTCATTTGCACAACCCGATAATATTCCTATACCTGATACACCTGCTACAACAACAACTGTTGAAGATGCACCTACACCAGTTGACTCCAACACAACAGTTGAACATACCGCTTACAACAATGATGAACCGGTGATGATATTCGAATGAAATACCCCCACCTGCAGATTTTGATCCAAATGCGTTCTTCCATCCGTTTGCTAATGAGATCGCCGCACTGATGTCGCGGAATCTTCAACAAACCATTTGAATCCTCGAGAACCGCACAATGTATACCAACATCAACCCTCCACACATAGATGGACGAAAGACCATCCTCTGGAAAACATTATTGGCAACCCGAATCAACCGGTCGTTACGAGACAACGTCTTCACACAGACGGTGAACATTGCATTTATGCACTCACCGTCTGCCAATCGAACCTAAAACATCAAAGACGCAATGACAAAAGACAGCTGGATTGAATCCATGCAAGAAGAACTCAACCAATTCAAACGTCTTGAAGTATGGGAACTGGTTGAAAGACCAACAGGAGTCTACGTCATTGGTCTAAAATGGATTTGGAAAAACAAATTGGATGCTGAAGGGAACGTCA
Source organism: Chrysanthemum makinoi (assembly GCA_910596185.1). Lineage (NCBI taxonomy): Eukaryota > Viridiplantae > Streptophyta > Magnoliopsida > Asterales > Asteraceae > Chrysanthemum > Chrysanthemum makinoi. The sequence goes on from OU343224.1 coordinate 334,937,201, forward strand.
TCCGAAACAAGTCACGTCTGGTGGCTAAGGGTTATCGTGAGGAAGAGGGATTAGACTTTGAAGAATCTTTTGCTCCGGTTGCTCGTCTTGAGGCTGTTCGGATATTTCTAGCGTTCGCAGCTCATATGAATATAACGGTCTATCCGATGGATGTCAAAACTGCGTTTCTCAATGGACAACTTAAAGAAACGGTTTATGTCAGCCAACAAAATGGATTCGTTGATCCCGAGTTCCTCGAACCATGTTCTACAAACTGAACAAAGCTCTTATGGTCTCAAACAAGCTCCTCGGGCATGGTACGATAAGCTATCATCTTTCCTCATTGCCAATAATTTCACCAAAGGCTCGGTTGACCCAACTCTTTTTATACAATATCACGGGGCACACATCTTAATTGTTCAAATTTACGTGGATGACATCATTTTTGGGTCTACACATAAAAAGTTTTCAATCGCTTTTGCAAAACTAATGAAGAAAAATTTTGAAATGTCCATGATGGGTGAACTTACATTCTTTCTCGGACTGCAAGTTCATCAATCACCCCGTGGTATTTTCTTGAGTCAGTCCAATATGCCCTTGAATTGTTAAACAAATTTGGAATGAAAACACAGTGACACCTATGCCACACCAATGGCTCATACCAAGAAGCTAGACGCTGATTTACATGGGAAATTGGTTGACCCTACCAAATACCGTAGTATCATTGGGTTTCTCATGTATCTAACACTAGCGACCTGATATTGTCTTTGCCGTTTATCTATGCTCCCGTATCGGTCGCGACCAAGCTGAAACCCACCTCTCGAGGCTAAAAGAATCCTCCGATACATAAAGGGAACCATTAACTTGGGGATCTGGTATCCGAAGGATTCGGGTTTAGAACTAATCGCTTTTCTGACCACGCAGGATGCTTAGACTCACGGAAAAGCACTTCAGGAGCTTTACAATTTCTTGGTGATAAACCGGTGTCATGGCAATCGAAGAAGCAGGATTGTACATCGCTGTCATCAACCGAAGCATAATATGTAGCCATGTCCGCATGTTGTGCTCAAGTCATATGGATGAGAACACAACTTAAAGACTATGGTTACGATTTGAGAATCCCGATGTATTGCGACAATCGGAGTGCCATTGCAATCTCGTGCAACAAGACTCGAAATCAAAGCACATCGATCTTGATATCATTTCATCAAGGATCACGTGGAGCGTGGTCGTTGAATTATATTTTGTGGGTAGAATACCAATTGGCGAGATCTTCTCACCAAAGCCTTGCCTCCCGCTAGGTTTAATGAGTTGGTCCACCGGATTGGTATGAGGTGTTTGACTCAAGAGGAATTAGATGATCTCCTAAAAGCAGTCTTAAAACACTGTCAAACACCAAATTCTCTTTTGTAAATAATTTTTCAAAAACAAAATACAAAATTATAAAACCTGATAAAAACAACAAAAATATTCTTCTAATCTAAATTTCTTTCAACATTGCAAGTACATTTCTTCCGTCAACACTTTAATCTTTCAAAATTCAGTACTTTTCCGATCAAGTGTTGAGGGGGAGAAAATAATCTTTAACTGCTTCAAAACATCTGTGTACTTGCATGTTATCATATCTCGGTTGATTCTTTTACAAATGGTGGTACATTTTCTGGTTCAAAGACACTCCTCGGACCTTAATTAATAACCTTTCATTATTTTCTCAAGTCGAGGGGGAGTGTCGTCATGTTTCTTTCCTAAAATCTTCGTTTGGTAACCAAAATGGAAGTTAAATGGCTTGGTTTGAAAAAAAAGGAAAAGGTGGAGGGACCAAAACTGTCAAAGGGTTAAACTCACTTTTAATAAAACACCCTCCCACCTACTTTCACTTCTCATTAAATGCAAAATACCTAAAACCATCCTACGCTTAAAACTTCACTCAAGAAAACCGTGTTTTTGATCTCCATCTTGTAAGTGTTTTTGTGATCACAACATGTTTTTATCATAAGGTTTTGAATTTCATGAAAATCCTACGGCTAAAACGTTTTCTAAGCGTGATTAGGTGTTCTTTGCTTATGCGTAAGAACATACAATCAACATGTGTATGTTTGTGGTAAAATGATTTGTGTCAAAACGTTCATAATACATCTATGATACCATTTTAACCATCAAAATCCACCCAGAAACACGAATTGATGATTTTTGAAAATTAGGGTTTATGAGTCGAATTGGGTATTTTCGTATGTGAAGTGTTTTGGTCAAAAAGATTGTTGTGTTATGCTCTTGTATTATTGAATTGATGATTTCCAAGGTCTATAACCACCCAGAAACACGAATTGGTTAACAATTTGAAATTAGGGTTTAAGGTTCTTGAGATTGGGTATTTTTGATTCACTGCAAATTAAGTGTTAAAACTTGGTCATTATGCTCTCACAACATCTAAGATATACCAGAAAAACTTTGGTGCATATTCCATGGCTAGATCTCATACGCGTAGATTTAAGGTTTAGACTACGCGCATATGCGCATTCTACGCAATCGCTGTTTTAACTGTCCAAATGTGTTTTGATCTGTCAAAATATGAATGTTATGTGTTTAACATTGATGATATGATGCTTTATTTCAGGCTTGCAACACTAAATATTCAGAATCAAGGTTAATATACGCCTACGCATAAGGATCACCTTACACGTAGCTTGTTATGCGTAAGATTTGTCTTACGCGTAGCGTCTACGCATAAGGTTCTACATATGGGACTACGCGTATCCTGTGAAGGATATGCGTAAACAGTGACCTCTACGCATAAGGTCAACTCTTACGAGTAGCCTTACGCGTAAGGTTAATATATGCCTACGCATAAGCTTTACGCATAAGGTCCTCTTTTCCTACGCGTAACACTTCTTACGCGTAAGTTAAGACCCTACGCGTAAGTTTACGCCTACGCATATATCATTCCTGTCTACGCATAACTTTACCAATCCTACGCATAAGCCGTGATCATACCTTCGTTATGAATTGTTACGTGTACAAACTTGTAAATAAACTAATCATATCATCACGAATCCTAAAATGTCACTAATAAACTGAAATCGTTTGATATGTTGTGAACAATAAGTGATAAAATAAACTTTAAAACTTAAAGTTAACTAACTCATGAAACATTTCACGACGTCATTGGACTATTGAATATACAAGTGACTTAGGACTCGTAACAATCATTGACACTGTACATTCAATAACTAGACAATAAGACCTTCTGTTGACTAACATTATGTCTTTCGATATGTTGGTTCTTTTGGCTAATGTTATTTCAGATCACGACATGGCTGAACAAATGAATATGGATGCACCGGAAGTTCTCTCCATTCTTGATATCTATCCTCATGGCTATCCAATGAAGATAGGAAAGAATAATCTCCGTGTTGACTTTGACAACCTCACTTGCTCTGAATCTTCATGTTTAATTGCTATTGACATTTTGAGGACTCATCCGTATCAGAACATGCTTTCACACTCTGCAACTGTTCCCGAGATCTACATCCAACAGTTCTGGAACACTATGGAAAGGGTCAAAGGACAAACTGCTGTGGCGGTGACTCTGAATCACAAACAAGTCACCATTACACCTGCAGACTTAAGTTCTCCTAATTCCTGATGTCGATCCAACCAAACTATATGCCACACCTGCTGAAGAGCTCACTCTCCAATTCTTAATCAATATCGGTTATGACGAGGCTACAGGAGTAATCACCAAGCATTCTCACGTAGAGCTTAAGAGTATTCCTCAACCACGGAGAACTCTCTACATGATCATCACCAAGTCTGTTTCGTCGTGACGCTATGAGCACCCTAAGCTCATGGAACTGCAAATATTCTGGGCATTGGTCAACAAGAAACACATCGCTATCGAAGCTCCGATTTGGGATGACATGATGTCATTTCTCAACAAACTTGGCTCAAAGATTCCCTACATCGGATATACTAAATTGTTGATCCAGAGAGCACTTGGACTTCAACATTCCCAAGAGGCTCAATGACCCCAGACAATCACGACATGTTGTGGAACCCATTCTATCTGTAGAATCAAGGAAAGCGTCTACAAAGAAACAAGGTCTTTGTCTTGCCGATTTCCTTCTAGCGAAGATGTCGAAAGCTCGAAAGCGTACAAAAGGTATGCAGGCGATCGGACAAGGCAAAGTTGGTCATCTCGACGAAAAATCTTCGGAACACACAAGGAGAACCAAAAGAGGAAGTGCGGAAGTACGGCAAGTCTTGTGAGTCAAAGGAAGTTCCCCAAGAGGAACCCTCCTTCAAAGAGGATTGTTCCATCTAAGGAAGCTGCTCCCATCCCAATTCCCAAACCCGAACCGCAAAGAAAGCTTGTGGACTAAAGCTCGATGAATGGTACCACAGATGAAGAGATTACCTTCTCGAATGCGCAACCGTATCCTCCTCGGCAGCTAAACCTACAAGTCCAATAGTGAACATGGAAAGGAAAGACTCACGTACTTGAGTCTCATGATGAAAGCTCGAAGAAGAAGAGCAAGCGGATCAATCCTACGAGGAAGAAGTTTAAATTAGTTAGACAAATTCAAAAAGCTGAAGAATTTGCAAAAGATCAAATGGGTGGCCAGGGAGGATCAGTGGTCTTTGTCCACTCTTCACGGTCTGATGCGGTTAATCAACCCGATAAGGGATCTGGTGCCACCACTCTTGTGCAACAACAAACGCTTGTGAAGGAGTCAACTGATCTTAACATTGAGGAACGAAAAGAATAAGGCGAGAAAAGCGATGAAGAAGCTAAGGAGCAGACGGAAGAAAAGGCTAAAAGCGGACATGATGGCGAAGAAGATTATGATGACTTTCTTCTCAGCAGTCCAACTCGTTCCAAGGAGGATATACGCACCTCCAAAGGACCCGAATCTCCTCATGTCCCTCCTCATCGATTCTTCATCTCACTCATCACCACCACCATCAAAAGATCAACAAAATCATCATCCAAATCTGTGAAGAAACCACCTCGATCTTGGATTTCTCAAGCTCATAAGCGAATTCACAAAGTCGTCAAACAAGTCGAGAAAAAGCGTGCTCTACAAAAGCTAAATTTCTTTGTTGATCACATACAACATATGTATGACGAGCATGACAAGATGGAGAAAGAAAGGGAATTTGTTCAGAAGTTCATGAAGAGTCATCGTAAAGAGGAACTGAGCGAAATGATCGAAGGTTACACTAACAAGTACCTTCAGGATATCGTTCCTAAAAGTCCTAAAGGCTGGAAAAGACGACAAGAGATCATACTCACAAGTTTCTTCTCGACCTTTGTCGGTGTGACTAGAAATATTTTCGGACATAACTCACCCCTAACATCGTAGCATTGGTTAAAAATACAATGGCCAAAGAGGCGATCTCTCGAATGGGGTTAATCGCTAAACTTGTGATACAAATGTCAAAGCGATGGAGCGTTTACCGGATGAAGCTAAATTTTTGAAAATCTACTTGATTTTCAACTCGGATCATCATGCAAGAGTCACCGATCAACCCAACGACCAAGAGATGGCGATGATAAGGATAAGGATTACGCACCTAAGCGTCGAAGCGATGCGGTAAATCTACCTCTATGCCACCTCCTCCACCACGAACTTCTTCTCAACAAATGTCTCATCCACCTCGGTCTTCTCTTGATAAACCTGGGGCGATTCCGAGTTACCACCCCGACTCATAAAATAGGTGATTACTTTGAGTATACGGGTGGTGGCGATGAAGAGGTCCTTGAGCCCCGACAACAACCCACCTCACCCAAACAAGTGCGGAAACCAGTATCATCATCAAGGCCTTCCAAAAAGAAGAAGAAGGCGACTCGGCTGGAGTTGTCTCATGGCTAGATGACGATAAAACCAAAGAGTTTGAATGGTTCTCCACCCTTGTCAATCAAACTCCTACGATGAAGGTCAAGAATTGGTAGGCGGTTCTACATTGGAGCACGCAAAACTTTTGCAAGAAAAGTTCCATGTGAAGAAAATGACGAAATCCGAGTTGAAGCGAATCAAGAATGAAGCATTTCAACTTCTTAAAGACAGCTCACTCTGGCGTCGAGGTCGAATATCATCTTGAGAACATCGTTCGAGCTATGTCTAACGACATGGATTGGCTCAATCCGGAAGCAAACATTGACTTCACAACAAGGGACAACCCTCCATACTACACCGATTGGACCAAACCCCTACCGACCATTGGCCAAACAGGCGAACCACGGATTCCCTTCCGATACTTCTTTAACGAGACATGGATTTTCTCTTACGGTAGCGATGGTTCGAGGAAATACGCTACATCATTGACTCTTCCATTCCCAGTGACTATTTACTCAAAGCGCATAGCTATCGAGGAACGTGCAAATCACTTGTTTTCTGACAGCGTGCAAGCATACGACCAAGATGCATTTTATGGGATTCATCATTGGCACGACGCCGAAGAATCTACTCTGGCTGCTGGTTCGAAGTCTCAACATGCGGTGTATAGTTCTAAGGACATCGTGGCCATCAAACACATTGATCTCAAGTCTAAGTGGGACTACACATTCTTAAAGAATATCATAGTCAAGCGACAAGATGAACAGGACTATGGATTCTCCGGTGACTTTGAGAACTTGTCCTCAACGACATCGAACATGTACCTTGCCAAAGTCTGGTCGTATGAGACAATTCTCGTTGAAGTTCAACGTGAATTTATCAAGTCGGTTCTCATCTTCATTAGACGCATCGTGATCAAAGAACGTGTTGAAGATATCGGATGGTTTATTGAATCTTATCGACGGCGTGTCAACCTCACTCCTCCAACGCTTACTCTTCCCGATCTCAATCAGCTACCTCAATATACGCTCATCGGCAAACCTTTCGGAGTTGTTTACCGGTGAACTTCAAAGCGCTTAATGGCGTGTAGTGATCTTCAAAAATCGGGGATCATACTTTGAAGCGGTTAGGGATGGATTAGCGTCTGAGGTTGAAGGATATACGCTTTGAAAGTTGGGTCTCAAATGGAATTCTCGGAAAGGAGGGATGTGAGAAGGATCATCACCATGATTGATGAGCGGTTGTTGAAGGGATCGATTGACGATTGGAGAGCTATGTTGGTGGTCGACCGGGAGAAACATCACCGGCTTTCAAGCGCCTGCTGCGCACTCACAGGAATATCACGCACTTCTGGTACCCCTTGAATTGTTTCCTTCATAATTTTGGATGTGTGATTTAATATGTCAATGGCTTGTGCACACATAACAATGTACAACCCGTAATGGTCAAGAAAGGACCGTGGTGCGCTTGATTGCCACAATCCTTATAAAATAAGCGAAAGCTTCTTACTTTTGAGTAAAACCTATCAAACCTTTCACTTTTCAAGGTTTTGCTCAAAAGAACAAGTACTTTCCCTTAAGACTTTCAAAACCTCATCCGTTTATATCACTTTCGTTGAGGGAGTACTTGATTAAAAACTTTGTTCACAAATTGTTCCAGATGGTCATTCTTCCCGAACACTCGAAATGGTCATATTTATTCTCAAACGTTTCAAAAATAACACTTTAATATGCCATTTTTGAGGGGAGAAAATTGTGTGATAAGAAATATGTTGTACAAAATGCAAATGAATCTTGTACCTCGAGACTTAACCAACGAATTGGCGATACTAAGCATTAGTAACTCGAAAAGACTTGTCCCGGACGGGTAATAATTTCAAGCTAGTTCGCTAGTGATGTAAGCGTGTCTCGCAAAGGACTTGTCTGAGTAGAATGTACCATTCGAGAAACTTTTGATAGACATGAACTCTGGCGGGTTTGACAACCTTCCAAGGTTTGTCTACACCTTCAAGGTAGTTATTAGAGCTAGTTGTCACCTAAAAGCCGACAATGTAACTCTTTAACTATGCAACGTAACCGTGTCTCGCGGGGGATTGTCTATCTTCAATGGATCAATTCAAAAAGTGCGCGCTCTTTCCTCACTGTGCATTTAACCATTAAAACTATTAAGCACATGTGGAGAGGGAGTATTTATGCAAAACATCATCTCTCACAATGGTTCAAACATGTTTTTCATTAACAAACCCGTTGAGAGACATTTTTTCATCACGATGGTTTTAATGGCAAACATAGGTTAGTCATGGAGTTATAAGGTGACTAAGGTTAGGAATAACCGTCCTATGATCCGCCAGAGCGGAGGGATCTACCCAAGGACACTACAAATAGTTAGTATTTAGAAGTCCTTAGGTATGATTGTAAAAGGAGAAAATGAGAATCGGAGAAAGAAGGAGTTGAAGAATTAAAAGAAATGCAAAGAAAAAGGTGAAAAGAAATAGCCCTCAGTTATTCAACTTAGGGCGGACACGGGTTCAATTCATATGCTCTTGGTTGTCACTTAGTGACGCCGGTATTGAAGATTAAAAGTCGTCATGGACCCGGTGACGCATGCACTAAACCTTCTTATCCACTCAAGTTTCTCTCAAACGAAGCTTGTTTCATTCTCACAGGGAACCCTACGTAAACTATCGGCTTTCTAGAGATTCGGTATTGAAGAAGGAGACCCTCTCCCTAGTCTCCGCTGGGAAAACCAAAAGCACTATTGAGTCTAGAGCCACGAGATTCATCAAAAATCTCTTAGGAACACTTGACATTTAATCACTTGATGATCAACTAATAAGATCATCAGTGGTTCATATCGAGTCCTTCACAGATCTTAGCAATCAGTCGAGAACATTTATGAGAGGTTCACATCTGTGATCCTCAGTGATTGAATGGAAACTCTGCCGGTCAACATCAAACAACGCATGGTCACTTCGGTAACTCCCGTGGATTACGCGGAGTGTGTCTCAAAGCGTCTGATCGTGAGGTGATGCTTGATTGTACCTCGACTCATCGACGTAGATGTACCCTTGGTACATCGCGTTATCTCACTTGTGGGACTCGGTTCGAGAGCGGCCTTTGTAAGAATTAGAGTTGTGTCCTCACACTATCTTTGTTGACACTCTCGAAGTTCAAACTTGTAAGTGCAGGAAACCGCTTATTACTAACCGTTTGAAATGTTTTCTTCTTATGGAAGCTCGAGGCGGGATGATCGTCTTGATTCTTCTCATGCTCACGCCAACATCATCACTAATGGAAGTTCTATCACAATGCAACACAACATCGAATGATTCTTCGTCAAACCAAAGAATCTACAAAGTCAAAGACTTAAAGAACTTCATAAGTATTGATTTCCAACGTCAAAGAGCGTGTGAGCATGTTGAAGAATGGCGTGGAACACCGGAGCAACGAAGCGGAACTGGCGGCGATCTGGATAACAACATACTATCACTTTCACCACAAAGAACAATGAACAAAGAACAAAGTTAAAGATGACGCGTCAAAGCATAAGCTGTTCAAAGATAACTATCTCTCTACCCTGGGGAGATTGTTCGAATCAAGGCAATTCTTCTCACAAGAAAGAAGAATGTCGAAGGCGTCAACGCTACTATTACATCAAGCGCCTTCACCGTTACATTCATATATACTTGAGGGGAGATTGTTGGAATCACTCCTAAACAGTATTTCAAGTATTTATATTTCATATGTAATAGGTAGCTTTATTATGGCCTTTATGTTTGTTTAAGGTCAAGCTTATGTAGAAGGCCCATAAGCTTGACCCAAGCCCAATAAGGAATAGGGAAGGAGAGGGAGTGTTGCCCTAGCTCCTTGCCTATATAAACCATGTAATAACCTTCATTTGAAGGTTGGTTGTTCAAGTTTTCTTTTCACACATATTCCTACGCCTAACCGTGCTACTCTTATCGTGTATGTGTGCTTGTTTACTTGTTCAATCACCTTATCTCTTTCTCTATAACTTGTGTTGTAAACTAGTGACCTAACACTTGTTCTTTGGGGATATATGCCATTTTCGAAGTTTTGAGGGGCATGTATATTACTTGGTACTTATTAATAGAAATGCTTAAAACTTTAAGATTTTTAATTTAAGAAAGAAAAGACTTATCAAAAGCTATAATAATCTGCTTTTTTAGGGGTGTTAAGGCTTTTTTTCTTTCCTTTTTGTTTTTAATCATTCAACTAATACAAACAAACTATCCCATCAAGAGAGACTGAAAAGTGGTACCATTTATAGAAGGAGATAAGAACGGGATCGATACTTTAAAGAGGTTAAGTTGGGTAGGGCATGCAAGTTTGGGTCGCCTTGAAGTAAGCCGACAAGATTGCTTACGAGGTTTCTGGTTGTACGAGCTGTAAAGAGAGATTGTGGCTTACAGATAGAATTCTGTGATAATACAAGTATACAACATTATACATGATGTGGATTCAAGTAGCAGTTAAGACATGCAGGACATGGCATAAGTGGTATATTGATGTGTGAATATATGATGACCTTTTAAAAAACTATGATACTTGATAAAAATTGAACATTGTCTTTTATAATTGTGTAAAGATTGAACATTGTTATATTAAATTCTTTAAAAGAGAGCTTAATAACCTCTTAAACATAGAGTGTTATGAATTTGGAACACATATGAGCCTTTGGGCGAACTTAAAGCTAACAATCCTTTATTCTTGTTCTAAGGAAACAATTTTGGATAGTGAATTGTCGTCGTTTAGTTGGAGCAAATTTATTTCTTAATTTTATTTATTTTTTTACAAAACATAAAAAATGCGTTCAAATCAATTTGTAGGAAGAAGAAAACAAAAGGGTGGCAGATTTTGCATTATTTGATGACAATAAATATAGAAAGTGCCTGAAAACCCCCTAAATCCTTGTGAGCTTACTGGCCCCCATAACAATGAATTCACTCCAACATGACTTTTTCGTATTCTTCGAGCAATACAAACATCAATTAATGACTAGCTAAATTTTCAATGTTTTGGTTTTATTTTCGACAAAGAGTACAACTAGTACAAAGACCTTCTCTACCCCAAACATTAATAGACTAGATAAGACTTTAGACTAGCCATTTTAAGGGCAGATTTTTTGGATTAATGCATCGAGTAAATTATAAAAACCATTCGCACAGTTTATTTATTTTAATAAAAACTTACTTTTATAAGAAACTTTTGACATGAATAATTCTTAAGAAGCTCAAACTCAAAAATTTAACGGAAACCATCCAAGATCTATTTCGCTAAACTCTTTGCATGAACTATCTTGATATCAATAATATTCGTTATGCTTTTGCTTTTTAAAAAGTTGATTTGTGCTAATAATTTATGACATGAATAATTTGTATCAATATGGGCAATTAAAAATATTTGATTTACTCAATTTGTGTTTGTTGCGATTACACTTTCAGTCATTGCAGCAATACTATCGTTGTCAAGAAGCCTTAAACGTCCATTTCAATATTTTCAATGGTTCTACAAAATAATACATAGTGGTTCATTTTAAAATTAATTGATAATTAAAAATTTAGCACATCAAACTTATATGTTAGAGCACAATGTATCATGGATACTAATAACACGTTATTGGTATGCCACCTCAGCACCACATCATACACCTCCCAATAACTAAAATACCCTCCCTCATAACACACCACTAACATGTTATTGGGTCCCACAAAATACCTCACTAAAAATACTCACTCACTCACAATACACACAAAAAAACACTAAACATCACAAATGGCTTGAGCCATTGAAATGGCTCAAATAGCTTTGGCTCACGAATGGCACCAAGTGGTGGTATGGTTTGACTCAACAATAACATGAAAAATGGATCTTTGGCATGTTAAATTCTCCTCATACCCTATGCTCTTATCTTTACGATTATATTTCTATATATGTGTGATTGAGTTGGCAAACTTAAGACTGCATGTAATAAGCGTGTGTGGTTGATGCATGGTAGAATGCCACATCAACGTCACATCAACATTCACTCACACTAACAAACAAGCCACTAAACTCTCGTAGTAGTTAAAAATTCATTACCGTTACATATATCTCACTTAAAGACAGTCTTTGGGTCAAGTGGGTCAACATTGTCACATTAAAGGGGAAAAGCATTTGGAATGTGGAAAGAAGCTATTCGGACAACTGGACGTGGAAAAATATCTTGAGGTTAAGGGACAAAGCTAGGAAGCATATTTTCTATGTAATTGGCAATGGGCATAAAGCTTCTATGTGGTATGATTGGTGGAATGAAAATGGGCTTTTTTGTGAAATCATATGTAGTGATAAAGTTCTTGAAGCTGGTCTCAGTTTGGATTGCACAGTATCTGACATGATTATCAATGGTAGCTGGATTTGGCCAAGTCAATGGATATCTCAATTCCCTGTTCTACAATCTATAAATGTTCCAGTTTTAACCAATAAGGAAGACAAAGCTGTTTGGAAGACCAATGGAAATAAGAATGTTGAATTTAGCATCAAGGCAACATGGGAAGAGTTTAGGGAAAATGAAGTGGAGGTTCAATTCAATGGAGTAATCTGGTATGGTTTTTTCAGGGTATTCAAAGTCATATGTTTATTATTTGGATGGCTGTTAATGAGAGGCTTCAAACTCAAGACAAAATTATGAAATGGAATAATGATGACAATATGAGATATCCTTTATGCAAAAGTTGTCATGATTCACATGACCACCTCTTCTTTCAATGCAAGTACTCTAAAACAGTGTGGAATGAATTTCAAAACATGAAAGCTCTTAGACAAGCATAACTTACATGGAAAGATACTGTATCTGCTCTTGACACATGGTACTCTAGCAGATCTATTGTTAGCATTGTAGTAAAATTGGTGTTTAGGGCAATGGTGTACTATCTATGGCAGGAAAGAAACAAAAGGCTATTTACACAGGAGATAAGAAATGAAAAGGTGTTGACTGATATCATCACTGATACTGTTAGATTGAGGTTAATGGGTCTAAGGGTTCGCAAAACCAATCAAGTTATTCAGGTCTTTCAAAGATGGAATGTGCAACCTGTTTTTGTGGACAAAGTTTCAAAGCAAAAGTCTGGAAATTGATTATTTCCCCTAGCCTAAAACCTGTAAGGGGAGTGATTGATGGTTTCTTTGAATGTGTTAGATGTAAGCAGGATATTAAGTATCAAATGGAAATTTGCAAACAATGTCTAAGGTGTGTTTGGGTTAAGATTTATCCCTTTGGCAGATTGTATTGCAAGCTTCTACAGTTGGCTGTGTAGGGTATGTAGCTTGGGTGGATGGTGTATGATGGGTGGAATAGAGAGGTGTGCAAGATGAACCTTCTTGGTCCACCCAATACATTATCATAGGAGGTAATGGATGGGCTTCCCTCAAGGTATGTGCTCCCAAGCAACTGAAGCCATTCTTTAAAGATGGAAATGTAGGTTGCTTGGTAGAGCTTGTGATTGGAAGGGTAATGGGTGCCAGACACGCTTTCTACCTCTATTGCTGTTAGGGATGACAAAAGCACCCGAAACCGATGGGGAAAACCGAAACCCGAACCGGTTTGGTCGGGTTCGAGGGCGGGTTCACGGGTTTGGATACGGGTTTGGGTAGATATATTTTTTTTTCGGGTACGGGTTTTAGTAATACCCGCTCGTTTACCCGTACCCCGTATCCGTTTACGGGTACGGGTACGGGTTCACTAAAACCCTCCCAATCGCTGTGGATGTTGGTTGAGTGATTTTGGCGGAAAAGTGAGCTGGAAATGTAGCTAGATGGTAGTGCATTAAAAGTGAATTCAGAACAGAAGTTGGATTGCTCAAGTGAAGCTTACATCAGGATACATCTATTCTACTTTGGTTGTAAGGATGTATTTGTCTTAGCAGTTATATCTGATGTATAACAAATTGCAGACATAGTGGTTGGTTGTATCAGATTTGGGAATGTTCAAATCTTGTTTGTATCCTTATTTGTAAACAATTTTTTGGAAGTATATATATATATTCACCTTTGCACAAAAAAAAAACCTAAAAATACGCTCTCACACACGCAAAAATCCTTTTTTTTTGGGTTTGGTGAAGCTGACACCCAAACCAACCCAAGGTGGTGTGTAGCTAGATCGACTCTGTTTACGCCCAGTCTAACATAGGATAACACGGATAGGCAAGCAGTCTGTATCAATGTGTCTCTTAGAACCTTACACAAACCGACACTGTATCATTAGCATCTTTAAGAGCATTTACGAAACGTGACTAGTACATGAAGTAGAAATCTTCACTAGCATGTTCCATTGTCGTTAAATGTAAAATATCTTTTATAACTGGCTATCTTAAATGTCGTCTATGAATACATTTGAACAAAAAAAAAGTACATATTTGCTACTGTAAGAGCACTCCCATCCATAACACCATAACACCAATAACACCGTCCACGTCAGCGCCACATCGGCTTTAACATTTAACATTAACATCCCCAAAAAATACTCACAACCATAACATCTCAATAACACCATAACACCAATAATATTTCATATTTTCAAATTCAACCCCTAAACTAAAACAAACACTTCATTTATTAAACTAAAATAAACATTTCATTAAAACTAAAAACATATTACAATACGAGATTAAAAAAAAAAAAACACTGCAATTAAAAATACTAACGAAAATAAAACTACTAAAACTTAAAAAAACGAGTCGTCTGAGTCCCAACCATCAGAACTGGTTGGCGGAGAATAAAACTCCCCATTAAAGTATCGACTCTCCATTATGTCGAAGAAGTTGTCTTGCAGTCTGAGCTTCACCCGCTTCTTGCTCTCCGTGGCGAGATTTCTCTTCATGCCTTCTTCCATAATCTCCCTTACGTTTTCTTCATCTTGTTCCATTCTTGGGGAAGCCTCACTTAACTGGGTGGTTTTGAAAATCCACCTGTGGAGTGTTCACAGGTGAACTTGGAACAATTGGGAGGTACGGGATGTTTTCAAAACCCACCGGAAAGACATTTTCTGGTGGTGTAGAGTAAACATCAGGTTCTGGTAGAGTTGGAAAGCTGGTTTCCGGTAAGTGATTTGGATTTTGAAATGGTTTCGGCAACTTTTCTGGGGTGGGAATTGCAGAAAAATCTGCGAGACATTTTTGTGTGTGAGTTGTGTGTGCAACTGTGTGTGTTGTTGTGTTCTAAACAACTCTGTAGAGTTGTATATATAAAGGCGAGTTGATTTTGAAATTGAATAAATCCCGCTCGTATTTGATTTTTAAATTTCAAATTTGAATTTGAATTTATCCCGCCCAGAATTGACCAGTACAATTTAAATTTGAATTTGAATACGTTGAGGGGCTGTAAGTGAAAATTTATTTGAAATGGTTTTGGGGGTAAAATGATTTTTTTTTTTTTTTTTTTTTTTTTTTTTTTTTTTTTTTTTTTAAGTAACGCGCGTTAGTCCCTTAACGCCCAGGGACTAACGGCGTGAAGCTGCTGCACTTCCAACGGGTATAACGCAATAACGCGCGTTATTTGGCTTGATTTCGGGGTTTAACGCCGTTGAGGCGTGAAGAATGGGACTGCTCTAACGTGTTATAAAATATCTAGGCAAGTAGTACATTGATTGGCATAATATAGTTAGTCAAGTTGGAGGTCGCTTTTTAAGGTCAAGTCTTTGTCTATGCTTTTACCTTATTAGGAAACATGGGAACATGGACATGACCTATTTCATTTATATTTGTTGCACTTTCTGTGTGGTTTCTTGTCAACACTAGGGCTGATCATCAAAGATCCAAAACCGAACCGGACCGACAAAACCGACCGAACCGACAAAAACCGAGCCGACCCGACAACCCGTCGGTTCGGTTTCGGTTTCATGTTTTACATGTTTTCGGTTTCGGTTCGGTTCGGCCCAAAACCGACAAAAACATACTTTTATACACCTAAACCGAACCGGACCGACGGCCCGACACAAAACCGAACCGACCTGATGGCCCGTCGGTTCGATTTCGGTTTAGGTTTTTCATAAATTTCGGTTTTTGGTTTTGTCGGTTCGGTTCAGGTCGGTTTTGGACCGACGCTCAGCCCTAGTCAACACTATGTATTTATGTTGTCATAAATTTTAGTTGCAATTGTCATGTTCTTTGGGATAATCAAACGTATGTATAAGTTGATAAAAGATAATGCTCATTGATATATGCAAGTACTTTTATGCCTGTTCGTCGACAATTGTGGAAATTCGAAGCAATTGTAAAGATGGCTCAGACGTGAGTGTACTTGTACCCGAAACATTGACATTGGTGTAAAAAACACGCATTTCATGTATTGCTGGTCCATTTTTTGCAGCTTGTTGTCAAATTGTGATTATTTGTCGAACGCATTGTTAGACATGAAGTGAACGAGAGGTCATAAATTGGGGTAGATGCATTTTCGTAAGTTGAAATTTGACTTTGTCAAGAATAATATGTTCCTAGCTAACGATCTTTTTATAGTACTAAAATGATTATAAAGCATTTTAAAGCTTTTTATATCTTGAAAAACAGACAAAAGAACATATATTCATTCATCTTTAATTAGCTACTGATGTTGAGTTTACAACAAAGAAAACTAAAAAAGGAAGGATTCTTCGTGACACCAATTTGCAGCAATAAGAAAACAAGAACTCGATAGCCAGTAGCCATAAGTGAAAGGATCAGTAAGTTTTTCCACTTGGAATGGTCGTCTGGAGATACATCGTATACATTTTGAAGAGCTTGATAGCCTGATATGGTCATTAGCCAACATATATTGTAAAAGCCAACGCTAGCCTTCATTAACCAGTAGGCACATAAAAAAGTTGAGAACAAAATACATTAAATAGCTGAACTCGTTTCGAAGCCCAATAAGGAAGCAGAAGAGTAGACTTGATGAAATGGATATGAGGAACAAGAACGGGATGCTGGCAAAGAAAACAAACGCTCCCGAATGTTTATTTAAATCATCACTAGCGTATAACTACATTACATACTTTAAACGCTCAATATTATATATCTTTATTTGAAATGCCTCTGTAATCGAATAGTAACAAAAGGATCACAATGACCTTGACCTCTTTCAGCTGCGCAGGTATCCCAACAATGCTTAGAAGTGAACTGAAAGATATAAACAAAAAAATGGCACCAACTCTTGCCTACGCCGGTATCATATCTTGCCGACGACAAGGCGTCGGCATGGTTAAAAAAATGTCGCCGGGAGAAGTGGCAATTGTACTAGTGCCGATAGATGTCAGTGAATTACCTAATCCGTAAAATCGAGTGCCAATGCACAGTGTAAACACCAAATAAAGAATTAACCGAAGCCTGTAATATTTCCATTCCCTTGACATAATTAATAATGATCTCCAATTCAAGCCCGCAATTCTTGTTGCATTACTCGCCATTCCCTTACTTTTGAGAGACGGGCCTCCCTGTGACCACAATTTAATTAAAACCAATAATCATACACATTCGTTTCCTCTAACCTCGTTAATAGTTAAATTAATTATAAGTAAAACAATAATCCATCTTTTTTCTCTTTTTAGAAATTTTTTAAAATTGTTTTCCCGTTATCAGTAAAGATCCTAATATCGAATTGTAGGTGTGTACTTGTACCTTTTCAGTTAGTGTTCGTATCATTGTCTCAACTGCGCCAGCATCAGAAGACAATTATAGGTTTCTTCAAGGGTACAAATCGCTGCACTAGAGTCCATATTAACTGACATGGACGGAACTATGTAGGGGCAAGGCAATAAAAATGTTCAAGTTCCGTCAATGTTAACTGATGAAAGATCCCTATATGATCATCCTGTCAACCAAAAGTCGTGATAAATTTTACAAATAATACATATGCTAATATATGATAAAGCTTACCTGCCAGTTTTTGCACAAGGTAATCTGATCAAAGTCTGTGTTGATTGCACGAAGAAAGTGATCAGAAGGACTTTGCATAATTGGGCAAGGAAATCCGGCCAGCATTCGAGAAGTGCTGCATATGGCAATTAAACAATGTAATATTTAACTATGATAGTATTTTTTGTTAAGTTAATATTGTGTGGACAAGTTTCTGTTATTAATCTTACCTGTAAGCAAGCCAATATCTCTCTTAAAAATAGTGTTTTTCCATTTGAAAGAAGACAAATACGGTCAAAAAGACCAAAGACTTCGGTGCTACTTTGGTAAATTGTGAAAATGAGCGTGCAGCCTGTGCTTGCGAGCTTCTTCAGGGTCACCATCATTAATAATGCAGAAACATTGTCAGTTGATTAAAGGTAGAGAGATAGGTAAGTAATTGCAAATTTGTCTCCAGAATCCACTTTTCTTACAATGTATTTGGCCTGCTTTCCATAATCTAGTTATCTTGACCATAGATAATCAGAATCTTCCTACATACCGAACAAGATGTTTGTTGAGACTCTATCGCAAACACACATCCAAATAATAAGAATCGCAAATATGTTTTTGTACACCTAGCTAAGTCTCTAAAGATGGCTTTGTCTCCCGTATGAGTCATTGGATAGCAGAACCCTATAACACTGGCATTTATAATAGATGGATCATATATAAATGTGTTAAACTTATGTATAAAAAAACTAAATTTTCATATAATGTCAAGTAATATATAAGAATGTTAAGAATATGGGTTACAAAATGACACAAATGGAGTACGTAGCCAATTCTTTTACTAACCCCTATGTAAAATAATACAATGACTAAAATGGGACAAATGAAAGAGTGGACTGCTACTTTATGCAACAACAGAAAAAAAAACATTTAATTATAAGTCGTTTTTTAGATGAGAGAAAGTTATTTGACGGTAATCTATTAACAGGACTACTTGCTGAAGACGATGAATATCTGTAATGATCTGATTGTGACTGTATCTCATCCATCATCGATCTTCCACCTACGTAAAAGTAACTTTTAAATTGGTTACCTTAATTATGCAATTAGCCCTTTTCCTAAAGCTAATTCTTACCAAAACCTTTAAAGTCGATTGCTTTCTTAAAATTATGATAACTTTCACCCATTATCAGTAATCTCCGTTAAGTATTTATATTTACTTGATTGAACAACACTCCGTATTCCTACATTTGAAGAATTAGCTTCGATTTCCCCTTAATTACATTACAGTTTACCAAAAAATAGCGCAGATACATTTCTCTGTGCATCAGTGTTGCACCGAAACGCCTATTAGGCTCGCGTTCCCGTTTGGAAACGTGGTGGGAACGGGAACGCCTCCGAAACGCCCCCGAAACGTTTCCCTAGCCGTTTCTTGATTTCCATGCCGTTTCCCTAGCCGTTTCTGGATTTGCAATAAGTTTTCAAGTCATTTCTGATGGGTTTTAATGTGCTTTTCTGTCGTGTTTAAATTGAAAAAGAAAGAAAAAAGAAGAAAGAAGAAAGAAGCCGGAAAGGATGAAAGATTGCAGATGTTGAAGAAGAAAGAAGGTAGAGAAGATGAAGTAATAAAATAAAACTAAAAAGTACTATTATACACAGCTTTGAAAGTTTATTTTTAAATTTTTAGTTGCTATACCTATTGGTCTATTTTGTCTTGAAGCATCTGCTATTTTATCTCTATATACATTTATTTTCTCTTTTTAATATTTTTCTTTGAAACATGTATTACTTTTGGCTTCTTTCTTGATCCATTTTGACAGTGTGTTAATATTTTTCTTTGGAGCATGTGTGATTTGATTATTGATAATTAATTACCTTTGGAACATCTAGTACTTTTGGAGTTTACAATTTACATCAACATATATCTATTTTGGATTTTCTTTAATATATTATTATTTTTTTATATATTTTTTATTGTCGTATCTATGCCGTTCCCGTATCTTGAATTTTTTATTTTGCTGTTTCCCGTTCCCGTATCGTTCCCGTATCCCTTTGCCGTTCCCGTTTCGGTGCTACACTGTTGTGCATGTTAAGTAAGGCTAATAAATAATGAACATCAAACCTAAAAATCCGAAACAACGAAAGCGAAAGATTTAAACTTTTATCTACCAAAAATACAAAATGTGACTAGTACATGAAGTACAAAACTTCACTAGCATGTTTCATTGTCGTGTTCAAACACAAACGTAAAATATCTTGCAGGCTACATTCACAAATAGGTATTATGGTCATGCACATCAAGTACTTTGATCGACATTGGAAAATGTGACCCCGAGCTACATGAATTTGCCAGCATTACTTCTTAGATACACAAAACATACATTGCAATGTTGATTCAATTTGCTTTTTTCGGCAAATTAAGTTTGGTACTTTTCATATAAGGCTATTAGCTTACATGTTTCAACTGGCATAGTATGGCAATTGAACTATTTGGAAAGTATATGTTTGGAAGTAGGTTTATCAGTTAATGGTTCTTACTTAGATCACTAAAGCATCTGTTAATTTTGTATTTTTTTTTTGTCATTTAATATCCTAAATACCAATAGGTAAATCAATGAGACCACCAAATGATCCATTAAACTTTGCTTTGAAGAGACTACACATTCATCAAAGGTCTTTCCGAGCAGAAATGAAGCAAAAAGAGAGATTGGGTCGTTAAATATCTATTAGCATTAAACTGATCAAGACATATAGACTCGGACTCAATAACTGTCCACCATGGGGGTTTTAAACGAACTCCAACCGACATCTTCTCCTATACTAGAACCTCTTTGAGCCAACATACCCTCGAGCTCACTTGGCCTACATGGTACCATAAGTGCACCCTCGTTGTTGAACCCATACTCCTCAGCCGCTCGTTCCAGCAATCTTTGAAATGATGGATGACCAAGGTAGACTAAAGGAACCACAAATCTTTTTTCTTCATCGTCATCAGCTGCAATTACAGCAAAATGCCCTTCTTTCACATCTTCCGGAACCATTTCTTGGCCCGGCCCTAAACTCGTGTGCTTCGGGCCCCATTTCTTAGCTTGTAAAAGACTCTTTTGCACCTTCTCTACAACCAACTTAAGCTTGAAAATGCCAATGTTTTTGTTGGCTAGACTTTGTCTTTTTAGCTTTCCCATTCTACCTTTTTGTATATTCTCACTTTTTGATCAAACACTTTACTAGTTTGCTATATGTTTTGCATTCTACAACTTCACTAAGTTTGCATGCTTTTATAGACTACTAAATGAGATGACAAATCTTATCATATGTTTTGCGTTTGTGTGTGTATGTAGTACAGTTGCATGTGCATGGAAACGAAGATTCAAAGAAACCATGAAGGGTCATTGTTTATGTGTAGTCACATATGTGTCTATTAATGTTTCTACAAATTTAATGACTTCTTCTTAGGTATATCCAAATTTAAAGTATATATTCCATCAGTGTTAACCCAAATTAGAGGCTGCAAACTGATTAATTAGGTCATGCAGATTTGAATCATGATCTGCATAGCTAATGATCGTTAACTACTTCGACGATTAAGCCAATTGTAAGTAAACAGTAGTTGCTATTTCTTTGTAAGTTAGTTTCATTTATCCCTTCAAAACTTGGAAAGGCACATATATGCAATTGTTCATTCCTATAATTAACATGCTAATTTCATTGTTTTTCGTGAGTCAAACTAACAATATCACACTATATACACCACAAATAATATCATACATGTGTCCTAGTTGGTACTTGTTTGTCGGACAGCAATAATATGAAAGGTTTATGGATAATTATTAATATACGTATGACCGGATTCGAACTCGAGACTTCGGGATTGCACACATTACGTATGAGAATCAATGTAAATAATAATTAATATATTAAATGTAATATTTAATTATTGATTACAAATAAATACTTGACGATAGTTAATATTTAACGAGTTTTGATTATCGGTCGTTAAATGTCAACAGGATATAAAGAAAAGTTAACAAGCTAAGAGAACGTTTTAGGAACCCTCTTTTGGGCTTGTTTTTGGCCGAAAATATAGAATCCACATCGGAAACCATAGTAATCTTGACATCTACCATAAGGCTATAAATACATCCTCATGTATTCATCCTTTGGTACACCAGATTTCAATAGAAGGCCAAACTTCTTCTTTCTTCCCTCTTGTTCTTAGGTCGGCGAGTAAAACCCCATGTAAGGGATTTGCGAGTGACCTTGAGCATAACAAAGGTGTTTGGTTAATCTATTGTAATCAAGAACCTACGAAGGGCCAATGCACTTGTGTTGGTAACTTCGGTGTTCGACTTTTAGTGTAGTCGAATGTATTAAACCCTAATTTATTAGGGTTTAAGGTTTCTTGGTACTTGATCTTAATTTGGGGCTTTCATATACCCTAATTGCATTGATTCGCAAAAGGTACGCATATTCTTTTAATTCGGTTAATTAATTTACAAGTATTATTCCTATTACTTCCGCTGCATGCTTTGATGATGTTTATGTGTTTTCTATAATTGTTATAATTAGTAAAACCCAAGAGTGGCATCACGAGCCGTTAATATGTTGTAATTAATTACCGAAACACATTAAAATAAAAATCTTTATGATTATTATATGCTTTTATGGTTTCTAGGGTTTTGAAAATTGAAACCCTAATTATTTTATATTTGGGTCGATTACCCTTTATTGATTTAATTAGGTTTTATTTTTTTGCAAAACTTGTAGAAACCCTAGGATTGCATGTATATTTTATGTGGTTTTAATGAATAATTGCTATGTGTCATGTATTATGCGTATCTTGGGATTATAATTGTTATGAGGAATCCATGGTGGAATATGCATGTTTTGCCATGGATTATTGTTTTGATTAATTGTTAAGTGATATACACATGTTTATTAGTTTGATAAATATTAAATTGAGGAAGATCTCAATATATCTAATAAAAATTCGTTATGTGCTATTTGGTATACTATTGACTTTGGCCTTGTCGACTTGTCGATGCATGTGGCTCACTTAGCTTGTAGGTGAAAGCCCTAGTTGATGTATGCATTATTTTACGCCTAGAATTGTTTATTAGATTTTATCGAAATAATTATGCATGTGGCTAATTGTTTTACATATGTTAATTGTTAAGTTATATGTATGTTATTTGAGTTCGTTTTAATTTTTATTAAAGTGCTTTTTGTTTGTATTGTATGACACGTTAGTAAGCAAAAAGGGTTTTTTTGAGAATAGAAAATTAAATGGACTAAATAATGGTGAAATTTGATTTGTTTTCTAAGTATTAAATCTTGAACTTTTAATCGACTGATGCGACTGTACTAAATGGTTAGAACGGCTCACCCAATAGAACAAACTAGAAAGGGGGTTTAAAGAAGTGCGCACAGTTACAATAACAGGGTGAATCTTTATATTGTGTGAGACCTCAACTTAAATAATTTGCAGTTTCTAAATTAGACAACTTAATTAAGTTAGTTAGTGAGACCTATAACTTAAGGCATAAGATGGGATAAAACATGTTTACATTTTGCATAATTGTTTGGCAAAATTGTAAATCCCATATTTTCTAGGAATTGAAAACTTATTTGTCAATTATTGTTCTTCGACAATTACCTATTCTATACTTTCATCACTAGCAGATCAACTGATGTGGTGAAACTATAATAATGAGGGTCCTAGATTCAAGGAAAATTCTATGGTTAATATGAATATTGACCTAAGGGTATTTTATTTTTTTGAAAGATTTAATTATCGAAAATACTAAAAATTGAATTTTGTTAATTCTTTTGATTGTATTAATGCAACATTAAACCGTAAACGTGTTTTGGGCTTTGGTAAATTGATCTAGTTCTGTTTTCAAACAAATGTTTGATTAAGAAAAATTTACTAAAAAGACAAACATAAACTCTTTTCCATGGAAGAAGAGTGAGACTCAATCCTATTCCTTTTCATGATTGAGAAAGGTATGTTAGGAACATTAGAATTGTCTAAATACTAATATAACTCATAGCAAGTTTAATAGTTAAGAAAATTGCACACCTTGTTTTCCATAAGAGATTTCATTACCCTCTGTTGGTGATTGAATTCTTATATGACATTTTGGTCAACTAGAAAACATGTTTGACATTTTATGAGTTATTAAATTAGAAGCTAGACTAATTACCACAAAATTGGTAAAAGACAAACTAGTATATTTTATCTAGTTGTTTTGTTTTGACTAATTGAAGGTGCTATACATCATTATGGCGATGGTAGACCCATTGAGGAAGAAATTGCATGCTCAATTTTTCAAGTTAATAGCATTGATGGATGATCCATCATCTACAAAGTAGAATACACTCTTTTAGTACCTAAGTAATTGTTACGAATGGTCTTACAAAGGGGTAGCAACGTAATAACACGCTATTTTCACTGGTTAATGAAACACTTACAATGTTGTCAAATCCAGTGGGAGTATGGTGTATTACTGAATAATACATTATTGTAACGTTGTCTAATTCAGTGGGAGTTACAAGATTTATTATCTTGGTAGTAACTCAGATTATTTCTAGGTTTTCTTGAAATAATACACTACGTTCAAAAATGTAGACATTCATATTCTCAAGGATAGTCTTGAACGTTTCCTTGATAATTAAGTGCTCCTACATCTACTTGTAATGCTTATATATCTATGACACTATCATATTGCTCACATAAACAAACGGATGTCATGGTGTTTATCTATATGATGTTGTTCTATGCACAAGTGGGAGAAGTATTTATTGTGTGCAAAGGAACAACACATACAAATATGATTAATGGATTCTCTTGATCGTAAGGTAAGAGATTAACATTCTAATAAGATTGACTTGTTTAGAACATGTGTCAAGATTATAACATAGACTACTTTTATGTCTTATGTCAATCAAATTATAGAAACACTTGAAGTTACATTTTAGTTTAAGTGAGATCTTGGCTAGATTGTAATCTCAAGGTAAATCTCCACTTGTCGTGGGATGTGGGATCGGGCGTGGATGCTTTTGCAGTTTCTTAAGTTGGACACTTCTTGGAATGACATAAATAAATAAAGTAATCTAATGTTACTTTAAATATTTGTGTATTCTTGAAATGACATAAATAGTTTTTAAACTTGAAAATTAAATAATTGAAACCATGGTGTGGTGTTCATAATAACTTTAAAATATACATGGTTATGTGTTTCTGTATAAACTCACAATCATGAAGTCTTTTAAAGAATTATAATATAAAGTAAGATATTATAACTGTTATGTCTTTTGACTTGGTCAAAGAATACTTATGTTATAAAACATGCAATTGGCTTGGAATTCTATTATACCATTAAGTTGACTTAGTTGGTAAATAGGTAGGCCAAAAGAAATTGTTGGAATCACTCATAAACCTAATTCAAGTGTTAGTGATTCACATGTAATAGTTAGCTTAATATGGCCTTTATGTTAGTAATTAGCCTTAGGCTTATGTAGAAGGCCCATAAGCCTAGGCCTAGTCCAATAAGGAAAAGGAAGGGACTAGGAGTGTTGCCCTAGCTCCCTCTCCTATAAATACTACGTAATAACCCTCACTTGAGGGTTGGTTGTTCAATTTCATTCTCTCTCACTCTACGCCTAACCTTTCACATAGTATATCGTGTGTGTGTTTGTTATTGTTCAACCGATCTCTTCTCTATCTCTTCTCTTGATGCTTGTGTTGAATATATGGGAACCTAACAGTGGTATCAATCGCCAAATAGTTGGGTGAACGTATTGCTTTTGAAGTGGGTTTTGGTCCTATGCGTAAAGAATACGGTGATACTTTGGTTCGCTTAAAATCACATTTTTTACACTTTTTAATCTAAGATTCTTGTACTTTCAACGTTTTAAGGTGTTAAAATAACTGTTTTTGGCAAAAAGTTTCAACCTTTACGTGTGGATCATCGTTTTTGAACTTGGTTTTTTACGTGACAGCTTTCCTACGCGTAACTGTTTTAGACACTTTGGATCATCAAGTTTCACACTTTTGTGTTATCTTGGTGATATTGAAGCTAATTCATCACAAAAATCTGGTTGAGAAACATCTTTGGGCAACAATCATTTTTACGAGTAAGTCTACGCGTAGCAAAACCCTAAAACTACGCGTAACTTGGTTCTTGGTTTGATCTTCAGTTTCGTGGTTTACTCCGTGTTTTCTTGCTTGGATATCTTTTGCACTGTGATAGTGTAAAAGATCACTTGGGCTAAAAACCCTAAACTTACGCATAAGCTTAAGCTTACGCTTAGAACCTCTTACGCATAAGATTCATCTTACGCATAAGCTTTGTCTTACGCATAAGGTAATCCTACGCCTAAGTTTTCTACGCCTAACTTACTGTTTACGCATAACTTTAGTGTTTTTCTCCTTACTTACGCGTAAGCTAAACCTACGCGTAACTTTGGTGTTTTTAAGCATAAGTGCTACTTGGCTTTATTGTGATTTCTACGCCTAAGGATACTTCATCAACAAAGATTCATTCGACTACAAAGATCCATTTAACAACACAAGTTTTCAACATGTCACAACCACCATACTCTAGCTATTTTCCTTACACTTATAATCAACAACAACAACAACAACTAAGTCCACAACATCAACAATTTAATCATCAACAAAAAATTTATCAACAACAATTTAATCAACAACATACTCCACAACTTGCAGCAACTCCACAACCTCTAATGGTTCAACCACCACCAAGTCTTCAAGTACAACCTTACACAAACTTCTACAATCAACATCCATCAAGGAATACTATGAAGGAACCGGCATGGTTTGGCAAGATGTGTGAAGCTTTAAGTAGCCAACAATCAATTCATGAAGTTGGCTCACTTGATAGACCTCCAATGCTCACTCGAGGAATTAAGATCAATGGGTGATTAGGTTCTTTAGGTTTTGTGATCTAAAGAAGCCTCATGGAAAGTTCTTAAAGAAAGTCATTATGGAAGGTACATTTCAGATGCCTACTACTGTCACACCCGCAGATCCAGATGCCAATCCACCAAGAGATGCAATCACCAACATTGCTACTATTGCAGACCTCACGGGTGATCAACTTCTACACTTTGAAGCCGACGAACTTGCAATGCAATACATCCTTTTTGGACTGCCAAATCCAATCCTTCGAAGTGTTGATGCTCAAAAGACTGCAAAAGCGATGTGGGAACATATTCATCTTCTTATGGAAGGCACAACACTCAATCAGGAAGACATGGAATCCAAAATCTACTTGGCTTATGAACACTTCATGATTGAACCGGGAGAGACATTAGAGTCATATCATCATCGCTTTTCAGACATCATTAATGATTCGGACAAACACAATATCATCATGCCACGAATTGCTGTCAACACAAAGTTCCTAAGTAGTCTTGGTCCTGAATGGGAAAAGTATGTCATTTTTCTCCGTCAAGCGAAGAATATGCATCATGCTACCTACGGATTGTTGTATGATTATCTGAAGCCTCATCAAAAAGAAGTTGATAAGGAAAGGGTTATCCTGGCCAAACTGTTTCACCTTCACTTCCGGACAATCAACAACTTGCTTTGTGGGCTCAAACAAATATTCCTCCTCAACAAGCTCCTCAACCCGCTCCTCAACCAACTGCAACTATCACACCTTATGATCCGTCACAGAAACAACCTCAACAAAATCAATTGGTTCCATACAACAACAACACTGCTCAAGCTCTTTACAGTGAAGCCGATGAGGACTCCGATGCCTTCGATGAATTGCAACAAGGATTTGTTATGATTGCTAAAGCATTTGGCCATTATACAAACAAATCCAACAATCGCATTCGTTCTTTATCTAATACAAGGAATCAGGCTGTTGTGAACAATGGGCCGCGTTGAAGTTCAAAACCGTGGTTATGGTCGACAGATGGGAGGAGGTCAAGGGTTAAATGCTATGGGAAGGAATCACATGGGTGCTCCGCAACAACAAAGGGCTCAAGTGGTTGAACTAGGAAATGCTCAGAATGGGGTTAATGGTCTTCGATGCTATAACTGTAATGAGAAGGGTCATCTGGCTAATGCATGCCCAAATCCAAGAACAAGAGGCGTGCTTATTTCAAGAGGCTTTGCTCTTGGCTCTTAAGGATGAAGTTGGTGGAACTCTTACCAACAAGGAACAGAGCTTTATGGCAGATGCAGATTCCGATGATGATATGGAGGACTTGCAGGCTAATGCAGCAGTGATGTTGATGGCACAAATGCAAGCTCTACACATGAGTGACACAGGCCCAGTGTATGACACTGATGGCTTGTCTCAGGTACATGAACAAACAATTATCATTAATGAATGATATCTCCGCCAACATCGCATCGACATAGATCAGAGTGTTCAACATGAGCCTTCTACATCTCATTCTGATGATCATCAACTAGACCCCGTAGTTATCTTTGATGATCAAGATGACCTTATGGTTACCATTGATGATCAAGTTGACTCCGTGGTTATACTTGAGGATCTAAACAATGACCATGTTGAGACTCACGTTGAACAAAATGATTCTATGTTTGATCCAGAATTTGACCTCCGGACCTTAGTTAAAGACCAACAATCCCGAGTGGAACATTATCATGATGTCAATTCAAAACTAAAAGCAAAAAATGCACTGTTAACCAGGGATAACGATTGCTTAATTCGACAAATCAAAGTTTTCAAAACTCAAGAAAAACGGGAAAAAGGTTTTGAAGTCGCTTTTGCTAAATCTTATCAAAACGAAAAATATTTAGAACGACAGATACGTGATCTAGCCGCATCGAAGAATGCTTTGTTGTCTCAAATAGAACAACTGAAACATGAACATAAACAACAACTTAACGCTCTTACTTTGGAAAATCAAAAAACCAAGGCTGAGTTGTTAACTTGTCAAAAACAGTTCTCTGAGTACAAACAGCATTCCACGAAACGAATAGATAACTATCTTGAAGAAATTTTCGACTTACAACACAAAATCAAAGAGTTTCGAAATGTCGTTTATAAACATGGTGAGTCAATCACAACTATTCAAAAGTTTACTTTTAAACCAAATCCAAATGGATACGGTCCGAATCTTGCTGATTACAAACCTAAGTTTTCACACAGAGCATTCAAACCAAATCCTGAAGTTTACAGTGCAGAACATAGAATTGATGATTCAATTATGACTGTTGTTGAATATAATCGGATGGAGGAATTAGATGCTGATGACGAGAGTCGGTCAAAAATGGAAAATGTCGTTTATAATAAACCATTTAACTATTCAAAAGCCGTAACTTTTGTCACACAACAAGATACTTCTAACAAACCTTTGGTTATCACACCAGTTTCTAAAGTCAGTCCTCAACCAAATGGTGCACAAATTAATGGTCCTTTACCTTCACTCAGTGAAGTAAAAACTAAAGCCGAAAGTTGTCGTGTTATCAAATATTTTGACACTTTCTTATCTGACATCAAACTTTTGGAATGTGAGATTGAATTTCAGTCTGAAATAAAAGTTGAACATTTTCACTCGCCATTGGCACGAGAACAAAGAGACATTTTTCAGAAAAGAATTTTACCCCATGTCAAAAATTTGAAAAATTGTGCACTATATTGGGAAAGGGATTTTCACAAGGAACTTGGTCTCATGAAAACAGTTTTCGAGAAAACAGAAACATCGATTTCAAATACTAAACGTAAAAAGAAACTATTGAGAAAAGATGTTGATCGACTCTTGGAAGATGTTATCTGTGCTGATATCTATAATGTTGTGTTATTGCATTCTTTGCCATATGCTTCTGATTCTATATCTGCTGATACTGTTGAAATTGTTGAAAATACGGATAATGTGCTTCAGTTCGAGTCTTTAAAAATTGAAAATGAACGATTGTCAAACGAGCTTTCAACTGCAATACGTCGTCTTAATTGGTGTCAAAAAGATATTCATGATCAACAACTTTTTTTTCAAAACAAAATCGCCCAGTTGCATGCAAAATCTTCTGATCCTAAAATTGAGCAACTGGATGATCAAAACGTGTCTTTTAAGTGTCAAATCTCAAAATATGAACAAGAACTTGCAAAAGTTAAAAAGGAATATGGTGTCATATTTGATTTACTCAAACAGACTCATGATGAAGCATCAAACGAACTTGATCATTATCTTGCATACACTAAAGAAGTCGTGAATTTTCTGAAATCTTCGTTCGAAAATCAAGAGGGTGCACACTATTTTTAAGTTAAGGAAATGTTAGGAAAGTATGAACAAGTTCAGCCTAGCATCATTAAGAGAGTTGCACCTGTAACACTTAGCAATCATGTCCCCAGAATACCTACTGACAAAACACAAGTTACTAATGTGCTTCCCTCTACTGAAACAGGACTAGTTGCCTCTTTTCCAAACGTCCGCACTTCACAGCCTAGGAGCAATACAAGGAAGAATAGGAAGTTACGACGACAAATAAAGAATGTTGAAGTAGAAGAACACCGTAGGACTTTGAATAAGATTCCAGTTGCACCCACTTTAGATATTGCATCTGGCAAATGTAATGGAAAAAGTGTTGTAACTAATGTTGAACCTTTAAGTACTTTTGATATTCGATCGATGCATCTTGTGTTATTTGTCGTAAAAGTATGCGTTCTGATTGTCATGATAAATGTGTTGCTAAGGCTATCTTGTCACGATTACGGAATCCTAAGATTCGAATACCTCTAGGCCCACTAATGCTTCTAAGTTTGTGCTTGGTAAACCGCCTTCTTTAGATTCTAAGAAACGAATTGATGTCCCTGTAGTTCCAATATCACCTCCAAGGATTGTAGTACCACCTAGCACATTCACTAAGACTAAAGCTAAGACTAGTTGGAGATGGCAAAAATGGATACATAATACACTAGGATTTAAATGGATGCCTAAAATCATTGATGTGTGTATTTCTACTATAACTGCTTTGGAACCCTCTAACACTTCGGTTCCACATCTACTTCTATTCCATCTGTGTCGTCTGTGTCTAATGCAGGTGATCTGAGATCATCCTTTGGATTGTTGATAGCGGATGTTCCCGACATATGACAAGCAACCTTAAACTGTTATCAAACTTTGTTTCAAAGTTCATTGGCACTGTCAGATTCGGAATGATCACTTCGCAGCTATCATGGGCTACGGAGATTACATTAATGGCAACATCAAAATTAGCAAGATTTATTATGTGGAAGGCCTCGGTCACAATCTCTTCTCAGTAGGTCAATTCTGTGATGGAGACTTGGAAGTTGCTTTTCGGGGAAAAACTTGTTTCATTAAGTGATCTAAAGGAAATGATCTTATGTCCGCAACGCTCATCCAGTCTCTACACTATCTCCATGCAAGACATGATCGCTTCATCTCCCATTTGTTTACTCTCAAAGGCTACATCTACAAAATCTTGGCTATGGCACCGTCGTCTATCACATCTAAACTTTCAAACCATCACCAATCTTGCACGACACAAACTTGTTGAAGGTCTCCCACGATTCAGGTATTCTAAAGATCACCTATGCTCAGATTGTGAACAAGGAAAAAGCACTCGTGCTCATTTTCCTTCAAAGGTGGAACACAGCTCTCAGCATGTGCTTCATCTTCTTCACATGGATTTGTGTGGCCCGATGCGCGTGCAGACGATTAATGGCAAACGCTACATCTTGGTAATTGTTGATGACTACTCAAGATGGACTTGGGTTTATTTTCTTCGAAGTAAAGACCAAGCTCCACAGATGATCATCACCTTTCTCACGAAAATTCAAATTCAACTCCAGAACACCGTCAGACAAATTCGAACAGACAAAGGAACTGAATTTGTGAATCAAACTCTTCGGGAATATTATGAGAAAGTGGGAATTCAGCATCAAACATCTATTGCCCTCACACCAGAACAAAACGGAGTTGTTGAAAGACAAAACCGTACGTTAGTGGAAGCTGCCAGAACGATGTTAATCAATGCTAAACTTCCAGATTACTTGTGGTCTGAAGCTGTCTCAACTGCATGCTACACTCAAAACCGTTCAATGATCACAAAACGTCACAACAAAACACCATTTGAGCTTCTCCACAATCGTAAAAAACCAATCTTAAACACTTTCATGTATTTGGATCCCTTTGCTATCCGAATAATGATCGTGATGACTTTGGAAAGGTCAAAGCCAAAGCTGACATTAGAGTATTTATTGGATACTGTGAGAACTCAAAAGGTTACCGGATCTGGAATCGTCGTACAAAGCAGGTTATGGAAACGATTCATGCTAATTTTGATGAGCTTACTGAAATGGCTTCTGAGTATAACAGCTTGGAACCCAGTCACAACAAATTAAACTTCCCCCAAACCCCATCATCAGCTGACACAAGCCCTCAGCTTACTCGTCAACAAATGGAAAGACTATTTGCTCCTCTGTTCAGTGACGATATTGATGAACGTGCTCCAGGTATATCCGCTATTTCCGCTGCTCAACCTGATAATACTCTTATACCGATACACTGCTACAACAACCACTGTTGAAGAAGCACCACCAGTTGACTCTACAACAACAGTTGAACAATCTGCTTCCAACGACGGAACCAGTGATGATGTTCGAATGATGTAACCCCACCTGCAGATTTTGATCCAAATGCGTTCTTTAACCCGTTCGCAAATGAAACTGCTGCACCTGATGTAGCGGAATCATCTACAAGCCATTTGAATCCTCAAAATCTGCATAATGTATATCAACATCAACCTTCCACACATCGTTGGACAAAAGACCATCCCTTGAGAATATTATTGGCAACCCGAATCAACCAGTCGTAACGAGACAGCGTCTTCACACAGATGGTGAACATTGCATTTATGCACTCACTGTCTGCCAATCTGAGCCTAAAAACATTAGAGACGCAATGACAAAGGACAACTGGATTGAATCCATGCCGGAAGAACTCAACCAATTCAAACGTCTTGAAGTATGGGAACTGGTTGAAAGACCAACATGGGTCTTCGTCATTGGTCTAAATGGATTTGGAAAAACAAATTGGATGCTGAAGGAACCGTAATTAGAAACAAGTCACGTCTGGTAGCTAAGGGTTATAGACAGGAAGAGGGTATTGACTTTGAAGAATCATTTGCTCCGGTTGCTCGTCTTGAGGCTGTTCGGATTTTTTGGCATTTGCGGCTCACATGAACATCACGGTCTTTCAAATGGATGTCAAAAATGCATTTCTCAATGGACAACTAAAAGAAACGGTCTATGTAAGCCAGCCAGAAGGATTCGTTGATCCCGAGTTCCCTAATCATGTCTACAAACTGAAGAAAGCTCTCTACGGTCTCAAACAAGCCCCTCAGGCGTGGTACGATAAGTTATCATCCTTCCTTATTGCCAATAAGTTCACCAAAGGTTCGGTCGACCCTACACTCTTTATACAATATCACGGGGCTCACATCTTAATCGTTCAAATTTATGTGGATGACATCATTTTTGGGTCAACACATTTAAAATACTCAAATGCTTTTGCAAAACTTATGACAAAACATTTTGAAATGTCAATGATGGGTGAACTCACATTCTTCCTTGGAATGCAAGTTCATCAATCACCCCATGGTATTTTCTTGAGTCAGTCCAAATATGCCCTTGAATTGTTACACAAATTTGGAATGCAAAACTGTGACACCTATGCCACACCAATGGCTCATACCAAGAAGCTAGACGCTGATTTACATGGGAAATTGGTGGACCCTACCAAATACCGTAGTATCATTTGATCTCTCATGTATCTAACACTAGCGGGGCTGATATTGTTTTTGCCGTATATCTTTGCTCCCGTTATCAGTCGAGACCAACTGAAACCCACCTCTCGGAGGCTAAAAGAATCCTTCGATACATCAAGGGAACCATTAATTTGGGAATCTGGTATCCGAAGGATTCTGGTTTTGAACTAATCGCTTTTCAGACGCTGATCACGCAGGATGCTTAGATTCACGGAAAAGTACTTCAAGAACTTTACAATTTCTTGGTGATAAACTGGTGTCATGGCAATCGAAGAAGAAGGATTGTACATCGTTGTCCTCAACCGAAGCAGAATATGTAGCCATGTCGGCATGTTGTGCTCAAGTCATTTGGATGAGAACACAACTCAAAGACTATGGTTACGTATTTGACAGAATCCCTATGTACTGCGACAATCAGAGTGCTATTGCGATCTCGTGTAACTCAGTTCAACACTCGAAATCAAAGCACATCGATCTTCGATATCATTTCATCAAGGACCACGTGGAACAGGGTACTGTTGAATTATACTTTGTGGGTACAAAATACCAATTGGCAGATCTTCTCACCAAAGCCTTAGCTCCTGGTAGGTTTAATGAGTTGGTCCACCGGATTGGTATGCGGTGTTTGACTCAAGAGGAACTGGATGAACTCTTAAAACATTCTTAAAAACCAGTCAAACACCAAAACCTCTTTTGTAAATATTTTTCAAAAACAAAATACAAAAATATAAAACCATATAAAACAACAAAAATATTCTACTATCTATATTTCTTTTAACATGGCAAGTACATTTCTTCTGTCAACACTCAAATCTTTCAATATTCAGTATTTTTCCGATCAAGTGTTGAGGGGGAGAAAGTGTACTTGCATGTTACCCATTCCCAGTTGTTTCTTTAAATAATGGTGGTCACATTTCTGGTTTCTGACACTCCTCGGACTAAAATTTATAAACTTTCATTATTTCTTAAGTCGAGGGGGAGTGTCGTCAAAGTTATTTCCAAATATTCTTCGTTTGGTAACCAAAATGGAAGTTAAAGGCTTTGGATGAAAATGGAAAAGGTGGAGGGACTAAAACTGTCAAAATCTGAAAGTTATTTCTAACAAAAACACCTCCACCTAATTACTTCACCTCATTTATTATTCACCAACCTAAATCCCACGCATAAAAATCGTTCTTCAAATCCAGTTACTTGATCATCAATCTGTAAGTTATTCTGTGTTTATAACAAGTTTTTAAACAATGGTTTTGAATTTTTCATAAATCCAACGGTTAAAACTTGAGATATAATGATTTTTGTGTTCTACGCGTAAGCGTATGAACACACAATCAAGTTTGTGTGTTTGTGGTTGAAATGACTGTGTCAAAACGTTTTCTCAACATCAATGATTACATTTTCATCACTTAATCACACCCAGATACATGATTTGATTGATTTTGGGAATTAGGGTTTATGCGTGAAGTTTGGGTATTTTCAAATGAGAACGTTTTTGGTGATAAAGATTGTTGTATAAGGTTGTTATCAAGTTGAATTGATCATATCTAGGCCCAGATATCACCCAGAAACACTAATGATTCATAAATTGGAAACTAGGGTTTATGTTCATACGGTTTGGGTATTTTTGATTCACTTAGATTTTGATGTTAAAACTTCGATAAATCAACTCTATATGCTTCCTAGACTACCCAGAAATAATTTGATGCAATTCCTATGGCTAGATATCTTACGCGTAAACTTTAACTTTAGGGTTTAGGCCTACGCATAAGTATGTTTACGCGTAAACTGTTTGATAAGTATTCATGCCATGATCTGTTATAGAATGAATGTATGTGTTAATATTGATGCTATGATAATTTTATTTCAGGTTTGCTACTCGTAAAAATCAGAATCAAGGTTACTAGCAAACTACGCATAAGGATCACCTTACGCGTAGAGAGTTATGCGTAAGAGTAATCTTACGCGTAGCTGTTACGCGTAAGGTTCTACATAAGGGACTACGCGTATCCTGTGAAGGATATGCGTAAACAGTGACCTCTACGCATAAGGTCTACTCTTACGAGTAAGCCTTACGCGTAAGGTTTATATGCGCTTACGCGTAAGCTCTACGCATAAGGTCCCCTTTTCCTACGCGTAATATTTCCTACGCGTAAGTAAGGATCCTACGCATAAGCTTGCGTCTACGAATATACCTCTTCTGTTTACGCATAAGCTACCATTTCTATGCCTAAGCCTTGATTAAACCTTCATTATGAATTGTTACGCGTGCAAACCTGTAAATAAATAAATCATAACGTCACGAAACCAATAATGTCACTAATAAGCTTAAAACGTTTAATATGTTGTGAAAAATATGTGATAACATAAACTTTAAAACCTAAAGTTAACTAACTCACAAAAATTATCACGACGTCATTGGACTTTTGAACAAACAAGTGACTGTGGACTCGTAACAATCATTGACATATCTCATTCAATAAGTAGACAATAAAACCTTCTGTTGACTAACATTATGTCTTTCGATATGTTGGTTCTGTTGGATAAATATATTTCAGATCACGACATGGACGCTCAAATGAATGTGGATGCACCAAATGTTCTCACCATTGCTGATATTTTCCCCCATGGTTATCCTATGAAGATTGGAAAGAATAATCTTCGTGTCGACTTTGAAACTCTCACCTGCTCAGAATCTTCTTGTCTCATTGTTGTTGACATTCTGAAGAACCATCCTTATCAAAACATGCTCACCAATTCTGCCACAGTACCAGAGATCTACATTCAGCAGTTCTGGAACACAATGCAAAAGATCAAAGGACAGAATGTTGTGACTGTGACTCTCAACCACAAACAAGTCACTATCACACCTGCAGATTTAAGAGTTGTCCTCCTCATTCCTGACATCATACCAACTGAATACTCTGCTGCACCAACTGAAGAGACTGTTCTGCAATTCTTGATTGATATTGGGTACGACGAAGCTTCAGGAGTAATCAATAAGCATTCACACGTGGATCTAAAGAACATTCCTCAGCCTTGGAGAACCCTTTATATCATCATCACAAAATCCGTTTCTGGTCGTGACAGCGGCTATGAGCATCCCAAGCTCGTGGAACTGCAAATCTTTTGGGCTCTGATCAACATGAAACACATCGAAATTGAAGCTCTGATATGGGATGACATGATGACATTCCTCAAAAATCTTGGCTCAAAGATTCCTTATATCAGATATACAAAATTGTTGATCCAAAGAGCACTTGGATATAACCCTGATATCCCCAAGAGAATCAACGATCCCGATAATCTTGACATGTTGTCTGAACCCACTCTAACAGTCAGATTTAAGGAGTCAACTACCAAGAAACAAGGTGATGTGTTGCCAGACCACCTTCTCTCAGATGAAATCAAAAAGCTCAACTCTTACAAAAGGTATCTGAAAGCTGTGCAAGAGAACAAAGTTGGTTTTCTTGATGACAAATCTGCTGGCACACCCACAAGGAAAACCAGAAGAGGAAGTACAGGGAGTGTTACAAGCACAGAGAGTCAAAGGAAGTTCCCCAAGAGGAAACCTCCACTCAAAAGGAAAGTTCCTTCTAAAGAAGCTGTTCCTATTCTCACTCCCAAGCCTGAACCGCAAAAACAGCTGGTGGATGAAAGCTCTGAAGAAACTGAATCAGACGAAGAGGTCTTCTACTCTGAAACTGCAACCGACGTAACTCCATCAGTAGCTAAACCTCCCAGTCCACCGGTAGATAAAGGAAAAGAAAAGACTCCAGTAGTTGAACAAGAAGAAGAAGAATCAGATGAAGAGCCTCTGGACACTAAGTACAGAAGGAAGTTCAAATTCATTAGACTCCAACACGTTGCAAAAGAATTTGCTAAGGATCAAATGGGTGGCCCCGGAGGATCGAGTGGTGGAGTTCAACCTACACCAGGTCCTGATGCGGTTAATCAACCAGATAAGGGATCTGGTGCCACCACTCATAAGCAACAACAACAGCACGTGGAAGATTCTATTGAGTTTGACATTGATGAACCAGAAAAAGAAAAGTCTGAGAAGGAAAAGGCTGACGAAGAAGCTGCAGCTCAAGCTAAAGCAGATGAAGATGCTCGAATTCAGGCTGAAGAGCAAGCTAAATCCGATAAAGATGACGAGATGGACTACGATGATCTTCTTCTCAACAGTCCAACCCGCTCTAAGGAAGAAACTGCTAAGCCTCCTAAAGACCCTGAGTCACCTCACATCTCCTCTTCATCAGACTCGTCCTCTCACTCTTCACCACCACCATCAAAAAGAACAACAAAATCCACATCCAAATCAGTGAAGAAGCCAACTGCATCTTGGATCTCTCAAGCTAAGACACGAATCGTTAAAGCTGTCAAACAGGTCAAAAAGAAAGACGTGCTTTACAAGAAGCTGAATTTTCTTGCTCAGATCAGATATCTTCATGACGAGAATGAAAAGATGCAAGCTGAAAGGGAACACGTCCAGAAGTTTATCAGTGGAGATTTCCAAAAGGAATTGGAGAAGATGGCAAGAGAAGACACTCACAAATTCCTTCTAGACACCATTCCTAAAGTGACAAGGGAGTTATATTCCAAACTACTTACTCCAAACATCGTTACATTGGTCAAACATACAATGGCCAAAGAATCCGATTACTCTGAAGCTAAATTGATTAAAAAATTAGTGATGCAAATGTCAAAAAGAGCTGGAACCTTCACTTCGGATGAAGCTAAGTTTTTTGAGACTCTATTAGACTATCAACTCAAGTCTTCATGCAAAGAATCAGCAAGTCAACCAAAACGACCAAGAGATGACGATGATAAGGACAAGGATTCTGCACCTAAATGTCCAAAGAAGTCTGGTGAATCTTCCTCAATGCCACCTCCACTCCGAAGGACTTCACCACCAAGACGATCTCCTCCTCGCTCTTCTACTAAAAAACCTCAGGATTCTGAGTTACCACCCCAGACTCAGAAAACCGATGATCACTTTGAGTATACGGGTGGTGACGATGAGGAAGTCTCTGAGCCCCAACAACAACCTATCTCTCCTGACACAGCCAAGAAACCAGAATCCTCCTCTAGGCCAAAGAAAAAAGAAGAAGAATGCGCCTATGACTGACGCCTTATCATGGTTGGACGAGGATAACACTGAATTCGACTGGTTCTCGAAGCTTGTTGATTCTACACCCTACCCACCTAAAGGTCAAGATGCGGTAGAAGGTCGTACATTGGAGCATGCTAAGTTCTTGCAAGAAAAATTCCGTGTGAAAAAGATGACGAAATCCGAGTTGAAGCGAATCAAGAATGAAGCATTTCAACTGCTTAAAGACAGCTCGGAAAGTGCTATTGAAGTTGAGTATCACCTTGATAATATAGCACGAGCTATGTCTAACAACATGGATTGGCTCAACCCCGAAGCAAACATCGACTTCACCAAACGGGACAATCCTCCATATTACACCGGCTGGTCCAAACCTCTACCAACAATTGGCCAACCGTGATCACCTAGGATTCCATTCCGATATTTCTTCAACAAAGACTTGGAATTTCTTCTTCACGGTGGCGATGGTTCAAGGAAATACGCTACATCACTGACACTTCCGTTCCCGGCAGCCATATACTCTAACTGCATAGCCATCGAGGAAAGAGCTAACCACATGTTCTCCAACAATGTGGAAGAGTATGACCGTGATGCAATGTATGGGATTCACCATTTGCCGGAACGCCGACGAATCTACTACAGAAGCTGCCAAGTTTAGAAGTCTCAACATGAAGTGTTCAGTACTAAAGCAATCGTGGCTATCAAACATGTTGATCTTTCGTCTAAATGGGACTACACTTTCCTCAAGAATATCGTGGTCAAAAGGCAAGACGAAAGGGATTATGCATTCTCTGAAGCGGACTTTGAGAATTTGTCTATCAACGAAATTGAAGACATGTACCTTGCCAAAGTACAGGGTCGCATGAGACAATTCTCGACTGAAGTGCAACGTGAATACATCAAGTCCTTGCTTATCTTCATCAGAAGAATAGTAATCAAAGAACGTGTAGAAGATCTCCAACTTGCAGTTGAATCATATCAGACCCGTGTCAACTTCACTCCACCTCAGCTAGATCTTCCCGACATCAAACAGCTTCCACAATACACTCTCATCAGCCAACCATTCAGAGTAGTTTACCTTAGTGAACTACAACGCAACTGCTTGATGGCGTGTAGAGATCTTCACAAGTTTGGGGATCACACACTGAAGAAGGTTAGGGACGGATTGGCTTATAGGTTGAATAACATACATGAAGGAATTGGGTCACAAAAGCGATGGAATTCTAAGGAAAGACAAGATGTGAATAGAATCATCACCAGGATTGATGAAAGGTTGTATCGACGGGACCAGTTCAGAACTCTGGAGAGCTTTGTAGGTGGTCGTCCCAGGATTGCTCTCGCCGGCTATCAACGCCCTGTTCGCATTCCTAGCAAGATTGATGGAATTCCTGGTACCCCTTGAACTACTTCTATTTCATATAATTTGGATGCGTGATTATATATGACAATGGCTTGTGCACACATAACAGTGTACAACCCGTTCTTGTCAAGAAAGGACCCTGTGGTACGCTTCAGTGCCACAATCCTTATAAAAGGAGCGAAAGCTTCTTACTTTTGAGTAAAACCTATCAAACCTTTCTCTTTTCAAGGTTTTTCTCAAAAGGACAAGTACTTCCCCTTATGATTTTCAAAACCTCAACCGTTTATATCACTTGTTGAGGGGGAGTATTTGACTTACAAACTTTGTTCACAAAATGTTCTTTGTGTAATCTTCCCACAAAACTCAAAATGGTCATATTTATTCTCAACATTTCTTCAAAAATAACATTGATATGCCATTTTTGAGGGGGAGAAAAATTATGTGATAAGAAATATGTTGTGTTTTGCTAGTTGAATCCTCGTGTGAAAAGACTTCAACCCATGAATTGACGGGAACTGAACATTCATACATTGAAAAGATTTGTCTTCCAAATACTTATCCAAGTAAATTGTACCTATTCGAGAAGCTCTTGATAGACATGAACTTTGACGGGTTTGACAACCTTTCGAGGTTTGTCCACACCTTCAAGGTAGTTATTAGAGCTACTTGTCACCTAAAAGCTGACAATGTAACTCTTTAACTATGCAACGTAATCGTGTCTCACAAGGGATTGTCTATCTTGAGTCGATCAATTCAAAAGTGCGCGATCTTCTCTCACCGTGCGGATTTCTGTCTTAACACTTAAGCACGTGTGGAGGGGGAGTATTTCTTCTAAAAGATAAAACTCTCACAGTGGTACAAAATGTTTTTCATTCACAAACACTTCGAGAGATTTTCATGAAAATGGTTTTATGGCAACGGAGTTATAAGGTGATTAAGGTTAGGAATAACCGTCCTATGATCCGCCAGAGCCGGAGGGATCTACCCAAGGACACTACCAATAGTTAGAATTAGAAGTCCTTAGGTATGAGTGTAAAAAGGAGAAAATGAGAATCGGAGAAAGAAGGAGTTGAAGAATTAAAAAGAAATGCAAAGAAAAGGGTGAAAAGAAATAGCCCTCCACATTATTCAACTTAGGGCAGACACCGGGTTCAATTCATATGCTACTGGTTGCCACTTGATGACACCGGTATTGAAGATTAAAAGTCGTCATGGACCCAGTGACGCATGCACTAAACCTTCTTAGCCACTCAAGTTTCTCTCAACAGAAGCTTGTTTCAATCTCACAGGGAACCCTACGTAAACTACTGGCTTTCTCTTAGAGATTGCTGGTATTGAAGAAGGAGACCCTCTCCCTAGTCTCCGCTCAGGAAAACCAAAATGCACTATTGAGTTTAGAGCCACGAGATTCATCAAAAGATCTCTTAGGAACACTTGTGTTGGGATATGAAAGTGCTGAAGACATGAAAGTACTTAAGATATGAAAGTACTGTAAGCTGCAAAGTACTGGGAAAAGTCAAAGAGTCAAAGGTACTGCTAAAGACAAAGTCAAAGTACTGCACCTAAAAGTCAAAGTACTGCAAAGAACTAAAGAACTGTTATTCGTTTATGGAAAGTATTGTATTCTATGTTTAGATTACTTGTCGTACAAGGCTATCAATTGTAAACCGACTAGGATATCCTTGAGCCTATAAAAGGACTCCTAGATTGGCATTAGATGTACGATTGCTTATGAGTCTATGAGTTTTAGAGTTACGAATTCACAAGTTAATTAGTGTTTTAGAGAGAAGTTCGATTATCTTAGAGTTGTATTAGAGTATCCGCATAATAAGCAGATTTAGAGTTTATAATAAAAGGTTATTCTTCTTAGCTTTGTTAAGTAAATTCCGCATACTTAATAAAGATTGCTCAGTGTTTCTTTGTTAATAACTTAGGATTTATCCGAGGTTATTAAACCTTAACAAGCTAGTTAAGATAGTTTGATTAAAGTATATCGATCCAACAAGTGGTATCAGAGCTTGTGTGGAAACTCTGACTAGGAAGAAACCCTACTACGACAATATTCAAGATGTCAACTGAAGCTGCATCAACTCCTATCACAGAGGTATGTTCTAAGTGTCATGATTTTTATCAAAAAGTACTTAATGCTTATGTTTATGAAAGAGATAATTGTGTTAAGGCTAGGTCTGAGGTAGCTGGTTATCAAATAACCTTAGAATCTATGGAAGCCAAAATCTTAGAACATGAAACTAATGAAGTAGCTTGGGCTGAAAAATATGCACAACAGGATTACCAGTTAAAGCTTAGTGAATGGAAATTAAACTGTAAAATTGCTGAAATTAAGAAATTAACTAAGGAAAGAGATGATTTGTTAGCTAAGTTTGCTGCTTGGGGTGAAGTCTGTCCATTCACATGTTTCTTATGTTCAAAAACAGAAAAGAGCCTACCTTAAAACTGGATTAGGTTTTGGAATGGATTTTAGTAAGATAGAAGAAAACCAATCTAGTAATCAGGATGAAGGTGAGTATAAGGATATAACCACTAGTGATGAAGAACTCATTAATTATGTAGATACATCTAGTAATGATGGTTCAATAAGTGACTCACCTCCTGCATATAAGAAAGCTAATGATTATCATGCTGTTCCACATCCTACTGGCATTCATCAACCCCTTAGGCCTGATGTTTCTCGTTTTGGAGTAGACAGTCTAGAGTTTAGGAAAAAGCTTATTGCTCAATCTAGGTCCTGAAAAACCCAAAGAATCTGTTGAAAACGATGTTCAAAATCAAGCAGTACCTTTAAATCAAAGTATTGCTCCACAAGCAAGATACCTTCTTCAAAACCTTTTCAAAAAAGATCTGCTAAACCTTTTTGGGATAATTTTGGTCAAAACAGGTTTAATCACTCACCAAGAAGGCAAAATAATTTTGGGCATAGACAGAGAAAATGTCACTTTGACAAGATGGGTCGAGAACTGTGTTTTGTGTGTTTCAGTCCTACTCATCTAATTAAGGATTGTGAACATCACTCAAAATACCTTAGAAAATTTCCAAAGAACAGGCCTGCCAACCAGAAACCTAGAGAGTACAAACCAGTTTGGAATAATTCAAATAGGGTCAATCATAGAAATTTCTCACCAGATCATAGATACCCACACCAGCGAAAAACTTTTTCAAAACCTTCAGTATCTCACAGTACTTTCCAAAGTACTGTTAACTCTGGCCCAAGACTTTCTCAAAGTATCTTGCTTTCGGACAAAACAAGATACTGATCACAATACTTGGTATAGAAATCCTAGGAGATCTCACTATCAGCCTAGACGGTATTACAATTCACATAGGAGATTTAGATCACAGGAACCAAGTGTTAAAACAGAATGGGTTAAAAGGGAAAGTACTGCAGAGGGACAGACAGTTCTTTCAACCAAAAGTGAATCAGATGTTTTTGTGATGACAGAAAAAGAGATTTGTGTTGAAAACCCAGAAAGTTTTGAAAATCCACATGCTAAAGATCAAAAGATAATTCTGGATCATCATTTGAAAGATAGTGGTAATTACATACTCAAAGAATTTGAGTTTGTAACTCCACAAGGGGAACACAAGTCAGGAATGGCTTGGGTTCCTAAAAGTTTCTAACTCTTTTCTTTATGTGCAGGGCAACCCCGAAGAGGAGCTTAAAGATCATCTTATTGTGGATAGTGGTTGCTCTGGAAGTATGACAGAGACAAAGAGATCCTGTCTGATTTTAGGAAGATTAGTGGAGGAAGAGTTGCATTTGGGAATGATCCCAATGGAGGAAAGATTACTGGAAAAGGGACTATCAAAGAAGGGCTTATAGATTTTGAGAATGTTAGATATGTAAAGGAGTTAAAGTTCAATCTATTGTCAAGATCACAAATCTATGATAAAAAGCATCCTGTGTTATT
This sequence comes from Chrysanthemum makinoi, assembly GCA_910596185.1. NCBI lineage: Eukaryota > Viridiplantae > Streptophyta > Magnoliopsida > Asterales > Asteraceae > Chrysanthemum > Chrysanthemum makinoi. The sequence goes on from OU343224.1 coordinate 334,981,084, forward strand.
CACTGACACAGAATGTCTTATCCTTTCCTCTGACTTTAAGTCTGTTGATGATGAATTAGTAGTTCTTAGAGTGCCAAGGAAAAATGATGTGTATAGTTTAGACATGAAGAGTCTACATTCCTATGGAAGAGCCACATGTTTGGTGGCTAAAGCAACATCTGAAGAGGCACATCAATGGCATAGAAGATTGGGCCATGTTAACTTCAAGAATATCAATAAACTGGTCAAAGGCAATCTAGTTAGAGGTTTACCTTCAAAGACTTACAAGAATGATCACTCATGCTTGGCATGCAAGAAGGGTAAACAACACAAAGCTTCCTGCAAGAAGCTTGAGGAGAGAACTATTAGAGAACCTTTGGAGCTGTTACAGATGGATTTGTTTGGACTGCTTCGTGGCAAGTTTAAACAAGAAAAAGTCGCTTAGTTGTAAAGATGATTGTAGTAGATTCAGTTGGGTATTTTTCTTGGGTTTTAAAGATGATACTTTTGATGCTATCCAGACACTGATTATTGCTCTTGAAAACCAATTGAGACTCAAGGTTAGAGGTATTAGATGTGACAATGGGACTGAATTCAAGAACAAACTTATGGATGAATTTTGTGCAAACAAAGGCATAAAAAGGGAGTTTAGTATTGCAAGAACACCACAACAGAATGGTGTTGCCGAAAGAAAGAATAGGACTTTGATTGAAGCAGCAAGAACAATGTTAGCATATTCTCACCTACCTATTCGTTCTGGACGAAGCGTAAGTACTGCTTGTTATGTACTTAACAGAGTCTCAGTCACTAAACCACAGATGAAGACACCTTATGAATTGTTGATGGGCAATAAACCCAACATTCATTTTATGAAACCTTTTGGATGCCCTCTTACTATTTTAAACACTATTGATAATCTGGGAAGTTTGATGGCAAGTCAGAAGAAGGATACTTATTGGGTTATTGCACTAACATGTAGGGCTTTAGAGTATACAACAAAGTAACTAAGAAGGTTCAAGATTGTCTTCATGTTGAGTTTTTAGAAGATCAAGACAATGAGAAAGGTAAAGGTCCCGATTGGATGTTTGATCTTGAGGTTTTAACTCCATCTATGAACTATGTACCTGTTACAAAAGAAAATCAACCGATTACAGTGGAGAAGATTTACAATATGTGGTTCATGGAGTTCACATTAGACCTGATCGTTCCTCGATGAAGATCCTGTTAGTCCAAAAAAGTACCTTGAAATTCCAAAACAAAGTACTGTTGCCCCACCGCAATGTACTGTTGCTTCAGAATCTTCTTTATCCTGCTGAGGATCAATCTATTCAAGAGGAACTTAATCAGATGCTTCTTCAAGATGTTTTAGCACATTCTAACACTGATGAACAAAGGAGAGCTTATGAAGATGCAAAAAGGAAGAACAAGACTACAGAGTACTCTCACAGCATTACTTTGGACAAGTACTTTTCGAACAAAGTACTGCTGCACCAGTTGACAGTACTTTAGCTGATCTGGATGATCATACCATGCCTGGATTAGAAGATACTGATGATGAATTTGAAGATGAAGATAGTGATTATGCAGGTGATAACTATGATAGAAGATCCACCACGAGAGGATGCCAATATCTTGGAAGAAGGTTAGTCTCCTGGCAATGCAAGAAGCAAACAATTGCAGCAACATCATCTACTGAAGCTGAATATGTAGCTGCTGCAAGCTGTTGTGGACAATTTTTGTGGATGCAGAATCAACTCTTGGACTATGGGTTCAATTTCAAAAATACTCCTATCAATATTGATAATGAGAGTACCATTTGTATTGTGAAGAATCCAGTTTATCATTCCAAGACCAAGCATATTCAGATTAGGCATCACTTTATCAGAGATTGTTATGAGCATAGACTCATTAATGTTGTTAAAGTTCACACAGATGACAACGTAGCTGATTTACTCACCAAAGGCTTTGATGTTTCAAGATTCAATCACTTGGTGGTGAGTATTGGCATGATTAACTACTAAGCTATGTTTTAGGGAGGACTATAAGGTGTTAGTATAGTCCTGTGTATTGCTTGAGGGGAGGATACTTGTATATACTTAGTTTCTATGGAGTAATTTGGTAAAGTACTGTTTTTCCTGAAAGTACTGCTTGGAAAGTACTGCTTGGGAAAGTATGCATACGTGGAAAGTACTGTTTGTCGTATTAAAGTACTGTTCCAACGGTTATATTGAGGGGTAATTAAAGCTAACGGTTATTTTATTTTGGGCAGTGATTTTTCAAATCTCTCCTATAAATACCTACTTTCCGATTTTCCTCTCATATTATTACATTAGCATCGTTTCCATCTTTCTCTCATTCTTATTCAATTTCAATTTGTGCTTACATAATCACCAATGGCGAATCGACCTACTGTTTCAAAGCACAATATGGTAGCAAATTTAGACAAGACTAAAGATAATGCGGCGTTTCACGATATTATTGATTTTTTAACTGGGTCGCAAATCTGTTATGCTCTTTTAGTGGAGCCGGATATTATTGAGCCTTGGATTCAAGAATTTTGGGCTACTGCAAGAGAAAACATGGAGAATGAAGAATTTTATATTAGGGCTACAGTTTTTGGACGCACTGTGAAGATTACTGAAGCATCTATTAGAGAGGATTTTCTGTTTAATGATAATGATGGTGCTATTCGTTTTGCCAAGGAATTGATTTGGGAAACTTTTGGGCATATTGGTTATGAAGGTTCTTTAACGGAACAAACATTTAGAAAACAGTTGTTTTGTCCTCAATGGAAATTTTTGGTTCATGAGTTGCTACATTGCATAAGTGCTAAGAGTACTTCTTAGGAGCAGTTCGGGTCCAATATAGCATCTGCTATGGTTGGGTTAGCTATGGATCGAGTTTTTAACTTCTCAAGGCTAATACTGGATGGGATGCTCTCGCATATCTCACATGGGTCTACTTGGCTAATGTACCCACGGTTTATACAGGTTTTCTTAAACAAGCAACTTTCTGATGTGCCAAAACCTACAGCTTTATTGCCTGTTATTGTTCAACAATCCAAGATTTTTACTTTTATGGCAAAAAGGAGTGTTTTATTCAAGGGTCATGATACTCCTTTAACAACTTCCATGATGGATGTTGTTCAGGCTGTTAGAGCTGATGTATCTGAAGGTACTGCATCTGCAGGTACTGCATCTGCAAGTACTGCTTCTCCACAGGCTACATCAAAAGAAGGTACTACATATCTACAAGGTACTGCTTCTCCTAGTACTGAATTTCAAGAACATGTTGCAGTTTCACCTTCTCCATCTCCACAAGGATCTGTTCCTGCTTCTCAATCAGAGGAACATTCACCTATTCAAGGAGAGGCTTCACATACCATCCCTCCTGATGATATCACATTGGATAACTATGTTTTGACAAGGGAGCCGGTAAAGTTAAAAAGACTACCGAGGTTCAAGCCAAACAGATAAAGAAATTAAAACTGAAGTTTAGAAGGCTAAAGACTTTTGTGTGGCCATTAGTTCAAGAATTTCATGTATGGGTCAAAACAAAAGAAGGCAAAAGCAGTCTAGGAAACACAAACGCCAACATGTTCATCAACCATCTTCTGTCCAATTGGGGAGGAATTTAGAAAAAGAAAATTTGAAAGAAGATGTTACAAAAGAACTGAAGGTATCTTGAAGAAAAGATTATTTCAGATACTGAGGAACAACAAGAACAAGTTCAAGTTCAAGGTACTGATGATCAAGGTACTGAACATCAAAGTGTTGTTTTTCAAGATACTTCTTGGCAAGAGGTAATAACACCAAGAGTATTGAATTTTGAAGAAGAAGCTGGTCCTTCTACAACTGTTATACAAGAAGAGGAGGAAGCTACATTCAAACCTATTTATTCTGCAAGTGATGATGAATTCATTGCTACGATTTTTGGAGATTTATCACAACCTAGAGGTGGTGTTACTATTAGAGATGTACAAGAAGAACAACAACAAATAACTTCTCAACCTGCAATTGATCCTAAGGATAAAGGGAAAGGTGTTCTGGTTGAAACTAAGAAAAAGAAACTAACTTTGGCAGAACTTAGAGAAATTGAAGTTGCTAGGAATGAAGCTGCAGCTAGAAAAGTTCAAGAAGAGTTAAATGCTAAAGATAGAAAAGCTCAGGAAGCTCAAGAAGCTCAGAATAGAGAAGCAGCTCAAAAGGTACAAGATGAATTAGATATCGAAGCGCTAAACCATTACATCACACTGTTCCTGTTAGATTTATGCCAAGAAGACTTAATAAAGCTAAAGATAGAAATGCTATGATGGCTTATCCGAAAAGTCAAGGTATAAAGGATTGCGAAGTTTAATTATTTTGAGATGAAAAGATTATATGATGCTGCTAGGGAGGATTATAAGAAGAATGTTGCATGCATCAAAGATTTTAGAGAAGAAGCTACTGGATGAAGCTAAAAAGAAAGAAGAGTTTGAAAAGAAAAAGGAAAACTGAAGTTACAGATGTTCAGTTCTCAAAGAAAGAAAAAGTTGAATTAAGATCTGAAACTAGTGATGAATTAAGGAATTATCTCAGAGTAGTAGATTTTGATTATTCAAAAGAAGATAATGACATGAATATGAACAGATCAAAGATTAGTGTTTTTGAAGTTGTGAAATCCAAGGAAGGAGATTACATGATTTTTCATAAAGAAGATGAAAGCTTCAAATTTTTCAAAAGGCTATGGACTTCTGCACATTATAGATAGAGTAGATCTATTCTATTTATATCATGTGGTGAAAGCTTACTTTGAACAAAATCCATTAGAAGGGATTGGTTTAGTTTTACATGGTGATCCCATAACTGCATGGGAAAGCGAAGAAGAGAGCACTGATGATGTTTGGAAGAATCAAGAAAGCTGGGAAATTGTTTGTTGGAGATTCTTTGAAGAATCTGGAGTTCATGTTTTAGAGCTGGAAAATGGAACGATGATACACATGTTTGCAGAAAGAAGATACCCTCTCACAGTTGAGCTCATGAGAAGAATGCTAGAGCATGGATTGGAAGTAGAAGAGGATAATGAAACTGCTTCTATGGTTATCAACTTATTTATCAACTGGACTACTATTGCTGAAGATGATCAATAACTGGTATGAATTTTATTTGAATAAAATACTTTTTGATATATCAGTATTTTTATTCAAAGTACTGCGATCGAGATAGTACTTTCATCAAAATACTGTTTGCAGAAATAAACCAGTTAAATGAATTTTAGAAGAAACCTTTTGCTAATTAATAAATATTTTGAAATAAAGGTTCAATAAATGGTTTTTGTGATGATAACATCAATAGGTTATCAATCCACCATGGTTACAAAAGGATTGACTAATCCATGAGCAAACGGCTCTGGTAAAGATATATCAAATCCGTTTTTAGTTGACAACTTGCTAATAAGTTGTATGGTAATCAACTCACCATATCAGTAATGTGAAGAATTGGCTAGCCCACAAGAAAATGGCTTGTGGTAAAGGCAGTGGAAAAACCATTATTGGTAATTAGTTCACCATTAGATAGAAGAACTAACTAGTCCAGAAGGGTACAACTTTTGGTAAAGACAAATCAAATATGTTGATAGCTGATGATTTGCTAAAAATCATATGGTTATCAATGTACCATGGTCTTACACACCAAAACATTTGGCTACTCCAAAGATAATGGCTTTGGTAAAGAGATCTAAATCCATTAAATTTTCAATGATTCACCTCTCACAGGAGTTAACACACTTGGAAGTGATGAGAATAGTATGCAACTTAAACTGGATTAATGTACAAATTGTCATATATTGCTGTGTTGCTGAAAAGATGGAGCTTGCTGAATGCTGCTGAGAAAGAACAATTCTAAGAGATACTTTGACAAGCACAGACACTACAGAGATATACTGAAAAGACTAAGAAACAATCTATCCTTAAAGATGAAGCTGTTAAAGATACATTCACAAAGGAACTTGAAGTCAAGCAAGTAGAATTCAAGTTAGGGGAGGATTGTTGGGATATGAAAGTGCTGAAGACATGAAAGTACTGAAGATATGAAAGTACTTGTAAGCTGCAAAATACTTGGGAAAAGTCAAAGAGTCAAAGGTACTGCTAAAGAAAAGTCAAAGTATCTTGCACCTAAAAGTCAAAGTACTGCAAAGAACTAAAGAACTGTTATTCGTTTATGGAAAGTATTGTATTCTATGTTTAGATTACTTGTCGTACAAGGCTATCAATTGTAAACCGACTAGGATATCCTTGAGCCTATAAAAGGACTCCTAGATTGGCATTAGATGTACGATTGCTTATGAGTCTATGAGTTTTAGAGTTTACGAATTCATAAGTTAATTAGTGTTTTAGAGAAGTTCGATTATCTTAGAGTTGTATTAGAGTATCTGCATAATAAGCAGATTTAGAGTTTATAATAAAAGGTTATTCTTCTTAGCTTTGTTAAGTAAATTCCGCATACTTAATAAAGATTGCTCAGTGTTTCTTTGTTAATAACTTAGGATTTATCCGAGGTTATTAAACCTTAACAAGCTAGTTAAGATAGTTTGATTAAAGTATATCGATCCAACAACTTGACATTTTATCACTTGTCGTTCAACAATAAGAACTTCAGTGGTACATTATCGAGTCCTACACAGATCTTAGCAATCTGTCAAGAACATTTATGAGAGGTTCACAATTGTGATCCTCAGTGACTGAATGGAAAATCTTGCCAGGGTCAACATCAAACAGCCCTGACAGCAGGTCACTTCGGTAACTCCCCGTGGATTACGCTTAGTGGTCTCAAACGGTCTACAGTCGTGGGGTGATGCTTCGGTGTACCTCAGCGACTCATCTGAACCGTAGATGTACTTCGGTACATCGCGTTATCTCACGTGTGGGACTCCGGTTCAGGAACGGCCTTTGTGAGAATTAGAGTTGTGTTTTCACACTATGCTGTTAACACTCTCGAAGTTCGAACTTGTAAGTGCCGGTATCCGCTTATTACTAACCTTTCTTATGTTTACTTCTTATGGAAGCTCTGGAGCGGACTGATCGTGCAGATTCTCCACATGCTCATACCTACATCATCAATTATAGAAGTTCTTTCATAATCAAAGGCAACACAAAGTCAGAATGATTCTTCGTCAACAAAGAATCTACAAAGTTTAAATACTTAAAGAACTTCATCAACTGTAATCCAACGTTAAAGAGCGTATGAGCATGTTGGAGAAAGATGTGGAGACACTGGAGCAGCGAAGCTGACCTGATGCAGACAACAACAACATACTATCACTACCATCACAAAGAACAAAGATCAAAGAACAAAGATGACGTCAAAGCAGAATTACATCAGCACCCTCACCGTCAGCATTCTTTCATCACCAACACTTAGGGGGGGATTGTTGGAATCACTCCTAAACCTAATTCAAGTGTTAGTGATTCACATGTAATAGTTAGCTTAATATGGCCTTTATGTTAGTAATTAGCCTTAGGCTTATGTAGAAGGCCCATAAGCCTAGGCCTAGTCCAATAAGGAAAAGGAAGGGACTAGGAGTGTTGCCCTAGCTCCCTCTCCTATAAATACTATGTAATAACTCTCACTTGAGGGTTGGTTGTTCAATTTCATTCTCTCTCACTCTACGCCTAACCTTTCATATAGTATATCGTGTGTGTGTTTGTTATTGTTCAACCGATCTCTTCTCTATCTCTTCTCTTGATGCTTGTGTTGAATATATGGGAACCTAACAGAAATAATTTTATCTTACATATTGTTAGATTATCTTACAATATTAATTCTAATGAAATATTGTATGTATATGGTATGTTCAGTTAGAAGAATCAAACTTTTGTCATATTGTTTGATTCAAGATAACTATATCCTCTTTCTACCAAAAGTTATCAAGGTTAGGAAATTGAGTATTGATTGGATATACTTAATAAAACTCAAACCTAGACGATTAATAAGACACCATTTTAGTATGGAATGTGATGAATCACATTGAGTCTTATATTGAAGTTCTGATTTGTTAAAACTACTTATGAAGTAGGTTATTAGCGAACAAGATTTACGAACTGTCAATGTGTTTTGTAATATCCGAAAAAGAAAACAATTTAGTGTTGTTCTAATTGCTAAAGTATTTATAGATACTCTTTAAATTACAAAAGCAAGTGGAAGTTTTGTTTAGATCTTGAAGAGATTAAATTACAATTACAAAACACATAATCTTCTAAAACATACTAGTGAATATCATGATGAGGTCAAATCTGATAGACCTCAAGATGGTGGAATTCTCATTCATAGATCCGTAAGGATATCTCAGATATTTGATATGATGAGAAATATGAATTACAAGATCATGGTAAACCTGTTAATCATAATGATATATTACCTAATATTGAATTGTGGTAAATTATTCATACTATGAATGTTAAGATGCTGTCCAAAAAGATAATCAACTTTGGAAACTTGGTTTATCTTAATAAAGATGAGTTTCTTCAAAAGAAGGAAAATCCTAGTGGTTTAAATCTTTGTGTAGAAATCATATGGACAAAATTGTACATGTGTTTAATGCATGACTAGTGACAAGATTATTAATCACACTTAAGCAATTAACTGTGATTGAATATTCTTTCATAGACACATTAAATATATAAAGATGATAATTGTCATACTTATTTTCGTTGATATGAAAAATGACAATGAATATCAAAACTCTTTCTTGTGTGATTGCTTTTGCGAGGACGATAAGTAATACAAATGAGTTTTATGAATTCACATAATCTTTGGAAATGTACAAACCGCAAGAATCCATGAATGGATATATGCATGCATCTAAGAGATGATTCTTATGTTTAACTATTAAATCCAAGTTTTAGTTTAAAATTAAAATAAGATAATTTCTAAGTATTCCTGAAAGCTAGTGGGAGTATTATGTTTATTTTCTTCAAATCTTATATGTTGTGGGTAGTAACATTCCATCTAAGCTAGATGTTAAGTTTTAGTTTGCAATGGAACTTCACATGAAAGATTTAGAAAATAAGACATACAACCTTGGAATATATGTTTATTATTAATAAACATATGCGTAAAATAAATGAGTAATAGAACATGATATATTATTTGGAAAATAGATATGTAGAACATGAACGAAATCTTAGTTTGACACAAGGGTTTTTCATTTACAACATGTTATTGTTGTATCATGCTTGAATGCAAGATGATTTGACAACATTGATATCTAATAAAGTTATTAGATAACTAGTGTAATGAATATTCTAATAGAATATGTTTGAATCTAGAATTACATTCCTCAGCCTGGATTTGCTCTCAAAATTCTATGGATGAGCAATATATCAATTGTTGCGTAATTGTCATAGCCAACAAACTTGAAAAGTTTTGGAAGGCATAAAACATTACACTCTAGATATTGAAGTTTACAGAGATTTTTAAAGAGCATATTGTTGTTTCTATACAATGATGCTGGTATAATTGAGATGACACTCAATACTAGTCATGATAGGATTTCATCCTTGTTGATGGCCATGTGAACTAGTTGTGCTCAACTAAGAGCATAGTTGCATTATACATTAAAGAATTAGAATACTTTAAACTTTAAAATGTTTGAAAGTTTGATTGTCATAAATTGGTGGTTGAGGATGTCACACACTTTATGAAATATTATGTGGCAATATCAAGATACTTTGAATGCACACATACAAGAACTTCACTAGTTGAATTCTTGAAATAAGTATTCTCAAAATTCCGATAGATCAAAGTTAGTTGAAATTATGCCTTGTCAACAAGTATGACTGTCATTACTTGAGACATAATTCATTAACAAGTATTATCATGCATTGATCTATTTAGTATTTGGATAAGAGATGTTATGAAAAAATATTATTTAAATGAAATAAAATATTGGTTATGTTTATTTTTCATTTTCTTAATATTATATCCTATATTTGCATGTTTAATCCATGAATAACTTATGTTATTCTAAAAGTCCGTTGTCGATCAATGATGTGAGAATGTCATTGAATTAAGACAAATCTGAGTTTTGGTAGAATATACTTAAAGTATATTGATGCGTGGGACATGCCGAATTCACATGATATTCAATGAATTGAATATAGGACAGATCCCAACTTAACATGATTGTACTTTATGGATCCTTGCCATTAAGTAAATCATGTATATTTATCCTCATACTTGAGATACCAGATAACTGTTATGAATGTAGTACACTTGTGTGAAATAGTCTAACGCTATCCGTAAAAGGTGGTTATAAGGGCTATTTCCAGAAGTGTTGCAAAGTTCATGAGTTATGTCTTGTAGTCAAGAGAATTTGCTCATTTGAATTTGTTTCAAAGCATAATACTGTTTGGGCCCCTCGTAGGATTGGCAAGATGTTTGTAAGGCCTTGCTCAAGATCTATCTGGAATACGTTCAGATGATTTGCTAATCTTGTTCAATCAGATATAACGAGAAACAAACATATTAACTTGTGAAATGACTCGATCCATATTCACAGTTAATGAAGTATGAGAAGTAAAAGGATAAGTATTAATGATGAATCATTAAAATGGTTTTCCAGGAAACCACCCTCGATTCGATCGGGGGCATTGGCGTGTTAGGCTAGACTAAACCAATGTCATTACTATATTAAGTAATATCCAAGTGGGAGCTGAAAGGTTTATGGATAATTATTAATATACGTATGACCGGATTCGAACTCGATACTTCGGGATTGCACACATTACGTATGAGAATCAATGTAAATAATAATTAATATATTAAATGTAATATTTAATTATTGATTACAAATAAATACTTGACGATAGTTAATATTTAACGAGTTTTGATTATCGGTCGTTAAATGTCAACGAGATATAAAGAAAAGTTAACAAGCTAAGAGAACGTTTTAGGAACCCTCTTTTGGGCTTGTTTTTGGCCAAAAATATAGAATCCCACATCGGAAACCATAGTAATCTTGACATCTACCATAAGGCTATAAATACATCCTCATGTATTCATCCTTTGGTACACCAGATTTCAATAGAAGGCCAAACTTCTTCTTTCTTCCCTCTTGTTCTTAGGTCGACGAGTAAAACCCCATGTAAGGGATTTGCGAGTGACCTTGAGCATAACAAAGGTGTTTGGTTAATCTATTTTAATCAAGAACCTAGTTTTTCTCATTGATTCGCTACTAATACGTGTGTACAAGAACGAAGGGCCAATGCACTTGTGTTGGTAACTTCGGTGTTCGACTTTTAGTGTAGTCGAATGTATTAAACCCTAATTTATTAGGGTTTAAGGTTTCTTGGTACTTGATCTTAATTTGGGGCTTTCATAAACCCTAATTGCATTGATTCGCAAAAGGTACGCATATTCTTTTAATTCGGTTAATTAATTTACAAGTATTATTCCTATTATTTCCGCTGCATGCTTTGATGATGTTTATGTGTTTTCTATAATAGTTATGATTAGTAAAACCCAACATAATACACTACACAGTGCGATTAGGCTACAAGCCTTTTGGTCATGCTAATATCATTGTACATTGAATACTTGTTCTTTGGGGATAGATGCCATTTTCTAAGTTTTGAGGGGCATGTATATTTCTTAGTTCTTAATAGAAATGCTTAAAACTTTAAGATTTTTAATTTAAGAAAAAGAATTATCAAAAGCTATAATAATCTGCTTTTGTTTAGGGGTGTTAAGGCTTTTTTTTCTTTCCTTTTTGTTTTCAATCATTCAGCTAATACAAACATGTTATACACCTACAAACAAATTACTAACTCATCAATAGAGGCTGAAAAGTGGTACCATCTAAATGTGGAGATAAGAACAGGATCGATACTTTAAAGAGATTAAGTTGGGTAGGGCATGCAAGTTGGAGTCGACTTGAAGTAAGCCGACAAGACTGCTGACGAAGTGACAAGGTTCCTGGTTGTACGAGTTCTAAAGAGAGATTGTGGCTTATAGCTAGAAGTCTGTAATAATACAGGTATACAACATTATACATAGGATGTGGATTCAAGTATGATACTAGATAAAAATTGAGCATTGTCTTATAATTGTGTAAAAATTGAACATTGTTATATCACATTCTTTAAAAGAGCTTAAAAACCTCTTAAACATAGTGTGTTATGAATTTGGAAAACATGTGAGTGTTTGGGTGCGTTTAGTTGGAGAAAAAAAATTAACTTCTTATTTTTAGTTTGCAAAAAAATAAGGGATTAAACTTTCCACGAAACATTAAAAATACATTCAAATCAAATTGTTTACCATTTTGTAGAAAAAAGAGGGTGCGGTTTTAGGTTACAAGGGAAACAAAACAACCAATATATGTTTTGTAGTTTCCCTTGTCAAGTTAGGGAACACAAATTTTCTATTTTGTAGAAAATTTGATGGAAAACAATTGATTTGTACGCCGTCTTTATTTTTCTTATTTTGTACGAAATATTTTATGAAAAATAAATGTGTTTTCTATCAACTAAACAGAAAGATAAAGTCGCATTTTGCATATTATTAAATGATGATTAATATATAAAGTGCCTGAAAACCCCCTAAATTCTTGTGAGTTTATTGGCCCATAACAATGAATTCCGCCCCAACATGGTCTTTTCGTATTCAATCAATACAAACAAATACAATAGTACAACTAGTACAAAGACCTTCTCTACCCCAAACATGATGTAATTGTTTGGGTTGGTGTTCCTGGTTTCTCCTCGAAACAGGGCGCCCCTTTTTTTGGTGGTTTTTTAATATTACTGACCTTTCAAAAAAAAAAAAAAAAAAAAAAAAAAAAAAAAAAAAAAAAAAAGGATAAAATTTTAGACTAATAATTTTAAGTGCAGAATTTTTGGATTAATGCATCGGGTAAATTGTAAAATTACAGTTTATATATTTTAATAAAAACATACTTTTAAAAAAACTTTTGACATGAATAATTCTTCAGAAAGTAAAACCCAAAAATTTAACGGAAACCATACAAGACATATCTATCCAAGATCTGGATGACTTCCGCTAAACAATGTGTATCAATGTGTCTCTTGGAACCTTACACAAACCGGCACTGTATCATTAGCATCTTTAAGAGCATTTACAAGACGTGACTAGTACATGAAGTAGAAAACTATACTAGCATGTTCCATTGTCGTGTTTCAAACATCAAATGTAAAATATCTTTTATAACTCGCTATCTTAAATATCGTCTATGAATACATTTGACAAAATAAGTACATATGTGTTACTGTAACACTTTATAAAATATCTAGGCAAGTAGTACATTGATTGACATAATATAGTAGTCAAATTGAAGTGATCTTTTTATAGTCAAGTCTTTTTCTATACTTTTAACCTTATTAGGAAACATGGAACATGGACGTTACCCATTTCATTTATATTTCTTGCACTTTCTGTGTGGTTTCTTGTCAACACTATGTATTTATGTTGTCACAAATTTTAGTTGCAATAGTCATGTTCTTTAGGATAATCTAACATATCTAAACATTGATAAACGACAATGCTGATTTGAAGCAATTGTAAAAGTTTGTTGGCTTGGACGCGAGGGTACTTGTACACGAAACCGTGACATTGGTGTAACGATAAAACATATTCAAGTATTGCCGTCCATTTTTCACAGCTGATTGTCTAATTCTGATTATTCAACGAATGCATTAATAGACTTGAAGTGGAAGAGATGTCTTAAATTGGCTAGGATGCATTTGTAAGTGTGCAAAGTTTGTATGACCTTCATTAATCAACTAATAAGTACATACACCGAATATTCTAGAACTTGGGCTTGAGCCCAATACAAAGTATTGACTAACACTCCCCCAATCCCCCCCCCTGCGCGCAGTTTGAGCGGGAAGACACTGGATGCTTAAACTGATACAAAACTCCTCAAACAAAGTTGAAGGTAAGACTTTAGTGAAAATATCCGCATACTGATAACGAGATTGAACATGAAGAACTCGAACCTGACTAGCAGCAACTAAATCCCAAACAAAATGAATATCTATCTCTATATGCTTCGTACATTGATGTTGAACCGGATTGGAGGACAAATAAAAGAGTATGCAACGCATGAAGTAGATTACCTAACCAATAAGTCTTAGCAACCGTATTGGCAACACCACGATACTCTGCCTCAGCACTAGAATGAGAAAGCGTAGGTTGAAGCTTAGAGGACAACGAGAGTAAGTTGTTGCCAAGAAATACACAATAACCGGAAGCCGATCTCCGAGTAGTAAGGCAACACGCCCAATCCGCATCCGAATAAGCCACCAAAGATGTAGTAGATGATGAAAACAACTATAACCCATGATCTAAAGTACCATGAACATATCTCAAAATCCACTTAAGATCCAAGAAATGAGGATCCCTGGGATCATACATATGTAGACAAACCTGCTACACTGCATAAGAAATAACCGGATGAGTGAAGGTAAGATACTGAAGAGCACCCGCATGACTCCGATATAATGTCTGATCAAAGACCAGATCACCATCATCACCCACTTTAGACTAAGTATCCACAGGAGTCCAACTGGGATCGCAGTTAACCATATAAGCCCGCTCAAGAATCTCAACAGCATACTTACGTTGAGATAGAAACATCCCCGAAGAATCCCATGTAACAGAAATGCCTAGAAAATAATTAAGCGAACCAAGATCTGTCATAGAAAACTCCTGATGCAAGGAAGCAATAATGCGTTGTAACAAAAGCTCAGAAGAAGTAGTGAGAACAATATCATCAACATATAATAATAAATAAGCAGTGTCATCCCCTGTCGGTAAAGAAATAATGAAGAGTTACATCGATTGTGAGCAAACCCAACTCAAGTAATATAAGCTGCAAACCGCTAAAACCAAGCCCGAGGGGCCTACTTGAGACCATAAAGAGACCTCTGTAATAAACAAACATAGTCAGGATGCTCAGAATCCCGAAATCATGGAGGCCGATGCATATAACAGTCTCAGATAATTCTCCATGCAAGAAGGCATTCTTGACATCAAACTGATGAACAGGCCAATGCCGAGAAGTAGCCAAACCAAGAACCGTCCAAATAGTACCCGGTTTGACAATCGGACTAAAGGTCTCATCAACATCAATACCCCGTAACTGCGTACTACCATTTAAGACGAGCCTTGTAATGACTAAGAATATCATCTATTAAATACTTATGGCGAAATAACCACATACAATGAACAATATTGGCATCCGTGGGTCGGGGCACAATAGTCCAAGTTTTATTTTTAATAAATGCATTATATTCATTATTCATGGCATTTTGCCAATTTGGATCATTAAACGCATCAGTATACGACTTTGGTAAAGGTGAAATGGAAGACACATGAAGAGTAAGACATTCAGGAGGACGATTTGTCCCGAAATGAAAATGTGTGACCATGAGATGAACATAAACCGGGTTTAGGTTAGTTGTGGGAATGGGCTGTTGTAGTAAATTGGGCGGTGGTGTGGGAATAGCATCGGGGTATTGAGTGGAAGTGTATCATTTGGTTGAAGAGGTGTAGTAGGTGTAATGGTTGTCGAACCTAGTGAAACATGATCAACATCGATAGTATTTGGTGTAAGAGGTGTAGTTAGTGTAACGGGTGTCGAGCGAATAATATGAGAAATGACATTAGTTGGCTCATCCAAAAAGGTATATGAGGGAGGCGAGGTGGGCGTCATAGAGCCAAACGGAAATACCGTCTCATCAAATGTAACATGACGTGAAATAATAATTTTATTGGTGTTTAAGTCAAGACAACGATATACACGGTGATTGGATGCGTGCCCCAAAAATATGGATGGTGTAGCATGTGGTTCAAGTTTGTGAATGGTGTCGAGTTAAGGGTAACAAAGACACCCTAAGGTACGTAGGAGGCTATAGTCGGGTGAGATTCCAAAGAGACGAGTACAAGGTAGTTCATTATTAATTGCACTCGAAGATAAAATATTTAATAGGTGGAGGACCATATTGAGGGTTTCGAACCAAAAAGTAGGGGGTAGGTAAGCTTGAAAAAGTAGGGTCCAAATAAAATTGTTGATAGTGCGTATCATTTGTTCGGACTTACCATTTTATTACGAGGTTTTTGGACAAGAGAACCAAAACTGAATTCCGTTAGAGGCAAATAATTTATGTAAGACATGGTTGTCAAATTCACCACCATGATCACACTGAAACGACTTGATTTCACACTTAATCGAGTATGAGCAAAGTTACGAAACAACACAAACTTAGACAAGAAATCCGATTTATTAATCAACGGATAAGCCCAAACAATTTACGAATAATGATCCAAGAATAAAACATAGTATTTAAAACCCGAAAGACTCGAAATTAGGGAAGTCCACACATTTGAGTGAACAATGTCAAAACAAGATTTAACCAAAGTATTAGAACTAATAAATGGAAGCCTCACGTGCTTGCCAAGCTGGCAAGCATGAAAATGGACATGAGATTTCTTTTTACTACACGAAATGAAATTACGAGAAATAAGATGACGTAACACTTCACTTCATGGATGACCAAGTCGTTGGTGCCACGTAGTCTGACTGGTAAGAAAAGCATGAGGAAGGGGAGATGGCTTCGTGACTGGGTAAAGATCTCCCGTGCTATCACATCGGAAGAGCACCTGACAGGTCATGAATTCCTTAATAGAAAAACCAAAATCGTCAAATTCGACGGTACAATTATTATCACAAACAAACTGGCGAACATAAATTCAATTTTTGACTATGTTAGGGGTGATAAGAACATTATTAAGGTGAAGGGGTCTATGAGGTGTTGGCGAAATACTATGTCCAGAGGTGAAGGGGTCTTTGAGGTGTTGGCAAAATACTATGTCTAGAATTGGTGAGGAGTATAGTATAACTATCACCAACTGAGATAGATGGATATATGCACATATTGAAAACATCACTAAGACTAGTAACTTAATTATTAAGGTGAGAACTCGCACCTGTATCCATATTCAAAGCACCAGTAGTAAGATCCTATGCAGTTATGACTCTTAACACAATCGGCAATAAAGTTGTGTGTCCTGCGGGAAAAGAACCCGACTGTCCCAAATTGGCAAGTTGACCCGAGTGACCCATAGAAGCGGTCTGAGAAACGGACTGATGTTGGGCCGGCTGAGAACAGGCCGGAACCGAATATGGTTGTTGTCCTTGGTGGGCCAACGGAGTTGCTAACTCGGCTTAACTAAGAGAAGGCAATACAAAGCCTGGTGGGCTAATTGATCCAAAATTACCAACCGTATGTAATGACACTGGACGAATAACATAGAATTGGCTCCAGGGGAATTATTCGTAATACCAGTATACCCATTGTATCTTAATTGAGCCAAGAGAGCTTGTTGTATATGAATTAACGCCATCATTTGTTCTTGAGTCATACTAGGGTTTGTGTAATAATGATGTAAACAGTGATGTGGTAGGGTGTTTCGGTAACAACAATAAACGCATCAACAAGATCAACGAGCAACTATAAAAACTGAAAACCCACGTAAACACAGCAACATGATCAACAGCAATAAATGAGAAACTATCACCAAACCAACGAGCAACTATAAATACTAAAACACATCAACAGTACTTTGTAGAAGTAGGGTTAGGGCTTGAAAATATTTCGTGAACAGTGGTTGTGTAGAAGCAGTAAACCATAACGCAGTACACAGAAAGCAACAAACACCAACGATCAACAAACAGAAAGCATCCAACTGAAAACTTAGGTTGACTGGTGATTAACAAGCAACCAAAAATGCCCGTAAACAGATTAATATGTCGACTGGTTTGGGATTTATAGGAAACGATGGTTTAGTTTTTAGGGTATTATGAATCGGTAATGTATGGATGATACCATGTAAGTGTGTAAAGTTTGTATGACCTTCATTAATCGACTGATAAGTACATATATAGGGTTACACTGAAATTTGACTTTGTCAACAATAGGAGTTGCATATATATCCCTGCAAAAGCTCAAAATTGCATATATATTCAACTTAAACTTATAATTGCATATATATCATTTCAAAAGCTTAAAAATTGCATATATATCCAACTTAACTAAAAAATTGCATGTATATCTTTTCTAAACCTTCGTAATTGCATATATATCCTTCTAAACCTCTAATATATCAATCATATATATCAAAATACTTATTTAATATAACTTTAAAATCTAAATTATGATAATTATAATTTTAAAATTGCAACAAACACATTTGTTTTAAGGGTACGATGTCCCGGGTTTCAAATGAATGACCAAAAACAATATATCAAGAAAATGTTTAACTTCACGAAAAAATTCACTTGATCTCATATCTAATACGAATACGTGAAATAAACTATCAAATATATCATGGTTGTTATATATTATACATCAAAGATAAAATATGTTTGCAATCAAAGCTATATACTACTCTCAACAAGTTTATAAATAAAGAAAAAATATATTTAAGAAATATTTTTTTATAATTATAATTGTTATGTATTCTAAAGTTGTAAATTTAAATTAAATAGTTTTTTGGATATATATGACATATTTAAGGTTTACGAAAGATCTATATGTAATTCTATGTTTAGGATATATATGCAATTTTTAAGTCTTTGGAAGGATATATATGCTATTAAAAGTTTAAGCTCGATATATATGCAATTTTGAGCTTTTGCAGGGATATATATATTCAATTCTCTCACAATAATATGCTCCTAACGATGACTAAAATGATTATAAAGCATTTTAAAGCTTTTTATATCTTGAAAAACAGACAAGAGAACATATATTCATTCATCTTTAGTTACTGATCTTGAGTTTACAACACATAAAACTAAAAAAGGAAAGATTCTTCTTGACACGAATTTGCAGCAACAAGAAAACAAGAACTCAATAGGCAATAGCCATAAGTGAAAGGATCAGTAAGTTTTTCCACTTGGAATGGTCGTCTGGAGATACATCGTATACATTTTGAAGAGCTTGATAGCCTGATATGGTCCTTATAAACTCCATTGTATTCATTCTCCAAAATCCCCTAAAACAAAAACATATCATGACAGATTTTTTAGAACACAAACAACATACCGATTTCATTCTTTCTTTAGAAAGGTGGTACATTTTGACTTTTGGTTTAAATCAAGAATTACCAGATGAAAATTTACATGGGGTTTTCGATAAGAACTTAAAAAACAGGTGTTTTCATGTCAAAAGCTCAAGATCCTTTTTTCCTGAAAAGGTGATACATTTTCAATTTTGGATCCAAACGTGTGTAAAATTATTGAGCTTTAAATGTTTCTGGAAATTCCAAATATTATCATATCAACTTTCAAGTTTAAAATATAGACCGTTTCTTTTTTTATATTATTTTACAAAATTTAAAAACCTAGCTACCTGAATCGAGAACGTATGGAAAGCAATGTAGGATACAGGGTACATCCACACTGTCCTAGGCAAACTACTTCGAATCCTAAAAAAGCCAGCTGAAAGCATCATCATCGCCTGCAAATTATCAAAAACCACAAAAATTAATCCAAAAAGATAGTTTTGACTTTTGACAAATAAAGGTATTTGTGACAAACATTTGACCTTTAAAAAATCAAAATTCTACAGCACAACTTACATGCATAAATACTAGCAATGAGATACTCCAAAACATATCTTGGAAAATGGTGGCAAAAGCCAACACTAGCCCTTCATTAATCAGTAGGCACATAAAAAAGTTGAGTACAAAATACATTAAATAGCTGAACTCGTTTCGAAGCCCAATAAGGAAGCAGAAGAGTAGACTTGATGAAATGGATATGAGGAACAAGAATGGAATGCTGGCAAAGAATTGGCTCGCCAAGAAAACAAAAGCTCCCGAATGTTTATTTGAATCTTCATTAGCGTACACCTACATTACATACTTAAAACGCTCAATCTTTAAATGCAAACGTAAATGAATAGTAACAAAAGGATCACAATTACCTTGACCTCTTTCAGCTGCGCAGGTATCCCAACAATGCTTAGAAGTGAACTGAAAGATATAAACAAAAAGATCGCACCAACTCTTGCCTGCAATGTCGGAAGTGAACTATTAAAAATCAATTTAGTACATAATTTCTTCACTTTAGACATGATATGTTTGGATCTGCTTAACTTATTTTAGTTTACCCATCGATTATTCGGCGTTTAGATAATAATATAATCAATGGAAAAATCTGTTTTTCCAAACACTAATCAGTTTCAAAACACAAATCCAAACACACCCTAAATTTTATACATCATAAATATGATATAATGGAAGTGACAAGCAACATTAAAAAACTTATACAGCTTTACCCCAATAGACGTCAGTGAATGGCCTAATCCGGAAAATAGAGTGCCAATGCACAGTGTAAGCAGCAAATAAAGAATTAACCGAAGCCAATAATATTTCCATTCCCTTGACATAATTAATAATGATCTCCAAGTCAAGACCGCAATTCTTGTCACATTACTTGCCTTTTCCTTACTTTTGAGAGCCGGGCCTTCCTGTGACCACAATTTAATTATAAGTAGAACAATAATCCATCTTTTTCCCTTTTCAGCAAATTTTTAAAATTGTTTTCCTGTTCTCAGTAAAGATCCTAGTATCGAATTGTAGTTGTACTTGTACCTTTTCAGTTAGTCTTCGTATCAATGTCTCAACTGCTGCAGCATCAGCAGACAACTTGTAGGTTTCTTCAAGGGTACGAATCGCTGCACTAGAGTCCATATTAACTGATGAAAGATCCCCATGATCATCCTGTCAACCAAAAGTCATGATAAGTTACACAAATAATCAGTTAAATACATATGCTGATATAAGATAAAGCTTACCTGCCAGTTTTTGCACAAGGTAATAATCCGATCAAAGTCTGTGTTGATTGCACGAAGAAAGTGATCAGAAGGACTTTGCATAATCGGGCAAGGAAATCCAGCATTTGAGAAGTGCTGCATATGGTAATTAAAAAATGTATGCTTCAGCTATAATAGTATTCTTTTTTAAGGTAATATTGTGTGGACATATTTCTTTTCTGACTCTTACCTGTAAGCAAGCCAATGTCTCCCCAAAAAATAGTGTTTTTCCATTTGAAAGAAGACAAATACGGTCAAAAAGACCAAAGACTTCGATGCTACTTTGGTAACTTGTGAAACACTGTCAGTTGATTAAAGGTAGCGATAGGTTAGTAACTTCACATCCAAGTCATTAATAACAACAAAAATTTTCATTTTTCATGCTCTTGTTATTATACCTTTTTTCTACACGTAAGTCACTAAAAGATGGCTTTGTGTTCCGTCTGGGTCATTTGGTAGCCAAAAACCCTTAAATCCCGACATTCGGAAATGACGATTTTATATAAAATAAAGCTCGAATTTTTATTGGGTAACCATGGTCTCTTACCTTTTGGCCGACTAATCCACGGGGTTTGAACCCACCGCCACACACAGGTAACGCCCTCCCTATTCAGAAGGTTTGCGTGGCAACTTCAGGGTTGTTTGCACCTAGCAGGAATTGAACTTGAGACCTCACACATTTTAGTGATGTTAGTCACAAGCCTTTTGCCACTAGGAAAAAAACTGGACTAAAGGAAAAAAACTGATACTTTATGCAAAAAATCTCTAATAAAAAGTCACACTTTAATTAAGGAAAAATGACCTGTCGAGGTGATAAAGAGGCTCGTCTATAAACAAGAGATGTGGTTTCATCACGAGCTCCCTTGCAACGCTGACACGTCTTTTTTCACCAATAGAAAGACCCTTTGTACAACAATGACCGCCTATGAGGCTATTTGAATGGTCACTTAATGACATGGCAATAATGGCATCCTCAACAACACTTTTTTTCCCACACAAGAAACCAGGAAGCTGAAGTAGAGCCGAGTAATAAAGATACTCACGCACAGTTAACGAGTCGATGAGGGTGCTTTTCCTCCCAATATATCCCTATCAAGGTAAAAAGGAATCCTTTTAAGAAAGAAGGCAAAATTTACAGCATTGTGATAACACACAGACCAACAATCATATCTTTATATCTTATTTGTGTTAAATTAGAGCTAGTATATAGGGAGGTAATCAGAATACCATCTTTTCTAGCTGCACACCTCTAACATAATGGTTTATAGTTACAAAAGATGGTGGGTGCGCAAATCACCGCATTTCAAACAGTAGTGTAAAGAAATCCTTAAGACTTACATAGGATCCGTAGTGCAAGGATGACCTTGCCCCATTCACATATACCTCACCATGCATTTTTGCAGAATCATCCAACCTTCCTAAAAGAGATGCAAACAGTATGTTAGTTAAAGTTGGATTAAGTAAGGCGAAGGGAGTGTTTGGATTTTCGTTTTGTCACAATAATGAGATTTTAGTGTTTGCATAAACAGAATATGCTTTAGATTATTAAATCGCTGTTAAAACATATTGGGTGATAACTGCCATGGTAACTGCCATCCTAACTGCCACAATATGGGCTGCATATAACCCATTTGTGCAGGCCTTAATTCGTCCAAATACATAATACATAAACATGTCCATAAAACATAAGTACTTAACATTAATAATACTAAGTATACTTGACTTAAATGCAATTTACAAAGGGCTAACAAAACACATATCCAAACACCCCTTGAACTAAAAACATGAGAAAAAAAATAAACAAAAAATACTAGATACCTGCAAGAGCCCTCAAAAGGGTCGATTTCCCGGACTTCCGGGGGCCCATGATTACAGTCATTGTTCCAGGTAAAGCATAACCACTCGAGCTTCTAAGGACCCTATCAGAATACTTTATTTTACCCTTTATAGTGACCTTCAAGTCCTTCCACGCAACAGAAGCACCCGAAAAGTTTCTTGCCACCACTGTAGCCTCCGGTTGAGGCGGTGATGATAGAGAACCACTATGTGAGGCAGTGGGAGTCGCGGCAATATTGTGGTCCCTACTGTCCTCCAACTTAACCTCAACATCTGTGTCGTCCCAATCAGGTGAATCCTCAAACGAAACTGGTTTTCTTAAAGAGCTTCACCCATTATCAGTAATCTCCTATAAGTATCTATGTTTACTTGATTGAACAACACTACTATGTATTCCTACATTTGACGAATTTGCTTCGATTTCCTCTTAATTACATTATAGTTTACCAAAAAAAAAGGGCAGATACATTTATCCGTGCATGTTAAGTAAGGCTAATAAATAATGAACATCAAACCTATAAATCCGAAACAAAGAAAGCGAAAGATTTAAACTTTTATCTACCAAAAATACAAAACGTGACTAGTACATGAAGTACAAAACTTCACTAGCATGTTTCAAACGTAAACGTAAAATATCTTCCAGGCTACATTCACAAGTAGGTATTATGGTCGTGCACATCAAGTACTTTGATCGACATTGGAAAATGTGACCCCGAGCTACATGAATTTGCTAGCATTACTTCTTAATTAGATACACAAAACATACATTGCAATGTTGATTCATTTTTATTTTCTTCGGCAAATTAAGTTTGGTACGTACTTTTCATTTAAGGCTATTAGCTTACTTGTTTCAACTGGCATAGAGAGTGTTATGGATTAGTCTATGGCAACTGAACGATTTGGAAAGTTTATGTTTGGAAGTAGGTTTATCAGTTAATGGTTCATACTTAGATCACTAAAGCATCTGTTTATTTTTTACGGAGTATTTTTTTGTCATTTAATATCCTAAATACCAATAGGTAAATCAATTAGACCACCAAATGATCCATTAAACTTCGCTTTGAAGAGACTACACATTCATCAATGGTCTTTCCGAACAGTAAATGAAGCAAAAAGAGAGATTGGGTCGTTAAATATCTATTAGCATTAAATTCATCAAGACATATATACTCGGACTCAATAACTGTCCACCATGGGGGTTTTAAACGAACTCCAACCGACACCATCTCCTAGACTAGAACCTCTCTGAGCCAACATACACTCGAGCTTAATTGGCCTACATGGTACCGTAAGTGCACGTGCACCCTCATGGTTGAACCCATACTCCTCAGCCGCTCGTTCCAACAATCTTTGAAACGATGGGTGACCAAGGTATACTAAAGGAACCACAAATCGTTTTTCTTCGTCGTCATCAGCTGCAATTACGGCAAAATGCCCTTCTTTCACATCTTCCGGAACCATTTCTTGGCCCGGCCCTAAACTCGTGTGCTTCGGGCCCCATTTCTTAGCTTGTAAAAGACTCTTTTGCACCTTCTCTACAACCAACATAAGCTTGAAAATGCCAATGTTTTTATTGGCTGGACTTTGTCTTGTTAGCTTTCCCATTCTACCTTTTTGTATATTCTCTCTTTTTGATCAAACACTTTGCTAGTTTGCTCTATGTTTTGCATTCATCTTCACCAAGTTTGCATGCTTTTATAGACTACTAAATGATATGAAAAATCTTATCAGTTGCATGTGCATGGAAACGAAGATTCAAAGAAACCATGAAGGGTCATTGTTTATGTGTAGTCACATATGTGTCTATTAATATTTTTACAAATTTAATGACTTCTTAGGTATATCCAATTTAAAGTATATATTCCATCAGTGTTAACCCAAATTAGAGGCTGCAAACTGATTAATTAGGTCATGCAGATTTGAATCATGATCTGCATAGCTAATTCTTTAACTAGTCAAAACATGTAATCTTTTCTTTCCTTTGACGATTTAGACAATCGTACGTAAACATTTTTTGCTATTTCTTTGTAAGTTAGTTTCATATATCCCTTCAAAACTCGGAAAGGCACATATATGCAATTATTCATTCTCATAACAGTCTCACACTATAAACACTACAAATAATACGGAGTATCATACATATGTCCTAGTTGGTACTTGCAACACTAACCATTTCGTTAGAGAGCACACACACTACACGGGTGCCGTTAAGCTACAAGCCTTTTTTTGGGGTAAAAGGTTGTTACACCCGGTAAATAGATTAATCCAAAAAACGTTTAACTACATAGGATTTGAGTGAATCCCACATCTTAGCCCGTTACATAGGCCAAAAAAATGCACCATTTGTGCTCAAACCGAACCTATCATAAGAAAGACACCATATGAAAAGAGTCGCAGAAAGTTAATTGATCTTCCGTTAAATCTTTGCGCTCATCTTCATCGTATGGGTCATCTTTCCAACGCTCATATGAGCTCTTCATTCCAGCTCCACTACAAGCCTTTTTGGTCATGCTAATATCATTGTACATTGAACACTTGTTCTTTGGGGATATATGTCATTTTCTAAGTTTTGAGGGGCATGTATATTTCTTGGTTCTTAATAGAAATGCTTAAAATTTTAAGATTTTTAATATAAGAAAGAAAAGAATTATCAAAAGCTATAATAATTTGCTTTTGTTTAGGCCTTTTTTCTTTTCTTTTTGTTTTCAATCATTCAACTAATACAAGCATGTTATACACATACAAACAAACTACCTCATCAAGAGAGGCTGAAAAGTGGTACCATCTAAAGGTGGAGATAAGAACAGGATCGATACTTTAAAGAGATTAAGTTGGGTAGGGCATGCAAGTTGGAGTCGACTTGAAGTAAGCCGACAAGACTGACGAAGTGACGAGGTTCCTGGTTGTACGAGTTGTAAAGAGAGATTGTGGCTTATAGCTAGAAGTCTATAATAATACAGGTATACAACATTATACATAGGATGTGGATTCAAGTATGATACTAGATAAAAATTGAACATTCTCTTATAATTTTGTAAAAATTGAACATTGTTATATCGCATTCTTTAAAAGAGCTTAAAAACCTCTTGAAAATAGTGTTATGAATTTGGAAAACATGTGAGTGTTTGAGTGCATTTAGTTGAAGAAAAAATATTTAATTTTTTTATTTTTAGTTTGTAAAAAAATAAGGGATTAAACTTTCCACAAAACATAAAAATACATTCAAATCAAACTGTTTTCTATTTTGTAGAAAAAAGAGGAGGAGGTTTTAGGTTACAAGGGAAACAAAGAAACCAATATATGTTTTGTAGTTTCCGTTGTCAAGTTAGGGAACACAAATTTTATATTTTGTAGAAAATTTGATGAAAAACAATTGATTTGTATGCAGTCTTTATTTTTCATATTTTGTACAAAACATTTTATGAAAAATAAAAGTGTTTTCTCTCGACTAAACATAATCATAGTGTCGCATTTTGCATATTATTAAATGATGACTAATATAAAGTTCCTGAAAACCCTCTAAATTCTTGTGAGTTTATTGGGCCCCACAACAATGAATTCAGCCCCAATATGATCTTTTCGTATTCAATCAATACAAACAAATACAATAGTACAACTAGTACAAAGACCTTCTCTACCCCAAACATGATGTAATTGTTTGGGTTGGTGTTCCTGGTTTCTCCTCGAAACAGGGCGCCCCTTTTTTTGGTGGTTTTTTAATATTACGACCTTTCAAAAAAAAAAAAAAAAAAAAAAAAAAAAAAAGATAAAAATTTAGACTAATAATTTAAGTGCAGAATTTTTGGATTAATGCATCGGGTAAATTGTAAAATTACAGTTTATATATTTTAATAAAAACATACTTTTAAAAAAAACTTTTGACATGAATAATTCTTCAGAAAGTAAAACCCAAAAATTTAACGAAAACCATACAAGACATATCTATCCAAGATCTGGATGAATAATTCTTCAGAAAGTAAAACCCAAAAACTACTCGTACCTAAGTATGTGATGGACCACTTTGGTTGTTGTGTGCCTCGTTTGATGTTTACAGTAAAATTAGACAAAGTAATCCAAATTGTCATCGCACAAAGAAAAGCATATATATATATATATATATATATATATATATATATATATATATATATATATATATATATATATATATATATATATATATATATATATATATATATATATATATATATATATATAAACGAGGGTATATTGGTAATTGGTGTAACTTCCTTTCCTTTCCTTGCTACTTTAAAAAAAAAACTCAAGAACACAAAAATAAATAACCATTTTCTTCTCATCCCATCCCCTAGTTTGCCCTTCCCATCCCATCCCCTTCCATTCTTTAAATTTTAGACTTGAGAACAGAGCGTAAGGGGTGAAGAAGTGGAACCCAAATACCCAACTCTACTCAAATTGCCACATCACCTCTATCTAATAAAAAATCCTCCAACTCAAAACTAACAAATTCTACCCAAAAACTAACCAAATTGGAGAGAGTGGTACCCAAACTACCCAATTTTTTTTTTCATATATTTTTAATACATAAAAATGATACCTGAAATTATGTGATGGATGTGTGGTTGTAGGGAACAAATACCACTTTGGAATCACTTTGGACCATGCATGAACATTCGGCTTCCCAACCCAAATACCAACCCGATTTGTCTTACCCGATGGGGAAGGGACGGTGTTACCGCCCTACCCGATCGGCACCGATCTTGAAGCCGACTCCACTCCCTCCTCTCTAATAGACTAGATAAAATTTTAGACTAATTCCACAGTTTATGACATGAATAACTCTTAAGAAAAACATACTTTTAAATATACTTATGACATGAATAACTCTTAAGAAACTACAACCCAAAAATTTAACGGAAACCATACAAGATCTATCCAAGATCTGGATGACTTCCGCTAAACTCTTTGCATGAACTATCTTGACATAGATAATATTCGTTAAGCTATTGCTTTTTTAAAAGTTGATTTGTGCTAATAATTTATGACATGAATAATTTGTATCAATATGGACAATCAAAATATTTTCATTTATATAATTTGTGTTTGTTGCGACTACACTTTCAGTCATTACAACAATATTGTCGTTGTCAAGAAGACTTAAACGTCCATTTCAATATTTTCAATAGTTCTATAAAATAATACATAGTGGTTCATTTTAAAATTACTACGTAATTGGTAACTGAAAATGTAGCACATCAACTTATATGTTAACTTTACAATTATATTTCTATTGATGTGTGATTGAATTTGCAAACTTAAGACTGCATGTAATAAGCGTGTGTGGTTGTTGCGTGGTGGAAGGCCACATCAGCGTCACATGAACATTCAAACCAACCACTAAACTCTCGTAGTAGTTAACAACTCATTATCGTTGACACATATCTCACATAAACACAAAAAACCTAAAAATACTCTCTCACAAACGCAAGATCCCATTTTTTTTGGCTCGGTGAAGCTGACACCCAAACTAACCCAAGGTGGTGTGTAGCAAGGCTGACACTTTTTACGCCCAGTCTAACAGAGGATAACACGGATAGACAAACAGTGTGTATCAATGTGTCTCTTGGAACCTTACACAAACCGACACTGTATCATTAGCATCTTTAAGAACATTTACAAAACGTGACTAGTACATGAAGTAGAAAACTTCACTACCATGTTCCATTGTCGTGTTTCAAACATCAAATGTAAAATATCTTTTATAACTCGCAATCTTAAATGTCGTCTATGAATACATTTGACAAAAAAAGTACATATGTGCTACTGTAACGCGTTATAAAATATCTAGGCAAGTAGTACATTGATTGGCATAATATAGTAGTCAAATTGAAGTGATCTTTTTATGGTCAAGTCTTTTTCTATGCTTTTAACCTTATTAGGAAACATGGGAACATGGATGTGACCCATTTCATTTATATTTCTTGCACTTTGTGCGTGGTTTCTTGTCAACACTATGTATTTATGTTGTCACAACTTTTAGTTGCAATAGTCATGTTCTTTAGGATAATCTAAGATATTTAAACGTTGATAAACGACAATGCTGATTTGAAGTAATTTTAAAAGTTGGTTGGCTTGGATGCGAGGGTACTTGTACACGAAACTGTGACATTGGTGTAAAGATAACACATATTCAAGTATTGCCGTCCATTTTTCACTGCTGATTGTCTAATTCTGATTATTCAACGAATGCACTATTAGACATGAAGTGAAAGAGATGTCATAAATTGGTGAGGATGAATTTATAAGTGTGCAAAGTTTGTATGACCTTCATTAATCAATCGATAAGTACATAAATATGGTTACACTAAATATTCTGGAACTTGGGCTTGAGCCCAATAAAAGTATCGACTAACACTCCCCTCACAGTTTGATCGGGAGGTGATGAGTGCCTTTTTACTCATCGTTTTTACCCACCTAAGACCACAAAAATGACCAAAAACACCCAAATATGATCAAAATATGTTAAAAATATCCTCGGAGTGTGTTTTGTGTCTTGCAGGTACAAAAGGATTGAAAACAGAGCAAAAACGAGCCGAAATCAGAAAATGGAAAATTCAGCCCCCTGAAGTTTCACAATTTGCAAAAATGGTCCTTTGATTATTGCATAATGTCAAGAATGGCCCTTGGAATATGATTTCAGATATTACATGTTTTGTCCCTGAAATTCAATTGGCAGTTTTAGTCCCTAAGCTATTAAATGGGTCCATTTCTAATCCTTAGTCCACTTATTACCTAAACCTAATTACTACATCACTTTGGCCCAAAATAAACCCAAGCCCGTTACCCATCCAATCCAATAACCAAACCCTTTGACCCTCCCCTACCCTTTCTCCCTTTTATCCAATTCCAGGAAACATAGCACAATAATAAACCCAATTCCAATGGCGCCAAATGTTTCCTCTCTCTCTCTGTCTCTTTCAATCCCAGAAACCAACAAAGTCTCACATGTTCACCTATGGTTTCCCTCCCCCTCTTCACATGTTGCATCCTGCCAAGTCATCAATCCAAGGTGCGAAAATGAGTTTGATGGCTGAGATTCCAAGAAGAGGTTTCCAAGAACAATCAATGGCTCTAATTTGTCTCAAGAAGCACAAGGTGGGATTTTGCTTGTTTGCACTCACAAAACAAACACAGAAGAAAGAAGAAGAAAGAGAAGACCTCAGAGCTTATTAGCATAAATAGCTTGTGTTTGCCAATTTAGAGGGGGGTAGTTTTTTTTTAGTTTTTAGATTAGAGTAGACTAGTTTAGTTTTAAATTTCATTCCTTACTTTTGAAATCCCTGGTGTTAGTAAAAAATTCAGTTGTTATCTTGTTAAAATTCCAAGTTGTAATTTTCAGTGTTAATGAAAAGTTGTTTCTGCCAAAGATTGTGCCTTGGTAATTTCTCGTTATTTGTTTAGTTGCTCTTCAATTCATAAATCAGCTTTTGGGGAAACACTCACTCATTTCGTTTCAATTTGAATTTTTAAGTCTTTACCAAAAGAGTGTTTGGCTTATGCTTTCAAGCTGGTCAAGAAGATTTTGTACCAATTTGACTTTCACAGTCAAACTTCCTTAAAAGGGCACTAAAAGGTTTTTGAAAGATTGACCAGGATTGTGAAAGTTTAAGTGAGATTTTGAAAAAAAAAAAAAAAAAAAAAGAGAATGATGTTGAAAAAATGAGTTTTCTCAGCTTTTAAAAGCAGTTTAAGTAAAAATCATGGTGAAGTAAAAATTTCAAAAAAATAAAAATCAAGAGTTTGCTAGCTTGTTTGTCTTGGGTCAAAAAGAAAAAAAATCAAAAAAATAGCTAACTAGGTTGTTTTATGGGTTAAAGTGGGTAAGTCTGTTTGGATTATGTCCTGTGCACAGTTCTAAAACCAAATCTGCAGGTTCCTTTCAACTGATTTTCCCATTTAAAACCAGTGATTATGTTGGTCCAAATTAGTTTTTATGGCTCTCAGCTAGCTTAACTATGTTCTTTGTAGTTTTTTTTTCCTTACTTGCAGCTTATCTTAGCTTATAAATAAGCTCCAAATGAGCCACCCAAGGCGCCACACTGCGGTTTTGACTTGCAGCCATTGCACCACAGTGATTTTTTTTCTCATTCTCTTTTTAGCTTATTAGCGACTAGAACCAGCTTTTAGGATAATATTTCGTTGTAGTTAGCTCAGATTAGATGGTTTAGGAATTAGCTATCTGGTTCTCATTAGTGCTTAATAGGATTCCCTTAATGCTTATTTCTAGTTTAACTTAGTTTTAAGATTTCCTAGTTAGTTACTTATGCCCACCTCTTGCCTGTTTCGACTGGTCCGCAGCTAAGAAACAGTTAGTAAAGAGCTTCCTAGTGACCCCTTTTTAGGTGCTTATTATGCTTCCTTTTCAGCTTAGGGATTAAGGGGGTTTGGATCTATTTCGTATTTGCCACTGCTGTCTTTATAAGTCGCTTTTCCCGCCTTATCTTAGCTCGTTACAAGATTGTTTTTTACGATATATGCTTATCTCAGTTCCCTATTAGCCTATTTTGTCAATTGATTGCTTGTATGCTTTTCGCTTGAATTATTGATAGGCTTTGGTTCATTAGCATCATAACTGCTAAGGATTTTAGCTTATTCTCACTGCCAGCTTTTCTAGAGGAAAGTTTTTATAAAATTTGCTTGTGTTAGCCTATTTTTAATTTTGTAAAAGAAAAAAAAAATAGCAAAACAAAAAAAATAATTTGGCAAAAAGGGGGTGCACAGATTCGAACCTGTGACCTCCTGGATCCCATGCACACGAACACAACACATCCACCCACAACCAACGCGCCCTTGGGACTTGTCTTGTTTTATTTTACACAAACAAACCTTTTACCCTTTAAAGCAGTTTGTAAGCTCTTTTTTAAGCTTTTTGAGCTTATTTCAGCTTATTTTCTAAAGCAACACCCAAGTTTTTAATTTTTCTTAGAATCAGTGTATAGCAAAGTACTTTTAGTGAATTTTTCGGATTTCTTAAAAATAGTTTAGTATTTTTAATCATTTAATTAATGTTTAAGAGATTTTAATTCGTAGTAATTAATTTAAAAGTCAAAAAAATACCCGGTCTTTTTCTAAAATTATTTTTAGACAAATAGAACATAGGAAAATTGATTTCACACCCGTAGCCCTTAAATTGCAAAATTTTTACGTTTATGGCTCGGGTTGTTTTCCCGTTTTTACGTTTTTGCGTTTTTGCACCCTAGGACTTAGTGTAGCTTCGTTTTATCATTCCTTAGGCTTAGTAATAGTTTATTTTTAGTTTATTAGGGTTCCCTTGCCTTAATTACCTTCCCGTTAATTAAATTGTAGAATTCGTAATCAAATCCAAAATCATTAAAAACCAATTCAAGTTCAAATCACGAAACTCAACGAATCCTTCCATTCACACCTCGTTGGGACACGACCCGGGGAAATCGCTTTCCCGGTATCACTTTTATCACACCCGTGAGGTTTGGCACGTTGACCTTTTTCCTAAAGGGTTAATTTGTTGAATTTTACGGTTAATTTGATATATATTGATATTGTGTTTTTCACCACTCACAAACAAACGAATCAAATTTTGGCGCCGCTGCCGGGGAGGTTTGTTGCGACAATATCGTGAAGTTTTTGCGATTAGTGACTTGAAGATCCTTCCTCGTGAAGTTACCGTTTTTCATAAAATACCAAAAAACCAAAAATATTCTTCTCGTTCCTCTTATCCGTATAATTCTATTTCTCTTACCCTCTTTCACCGTTTGATTCTATTCTTCGTATCCTCTCGATCACTTAATTCTATTTCTTTAACCCTCTACATGTTTAATTCTCATGGCGACGATCGATTATCGTCGTTGTTTTCATTGCAAGGGACGTATGGAAGAGGATCAAGTTTATTGTCTCAATCCCGATTGTTTATGTAAGCGGTGTGGAAGGGCCGGTGCAAGCAAATATTGCTATTGGTGCGAATTAGCTGATAAAAACTCTCTCGATGATTCTCCAAGTTTTTCCGACCACCCGCCACAACCCGAGATTTGTTCTATTGTTTCTGAACCTAAACCGTCTAGATTTGATCCAAATCTTTCGCGATTTACGGTTAAGGTTAAGAGAAAAGAGCAAGAACCGGAGACCAAAACGGAAGTGGTGGAAATTGCTAGCTCTGAGAGCACACCACTTGTCCCACCTCCGGAATCTTCAAAACCTTTTTCAGACGAAATCATGAACATACTTCAAAATTGCTTGAATGAACTTCGTCAAGATTCAATTTCGGGAAATACCGTTTTACCTACCATTTGTGATGATGTTGAACCCTCGATTCCTACTCCCGTACCTGAGATACTTTCATTCGATCAAGAGTATTGCTACGGTTGTGGAGACGTGTTACCAAAAGGTTTCCGTTGTTACAAATGTATGTGCGAGTGGTGTGGAACCTATCTCATTGATGGATGTTGTTCGATTTGTGCCGAGAATTCATTCGCTTATGATTCTAACCCAAACTCTTTCAATTATCCTCAAAACGATTTCAACTACCCTCCACAAAATTCATTCGAGCCACAACCGTACTATCATCATTTCAGTGATTCATCGTTTCAAAGTTTCTCTCACCAATACCCTCATTGTGATAAGTGTGGGGGTCCTCATGATGATTATCAATGTCAATCATGGAATCAAAACTATGGGCCTGACCCTTGTTATAACACTCCTTGTTTTGACAATTTCCAACCCCCACAACTTCCCGTCATTGATCCATTTCCTCATATGATTCTTGAGGAACTTTCCGAGGAACAAGCAGCTCAAAATCTTCTCCTATTGAACGAAGCTGCTCAACAGCGTCTCCTATTTAACGAAGCTTGCCGTTTCGATGATGAGGATGAGGAAGATTGGGAGATGACAAAGGACAAGGTGCATATCTCAAGCCCACAAAGTACCGCACATGTCCACTCTCCGCCCTCATATTGCCTATCTACCATAGAACCTTCGGATGACCTTTTAATGGGGGACGAGCATCTTAGCACCATTCCGGAAACGGAACCGTCTAGTGTTGAGGACCTTGTCCTAACCCCAAGTGAGTCCGAGGTTATCTCCGGTGATATGTGTGATAAGCCTCTCGATGATGATTCTTCTCCCACCCCGAAAGAACCTGTTGAGGTGATCTCCGAATCTGAAAATGACTATACGTCGTTTGATGATTCTTTATCGTGTGGAGACATCGAGTATGTGGAGGAAATTCCTTCTGAGCTCGTCAGCTTAGAAGAAGTGAGAGATGTTGATCCCGATGATCTTGATATGGACACTGATTTTGAAACGGATGATGAAGATATTCTTGTTGTGTCCGAGAAGCCTTTTGCTACGACATTCACTAATCCTCTGTTTGACTTTGATTCTGAATTCACTCTAGTTTCGGATAATCCCATCTTTGACATTCAGAATGAGGATAGTGACTTGTACCTCGTTTCATCTCCTTCTTTACCCGAAGATAAGAATAGTGGCAATCCCACTTCGACGTTAGACCTTCTCGAGGAGTTCTCCGATGAACTCGCTCTCGTTGATCATTCTCCACCGGGAGATGATGATGCTCACTTCGACTTTGAAGCCGACCTTACCGAATTGGAAAATCTTATTTACAATTGGTCTTCTGATAATTCGTCAAGTGACACTCTTATAGAAGAGGTCGACTTTCTTTCTCCGGATGACTCGATACCTTCGGGTTTTCAGAGTGACGATTATGGCTTAGGTCCACCATCCACTCGTCCGCCTGCTAAACCGCCAGATGATGGAACCTCTTCTAAGCCCGATACAGATGTTTTCATTGCTTCAGTGGTGGATAAGATTTCTGAACATTCCGTCAATGTTCCTCAATCTAATCTTTTACCCACCCATTCCACCCGTTGTCAACTCATTGTCACTTTGCCTTCTCCCCCTATTTCTTCTCCGTGTCTTAACTCTTACGAGAGTGAAGATACCATCTTTGACCCCGGCATTTCTTCTTCTCTTGAGCCGGGAATATATCTCATCGGTGTGGAACTTTCACGTGCTTCAAATGTTTGTCCAAACATCTTGAATGAAAGTCTGATGGAGATTGTTTCTTCCACTTTGCTTCCCCATGAACAAATTAATGTGGGGTCGAGTCAAGCTAGCGACTCGGTAATCAAAAAAAGTAGTTAAACATGGGTTTTCACCCGTGTGTACCACCCTAGTGTGGGGGAGTTGCCCCCCTGTTGTATATAAGTTTCCTATAAAAAAAAAAAAAAAAAAAAAAAAAAAAAAAAAAAAAAAAAAAAATTCAAATAATGGCCGTAGTATTTCCCTTTTACGTTCTATGTTTCGGCATAACCGCCGGTACTTTGAATATTGAGGGCAATATTCATTTCTAGTGTGGGGGGGAATTCTCACGAATTTTATCATGTAATTATACCACCCAATTCCCCCATTTTTGGCCAAATTTTTTTTATGGTTATCAGTCCGCCATGTCTAACAAACAAAAGGATTGGCTAATCCAGGAGCAAACGGCTCTTGGTAAAGATATCTCAAATCCGTTGACGGCTTGCAATTTGCCCAAAATTGTATGGTGTTCAGCTCACCATATCTTTAATTAGTGAAGAGTTGGCTAGCCGCAAGTTTATGGCTTGTGGTAAAGGCAGTTGGAAAACCATAATTGGTAATCGACTCACCAAAGATATTTTATCTAAGAGTTGGCTAGTCCAGAAGCAACGGCTTTGGTAAAGACAAATCAAATCCGTTGAAAGCTGGTGATTTGCTCAAAATCATTTGGTTATCATTGTACCAAGGTTCTTACTTGAACTGAAACATTTGGCTACTCCAGAAGTAATGGCTTTTGGTAAAGAGATTCAAATCCATTATGTTTTCTCAAAAGATTGCTAGGGACTAGCAATTGCCTAGTTTGGGGGGATTTGATGAGTGCCTTTTTACTCATCGTTTTTACCCACCTAAGACCACAAAAATGACCAAAAACACCCAAATATGATCAAAATATGCTAAAAATATCCTCGGAGTGTGTTTTGTGTCTTGCAGGTACAAAAGGATTGAAAACAAGAGCAAAACGAGCCGAAATCAGAAAATGGAAAATTCAGTCCCTGAAGTTTCACAATTTGCAAAATGGTCCTTGATTATTGCATAATGTCAAGAATGGCCCTTGGAATATGATTTCAGATATTACATGTTTTGTCCCCTGGAAATTCAGATTGGCAGTTTTAGTCCCTAAGCTATTAAATGGGTCCATTTCTAATCCTTAGTCCACTTATTACCTAAACCTAATTACTACATCACTTTGGCCCAAAATAAACCCAAGCCCGTTACCCATCCAATCCAATAACCAAACCCTTTGACCCTCCCCTACCCTTTCTCCCTTTTATCCAATTCCAGGAAACATAGCACAATAATAAACCCAATTCCAATGGCGCCAAATGTTTCCCTCCTCTCTCTGTCTCTTTCAATCCCAGAAACCAACAAAGTCTCACATGTTCACCTATGGTTTCCCTCCCCCTCTTCACATGTTGCATCCTGCCAAGTCATCAATCCAAGGTGCGAAAATGAGTTTGATGGCTGAGATTCCAAGAAGAGGTTTCCAAGAACAATCAGTGGCTCTAATTTGTCTCAAGAAGCACAAGGTGGGATTTTGCTTGTTTGCACTCACAAAACAAACACAGAATAAAGAAGAAGAAAGAGAAGAAGACCTCAGAGCTTATTTGCATAAATAGCTTGTGTTTGCCAATTTAGAAGGACGTAGTTTTTTTTAGTTTTTAGATTAGAGTAGACTAGTTTAGTTTTAAATTTCTTTCCTTACTTTTGAAATCCCTGGTGTTAGTAAAAAATTCAGTTGTTATCTTGTTAAAATTCCAAGTTGTAATTTTCAGTGTTAATGAAAAGTTGTTTCTGCTTTCAGTATTGTGCCTTGGTAATTCTCGTTATTTGTTTAGTTGCTCTTCTGAATTCATAAATCAGTTTTAAGGGGGAAACACTAAGCTCAGTTTTATATTTGAATTTTTAAGCTATCTTTACCAAAAGGAGTGTTTGGCTTATGCTTTCAAGCTGGTCAAGAAGATTTTGTACCAATTTGACTTTCACAGTCAAACTTCCTTAAAAGGGCACTAAAAGGTTTTTGAAAGATTGACCAGGATTGTGAAAGTTTAAGTGAGATTTTGAAAAAAAAAAAAAAAAAAAAAAAAAAAAAAAAAAAAACGAAAAGAGAATGATGTTGAAAAAATGAGTTTTCTCAGTTTTGAAAAGCAGTTTAAGTAAAAATCATGGTGAAGTAAAAATTTCAAAAAAATAAAAATCAAGAGTTTGCTAGCTTGTTTGTCTTGGGTCAAAAAGAAAAAAAATCAAAAAAATAGCTAACTAGGTTGTTTTATGGGTTAAAGTGGGTAAGTCTGTTTGGATTTTGTCCTGTGCACAGTTCTAAAACCAAATCTGCAGGTTCCTTTCAACTGATTTTCCCACTTAAAACCAGTGATTATGTTGGTCCAAATTAGTTTTTATGGCTCTCAGCTAGCTTAACTATGTTCTTTGTAGTTTTTTTTTTCCTTACTTGCAGCTTATCTTAGCTTATAAATAAGCTCCAAATGAGCCACCCAAGGCTGCCACATCTGCTGTTTTGGACTTGCAGCCTGTTGCACCACAGGTCAATTTTTTTTTTCATTCTCTTTTTAGCTTATTAGCAGACTAGAACCAGCTGTTTAGGATAGTACTTAGTTGTAGTTAGCTCAGATTAGATGGTTTAGGAATTAGCTATCTGGTTCTCATTAGTGCTTACTAGGATTCCCTTAATGCTTATTTCTAGTTTAACTTAATTTTAAGATTTCCTAGTTAGTTACTTATGCCCACCTCTTGCCTGTTCTGGACTGGTCCGCAGCGCAACAGCAAGGCTGTTGCAGCAGCCTAGTGACCCTTTTTTAAAGTGCTTATTATGCTTCCTTTTCAGCTTAGGGATTAAGGGGGTTTGGATCTATTTCGTATTTGCCACTGCTGCTGTTATAAGCTGTTTTCCCAGCTTATCTTAGCTCGTTACAAGATTAAGTTTTCATGAAAATGCTTATTCGGGTTCCCTATTAGCCTATTTTGTCAATTGGATTGTTTGTATGCTTATTCGTTTAAATTCAGTTTGATAGGCGCTTTGGTTCATTAGCATCGTAATCTGTTAAGGATTTTTAGCTTATTCTCAGCTCGTTTTCAGTTTTCTAAAGGAAAATTTTTATAAAATTTGCTTGTTTTAGCCTATTTTTAAGTTTGTAAAAGAAAAAAAAAATAGCAAAACAAAAAAAATAATTTGGCAAAAAGGGGGTGCACAGATTCGAACCTGTGACCTCCTGGATCCCATGCACACGAACACAACACATCCACCCACAACCAACGCGCCCTTGGGACTTGTCTTGTTTTATTTTACACAAACAAACCTTTTACCCTTTTAAAGCAGTTTGTATTTTAAGCTCTTTTGAGCTTATTTCCAGCTTATTTTCTAAAGCAACACCCAAGTTTTTAATTTTTCTTAGAATCAGTGTATAGCAAAGTACTTTTAGTGAATTTTTCGGATTTCTTAAAAATAGTTTAGTATTTTTAATCATTTAATTAATGTTTAAGAGATTTTAATTCGTAGTAATTAATTTAAAAGTCAAAAAATATTCCGCTTTTTCCTAAAATTATTTTTAGACAAATAGAACATAGGAAAATTGATTTCACACCCGTAGCCCTTAAATTGCAAAATTTTTACGTTTATGGCTCGGGTTGTTTTCCCGTTTTTACGTTTTTGCGTTTTGCACCCTAGGACTTAGTGTAGCTTCGTTTTATCATTCCTTAGGCTTAGTAATAGTTTATTTTTAGTTTATTAGGGTTCCCTTGCCTTAATTACCTTCCCGTTAATTAAATTGTAGAATTCGTAATCAAATCCAAAATCATTAAAAACCAATTCAAGTTCAAATCACGAAACTCAACGAATCCTTCTATTCACACCTCGTTGGGACACGACCCGGGGAAATCGCTTTCCCGGTATCACTTTTATCACACCCGTGAGGTTTGGCACGTTGACCTTTTTCCTAAAGGGTTAATTTGTTGAATTTTACGGTTAATTTGATATATATTGATATTGTGTTTTTCACCACTCACAAACAAACGAATCAGGAGGACATCGGACGCTTAAACTGGTATGAAACTCCTCAAACAAAGTTGAAGGTAAGCCTTTAGTGAAAATATCCGCATACCTATAACGAGATTGAACATGAATAACTCGAACCTGACTAACAGCAACTAAATCCCGAACAAAATGAATATCTATCTCGATATGCTTCGTACGTTGATGTTGAACCGGATTGGAGGACAAATACACATCACTGACATTATCACAATAGACAAGCGTAACGAAAAACAAAGGAGTATACAACTCACGAAATAGATTACGTAACCAACAAGTCTTAGCAACCGCATTGGCAACACCACGATACTCTGCCTCAACACTAGAACGACAAAGCGTAGGTTGACGCTTAGCGGACCACGAGAGTAAGTTGTTGCCAACAAATACATAATAACCGAATGCCGATCTCCTAGTAGTTGGGCATCCCGCCCAATCCGCATCCAAATGAGCAATCAAAGATGTAGTAGATGATAAAAACAATTGTAACCCATGATCTAAAGTACCATGAACATATCTCAAAATCCGCTTAAGAGACGAGAAATGAGGCTCTCGGGGATCATGCATATGTAGACAAACTTGCTGCACTGCATAAAAAATATCCGGACGAGTGAAAGTAAGATACTGAAGAGCACCCGCACGACTCTGATATAATGTCGGATCAGAGACCGAATCACCATCGTCACCCAGTTTAGACTCTGTATCCACAAGAGTCCGACTGGGATTGCATTTAACCATATTAGCCCGCTCAAGAATCTCAGCAGCATAATTAGTACTGAGATAAGAATATCCCTGAAGAATCCCGTGTAACAGAAATACTCAGTTTAGACTTTGTATCCACAAGAGTCCGGCTGGGATTGCATTTAACCATATTAGCCCGCTCAAGAATCTCAGCAGCATACTTAGTACTGAGATAAGAACATCCTCGAAGAATCCCGTGTAACAGAAATACCCAGAAAATAATTAAGCGACCCAAGATCTGTCATAGAAAACTTCTGATGCAAGGAAGCAATAATACGCTGTAACAAAAGCTTAGAAGAAGCAGTGAGAACAATATCATAAACATATAAATAATAAATAAGCAGTGTCTGTCCTCTGTCGGTAAATAAATAATGAAGAGTCACATCGACTATGAGCAAACCCAACTCAATTAATATAAGCTGCAAACCGCTGAAACCAAGCCCGAGAGGCCTACTTGATCCCATAAAGAGACCTCTATAATAAACAAACATAGTCAGGATGCTCAGAATCCCGAGATCCTGAAAGCTTATGCATATAAACAATCTCAGATAAATCTCCATGTAAGAAGGAATTCTTGACATCAAGCTGATGAACATGCCAATGCCGAGAAGTAGCCAAACCAAGAATCGTCCAAATAGTACCCGGTTTGACAATCGGACTAAAGGTCTCATCAACATCAATACCCTATAACTACATAATACCATTTAAGACGAGCCTTGTAATGACTAAGAATATCATCTGGTAAATACTTTTGGTGAAATAACCACATAGAACGAGCAATATTGGCATCCGTGGGTCGGGGCACAATAGTCCAAAAATTTGGTAAAGGTGAAATGGAAGACATGTGAAGAGTAAGACGATCATGAGGACGATTTTTCCCAACACAAAAACGTGTGACCATGGGATGAACAGAAACCGGGTTTGGGTTAATTGTGGGAATGGGCTGTTATGGTAAATTGGGCGGCGGTGTGGGAATAGCATCGGTATTGAGTGGAAGTGTATCATTTGGTGGAAGAGGTGTAGTAGGTGTAATGGGTGTCGAACCTAGTGAAACATGATCAACATTGGTAGTATTTGGTGTAAGAGGTGTAGTTGGTGTAATGGGTGTCGAGTGAATATTATGAGAAATGAAATTAGTCGGCTCATCCAAAAAGGTATATGAGGGAGGCGAAGTGAGTGTCATAGAGACAAACAGAAATACCATGTCATCAAATGTAACATGACGTGAAATAATAATTTTATCGGTGTTTAAGTCAAGACAATGGTATCTATGGTGATTGGATGCGTGCCTAAAAAATATGGATGGTGTAGCATGTGGTTCAAGTTTGTGATTGGTCTCGAGGTGGGGGTAACAAAGACACCCAAAGGTACGTAGGAGGCTATACTCGGGTGAGATTCCAAAGAGACGAGTATGAGGTATATCATTATTAATTGCCCTCGAAGATAAAATATTTAATAGGTGGAGGACCATATTGAGGGCTTCGACCCAAAAAGTAAGGGATAGGTGAGCTTTAAAAAGTAGGGTCCGAATAAGACTGTTGATAGTGCATATCATTCGTTCGGACTTACCATTTTATTGCGAGGTTTTTGGACAAGAGAACCAAAACTAAATTCCGTTAGAGGCAAATAATTTATGTAAGGCATGGTTGTCAAATTCACCACCATGATCACAAAGTTAAATTGAGTATGCACAAAGTTA
Source organism: Chrysanthemum makinoi (assembly GCA_910596185.1). NCBI lineage: Eukaryota > Viridiplantae > Streptophyta > Magnoliopsida > Asterales > Asteraceae > Chrysanthemum > Chrysanthemum makinoi. Next base: position 335,022,361 of record OU343224.1, read on the forward strand.
AAAAAACAACACAAACTTATACAAGACATCCGATTTATTAATCAACGGTTAAGCTCAAACAAATTGCGAATAATGATCCAAGAATAAAACATAGTATTTAAAACCCGAAAGACTCGGAATAAGGGAAGTCCACACATCTGAGTGAACAATGTCAAAACAAGATTTAACCAAAGTATTAGAACAAACAAATGAAAGCCTCACGTGCTTGCCAAGTTGGCAAGCATGACAAAGGACATGAGTTTTCTTTTTACTACACGAAATGAAATTACGAGAAATGACACAACGTAACACTTCACTTCCTGGATGACCAAGTCGTTGGCGCCACGTAGTCTGACTAGAAAGGAAAGCATGGGAAAGGGGAAATGGATTCGTGACTGGGTAAAGATCCCTTGTGCTAATACATCGGAGGAGCACCCGACGGGTCATGAAGTTCTTAATAGAAAAACCAAAAGCGTCAAATTCGACGGTACAATTATTATCACAAACAAACTGATGAACATAAACTAAATTTTTGACTATGTTAGGGGTGATAATAACATTATTAAGGTGAAGGGGTCTATGAGGTGTTGGCAAAATACTATGTTCAGAATTGGTGATGGGTATAATATAACTATAACCAACCGAGACAGATGGATATATGCACATATTTAAAACATCACTAAGACTAGTAACTGAATTATTAAGGTGAGAACTTACACATGTATCTATATTTCAAGCACCAGTTGTGGGATCCTGTGCAGTCATGACACTAAACGCAATCGGCAATAAAGTTGTATGTCATATGGGAAAAGAACCCGACTGTCCTAAATTGGCAAGTTGACCCGAGTGACCCATAGAAGCGGGCTGAGAAACGGAATGCTATTGGGCCAGCTGAGAACAAGCTGGAACCGAATATGGTTGTTGAACTTGGTGGGTCAACAGAGTAGCTAACTGAGCTTGACTAGGAGAATGCAATACAAAGCCTGGTGGGCTAACTGAACCTACCAACCGTATGTAATGACACTGTGTGGAAAACTAGAAGGGGGGTTGAATAGTTTTGCCAATTAAAACTTCCTTTTAAACTATTTAGATCGTCTTATGTCAATCTATTTGGATGTGTGTGTTGGATGTTGATAAACAAGCATATAAAGGTATGTAATGAAAGATAAGAGTAAGAAGCACAAAACCACAACGCGAGTATTTATAGTGGTTCGGCTACAAGGACACCTTCCTTGCCCTACTCCACTCCCCGAGTCACCTACTCGAGAGTTCGTAAACACTACATCAATCTTCTTATGGCGGAGAAGCCTTCACAACGTCGCCTACCCTTTTTCCGGCGCTTGGCTAACCACCGGGTTCTTTCACTCCAAGGTGAACCACACCTACACAACATCGCCTACCCTTTATAAGGTACTAGGCTAAGTACCTAGTTCTTTCACTCCAAGGTGAACCACACCTACACACCGTCGCCTACCCTTTATTAGGTACTAGGCTAAGCACCTAGTTCCATTGCAATGGAGGAACTACTTCCCAACACTACACCAACGACTAATCCCAAAAGAGATCAACTCCTTTACAACATCATCAAGGATATCAATATCCTTGGATCTAGTACTAATCTATCTTGTACATCAAAACACACCATATCGAATGTACATCTAAGGTACCTTTCACTAATGCCTTTAACTAGATCTTCAAGACACCCTTCACTAATGTCTTGTGTCTTGACTTCTAAGCACCCTTCAATAATGCTTCTAGTCTTGACTTCTAAGCACCTACCACAAGTGCTTATGATATGGACGATAGATACGCTTCACTAATATCTTCATCTTGACACTTGAGACACCTTTCACAAATGTCTTCAACACTTCTTAGGAAAAGAAAAACAATCACCAACAAGAAGACTTCAGTAGTCTTGATGATGAGGAAGCATGGCAACTCATGGACTTGAGCTTGCTCGATTTCAAAGGTGGTGATCTTGCCTTTAAGAGTAACCTAGAAGATCACACAAAAACAAAACTACAAACATAGATCTCTTGGATCAGAGGTTAGAGAGTTTTTAACTCTAGGGGAAAGTATGTTAGAAAGGGGTAAGAAACAATGAAGAAATGGCTCACTATTTATAGAGGAAAAATTCTACTGTTCCCCGGATCCCACGGATCCCTCCCACAAGGGATCCGTCTAGCGTAAAGCTAGGGATCCGTGGGGCACTCCTCTTTACCCATGGGTATTTTGGTTATGGGTCATGGGTCATGGGTTGATCCATGGGTCTTTAGCTAGATACAATGTATCTCTTGAGTGCAATGCACCTAGTCACATGGGTATGGGTCAAAACCATGGGTTATGGATATTATCCATGTATGATATAAGCATGATGTCATGCAATGGGTTATGGGTCAAGCTCCATGGGTCATGGGCTTTGGGTTGTACCCAACTACATTCAATGTATTTGCCCAATGGGTTATGATACTTAAGTTTCAACCCATTTATATTACCCAATATACTACATACTAGTTATGTGTATATTTCACTCAAATATGTAAACACTGGTTGTTGTACATATGTAGTATTAAATCATAAAATCACTTATACTTGTTTTAGTGTTTTATGTGAAAATGTGAATATGTTAGAAACTATTAGTTCAAACCATTTACGTATTTTATTTGTTTCGTTAAAATGATTTTACGTTTGTTATCGACAAAACATTAGAAGATCGTAAAATATAAATAAACGTTTTTACGGCTTATTTGTATTAACAATCTCCCCCTTTTTGTTGATGACAAAACATAAAATTAATTTAAGGAAAAGCTAAAATTCGTAAAAGTTTGAATTTGTAGTTTTTACTTTCTTCTCCCCCTTTTTGTCGAAACAAAAAGAGCTTCGAAAGGAAACTAACACATTGTTTTAGGAAAAACATGTGAAAGAAATAAAAAGAAATAGAGAGCAAGTAACGGGAAAGGATCTCGTCTTTACTCCCCCTTGACGAGTCCATCCCTATGTAAGGGCGTCAAGAAAGTAATACTAAGCTAGTTTGTTTGCAACTAAGTTTGCAAAAGATTTCGTCTAAGTGACGAATGTGCTCCCCCTTGATGATTGCAATTTTGCAAGGGGATGTCAAGAAATGTAATCCTAATATTGCAAGTAATTTGCAATGAATTGCTTTGACAAAAAGCCCCCCCTAGCTTTAGGGTGTCAAAGTCTTCAAGTGTAGACTGAATAACTACAAAACAAAGGTTAGAAAGCAAGTATAATTCACAATTTCCTGCAAATGTTGTCCAAGTTAGTAGAAAGAATAGTTTACTGTATCACGGATCCCACGGTTCCCTCCTAGTAGGGGTCCGTCTAGGCAAATTAGAGAGATCCGTCTGGCTGATGAATAAATTCAGCAAATGGTGGTATAACTAATAATGTTATCACAGAAGTGAGATATGAATACAACGTAATCATATACTCAGAAATATAGCAAGTAGCATGTAATTTCATTTAATAAAACTAGAGTTATGATATAGATGATTAAAAAAAATACATGACTAGGAATTTCTAGGCCAACTATCGCTTGATGCTAGGACACCACTAAAATCTTCTAGCTCAAGTTTTGTTTAGGTTTAATCTCGTCGAAACGTTCGAGGAGATGTTAGAACATGAAACGTTGGTCTTCTCGTACCTCATGTATCAAACTTTCAACATGTAGACAATGATAACAATCTTTGTCATGGCTAGGTAGTGGCGGTGGAAGCAATGAAATGGCTTGATGCGAAGGATCAAGTGAAGCGGCTTGTGGAGCTTCAAACGATGGAGGGATTGGTGGAGGCGTATTTGAGAATGGCTCGACCAAGAGTGATGGTGGTGGTAGAGAAGTGTCAACTTCCATATGGTCGGGTGGTTGACTTTGATGATTTTTCATAATCCAAATAGGATTATATGATAGAAACGGCGAAAAGGAAGCCGGAGCTAATGTTGACTCAACACCTTGATTTTGTACCATTATTCCTCCCAATGAGGAGAATGTTGTCGGCGGAGGAGGATGAGACGGCCTAGGAGGAAAATCCTCTAAATTGTAGAGGTGTGGTGATGATAGTAGAGATGTAAAAGAAATAGCTCTAGGAACCAATGGTGATGGTTTAGTGGAGATGATATTGTTTGGCCTAGGAGGTATGGTGGTGTTTAGCATAGGTAGTTTTGTGGGTACTATCCTTTTAGGAATTGGTTTGATTGGTTGAGAAGAGATTCTTGCATTTGTTGGCTTGACCGGAGATGATTCGGTTGAAGAAATTTCGTGTACAACACGAGCAATTTTCTTGGGTGGTTCTTTGGTGGATAAGTTACTACTTGGAGTTTTCCTCATGATGAGATGATTTCAAGAAGTTTGTAAGGGTTTCTTAAGTGCTGAAAATTAGGATGAAGGTGATGACTATGGAAGTCCTAACAATGTGGTTTATAAAGAAAGAGATTTGGCAAGTGCATTTAAGCCTTAAGCCACTAAAATTCATTGAAATGTGATGATTAACATGCACAAAAGTCAACTTCAGAGTTTGTACTGATCTAGGAACTCATTTAAGATGAGATGGAGTGTTTGAGTTAGAAAGATGAGTTGAAATGATTGTTTTAGCAAGGTTTGACATAATCTGTCATCCGGATCCCACGGTTCCCTCCTCAGAGGGATCCGTCTAGGCTAATCCTAGGGATCCGGCTCTCAGCAGCTATGAAAGAGTAGAAATGATGTTTCTAAGGTCTAAGATCTATATCATCTTGAGTGTTTCAGTCCTCCTAAGTGTCTTAACTAAAGGGGTGCTTAAGTACTTGAAGGTAATGAGTGATGTAGCTAATGATTGCCTTTTATGGAAGGAATTGAAACTTTCATAAGTACCAATGAATGAACAAGGTTGATACTAAAAATGAGAGTGTCAATTGAAGCTAAATGATCCTAGAGATTAGATAGTGACTTAGCTTAATCCTTTTGGAGAATATCCTAAAGGCTTAAGATGGAAAAACTAGAATTTGATCAATTTCGACCAATTTTGACGTAAGGATGATTATGATCAATTTTCCTATAAGAGGTTTCCAACGTTTAGATATGAGGGATCATGTGAAAAATGATGTGTGAGTTTGAGAGCGGAAGAGTAAGGGATTAAAATGGAATGATAGATCTATAAGTGTCTTTGAGTGTGATCTAGGTGAGTTATGTGTGAGTAGGAAGGATCTACTTAACTTGATAAGGACTTAATTTGCCTTAAGCCACTATGTCTAGCTTAGTGTGAGGTGTTCTAAGGATATGTTTGAAATACAATGCTTGTAATTGCATTTTCTGTTTGCTGGATCCCACGGTTCCCTAAATGTAGGGATCCGTCTAACATAAACTTTGGGATCCGTCCATCTGCTAAGCAGAACCTTTACTAAAGGTATGCAATGATCTTGACAATGCATTATATTCCAAGGTTAGTTTAAAAAGGGATTTTAAAACTAACATATCAAATGTAAGATGTTTTATTTCATGAAGGAAATTGGATTACATTGATAAAGCACGAGTACAAGAGGATTGATCCTATTTGAAATGCTACTAGGTTCCTTGAGTGTTTTCGCTAGAAGGATCATCACGTGGTTGATGAGTGTTGGTGGAATCAAGAATGAAGAAAGTCTTCATGAGAGATATGTTTAGCGGTTCGATCATCTTGTTCACAAGTACGTACAACGAACTTTGAAATTGAGGATGAAAGTGCATAACGTTATGATAGAGGCGCGTCAAGAACATTCCATAAGGGATGAGTTTATTCTTGGAGCTTTGAAGATTTACAATTCGCCTTGCGAAGAAGTATGAGAGATTGTATGGTTGTTGTGTTAGAAAACAATACATTATGTGAGCACAACAAGCGGGAAGGATTTCTCGATTTCCCATAAGACTCCAAACATTTTCACGTAGGATGAGTACAAGGGGCTTGTACTCTTCTCGGATATCCCGTGTGAAGATAATGTTTGGATCGGAGTAATATGGTCGATGTTTGCATATTATGCGATGTAAATCTTCCGGGGAGGGTATGTGTGAACAATATGGACTATTTTCTTCACGAAAGTTGAAGAGAGAATCAAGAGACCAATCTTCGGTGAAGGCACATTGTCCATGATTTGGAATTCGGAGGATGTGAGCAAAATGCCCAAGGGTTAAAGTAAACTTTTTGTTTTTGATATAAAACCAAAAAGATAGAGAGCGATCCTCGTTATGAACGAGTTCAACTTGATGAAATAATTCCATTATGAACCTTGGACATATCTTCTCGTTGATTTCAAGAAGACATTCTAGTCCTATGGCTCGGAAGGAGGTATTGATACCTTCTTCGAATTGTAGAGAGGTGTCTACAATACGTCCTTCGTGGAAGTGACGGTTTTCGAGATTATTGGACCCATGGACATGATTGCCAGGTGTGTTGGGTTCAAGGGAGATATTCGGAGTGTAGACACTAGTGAGTGAAAAATCAAACTCATATTCATGCGTCATAGTTGAACCTATAGAAATGATGAGTTAAATAGAAAGTGATGTTTGTGGTCAACCAATGATTATCTAACGTTTTTACTAGATTTTTATTAACAATGGTTTTTTAACAACAATGACACTTAACTCACTTATGGTTTTGACATTCTAGTGGAGTATTACTTTTAGAAGAAAAGTGGTTTTTAATTTGCATGAAAAACTGTTCTCCAGTAGGACTGATCCCACGGTTCCTTTACAAAAGGGATCCGGCTAGTATATCTTCCGGGATCCATAGATCTGTAGTTACAGAAACAGATTTTATGATGAAAAGCATAGGTTTTTATATCTCATAGTTTTATATCAAGATATGTGTTTTAGCATACGTTTTCGTTTAACATGCATACATGACTTCTAATGTATCATGAGAGAATGAAATAAAACAAAGAGAAATGATAAACACATTATGATAATAATAACCTAGATAACTAGACTATTAGTAATATTTCATTTCAATACAAAGGATTGGGTATATAACCCCAATGTAGATTAACAACACAAAGTAAATGTCTCCGTATGTGAACTTCATCATAGGGAACACAAGTGCGATGAGTGTTAAGACGATGAGCACGAAGGCGATGTAAACCATGTTGAAGACGATCCTTCTTGGTTTCGGTTGGGATGAAATGGAGAGGAAGATAAAGTTTTGAATGAGAGGAAATTTTTGAAATTGGAAGATTTGAAAAAGTGGGGGTTTGATAGAGTGGTCGACGGTGGGAGTATTTATGGGAAAGGATGAATTTTTGATATTTGTGTTTTGTTTTATTATTAGAAAGATATATTTTTTGGATTAAGTAAAACAAAACACAAGTTTTATAAACCATTATTTTTAGACGAAAGAGTGACACGTATGTTAGAAAAAGCTTCCTAATGAAGCTACATGTAAAGCATGTATATGCACAAAAATTAATCAAATAAATACCTTAGTAAGCATACTTATTTATCAAGCTAATGTCATTTAGAGATAAGTGGAAAGTCATACCTCGAATGCACTTAGGAATGTCTTTACAAATGACACAACAAATGTCAGAAGACAATTCCAGCTCCTTTATGCTTAAGATACCTTCTTAGGGAAGGTATTATTGTTACCAAGCAATTCCTATGGCTTGGTAGATATGAGTTTTGACTAATCAACATGACGAAGAAGATTAGTGCATTTAAATAAAAAGTAAATAAAAAAAATGTTGTTATCAACATCCAAACAAAAGTTTAAAAAGACATGGTGTTTGTTTTTATAAAAGACCTTCCTTGTAGTTTTCAATTCACCATGGATCGTATCAAGTTTTTAAAGTACAATATACTTCAAGAAACTTGGTAACGAAGCTTTGATACCAATTGTGGAAAACTAGAAGGGGGGTTGAATAGTGTTGCCAATTAAAACTTCCTTTTAAACTATTTAGATCGACTTATTTCAATCTATTTTGATGTGTGTATTGGATGTTGATAAACAAGCATATAAAGGTATGTAATGAAAGATAAGAGTAAGAAGCACAAAACCAAAACGCGAGTATTTATAGTGGTTCGGCTACAAGGACACCTTCCTTGCCCTACTACACTTCCCGAGTCACCTACTCGAGAGTTCGTAAACACTACACCAATCTCCTTATGGCGGAGAAGCCTTCACAATGTCGCCAACCCTTTTTTCGGTGCTAGGCTAACCACCGGGTTCTTTCACTCCAAGGTGAACCACACCTACATAACGTCGCCTACCCTTTATAAGGTACTAGGCTAAGTACCTTGTTCTTTCACTCCAAGGTGAACCACACCTACACAACGTCGCCTACCCTTTATTAGGTCTAGGCTAAGCACCTAGTTCCATTGCAATGGAGGAACTACTTCCCGACACTACACCAACGACTAATCCCAAAGGAGATCAACTCCTTTACAACATCATCAAGGATATCAATATCCTTGGATCTAGTACTAATCTATCTTGTACATCGAAACACACCATATCGAATGTACATCTAAGGCACCTTTCACTAATGCCTTTAACTAGATCTTCAAGACACCCTTCACTAATGTCTTGTGTCTTGACTTCTAAGCACCCTTCAATAATTCTTCTAGTCTTGACTTCTAAGCACCTACCACAAGTGCTTATGATATGGACGTTAGATACCCTTCACTAATATCTTCATCTTGACACTTGAGACACCTTTCACAAATGTCTTCAACACTTCTTAGGAAAAGAAAAACAATCACCAACAAGAAGACTTCAGTAGTCTTGATGATGAGGAAGCATGGCAACTCATGGACTTGAGCTTGCTCGACTTCAAAGGTGGTGATCATGCCTTTAAGAGGAACTAGAAGATCAACAACAAACAAAACTACAAACATAGATCTCTTGGATCTGAGATTAGAGAGTTTTTAACTCTAGGGGAAAGTATGTTAGAAAGGGGTAAGAAACAATGAAGAAATGGCTCACTATTTATAAAAGAAAAAATCTACTGTTCCCCGGATCCCACGGATCCCCCCACAAGGATCCGTCTAGCGTAAAGCTAGGGATCCGTGGGACGTTCCTCTTTACCCATGGGTATTTTGATTATGGGTCATGGGTCATGGGTTGATCCATGGGTCTTTAGCTAGATACAATGTATCTCTTGAGTGCAATGCACCTAGTCACATGGGTATGGGTCAAAACCATGGGTTATGGATATTATCCATGTATGATATAAGCATGATGTCATGCAATGGGTTATGGGTCAAGCTCCATGGGTCATGGGCTTTGGGTTGTACCCAACTACATTCAATGTATTTGCCCAATGGGTTATGATACTTAAGTTTCAACCCATTTATATTACCCAATATACTACATACTAGTTATGTGTATATTTCACTCAAATATGTAAACACTGGTTGTTGTACATATGTAGTATTAAATCATAAAATCACTTATACTTGTTTTAGTGTTTTATGTGAAAATGTGAATATGTTAGAAACTATTAGTTCAAACCATTTACGTATTTTATTTGTTTCGTTAAAATGATTTTACGTTTGTTATCGACAAAACATTAGAAGATCGTAAAATATAAATAAACATTTTTACGGCTTATTTGTATTAACACACTGGACGAATAACATTAGAATTGGCAACATGGAATTATTCGTAATACCAATATACCCATTGTATCCAAATTGCACCAAGAGAGCTTGTTGTATATGAATTAACGCCATCATGTGTTCTTGAGTCATACTAGGGTTTGTGTAATAATGATGTAAAGAGTGATGTGGTAGGGTTTAGTGTTTCAATAACAACAATAAACGCAGCAACAAGTTCAACGAGCAACTATAAAAATGTTGGATATTCATTAAGTTCTAAATTGCTACTTATGTACTTTTAAGACAATTTTTCATTTTGTTTGTAAATGCTAAGACATATTGCAGCCATGATCAAAATGATCATGTGACTGCAGCCTAGATTAGATGTGGATAAAGCCACTTAAGATATGACATAGACCATGCCTGTTGGTGGTTTATACAGTTATTGAAGGGACAGTTACAAATGACAGTTAAGGTTGTTAAAGGGCATAATTGCCTTATCCTTTGAAACATCACAACCTTTAGTCATACCCCTATAACCTATATATAGGACATTGTAATTTCGTTTTACATTATCAATAACAGTTATATTTCATGCTTTAATTTTCCCTCCATATTTTTCCTGCACATTTCTATTTTGCATACAACCATTCACATTAACACTGCACATCTATCCCCTAGACAATTCACTGCACTACATATGGCATACAATCACAGATTCAATGATACCATTTGGCCAAGAAGCACTTATCTATCAAGAGGATTTGTTGGCCATTCCAATAAATGGTATCAGAGCAAAAGCACTGGGAGTACCTTGCCAACAAGATTCCAAAGAGATTTCATAGCAAGACAGATTCAAAGGGAAAGCAGTACCAGGTTTGGGAGATGTATGAGACAACTGTCTCATGAATGCAAATCCATGCTTAAGAAGAAGTTGATGGACATTGAAGCCTATAACAAGGCCCTGCCAAAGCCACAGATACCCAATACTGAGAAGCATAAAAGATATATATGATTTGGGTGTGGTGTGAGAGGACATATCTCTGCAAATTGTCCAAATAAAAAAGAGAACAAGCATGATGCAGAACCAAAGGAGAGGGAGAAGACAGAAAGTTCAAATGTTCAGATTGACTACCCTGAGTATATACATTTCTCTACAGATTTCATGGTGGAATCCACTGATGAAGGAGGATGGAATGACATCTAGTATATAAGCAATAGGTTGGACAAACATGTTTGTTCAAATCTAAACCTATTTGCCAAGATCAAGGAAAGATTTTCTGTTGAAAAAATGCATGAACAACATAAACTTATGTTTATCCATGGGGTAGGAGAAGTACATATTCGAATTGAGAATGATATCCTCATCATTCCTGGTGTGTACTACACACCAGATGTCTCTATGAACATCTTGTCTGCCAAACAACTGGAGTTGCAAGGATTGGAACTCACATTCAAGGGCAACAAGTGCATACCCATACCTATGTTCAAGCAACCAGAGGACTGCTATTTTGATCCAAACAAAATGAATAGAAGTCAAAACATGTATATGGAGAATTTCTACAAACTGCTTGCAGAAAGCTCCATGGAGAAAAAAGAGGAGGATCATGAGAACACCATATCAAAACAAGATGAATCCATCTATATCAAAGGTGTAAATTATCCTATTAACATTTCCTCTTTTAATGATCTTGTTTCATTTCTTGACTAAATTAAAATAGATGCAATTATAAGCCAAGAATGGGACAAATTTATAGATGCTTTTGATAAAGCATACATCTGGTTTTTTACTGTCTATCTGAATAGGGATATACCAGGCCCTATTCCACCCAAAATAAGAGAAAAGGAGATCCACTTGATGGATCTCTATAAACTTGTGGACACACTTGGGGGATACCTCAGTGTAGTCTTCACACAAGAATTTGATTCTATTGCAGAAATATTTGGCCTAGAAAAAGAACATGGCCATGAGATTAAAACATGCTACAACAAATATTTGGATGTCTTTAAGTCTTATTACAGCACTGCAAGGGCCTCAAGGAGTGAAACAGAAGGACCTGTTTCAGGGAGCATGGGAAAATGCATTGGAGGGATTCCAAAAGAAGAGCCCAAGAACAAGCAGGAAGACACAAAGTTGAAGCATTTTGGTGTGATACTAGAAGATCTCAACAGCAATACAGAATCAAGCAACAAGAATTATCAAGATGAAGGGACAGGAAGCTCTAGGACATATGGAGACTATGACAGTGATGATTTCACAATCATCATTTGATGAAACCAGAAGGGAAGATCAAGACTTACAGCATTTTATCCTTAGGGAGGAATGTTGGATATTCATTAAGTTCTAAAATGCAACTTATGTACTTTTAAGACAATTTTTCTTTTTGTTTGTAAATGCTAAGACATATTGCAGCCATGATCAAAATGATCATGTGACTGCAGCCTAGATTAGATGTGGCTAGAGCCACTTAAGATATGACATAGACCATGCCTGTTGGTCGTTTATACAGTTATTGAAGGGACAGTTACAAATGGCAGTTAAGGTTGTTAAAGGGCATAACTGCCTTATCCTTTGAAACATCACAACCTTTAGTCATACCCCTTCATAACCTATATATAGGACATTGTAATTTCGTTTTACATTATCAATAACAGTTATATTTCATGCTTTAATTTTCCCTCCATATTTTCCCTGCACATTTCTATTTTGCATACAACCATTCACATTAACACTGCACATCTATCCCCTAGACAATTCACTGCACTACATATGGCATACAATCACAGATTCAATGATACCATTTGGCCAAGAAGCACTTATCTGTCAAGAGGATTTGTTGGCCATTCCAATAAAAAAATGAAAACCCACGTAAGCGCAGCAACATGAACAACAACAATAAACGAGCAACTATCACCAAATATTTCGTGAACAGTGGTTGTGTAGAAGCAGCAAACAATAACGCGAAAGCAACAAACACCAACGATCAACAAATTGAAATCTTCAACGATCAACAAACAGAAAGCAGCAAACTGAAAACTTAGGTTGACTGGTGATCAACAAGCACCAACAATCGACTTAAACGTGTGACACAAGACGACTGGTTATCAACAAGCAACCAACAATCGCCGTAAACAGATTAATATGTCGACTGGTTATCAAAGGAAACCAGCAATCGACTTAAACCGGAACAATGTCAATTCAGAACAGAGGTAGGTTAGGGTTTATAGGGAACGAGGTTTAGTTTTTAGGGTTTTATGGATCGGTAATGCATGGCTGATACATGTAAGTGTGCAAAGTCTGTATGACCTTCATTAATCGACCGATAAGTACATATATAGGGTTACACTGAAATTTGACTTTGTCAATAATAATATGTTCCTAACGATCTTTTTATAGTACTAAAATGATTATAAAGCATTTTAAAGCTTTTTATATCTTGAAAAACAGACGAGAGAACATATATTCATTCATCTTTAGTTACTGATCTTGAGTTTACAACACATAAAACTAAAAAAGGAAAGATTCTTCTTGACACGAATTTGCAGCAATAAGAAAACAAGAACTCGATAGGCAATAGCCATAAGTGAAAGGATCAGTAAGTTTTTCCACTTGGAATGGTCGTCTGGAGATACATCGTATACATTTTGAAGAGCTTGATAGCCTGATATGGTCCTTAGTTCCCCTACTGTAAATGAAACTCCGTTGTATTCGTTCTCCAAAATCCCCTAAAACAAAAACATATCATGACAGATTTTTTAGAACACAAACAACATACCGATTTCATTCTTTCTTTAGAAAGGTGGTACATTTTGACTTTTGGTTTAAATCAAGAATTACCAGATGAAAATTTACATGGGGTTTTCGATAAGAACTTAAAAAACAGGTGTTTTCATGTCAAAAGCTCAAGATCCTTTTTTCCTGAAAAGGTGATACATTTTCAATTTTGGATCCAAACGTGTGTAAAATTATTGAGCTTTAAATGTTTCTGGAAATTCCAAATATTATCATATCAACTTTCAAGTTTAAAATATGGACCGTTTCTTTTTAACTTTTTTTAATATTATTTTACAAAATTTATAAACTTACTTGAATCGAGAACGTATGGAAAGCAATGTAGGATACAGGGTACAACCACACTGTCCTAGGCAAACTACTTCGAATCCTAAAAAAGCCAGCTGAAAGCATCATCATCGCCTGCAAATTAACAAAAAACACAAAAATTAATCCAAAAAGATAGTTTTGCCTTTTGACAAATAAAGGCATTTGAGAGAAAAGTTTGACCTTTTTAGGATGTCAAATTTTTGAGGAGGTGAAAAAAAAATGATAGTTTTTATACAACTAAGTATCTTTAAACAAATTAAGGGGGCAACTTACGTGCATAAATACCAGCAATGAAATACTCCAAAACATATCTTGTAAAATGGTGGCAAAAGCCAACACTAGCCCTTCATTAATCAGTAGGCACATAAAAAAGTTGAGTACAAAATACATTAAATAGCTAAACTCGTTTCGAAGCCCAATAAGAAAGCAGAAGAGTAGACTTGATGAAATGGATATGAGGAACAAGAACGGAATGCTGGCAAAGAATTGGCTCGCCAAGAAAACAAATGCTCCCGAATGTTTATTTGAATCTTCACTAGCGTATACCTACATTACACACTTAAAATGCTCAATTTTTATTTGAAATGCACCTGTAAATGAATAGTAACAAAAGGATCACAATTACCTTGACCTCTTTCAGCTGCGCAGGTATCCCAACAATGCTTAGAAGTGAACTGAAAGATATAAACAAAAAGATCGCACCAACTCTTGCCTGCAATGTCGGAGGTGAACTATCAAAAATCAATTTAGTACACAATTTGGATCTGCATAACTTATTTTAGTTTAGCCGTCGATTATTCGGCATTTAGATAATCATATAATCGATGGGAAAAAAATTCCATACAAGTTGCAATAAACAGGTAGTCGGTTTCAAAACACAAATCCATACACACCCTAAATTTTATTCATCATAAATATGATAATGGAAGTGACAGGCAACATTAAAAAACTTATGCAACTTTACCCCAATAGACGTCAGTGAATGACCTAATCCGGAAAATAGAGTGCCAATGCACAGTGTAAGCACCAAATAAAGAATTAACCGAAGCCAGTAATATTTCCATTCCCTTGACATAATTAATAATGATCTCCAAGTCAAGAC
>OU343224.1:335037202-335345313 GCA_910596185.1 Chrysanthemum makinoi
AACATGATTTATTGTTTGTGTGGAGATAAAATAAAGTTGTGGGATGTATCTCTAGCTCAAGCCGAATTTGATTCTAATAGTGTGGTTCATAGTTCAATGGGGTTTTCACTATTTTTTGTTGTATAAAACACTCCGCCAAATCAAGTGGTAGATTTGGTTGATTTACCGGGCAAGAAGAATGTTCAAGCAAATAGGATGGTAGAAGATGTGCAAGCTACTCATGAAGTTGTTCGGCGGGTTGTGAATGTATTTCAGTGGAATAAAAATCGTTGGGTTAAGTTGTTTAATGAAGTTGATGAAGTGATGGTTTTTCTTCGAAAATATCGTTTTCCGGCACTTGTAGCAAACTTCAACAAAAGAAGTATGACGTTTAAAAGAGTTTGCGTAAGATCAATGGCAATGCTTATGTGGTGGATCTACCTAATACCATGAGTATTTTCAAGACTTTCAATGTTTCAAACATTTATGTCTTTCACCCAGAAGATGAAGTTGAAGATGAGAACTCAAGGTTGAGTTCTTCTAAAGTGAGGGAGAACGATGAGGACAAGATTGAAGAGTTAGCTGAGATGTATACAAAGCGATTAGTTCATGACAAAAGGACTCGACTCAAGAAAACGTGATCTCTTTTCTTTATGGCATAATGCTATGCTCTTTGTTACGTAGTATAAACTACGACTTTTAATTTCTTTATTTTTAGTTTTTCACTATGGCGTAATATTATGTTTCTTGTTACGCCGTATGATTCTCGAATAAGGATTAATATTAACTTCTTAGTTGCTACGCCATAAACAAGTTCACCTTCTTACGCCATAGAGGATTTGAATGCCCATTTTTCCTTTTATTTTTAAGTCGGTTTTACTTTGTTTAGGTGATTTTTATCTCCGATATTTACTTCCCTATTATAGGGTTTGAGAGCATTGTTTTAGTATTCGATTATCAATTAACTTTGACTTTAAGTCTTTAAATTCTTTTGTGATTTTGTTAAACCCTTGTTAGGGTTTTTACGCTTCCATTATTCTACGTACGTAATAAAAAATGGTTCGGTAATAGAAAAAATACGGATATTTAAAAAAACGGCACACACCACACGCATAATAAACGGTTAAGATTCAAGACTTATGTTTAAATCGCAACTTGCTAGCGATTATGTAATGTTTCAGCTTTAAGTGAGGGTTTTTTTTTTAATAATAATATAAATTAAACATACTTGCCCGTGAGAACCATCTTGCTTCTCATTCATATGTCACATTCAAATATGTGCTATATTAATGCTTCACACTTCTTGTTGGACAACAATAATACACGTCTCGTTTGAAATTGTGTGTAGTTTGGTAGTTTGGTTTATGGTATTTTTAAGTTGAGTTGGTCAGGCTTTGCAGAGAGTCATAAAGTTGGTTTCATGAATCATGTGTATCTTATTAACATTCTACACATTATTTTGCTTGTAACTTGTAGATCCTGCCAAATATATATATATTGCAGATGTTATTGAGGCTGAATTGTGTATTTAATAGGGTCATGCTTCGCTCATTCTTTGCCCAGGTTTCAAATACAAAAACACCTGACACTATTCTTACGAAATGAAATAAAATTAGATAAATAAATGAGTAAATTGCAAAGACCGTCTATGTGGTTTGGCTAAAATGCAGGCATTGTCCCTACAACTTCGAAAGTGCAGATGCAGTCTTTAGAGCAAGGGGTATGGTGCTCGCCGGTTTCCGCCAATCCTAGGTGTCACGCTCGTCGGTTTCCGCCACCCCTCGCCACCATACCAAGGTGCCTCGCCGTTTGGTGTCTCGCCGTGCAGACGACACAAATAAAGACAAAACTATTTTGCAGGTGAAGGTTTATAGCCGGTTTAATTGTTTATAAAGTGAGGGGTGGGGCCAACAAGATGCTGAGGTTAGGTGACGGGTATTTTTTAAGTGAGTGTGTTAGAGTGATGTGGAGGTGAGGTGGCACACGTGGGGCCCAAATGAAGAGAAGTGGGTTGCCCACGACACCCCTTGCTCTTATATGAAACTTTGGTGTACGATATAATATTGCCCCTGACATGAGAACTAACATATGAAGTTTGAAAGTGCAGATACGATTTATGTTAGGGACGATAATTGCACACCAAAGTTAGAGTCGATAAGAAATTTGCCCATTTTATAAACCCGCTTGTGGATCAGCAACACATCAAAATAGTAGTCGATAACAATGTGCATTAAAGTTATCGATCTGTTGTTGGGGTATAGTATTGTACGAGGATATGTGGTCCGTTTTCCTTCGACTTGTTAAAACGTGTATATCGAGTGTTTAACAATGTTTTAAAAAATTTAACATTGCGACGAGCTAGTAAAATCAGTAAAGAAGTAATGTTTGGTAATTTGATAGGATGTCATCTTTTGAAACTTGTAACAAATAAAGAATTCGCAAACTTATGTCTCAAAATGTAAGATTCACCATGGTAATATGTTTGGACATGAATTGCAACCATGACACATTTCGATTGCTCAAAAGCTTAACATTAATTACATATCAATAAAAAAATAAGAATAATAACTACTCGGGTTACAAAGAATATAACATGTATATAGAAATCTGATCTCTCTAGCCTATACCAATACTCATCAAACATTTACTTATACATTTCGCTTAGAAACACACAACTCAAGGTTTACTCACTGTCGAGCATCCAAGCCATTTGAACAACGGTTGATTGTTCACATATCGACTGGGAGCCGAAGAGTGCCTACGTCCTTTTGGCATACAACCACTCACTTCTTTCCCATGAAAAAACGGGCCCTTTCGTGTCACAAAATTTTGATCTCTTGGCTCTAACGTCGTCTTCTTTACAACACTAGAAGGAGCACTAATGTACCCATGTCCACGACCGGCGGATGCCACATGTCGGGGTAACAATATAAGTAGAAGAAAAATGAATGTAATGTGAAAGATACTAGCACTAGCATTAGAAGTGTTAGACATTTTTGAATGTTTATTGTTTGTGTTTGGTTTTTTAATGAAGTGTGCTTTATATATATACCATGGAGTGAAGGGAAACAAATAGTGAAAACAAGGGGAGACTCGTGAGTATGAGTCAGAGTTGATATAGTACAGCTATAAGTTAAAGCGTATTTGATGAGTTGTTGGTTTTTCCTTTTTTGCCCGTGAATTCCAGTCATGCAAAATTTAAAGTCAAACACTCAAACGTTAAATTATTGACGTCACCATCTTCTCTCGAAACGTCACTAGAATAATTGTGAAAAAAATATAATACACTGCTTATATAAACATGATAATTACAAGATTTTCTTTTGAGGAATAACAATTATCTTTAGTGATTATAGCTTTATTTAAGGTTTGTTATAAATGTTTTAAATAACAGTAATACGGTAAACTGAATTAACAGGGGTTTTACCTCACGCATTGCTGCGAGATTATTTACGTTAACAATTCAAAATACATATTAATACAAAAGATACACAATAAATAGTTACAGCCTATAGTCTATAATCATTTTAGTATTTGTAGTTTATTATTTTCTTTGGAAAAAAACTACATATAGAAAATCAAAAAAGAATTCTATTAGTTGTACTTAATTAATAGGTTGAGTACAGGTTAAAGGGTTAATCCAACAAAAATGACTGAATATATTTTTATATTATTTTACATGATTTACAAATTAAAAAAATAAAAATTTTACATCATAATTAATAAGTTGAGTACAGGTTAAAGGGATAAACATAATAATATGGGAAGTGATTTGCACACTCCCTCAATTGATTGACACACTTAAATTATGAGTGTCTTGACATTTATACCCAAATATATTTTTACTTATTTTCACCCTGTAAAATTATAAATGTCAAAACACTCATAATTTGAGTGTGCAAATCAATTATAAGAGTGTGTAAATCATATCTTTAATAATATACGCATAAACCTTTAGATTATTATTTTCTAAAATTGTAAAAGGATGTATTGTAAAACATTTTGTAAGTTCAAGGGTGCTTGCGAATTTTATAAGATATTCAATAAAATATTATAGTTTTATTGTAGGTGAATAGTGAATTTTCAAAGTTAGTAAATGTGTATTAAAATTTTTTCATATTCATAATTTAATACTGTGGTTAACATTTAATTTTTTTTGTTGCAAAAGGGTGAATATTGATATTAATATCAAAACAAATTACAGCATAATTCTCTAAACTGGAACAGATATATATATCCACGAAATACAAAACAATCATCTATACTAGCCTATCCGATATTTGACATCAAACCAATAACATCTTTGATAAGCACTACCAGATATCTGATGCAACTAACTCAGCCTTTTAGACAATGAAAATGGCTAACTGTATAGCACAAAATCCATTGAGGAGCATTTTCCAAATCTGTGCAGCTCTAAATACACCCTTATATTGAATGTACCAATACCATAACCTTACAATTAACTCCAAGAACCATCCCTCAAATTGATCATTCAACCTGCAACCACAATGACCAAATGGGAAGATAGAACATGAATCACTATGAAGGTTATAGCCACCCATTCTCATCCAGTCAAGGGCTATACCAAGATTCTTACAGTTCCATCTTTAAAGAATGGCTTCAGAATCTTAGGAACACACACCTTGAGGGAGAATCCAACCTAACCTCCTATGGCATTGTATAGCTAGTACCAAGTAGGTTCATCTATCACTCCTCACTATTCCTAGCTGCATATACTGCCCACAAAGCCTAATTACCCTTCACATATGGCAACTTACTTTATGGATCACTTGAGAGCTTCAAACTGAGGTATAATCCAAGTAAGAACTCAGTTATCTAACAAGGACCTACTGAGAACATGCATTAAAAGGAAATACTCAGAAGTAAAGCTTCAAGATACCAAGTTACAAAGCCCTCATCTGTAGTAGACTTAAATCTTCAATTTCCATGAAAGAAAAAATAAGACACTGGAAAAATCCATAAACCTGATATGGATCATCTTGAAATTCAACTCTGCACAACAATATAAAGGACTAATATAGGGATATAGCCAACAAACCACTAATCTCAACACCCTATAAAAAGACCAATGATTCTGAACTGATCCAATTCATCACTATCCAAATACTTATAGGCCTTTCTTTTTACAAACAATATCTCATCTCTGCTCCACTCTGCACACAGGAGTATTACTTTTGAAAGTAATACCCATAACTTTTGCTTTCACAATTTCCACCATATCAGCATATAAAACTTCATTGCTTCTAACCTCTTCTCTAAAAATTCTCCTATTTCTTTCTTGCCAAATGCAATAAACAAAGGCTGCAAGGACAAATCTTCTTATTATACTACCAATAAATTTCCCATTCTTCTTATTAGACAAGCTCTGCACTGTTTCACTCAACTTACCATGACAACTTATGATTTCTGCAATATCCTTAGCTTTATTCCAAATATCCTTAGAGAAAGCAAATTTAAGAACAAGTGCTCCAAGTCTTCTAAATCATTATAGCACAAAGGACATCTATTAACTGCATAGTTCCCCCATTTACTCAATTTATCCTGAGTACATAGTCTGTTTTGAATAGCTAGCCACAAGATAAAAAATTGTTCGGGAATACACTGTGAGTACGATACCAAATTCCACCATTTAACTTTTGGGGCATTCCCACTCATTTCACTATAAGCAAGCTTCAAAGAAAACTCTACTTCTTGCCCATTTTCATCTTTCCAAACAACTTTATCATTCTTTGTTGAATTTAAAACAGGGCTATCAATACTAGTAATAATAGGAAATAGCACATACTATTCAGTAGGCCAAAGCCATCTTCCATCCCTAACCATATCAGCCACTTCCATTTCATTTTGCAGTCTTACATCATTATTTCTGTGGGAAAGATATTGCTTTAAATGACCAATGGAACTCCAATTATCATACCACATGGATGTAGATCTCCCATTCCCAATCTTGTAAATCACTTTTACCTTAATCTTATCCCTAATATCAAACAGATTTTTCCATCTCCAGCTATCATTATTGTCAGCAGTAATCTCCCATATACTTTTGCCTTTTAACTTCACAGAATGTACCCATCTGATCCAAAGAGTATCTTTATTAGCAGCAATATTCCATATATGTTTTGCCAATAAAGCTTCTTTCTAAACATGTTGATCTTTAAACCCAGCCTCTCTGATCTTTTTGTCTGCAAATAGTCTTCCAAACTAATTTTGCTTTGCCTCTAGCAGACTCACCCTGGTTCCATAAGAAGTCCTTGAGTTTTTTGATGATTTCCTTGATGACAGTCAGAGGGATTAAGAATATAGAGGCCCAGTAAACATGGATATATTCCAATACAACATCAATAAAAAGCAGTCTCCCAGCATAAGAGAGGCATCAAGCTTTCAAGTCCTTAACTTTATTATTGATTCTATCCAAAAGACATATGGAATCTTTCACCCCAAGTCTTTTAGCAAGGAGAGGCAATCTCAAGTATTTAATAGGTAGTGAACTGGTCACAAATGGTAACACTTGCAGAATAGCTTCCTTTTCACAGTTCTTCATACTTCCTAAGAACATAGTACTTTTAGCCAAATTTGGGAGAAGACCTGTAAAAGCTAAATTCTTCCAATGCATCTTTAGTTATTCTAACAGAAGCAACATCTCTGTGACACATTACAAGTAAATTATCAGCAAAGCATATATGTAAAAGCTAAATTCTTCCAATGCCTCTTTAGTTATTCTAACAGAAGCAACATCTCTGTGACACATTATAAGTAAATGATCAGCAAAGCATATATGTGTGATCTTGAGCTCTTTACATCCAAACTGGTACTAGAACTCTTGCTTCCTATCTATCTGCCTTCTTAAAACTAAAGTAAATGCCTCCATGATCAGGGTAAAAAGGTAAGCAGATACATGGTCTCCTTTCCTTAGACCTCTTCCACCCTTGAAATATCCTATTATGTCCCCGTTAATGCAAATAGTGAAAGCAGTATTGGTTACACATTGTGTGGAAAACTAGAAGGGGGGGTTGAATAGTTTTACCAATTTAAAACTTCCTTTTAAATATTTAGATCGACTTATGTCAATCTATTTGGTTGTTTATGTTGGACGTTGATAGATAGATATATAAACGTGTAATGAAAGATAAAGAGTAAGAAGCACATCACCACGACACAAGTTATTTATAGTGGTTCGGCTACAAGGACACCTTCCTTGCCCTACTCACTCCCCGAGTCACCTACTCGAGAGTTCGTAAGCACTACACCAATCTCCTTATGGCGGAGAAGCCTTCACAACGTCCACTTAACCTTTTCCGGTACAAAGCTAAATACCGAGTTCTTTCACACCAAGGCGAACCACACCTAACACAACGTCGCCTACCCTTTATACGGTGCTAGGCTAACCATCGAGTTCTTTCACACCAAGGAGAACTAATCCTATCACAACGCGCCTACCCTTTATTAGGTACTAGGCTAAGCACCTAGTTCCATTACTATGGAGGACCTACTACCCTTCACGACACAACACCTAATCTCAAGGAGATCTACTCCTTGTTACAACACCATCAAGGATATCACCATCCTTGTAAATAAACAAATACTTATATGTATAACGATGCACCTCATCGATTATACGACCTAGGCATTCTTCCCAAATGCTACTTGATTTGATTCTTCGGCATCCTTCACTAATGCCTTTGACACAACGCTTGGCACCCTTCACTAATGCCTTTGACACAACGCTTGGCACCTTCACTAATGCCTTCGTCTTGACACCTATAGCATTCTTCACTAATGCTCTTGACACGAACGATAAGCATCTTTCACTAATGATTTCGTCTTGACACTTTCGGCATCCTTTACTAATGCCTTTAACTCAACATCTATGGAGAAAGGAAGAACTATCAACAAGAGAACCTTAGTTGTCTTGATGATGACGAAGCATTGCAACTCATGGACTTGAGCTTGCACGTCTTCAAGAAGTGGTGATCTCTCCTTAAAGAGGAACCTAGAAGATCACACAAAAACAAAAGACAAACTACATAGATCTCTTGGATATGAGATTAGAGAGATATAAAACTTGGAGAGAGTATGTGTGTTAAGTGATGAGTAGAAAGGAAGAAATGGCTCTCTATTTATAGAGAAAATTCTCTACTGTTCCCCGGATCCCTCCCACAAGGGATCCGGCTAGCGTAAAGCTAGGGATCCGTGGGACGCTCCCCTTTACCCATAGGTATTTTGGTTATGGGTCATGGGTCATGGGTTGATCCATGGATCTTTGGCTAGATACAATGTATCTCTTGAGTGCTCACCAAGGGTTCAATGTATCTAGACATTCTTTTGAGTGCTCATCATGGGTTAAATGTATCTAGAAATTGGGTATGGGTCAATACCATGGGTTATGGATATTATCCATGTATGATATAATCATTATGTCATGCAATGGGTTATGGGTCAAGCTCAATGGATCATGGGCTTTGGGTTGTACCCAACTACATTCAATGTATTTGCCCAATGGGTTATGATACTTAAGTTTCTACTCATTTATATTACCCAATATACTACATACTAGTTATGTGTATATTTTACCCAAATATGTAAACACTAGTTGTTGTACATATGTAATATTAAATCATAAAATCACTTATACTTGTTTTAGTGTTTTATGTGAAAATGTGAATATGTTAGAAACTATTAGTTCAAACCATTTATTATTTTATTTGTTTTTGTTAAAATGATTTTACGTTTGTTATCGACAAAACATTAGAAGATCGAAAAATATAAATAAACGTTTTACGGCTTATTTGTATTAACAATCTCCCCTTTTTGTTGATGACAAAACATAAAATTATTTTAAGAAAAAGCTAAAATTCGTAAAAGTTTGAATTTGTAGTTTTACTTTCTTCTCCCCTTTTTGTCGAAACAAAAAGAGCCTTGAAAGAAAGCAACACATTGTTTTTTTAAGAAAAACATGTGAAAGAAATAAAAAGAGGTAAAGAGCAAGTAGCGGAAATGATCTCGTCTTTACTACCCCTTGACGAGTCCATCCCTAGGTAAGGGCGTCAAGAAAGTAATACTAATCTAGTTTGTTTGCAACTAAGTTTGCAAAATATTTCGTCTAAGTGACGAATGTGCTCCCCTTTGATGATTGCAATTTTGCAAAGGGATGTCGAGAAATATAATCCTAATATTGCAAGTAATTTGCAATGTATTGTTTTGACACAAAGCTCCCCTAGCTTTAGGGTGTCAAAAGGCTTCAAGTGTAGATTGAATAACTACAAAACAAAGGTTAGAAAACAAGTATAATGCACAATTTCCTGCATATGTGATCCAAGTTAGTAGAAAAATAGTTTTCTGTCTCACGGATCCCACGGTTCCCTCCTAGTAGGGATCCGTCTAGGCAATTTTGAGGGATCCGTATAGCTGATGATTAAATTCAGCAGTGGTGATGTAACAAGTAATGTTAACATCAAAATGAGATATGTATTCAACCAAAACACATATACTCAATGCAATATGGCAAGTAAACTATCATTCAATGAAACATAAGAGATGATCAACAAATCTCTAAAAACTAAGAGAATGATTTAGCCATATTCTACTAATACTAATAAGTGACCAAAGCTAAGAAGCAACAAAGGGCTTGAGTCTAGGGATGAGTAGACTTGTTGATTTGGTCCAATCTTTCAAGAAGATTATTAAACATGAAATGCAACTCATTTCGTACTTCTTGAACAAGTCCTTGGGTGATTAGACAATTAGAGCAATTATTGTCTTGATTAGGAACATGATGTTTTGAGGAGGTTCTACAAATGATGGTGGAGGTACATTGAGTAATTTAGGATGAGGTTCTACTAGGAATGAGAGTGGTGGTAATGGAAATTCCTCCATATGATCAAGTCCTTGGTGGTTCCTTGTTTCCAACGATGGACTAGTTGGTGATGTAGGTGGTTCCTATTTTAACGAGAAGGTTGGTGAATGAGAAGTTCTCGATGGTGAATGTTCTAATGAATAGAGAGAGGCTCGGTAAAGAAGTGTAGTCCATGCTCTAGGAATGAAGGTTTAGACGTTTTGCTAGAACTAGGTACATTTGGTTTAGAGCTCGATGATCCCTTTTCTAACCTAAGAGGTTTAATGCTAATTATAGCGGTTCTCTTGGCAATTGTTGATTGGGTTTGTTGAGGTGAGATTCTAGCACCATTATCTCTTACGGATGATGATTCGGTGGATGGGAAGTCCTACCATTTGTGGGTTTAACGAGAGATGATTCGGTTGAGGAAATTTCGTGTACAACACGAGCAAGTTTCTTGGGTGGTTCTTGGTTGGATGAGTTAGCACTAGGAGCTTTCCTCATGATGAAATGACTAAGGAAAAGGTTTCTAAATGCTGAGAATTATGTTGTGTTTGATGACTAAGGGATTCTAGGAAGATGACTTATAAAGGGAAGGATTTAGCAATTGCATTCAAGACTTAAGTCTCTAATATCCTTTGGAATGATATGATTAGCATGCACAAGGTTGAAGTTCAGAGTTTCACTGATCTAGGAACTCATTTAAGATGAGATGGAGTGTTTGAGTTAGGAAAATGAGTTGAAATGATTGTTTTAGCAATGTTAGACATAAACGTGTCCCGATCCACGGTTCCTTCCCAGAGGATCCGTCTAGGATAATCTAGGGATCGGCTTTTAGCATTATGAAAGAGTGGATTGATGTTTCTAAGATCTAAGACCTATATCATCTTGAGTGTTTCAGTCCTCCTAAGTGTTTAAATGAAGGGTTGCTGAGTACTTGAAGGTAATGATGATGTAGCTGTATGATTGTTATTTATGGAAGGATTTGGAACTTTCAAGAGTATCAATGGATGAACAAGGATGAAACTAAAGATTTAGAGTGTCAATTGAAGCTAAATGATCCTAGAGATCAGGTTGTGTCTTAGGATAGTGTTTTGGAAAATATCCTAGAGGCTTTGAGATGAGAAAACTAGAATTTGATCAACTTTGATCAATTTTGAGGTAAGGATGATTTATGATCAATTTTGCCATAATCGAAAGATTTCTAAAGCTAGATGTGAGGGATCATGTGAGAATGATGAGTGATCATAGAGAGCGGAAGAGTAATGGATTAAAGTGAAAATGATAGATCTACAAGCGTCTTAGAGTGTGATCTAGGTGAGTTGAGTAGGAAAGGATCTACTTAACTTGATAAGGACTTAATTTGCCTTAAGACACTATGTTTAGCTTAGTGTGAGGTGTTCTAAGGACATGATTGAAATACAATGATTGCAAATGCATTTTCGTTTGCGGATCCACGGTTCCCTAAGAGTAGGGATCCGTCAAGCACAAATTTTGGGATCCGATCTATGCTAAGCAGAACCTTTACAAAAGGTATGGAATGACTTTGACAATGCATCATATTTCAAGTTTAAGAGGTAATAACACTAATATATCAAATGAGATCGAGCTCACAAATAACAAAGAGGTTTATCAAACTTAACAAGCACTATTCAAGAAACTCAAAAAACTATTTACGATATAGATTAGTAAATCATTTGTATTAACAATGGCGTGCAGAGTAGATGATGGTGTTCAAGACAATAGGGTTGTTTTGGCCAACGGAAGCAATGAACTATGTATAGTCATTACGGATGGTGATTAGCATACAATGAACTTCGTCCATGAAGTCATGTAGCTCTTCTCGATCAAAGCAAGATAATCGCTTGATGAGGCAAGTGGTTGTGATTAACTAAAAGAAAATTTTATTTTACAACTTGTTTGATTAGTAATCCTAAGACAATGCAAAGTATTTCCATTGTAAACTTACTTTAGGAAAACATAGGAGTATAAATTTCCCAAGTGAGAGAATGAATATGAGACTTATTACTAGAGGTGCTCAATGACGGCTAAACACGACCATTTTTACGGGTGATTCCACATACCCAACTTCTATCAAGGAAGCAATTCAACCGTTAGGTCAAATTGAGTTTCTAGTGCAATAAGTTCTCCAGTATTCATTCTCAAGTTAGGAAAATTTATATTCCTACAATGGCCTATCAAAGAGTAACAATGATGATACTTTGCTTCGTTTAATATTATACTTGAGACAAATAAGGTGACGAAGGCGTCATGTTAAAAATAAGTTTAAAAGTTGTCCATATGGTAAACAACAAAAATGGTTGGATGAGCTAGTTCAACATATGTTGTTGGAAAGCTTTGAGTTTGGACTTTCGGATGTGAACAATTATATTTGCGTTGCAAAATAATTTACTTGAGTATATCGGATGAAATAATCAAGTTGTCAATCCTACTATGAAGCTTGGAGAGCGATCATGAAAAGGAAAATGGGAGAGTACATCATCAACACAAGTGTAGGTTATGATCCGATGTACATTGTTGTTGTTTTTAGAAAATGATACAAGAACAAAAGAAATCATATAAGCACATATGACAAACTCAATCAAAAATCCAAGATGTTATCCCAAACACTCCTTCAAATAGCACATTGATTAGTAGAATATTACTAAATCGACAAACAAGATAATGAATAGCAAGGTAAGGAAACCACATATGCTATTCAATCAAACAAGCACAAAAGCTATTTGAGATAAGCAAATAATCAAGTAATGCAACGAAGACAATTTATCATTTAGCATAGCATACGAAAGTTCTTTTCATCGCTTTGTGTTAAATATAAACATGTATACCAAGCTTGATTAGTTTCTTTTATATTTATAAATATGATCAAAACCTTAATTTCAATAGAGGACACATTGTTATTCAAAAGCGAAAACATCCGTCTCCAATTAGATCAAAAGTTTGTGCAAAAGTTATAACCGAAAAATGACTTTCTATTATAAATCAATGATTCTATAAATTATTGTTTTGAATCAGTTTATGAAATCATTTTTAAATGAAAGTAGACTCAAATACCTTTAAAACGATAGGTGGCACGACTTCGAACGCCTTACGGTTAAAAAGTTATGAATTTTTGAAATTCAGACAAAAACTGTCTTCGTACCACGGATCCCTTGCTTGAGGGATCCGGTCCGTGTAACCTGAGGGATCGCGGGATCTGACACGAATTACAAAATGTACGTTTTGATCCAACGAAAAGGTTTAGTCTTTGTAGACTTTTTAGTGAAGTTATATTACCTATTTTTACCTTTATTCAAGCTTGATTAACAAGATATCTAACAACAAAACTTCAAAGAAAAAATCACTAAAACACTTTTCATATTATGCTTATTATAAGATAGAAGCATATATCACCATTTTGTCCACAAGCAATTTAGCACGTTTTTGAAGAAAAAAAATGTAACTAAGAAAACATACCTTTGCTATATCCCCTTTTTATGGTTTTAGAAACCATAGACGCGAAATACTTCATGATCTTCTAAGATACCCCAATCCTTTGCTATATTCCCTTTTTATGGTTTTAGAAACCATAGGCGCGAAATACTTCATGATCTTCTAAGATACCCAAATCCTAGTATGAAGACTTCTCAAAGGAAAAGGTTAGAATGATCTATCACTATCCAACATATGATGATTTCTAAAAACATGACTTTTTGTTTTAAAAAATTCCCTTCTTTGTAGTTTTCAAACATACACGGATCGTATCAAGTTTTCAAAGTATAATATACAAAAAAAAACTTGGTAACGAAGCTCTGATACCAACTGTGGAAAACTAGAAGGGGGGGTTGAATAGTTTTACCAATTTAAAACTTCCTTTTAAATATTTAGATCGACTTATGTCAATCTATTTGGTTGTTTATGTTGGACGTTGATAGATAGATATATAAACGTGTAATGAAAGATAAAGAGTAAGAAGCACATCACCACGACACAAGTTATTTATAGTGGTTCGGCTACAAGGACACCTTCCTTGCCCTACTCCACTCTCCGAGTCACCTACTCGAGAGTTCGTAAGCACTACACCAATCTCCTTATGGCGGAGAAGCCTTCACAACGTCGCTTAACCTTTTTCCGGTACAAAGCTAAATACCGAGTTCTTTCACACCAAGGCGAACCACACCTAACACAACGTCGCCTACCCTTTATACGGTGCTAGGCTATCCACCGAGTTCTTTCACACCAAGGAGAACTAATCCTATCACAACGCCGCCTACCCTTTATTAGGTACTAGGCTAAGCACCTAGTTCCATTACTATGGAGGAACTACTACCCTTCACGACACAGCACCTAATCTCAAGGAGATCTACTCCTTGTTACAACACCATCAAGGATATCACCATCCTTGTAAATAAACAGATACTTATATGTATAACGATGCACCTCATCGATTATACGACCTAGGCATTCTTCCCAAATGCTAATTGATTTGATTCTTCGGCATCCTTGACTAATGCCTTTGACATAACGCTTGGCATCCTTCACTAATGCCTTTGACACAACGCTTGGCACCCTTCACTAATGCCTTTGACACAACGCTTGGCACCCTTGACTAATGCCTTCGTCTTGACACCTATAGCATTCTTCACTAATGCTCTTGACACGAACGATAAGCATCTTTCACTAATGCTTTCGTCTTGACACTTTCGGCATCCTTCACTAATGCCTTTAACCCAACATCTATGGAGAAAGGAAGAACTATCAACAAAAGAACCTTAGTTGTTTTGATGATGACGAAGCATTGCAACTCATGGACTTGAGCTTGCACGTCTTCAAGAAGTGGTGATCTCTCCTTAAAGAGGAACCTAGAAGATCACACAAAAACAAAAGACAAACTACATAGATCTCTTGGATATGAGATTAGAGAGATATAAAACTTGGAGAGAGTATGTGTGTTAAGTGATGAGTAGAAAGGAAGAAATGGCTCTCTATTTATAGAGAAAATTCTCTATTGTTCCCCGGATCCCACGAATCCTGTCACACCCCCAATTTACCTATTTTGCAGCGGAATGGAATTCCTGGGGGCATTGACTGTCATAGCACCACATCACAGTTATATTGAACGACCTAAAGTGTCGTTATAAAAACACATCGTTGGATATTTCATAAAAACATAATCAGAGTACAACATCGGTCCCAAAAGGTTTGACAAGTTTGCGGAAATACAAATATGTTACAAATCCAAACGATGTTTTGAAATAAAGAGCCATAATGTACATAATGTAAGTCGACGCCGCGACTCAAAATATAGGTCCCTAAACCATGTCATGATGAACGTGCCTCAGTTACCTGAAAATACATTGCTAAAAACGGTCAACAATAATGTTGGTGAGAAATCATAGGTTTATGTAAATGTTTTATACGACTACACAAGTATCTAGCATGCATGACAATCCAGTCACGTAAAAATAATGTTACAATTGCCTTAAGCCCATGACCCCGAAACTAGACTATCAATTATGTATGCCCCTCCACAGAGTGTTTGCCAGACAACTCCGTAATGAAATCAAATGAAATGCATCCGTTTTCCTGGTTGGGATTCACCAACCCGGATGGAGGCGTCACCCTCGATAGATCTATCCACTCATCCTCGCTTCAAAGATTAACGGTTCATGGTTCAGGAAATGGGGACTTTCAAATTGGCATATGTGGTAACTTAAGCAATGTAATGAATTTAACATACTTGGTATCGTACAAAGAAAAATGTAGTGCAATGTATTCTCCCCCGTGGGTTTGAAATAATCGAAAGCATGTAAAAACGGGGCTATGAAAACTCACTTGGATAAACTGGAATAACGGCAAAAGTGAGTACACCGAGGTTTAATGTAATGCGTCAACCGGGACCTATTATCAATGATATGATATGTTATGAGTTGCAATGTAATGTTATGCATGCACTTGATATGTTATTTATACCATTTACGACCTTTTGAAAATATTACTCGTCGTCGAAAAATACTCTTTTGACGCCTTGACCAAACAAAAATCACTTTACATGTTTATACGCCAAAATGTCATCCTACAATGGTTTTATAATGATTTTTAGAGAAATTACCACTTTTCGACGCAAAACAATGTCGTCGGAAAAATCATGAAATTGCCAAAAATGGCTCCGGAAAACCAATCGTAAAACAGTACACGTTGATCGTTAGAGAACGAAATCGACGGTTTTGGAAAGTTTGTATCCATATCTAAAAGTTTCAGTTCAGGAGTTTTCGTCCAAAAGGTCTCGATCATAAAGATATTAAGGGTTAAAGATGGTGGTTTTTGGCTAATAGTGTGCAGAAAATTAGTTACGGCAAGTTTAAGAAAAAGTGCATATCTTTGTCGTTTCAAATCCGTTTTCTACGTTTAATATGTCCTTAGCTTCGTATCAAAGTATACTAATATATTTTTGAAATGTCGAAATAATTTGTGAAGCTTAAGGCTCATTTTTGACTCGGACAAAATAAATACATGTTGCTGAAATTCCAGAAAATAATATTTTTCGTCGTCAAACTTGTAAAATCCATAACTTCTTCGTTATAAGTCCGTTTTTATCCGTTCAAGCGGCCACGGATTCGTTTTAAAGTATATTTTCTAAAAATCAAGGCCAAAAGTCGTGCCTACTGTCGGATTTTCCAGAAAAATGAAACAAGGACAGAACATAATATATAGTTATCGAAAATAGTTTTTCTCGGACAAAACCTATTCTAATCCCTTCAAATCAACTCCAAAGCTAATCTAATCCTACCATACACCTTCTTAGGGTGTCATGGGTTCCTAATCACCATCAAGACCAACCAAAACCATGGGAATAATTATAGGATGACCTTAGGTATATATATAACTTAAAAATCATGACATAAATGGTATAAATCACAATACTTGCATAAAAGCTCCAAAAATGATAAGAAACATATGAAATGAAAGAGGAAACATAAAAATGATAAAAACATGCTTACTAGTGATAATGAAGAGGTGTAGGTAACAAGGATTAAACTTAAATATCCTTGGTTTTTATTTCAAAACCATGAAAAGGATATAAACTAGGTTGAAATAACACTTGATCTTGCAAAATAAATCTTGATCCCCTTGTTTTTGTATGTGGCCGGTTCTTGAGCCAAAGGAAGAAGAGAGGAAATTTTTGTTGCTAACACTTTGATAAATGAGAAGTATGTGAAATTTTTGTCAAATAAGACTTTAAGCACTTGTGAATTATTAGAGACAAATAGCCATGCCACAATTAAGACTCACCCTCCCCCATGGCCGGTTTTTGGGGAGGGTTGTCTTCCAAATTATATATTTTTTTTTTTTAAAAAAAACTTTGCAACTTGAATATTTTGTGTTTAATTTGTAGAATAAAATGTAAGTTAAATAAATGTAAAGGTAAATGGTAATACTTGGTGCAAGTAAGTTTTTAATAGCTCAAAATACAATGTAATGAGTTGATAAAAATTGTAAAAATACTTTCCTTGTGAAAATCGGGTGATAACATAATTATCGTAATTTTTAAGAAAACGACATAACAATTTAATTTTTAACGATTAAAGTACCAAATAAATTTGAAACACTAGGAAAACTAAAATATAGTTTTTATAAACTAAATGTAAGTTTAAAAATACCTCGGGATCATTTTTGAAAATAACGGGTTAGATAATCAAAATAAAAACTCACGCGATAAAGATTATTAAACATAAAAATTACGCGTAAAATATGAAATGAAATGTCGTGAATGAATTTATGAGATGCACATGATGTCAATGAAATGTAGACTAATCATAGTCCATATGAAATGTACGTGATGTCATGATCATGAATTCGCCGCTAAACCTCCAAGGTTACGCGAATTTGAAACAAGTAAACCAAGTTTACTAAAAATGTTGAAATAATGAAACATGAATCGTGTCGAGAAATGACCTGAAAGTACGGATTGTCACATTCGCCCATCCAAAAAGGAATTCAGTCCCTGAATTCAATCGTTGTTAGGTGTAACGGTGTCGGTGAAAAGATGAGGATACTTGCGTCGCATCTGGTCTTCCCGTTCCCAAGTAAACTCGGGACCTCGTCGAGAATTCCAACGAACTTTCACAATAGGAATACGACTCTGTTTCAACTGCTTGACCTCGCGGTCCATGATTTCTACAGGTTCTTCCACAAAATTGAGTTTGTCGTCAAGCTGAACTTCGTCCAATGGAATAACGAGCGATTCGTCCGAAAGACACTTCTTCAAGTTTGAAACGTGAAACGTGTTGTGCACATGACTGAGTGCTGATGGAAGATCAAGACGATAAGCTACCGGACCAACTCGGCTCAAAATCTTGAATGGTCCAATGTATCTCGGGTTTAACTTCCCGCGCTTTCCAAATCGTACCACGCCCTTCCAAGGCGATACTTTCAACATAACTTTGTCACCTACTTGAAATTCCAAATCCTTGCGTCTAACATCCGCATAACTTTTCTGTCGACTCCTTGCGCTTCCGAGTCTATCACGAATTTGAACAATCTTTTCCGTGGTTTCCGTACCATTTCGGACAAGTTGTGCGTCTCCTCCCTCGGCCCAACAAACAGGTGATCGGCACTTACGACCATAGAGTGCCTCAAATGGTGCCATCTTGATACTGGTGTGATAACTATTGTTGTACGAGAATTCTATCAATGGCAAATGGTTAGCCCAACCATTTCCAAAATCAATGACACATGCTCTAAGCATGTCTTCTAATGTTTGAATGGTCCTTTCACTTTGACCGTCGGTTTGTGGGTGATATGCTGTGCTCATCTCTAATCTGGTTCCGAATGAATCTTGCAATGAATTCCAGAAGTTTGAAGTGAATCGACTATCTCTGTCGGAAATGATAGAAATTGGTGCTCCGTGCCTCGAGACTATTTCCTTGACATAAAGTCTAGTGAGTTGCTCCATGGAATAAGTCTCTCTAATCGGTATGAAATGGGCTGACTTGGTAAGACGATCAACAATTACCCAAATAGCATCGTAACCTCCCGATGTCTTAGGAAGTTTCGTAACAAAGTCCATTGTAATGCGTTCCCATTTCCATTGAGGAATTTCCGGTTGTTGGAGTAATCTGAAGGCTTCGATATTCGACTTTTACCATAGCGCAGGTAAGACATTTGCTAACGTACGTGGCAATCTCCGCTTTCATGTTCGGCCACCAATAAAGCTTCTTAAGATCTTGATACATCTTATCCGATCCGGGATGAATAGAATACTTTGACTTATGCGACTCATGCATAATCAATTCTCGTATTCCGCCATACAATGGAACCCACATTCTATCCTTGAAACATAGTACTCCATCTGCTCTCTTTACAAAACCATTTGCGCTTTCGGGCATACCATAAAGCTTTTCACTTGGTCGATTTTCCTCCTTAAGTGCTTCGACTTGTGCTTCATGGATTTTCGACGGTAGAGGAGAAATAATCGTCATTCCCAACGAACGAACTCTTAAAGGTTTAGGCCTCTCTTTCCGACTAAGAGCATCAGCCACAACATTGGCTTTTCCCGGGTGATACTTGATTTCACAATCATAGTCGCTGAGTAACTCCAACCAACGACGTTGCCTCATATTAAGCTCCTTCTGATCAAGAATATATTGCAAACTCTTGTGGTCGGTAAACACTGTGCACTTTGTACCGTAGAGGTAGTGTCTCCAAATCTTGAGCGCAAAAACTACGGCTCCTAACTCGAGATCATGAGTTGTGTAGTTCTTCTCATGAGTCTTAAGTTGTCGAGAAGCATATGCTATCACCTTCTCATTTTGCATTAAAACAGCCCCTAGTCCTTTATGCGAAGCGTCGCAATATACAACAAAGTTCTCAATGCCTTCGGGTAGTGCCAAAATCGGCGCACTGCAAAGCTTTTGCTTCAACAACTGAAAAGCCACTTCTTGTTTCTTTCCCCACTCGTACTTCTTGTTTTTCTGTGTCAACTTGGTCAAAGGTCTCGCTATCTTCGAAAAACCTTCGATGAACCTTCGGTAATATCCTGCTAGTCCTAGAAATTGACGAATTTCTGTAGGATTCGTTGGAGTAGCCCAATCTTTCACGGCTTCAATCTTCGCTGGATCAACTTGTAGTCCATGACTATCAATGACATGACCAAGAAATTGCACTTTGTGGTTCCAAAAATCACACTTCGAAAACTTGGCATACAACTTCTCATTCTTGAGTAGCCTTAAAATCATCCTTAAATGCTCTTCGTGCTCTTCTTTGCTCTTGGAGTAGATTAAGATGTCGTCGATGAACACTATAACAAACTTGTCCAAATACGGCTTACAAACTCTATTCATGAGATCCATGAATACCGCCGGTGCATTAGTCAATCCCAACGGCATCACTTGAAACTCGTAATGACCGTAACGTGTTCTAAACGCTGTTTTCGAAATATCCTCTTCCCGAACTCGAAGCCGATGATAACCCGACGAAGATCAATCTTGGAACAAATACTAGAACCTTGCAACTGATCGAACAAGTCATCAATTCTGGGGAGTGGGTAACGATTCTTCACCGTTAACTTGTTCAATTCTCGATAATCTATGCACATTCGGAAGGATCCATCCTTCTTCTTCACAAACAAGACCGGTGCTCCCCAAGGCGAGGAACTCGGCCTAATGAATCCTTTGTCTAGAAGCTCTTGTAATTGATTAGACAACTCTTGCATTTCGGATGGTGCTAAACGATACGGTGCTCGCGCAATCGGTGCAGCTCCGGCACTAAGTCAATATGAAATTCTACTTGACGTGCCGGTGGAAGTCCCGGTAAATCCTGGAAATACTTGAGAAAATTCACGAACAATAGGAACATCTTCAAGTCGCTTCTCCTCCGACTTTTTCGCGGTTACATGAGCTAAGAAAGCAAGACAACCTTTCTTAATGTACTTCTCCGTTTTGATGCACGATATGATACTAAGTCTGGTTCCACTTCGTTCCCCACGAATAATCAAAGTTTCGCCGTTGTAGGGAAGATGAACCACTTTCTCGTCACAAATGATCTTTGCGCGATGTTTAGATAACCAGTCCATGCCGATGACGACGTCAAAACTACCAAGATCTACGGGCATGAGGTCTATGTTGAAGGGATGATTAAGAAAATTGAATGTGCAACCGCGGACAATGGTGTTGGTGTTAACTACGCTACCATTAGCTAATTCGACGTTGTATGATGTATCTAAGGTAGTTGGCTTAATGTTGAGCAAAGGTGCAAATGCATTGGACACAAAACTTTTATCGGCACCGAATCAAATAAACTGAAGCGTAACGATTATTGAGAAGAAACGCACTGCCGTTATGACATTCGGGTCCTCCTATCTTCCGCCTCCAATGACGAAAACCCTTCCGTGTGCCAAACCTCCTTGATTCGGATTTGCTTGATTCTTTCCTTTCTTACAATCCTTCTTGTAGTGTCCAGTTTCCCCGCAACCAAAACAAGTAACTTGTGGTGCCTTGCAATCCCTAGTACGGTGACCAACTTTCTTGCAATTTTCACACGGATCAGGACATCGACCCGGATTGTGGTGACTCAAACACTTATTACACTTCGGCAAAACCCCCGTATATCCTTTTCCTTCCTTTTGACCCGCGGCATAAACCTTAGCAACCTCTTGCCTCTTGGGCGGTTGTTGAGTAGCATTCCTACCCCTAGTGTTGTCCCACTTGCGCTTGTTATTGTTGTTGTAGTTACCCCGATTGTTGTTGAAACGGTTGTTGGGGTTGCTGTTGTTGCTTCGGTTGGTAGTGGTGTACTTGCCTCGCTTCACCACTTGTGCCATCAATTTCTGAGTCACACGAATAGCTTCCTCGATTGTTTGTGGATCAAATGAAGTCACATCTCCTTGAATGACCTCGGGAAGTCCTCCAATAAAAGCCTCTAGCAACTTCTCGTTATCCGGTACCATCGACGGGCATAACGCGGCCAATTCCTGGAATCTCCGAATGTAAGTGTCGATATCATAACCAATAGTTACCAATTCATAGAACTCCGTCTCCAACTTTTTGATTTCCGTTCGAGGACAAAACTTCTTAGTCACCAAGACCTTAAATTCCTGCCACGAAAGCTTAAAAGCATTCTCCATTCCAATCGGTTGAGCGTATGAATTCCACCATGACAACGCTCCATCGAGTAAAGTGCTCGTGGCAAACTTGACCTTACTGTCATCCGGACAGTTACAAAGCAAAAACACCGATTCCAATTTCTCAAACCATCGTACCATTGCAGTAGCTCCCTCGGTACCTCGAAACTTAGTGGGTTCACCACTCTTGAAATCCTTGTACGAACATTTCTTAACCCCAGATCCTCCGGCATTACCAGTAGCAGTAGCTAGCCTAGCGGCTTCAGCAGCACTGTTTCCTTCGACTCTTAGTGCAGTAGCAATGCTATCATTCACCAACTTTTGAATTTCTGCTTGGGTCATTTCAACTGTAGCTTTCTTAGGCGCCATAATTCTTCAAAATCACAAGATGAAACAATCATGAGAACTCGTAAGTAGAAACAACCATCATACAAATATATCCACAACCACATCATGCATAAAGATAAATGGAATCACAACGGAACAATAACGAAATATCACAAATATAATCACAACACCCGTGGATAATATACATGAAAATTTCGCCTACATGGACCGATATCATAGATAATAATAACCATTCCTACATAGTAGAGTCAATACTTGATAATTTGTTTGTACAACAACCAAAATACAACAAGTTCTTTGAACTACGTCACACACCAGTGACTAGGATGATAATGGTCAAAACTATCCAATGACAAAAGTCTACATAAGGCACCTCATGGTGCTCCGCAGCCCTGTCGAAGATCGCGAACTCGAGTAACCAAACTATCCACCAAACTCCTCAACTCATCAATCTGAACCTGCAAAGAAGCAATAGTCTCCCTGTCCTCTAACTGCCTATTCTGAATACTCTGATGAGATAAGTCAATACAAACCCTGCCTAATATCAAACCCTCGACCTCCTCAGCGATGGGTTCAATCCTATCTACCACAACTCCCCCAAATGCCGTGTCAAACTATCAATCAGAATGTAACTGCTGAGCATCAATGCGGGCTCCTAGTGCCATGTAGAAGGCGACGTGCAGCAGCTGCCTAGAACTCTCGCCTAACTCAAATCTAGCGGTGGCTCGGCTCAGTAGATGTGGTGTAGGGATATCAAAACGAGCACGCTTTTGGGCGCAAGTCCTGTCGTAGGCAAAGGATCTCTAATGAAATACGATGGAGATGGTGATGATGGTGGTGATGGTGCTAGTAGTGGTGCTGGTGGATCGTGAGCTGGGCTAACGTGAGGAGTGGGTGCAACCTCGCCCTCCTCGAAGGGTTCGGTCTCCTGTCGTCGTCATGATCAGGGGAAGGCTGCAGTGGATCCAATAGAAGATACAATCTCAGTGGAGTGTGATGAATCATCATCCATGATGGGGTTAGCTGGAACATCATCCGAGCTAGAGTCCGATGATATGGTGATGGGATGTGAATCTGAAGACATGTCTGTGACAACGGATGTGAAATAAAAGTAAATAATCTCGAATACAGTGTAAGTGAATCCGCATGATAAACATGAATATGTACTATGATGAAATGATGAGATGCTATGATAATGTAGCTATAGTCTAGGGTCAATGATGCAACCTAGTTCTCTATAATTGTAGCTCTGGTACCAATCTGTCACACCCCAATTTACCTATTTTGCAAATGCGGAATGGAATTCACCGGGGCATTGACTGTCATAGCACCACATCACAGTTATATTGAACGACCTAAAGTGCCGTTTTTAAAAACACATCGTTGGATATTTCATAAAAACATAATCAGAGTACAACATCGGTCCCAAAAGGTTTGACAAGTTTGCGGAAATACAAATATGTTACAAATCCAAACGATGTTTTGAAATAAAGAGCCATAATGTACATAATGTAAGTCGACGCCGCGACTCAAAATATAGGTCCCTAAACCATGTCATGATGAACGTGCCTCAGTTACCTGAAAATACATTGCTAAAAACGTCAACAATAATGTTGGTGAGAAATCATAGGTTTATGTAAATGTTTTATACGACTACACAAGTATCTAGCATGCATGACAATCCAGTCACGTAAAAAAAATAATGTTACAATTGCCTTAAGCCCATGACCCCGAAACTAGACTGATCAATTATGTATGCCCCTCCACGAGTGTTTGCCGACAACTCGTAATGAAATCAAATGAAATGCATCCGCTTTCCTGGTTGGGATTCACCAACCCGGATGGAGGCGTCACCCTCGATAGATCTATCCACTCATCCTCGCTTCAAAGATTAACGGTTCATGGTTCAGGAAATGGGGACTTTCAAATTGGCATATGTGGTAACTTAAGCAATGTAATGAATTTAACATACTTGGTATCGTACAAAGAAAAATGTAGTGCAATGTATTCTCCCCGTGGGTTTGAAAATAATCGAAAGCATGTAAAACGGGGCTATGAAAACTCACTTGGATAAATTGGAATAACGGCAAAAGTGAGTACACTGAGGTTTAATGTAATGTGTCAACCGGGACCTATTATCAATGATATGATATGTTATGAGTTGCAATGTAATGTTATGCATGCACTTGATATGTTATTTATACCATTTACGACCTTTTGAAAATATTACTCGTCGTCGAAAAATACTCTTTTGACGCCTTGACCAAACAAAAATCACTTTACATGTTTTTACGTCAAAATGTCATCCTACAATGGTTTTATAATGATTTTTAGAGAAATTACCACTTTTCGACGCAAAACAATGTCGTCGGAAAAATCATGAAATTGCCAAAAATGGCTCCGGAAAAACAATCGTAAAACAGTACACGTTGATCGTTAGAGAACGAAATCGACGGTTTTGGAAAGTTTGTATCCATATCTAAAAGTTTCATTCAGAGTTTTCGTCCAAAAGTTCTCGATCATAAAGATATTAAGGGTTAAAGATGGTGGTTTTTGGCTAATAGTGTGCAGAAAATTAGTTACGGCAAGTTTAAGAAAAAGTGCATATCTTTGTCGTTTCAAATCCGTTTTCTACGTTTAATATGTCCTTAGCTTCGTATCAAAGTATACTAATATATTTTTGAAATGTCGAAATAATTTGTGAAGCTTAAGGCTCATTTTTGACTCGGACAAAATAAATACATGTTGCTGAAATTCCAGAAAATAATATTTTTCGTCGTCAAACTTGTAAAATCCATAACTTCTTCGTTATAAGTCCGTTTTTATCCGTTCAAGCTGCCACGGATTCGTTTTAAAGTATATTTTCTAAAAATCAAGGCCAAAAGTCGTGCCTACTGTCGGATTTTCCAGAAAAATGAAACAAGGACAGAACATAATATATAGTTATCGAAAATAGTTTTTCTCGGACAAAACCTATTCTAATCCCTTCAAATCAACTCCAAAGCTAATCTAATCCTACCATACACCTTCTTAGGGTGTCATGGGTTCCTAATCACCATCAAGACAAACCAAAACCATGGGAATAATTATAGGATGACCTTAGGTATATATATAACTTAAAAATCATGACATAAATGGTATAAATCACAATACTTGCATAAAAGCTCCAAAAATGATAAGAAACATATGAAATGAAAGAGGAAACATAAAAATGATAAAAACATGCTTACTAGTGATAATGAAGAGGTGTAGGTAACAAGGATTAAACTTAAATATCCTTGGTTTTTATTTCAAAACCATGAAAAGGATATAAACTAGGTTGAAATAACACTTGATCTTGCAAAATAAATCTTGATCCCCTTGTTTTTGTATGTGGCCGGTTCTTGAGCCAAAGGAAGAAGAGAGGAAATTTTTGTTGCTAACACTTTGATAAATGAGAAGTATGTGAAATTTTTGTCAAATAAGACTTTAAGCACTTGTGAATTATTAGAGACAAATAGCCATGCCACAATTAAGACTCACCCTCCCCCATGGCCGGTTTTTGGGGAGGGTTGTCTTCCAAATTATATATTTTTTTTTTTTAAAAAAAACTTTGCAACTTGAATATTTTGTGTTTAATTTGTAGAATAAAATGTAAGTTAAATAAATGTAAAGGTAAATGATAATACTTGGTGCAAGTAAGTTTTTAATAGCTCAAAATAGAATGTAATGAGTTAATAATAATTGTAAAAATACTTTCCTTGTGAAAATCGGGTGATAAAATAATTATCGTACAATTTTTTAAGAAAACGACATAACAATTTAATTTTTAACGATTAAAGTACCAAATAAATTTGAAACACTAGGAAAACTAAAAATATAGTTTTTATAAACTAAATTGTAAGTTTAAAAATACCTCGGGATCATTTTTGAAAATAACGGGTTAGATAATCAAAATAAAAACTCACGCGATAAAGATTATTAAACATAAAAATTACGCGTAAAATATGAAATGAAATGTCGTGAATGAATTTATGAGATGCACATGATGTCAATGAAATGTAGACTACTCATAGTCCATATGAAATGTACGTGATGTCATGATCATGAATTCGCCGCTAAACCTCCAAGGTTACGCGAATTTGAAACAAGTAAACCAAGTTTACTAAAAATGTTGAATTAATGAAACGTGAATCGTGTCGAGAAATGACCTGAAAGTACGGATTGTCACAAATCCCTCCCACAAGGGATCCGGCTAGCGTAAAGCTAGGGATCCGTGGGATGCTCCCCTTTACCCATGGGTATTTTGGTTATGGGTCATGGGTCATGGGTTGATCCATGGATCTTTGGCTAGATACAATGTATCTCTTGAGTGCTCACCAAGGGTTCAATGTATCTAGACATTCTCTTGAGTGCTCACCAAGGGTTCAATGTATCTAGACATTGGGTATGGGTCAATACCATGGGTTATGGATATTATCCATATATGATATAAGCATGATGTCATGCAATGGGTTATGGGTCAAGCTCAATGGATCATGGGCTTTGGGTTGTACCCAACTACATTCAATATATTTGCCCAATGGGTTATGATACTTAAGTTTCTACCCATTTATATTACCCAATATACTACATACTAGTTATGTGTATATTTTACCCAAATATGTAAACACTAGTTGTTGTACATATGTAATATTAAATCATAAAATCACTTATACTTGTTTTAGTGTTTTATGTGAAAATGTGAATATGTTAGAAACTATTAGTTCAAACCATTTACGTATTTTATTTGTTTCGTTAAAATGATTTTACGTTTGTTATCGACAAAACATTAGAAGATCGTAAAATATAAATAAACGTTTTTACGGCTTATTTGTATTAACACATTGGATTAACCAATTGATCATACTTCTGTGGAACCTAAATTCCTCCAATAACCTTCAAGAAATCCTAATTTACACTATATGCTTTTTGAATATCAATTTTCATAGCAAATCTCTTTGGCCCTTTCCCAACCATGGTTTTATTCTATTAGTAATCACTTTACTGATGCATTTATACAATACATTACAGCATGCTATAGACCTGAAGTCTTTTACCTTGTTAGGAGTCTGCAACTTGGGAATTAGAGTGATTAATGTAGCATTTAACTCCCCCAACAGTCTTCCACTACAAACATCAGTACCTACTACATCTCAAGCTTTTTTAAAGAAAGATGTTGTAAAACCATCAGGGCCTGGAGCTTTAGAGTCTTCAATATCAAACATTGCACTCTTTATCTCAACATCAGTAACAACCTTCACCATGATTTCAGCTTCCTCTGTACTTAGTCTGTTAGAGAACAAATCGCCACTAGTATCAATTTCAGTAACATTGCAGCTACTGCCAAGAAAAGCCTCAAAATATTTCAGGAATTGTTGTTCTACTTGGTCTCCTTCATACCTTACACCATCATTATCACAAATAGAGAAAACATTACTTCTATGCGTCCTTCCTTTCAAAACTTTGTAGAAGAAACTACTATTTTTATCACCTTCACTTAACCATTTAATCTTTGCCTGTTGATACAAAAATTTCTCTTCATCTGATTCAACTTCAACAAATTCACCCAACAAGTTTGATTCAAGATTTCTCAATTGCTGATTATGGGGATCTGCATCAATGTCATCTTGCACTCTTCTTAATTGGTTTCCTGAGCTCAGAAACTCTTGCAAATACACTCCCTTTACTCCATCCAAGATTATTAAGAGGGTGCTTTAAATACTTCAGTTTCTTTACAACTTTGTACATACAGTACCTTGAACATCTTTTTTTCAACCCTCATTAACAATTGGAATGAATTCCTTCTTATCTGCTATAAAGTTAGCAAACTTGAATGCCTTAGCTTTTTTCTTAATGCTTGTTGGAATACTTAGAATTTCAAGACAATGGTCAGAGATGATATAAGGCAAGAAGTTTGAGTGAGCACTAGGAAATGTCTTCATAAATTCCTCCTTAGCCATTATTCTATCCAATTTTTAAAGAATACCAACCTTACCATCAGATCTAGCTTTACGAAGGTTTTTTGTCCAAGTGAAATGGAAACCTGAACTACAGATGTCTTCAACTTCAATCTGATTCAGGCAGTCTTGAATTCAATTATATCACTTGTCATAGCAAACCCACCACAAGAATGTTCACATGGCTTCAAAGTAACATTCATGTCCCCTTTGATACACCAAGGAATTAATTTAATTTGATACTTCCTAAAATTTAAATGTACACAAATAATTCGATACCGAGAGAATAAATAAAAATACTTATCTGAATTTATATATTATTAGTGTCGGTGGACTTAAATCTTATGAATTAATCGATTAAAAAACTAAAAAAAATGTTTACAAAGAAAAAGAAAAACAAGTGTACGATATAAACTTCAAATGAAAAATCTAACTAGGAGGATGTTTAAGAATCCCATCAAACATGTAAATCGGCATAATTTGCACAAAGCTATTTACCAATCCGTTGTAAAATGATGTAATGATTGTTGTGCTTTATAGTTAATTTTGGGTATGTTTGGTGAAAGTAGCAATAACAGTGAGCTGTGTGCAGTAGCTGTCATAGCTCACCGCTTACAGCTTCTTAAATAAGCATTGGAAAATTAGTTTTCCTAAAAATTAGTCACCGCTCACCGCTCACCGCTCTTTGCCAAATAATTATTAAAAATCAAAATGCTCACTGCTCACCGCTTATCGCTCCAAGAAGCTCTAAAAAGCTTCGCGCCAAACATAGCCTTAAGGAATAACATGTAAAAATATTTTAAAGCCACTAAGAACTTGAAACAACATTCATTTTACACTACTTAAGTATATATCAAAGCTAGTGTCGTATATGCTAATTCTATTTAGACTTATCAAAACTTTATTAAAACTGTTCTCATGATCGAGTATCCTAATTACATGATCGACCAGAAAGATTAACACATGTGTCTTGAGTACAAGAAAGCTTGCAAGTTTTTGTTTCTTTTTTTCCCCAAATTAGTTTTAAATGAAAATATAGGAGTGACTTGTATGACCATTTTGGCTGTTACTCTAGCAAGTACACAGGAAAGAATTATATTACAAGGGAGAGGGTCATATCCGAGATATAGTATTACAGATGTTACAAATGTTAGCGGATGATTATATTGGCCCAATGGTCTTATTTGTAATTGCGTTTAGTATTTATGATTAGGCCCATTCATGTATTATATATTCTCATAACATTGTATCTAAAGGCATCAATCAATATACCAGTTTACATGGTATCAGGCTAACTATACGATCCTCTACAAACCCTAAATCTCAAAATAGTCGGCTGCCTCTTCTTCCTCCAAT
Source organism: Chrysanthemum makinoi (assembly GCA_910596185.1). NCBI lineage: Eukaryota > Viridiplantae > Streptophyta > Magnoliopsida > Asterales > Asteraceae > Chrysanthemum > Chrysanthemum makinoi. The sequence continues at coordinate 335,066,841 of OU343224.1, forward strand.
TTCACTCGACTTTTTCATCCCACCACCATCAACATGACTAACTCCAATCTACCACCATCACCCCCTACACTCACTCTCGTTGAAAAACTATACGCGGTACACAACATCAATAACTTGGTACCCGTCAAACTCGACCTTGATGAGTTAAACTACTCATCTTGGTGCTACTTTTTCACCATTCACTGCCAAAACTTTGGTGTCCTAACGCACATTCAAGGTACTGCAGCAAGCACCTCATCGTCGCCTCCACCGACTGATGAATGGGTGACGGCAGATTCCATTGTCAAATCATGGATCTTCCTCACCTTTTCTCCTACTCTTCAACGTAGGCTAATAAAATCAAACCCTAAAACGGCTAAAGACACTTGGGAACAAGTCGAAGCAATTTTTCAAGAGAACAAACGCACACGGACAATTGCCTTAAAAGGTGAGCTACGTGTGATACAAATGGGTGATCAAACGGCTGATACATATTTTTCAAAGATTGAGTCTATCATTACTCTTCTCAACGACCTTGGCTCAACCATGTCGGACGACGATGTTGTTACTTATGCAATAAATGGCTTAAGTGACAAATACGCCAATCTTGCCACCGTAATCGCTCACAAAGATCCCTTTCCCGATCTTGCAACAATGAGGTCCATGGTAACAACCGAAGAGATGAGGCTTCGCTCCAAGTCTCCAATATCACCTATCAATACCACTTCGTCTGCTCCCCTAGTTCTGCTCACCGAGACACCTTCATCTCGTACTCAAGAGTCACGCAACAACCGTGAGCGTGACCCTCGTAACACCAACATGCGTACCGAGGTGTGTCGTAACTTCAGGCGTGGTTTATGTCGATGGGGTACAAACTGCAGGTTTATACATGACTCAAGTCGTGGGGGCAGTCTTAATACCAATGCCACTAATCGTTCTTCTTCAACACAAGGTAATGCACGTACAAATGTTAATACCACTTCTCTACTTACTGGTCTTGGAACAGGTGGATTGAATGTGGCAGCCCAACACCAGCTCATTGCTCTTCTTCAGGCCCAAAATGCACTATTGGCCCAATATGGCTTACAAGCTTCTACAGCCCAAGCTCCTAACACTTCTACATCCCTAATGGGCTCCCGACCCACTATGCCACCGGGATTTCATACGGTCCAGCAGACTCCTACTTTTACACCACAACAGCAAGTGTTATTTGCTACTGCTGTTAACGACTCGACTACTCAGCCCACTTCTTCAAGTCAGGAAACATTGCTACCACAAGCCTTCAGCACCATGACACTCCAAGCTCCTGCTAACGTCAATTGGAACATGGATACTGGTGCGTCTTCTCATCTTACCTCATCTGCAAATAATCTTAGTACTATTTTATAATTCGTGTATTTATCCATCTGTTCTTGTTGGTGACGGGAAATCTATTCCCGTCACCAACACGGGCCATAGCACTTTAACCACGCCACACCGAACCCTTCACTTAAATAATGTCCTCATTACACCTAATATTGTCAAAAATTTAATTTCCGTTCGTCAGTTTGTTCGTGATAATAAATGTACTATTGAATTTGATGAGTTTGGTTTTTCTGTGAAGGATTTCTGGACCCGTCAAATTCTTCTCCGATGTGATAGTACGGGTGATCTTTATCCAGTCACATCTCTGTCAACACCTCAAGCCTTTCTAGTCAGTTAGCATATGTGGCACCAACGTCTTGGTCATCCTGGAAGTGACGTGCTACGTTCTTTAGTTTCTAATAATTTCATTTCGTGTAATAAGACTAAGTCTCCCGCGCTTTCTCATGCTTGTCAGCTAGGCAAGCACGTGCGACTTCCTTTTTCACTTTCTGAGACAATTGTTAAGTCTCCGTTTGACATTATTCATTCGGATTTGTGGACATCTCCACTTCCGAGCATATCGGGAATTAAACACTATGTTTTGTTTTTAGATCATTTCTCGCATTATTTATGGGTGTATCCTTTGAGAAATAAGTCTGATGCGTTGTCTAAATTTATTCATTTTCGTGCTTTTGTTAAGAATCAATTTAATTGTGACATCAAATCCTTGCAATGTGATCATGGGGGCGAGTTTGACAACAATGCCCTACACCAGTTATTTGCCTCAAATGGTATTACCATTCGATTCTCTTGTCCCAAAACCTCAAAACAAAATGGCAAATCTGAGCGAATGATACGTACCATTAACAACCTCATCCGAACCCCTCTATTTCAAGCACACTTACCACCCACCCTTTGGGTCGAAGCACTTCACATGGCCACTTACCTCTTAAACATTTTACCCTCCACCGCAATACATAATGAGATTCCTCACACTCGCCATTTTAAGACGACACTTAATTATACGGATCTTCGTGTTTTTGGTTGTCTTTGCTACCCACATGTCCATGCCAATCACAAACTTGAACCAAGAGCAACTCCCTCTATTTTCCTTGGATACCCAACAAATCACCGCGGGTATCGGTGTCTCGACCTGAACACTGATAAAATTATACTTTCTCGTCACGTGAATTTTGATGAGACGGTGTTTCCATACGGGTCTATGACTCCTAACCCCTCACCCTCTTACACCTTCTTAGACACATCACCTAATATAATAAAACAACACATGCTCCATACTCCTATTGTTTCCTCCACCATTCCTACTAATAATACTACTCATACTCAACAGCACCTTGAGCCTACGCCAGATCCCACTTCTCTAGGCCAACGCCATAGCCCAACATCCGATCCATCTCCCAACACTACCTCCCAGTCCACTATTCATAGCCCACCTACTACACCACAATCCATTAACACATCCGGCCCACAACCTGCTACTGTCCATCCATCGCCAACCGTACAATCCAATCCCAACCCCAATCCTGTCTCGACTCACCCTATGGTCACTCGGTTTCGTGTTGGTTCTAATCGTCCTACCCAGCGTTTTACCTTCAATGTTTCCACCATTTCCCCTCTTCTAAAGTCTTACACCCATGCGTTTCATGACAAACATTGGTATAGTGTTATGCTTGATGAATATAATGCATTGATTAAAAATAATACTTGGATTCTTGTGCCATGGCCACCGGATGCGAACATTGTTCGTTCTTTGTGGCTTTTTCGGCACAAACATAATGCAGATGGTAGTCTTAATCGTTACAAGGCTCGCCTTGTTGAGAATGGTAGCACTCAACTTGCAGGTATTGATGTTGATGAGACATTTAGCCCGGTGGTTAAACTGGCTACTATCCGTACTGTACTTAGCCTTGCTATTTCTCAACATTGGCCTGTTCATCAGCTTGATGTCAAGAATGCATTTTTACATGGAGCTTTATCTGAGACTGTTTATATGCATCAGCCACCTGGTTTTCGGGGTCCGCAACATCCCGATCATGTTTGTCTTTTGCAGCGATCACTATATGGGCTTAAACAAGCCCCTCGGGCTTGGTTTCAGCGATTTGCAGCTTATGCTACTCGGTTTGGTTTTCATCATAGTCGTTGTGACTCATCACTTTTCATTTACAGACAGGGAATGGACCCTGCTTACTTGCTTTTATATGTTGATGACATTGTCTTGACTGCATCTTCTCCAACGGGTTATTACTTCTTTACATGCGGAGTTTTCCATGACTGATCTAGGCCATCTTAATTATTTTTTGGGTATTTCTGTGACTCGTAATACTTCTGGGTTGTTTCTATCTCAGCAGAAGTATGCCTATGAGGTGCTCGAGCGTCTTTGGTATGCTTACTTATAATCCGTGTCGTACTCCAGTTGACACGTATTCCAAGCTTGGTGTTGATGGTGATCCTGTTTCTGATCCTACATTATATCGTAGTCTTGCAGGTGCTCTACAGTATTTGACCTTTACTCGGCCTGATATATCCTATGTTGTTCAGCAGGTTTGCTTTTTATGCACGATCCTCGAGAGGCTCATTTATCTGCTCTCATGCGGATCTTACGTTATGTTCAGGGCACGTTGGCTTACGGTTTACAACTTTATTCGTCTTCGACATCTTCTTTGATTGCTTATTCAGATGCTGATTGGGCTGGATGTCCCACTACGCGCAGGTCTACTTCGGGTTATTGTGTTTTTCTTGGCAACAATCTTCTGTCTTGGTCCTCCAAGCGACAGTTTACTCTTTCTCGTTCGAGTGCTGAAGCTGAGTATAGGGGTGTTGCCTATGCTGTTGCAGAGACTTGCTGGTTACGTAATCTATTACGTGAGCTTCATACACCATTCTCTACGGCTACACTTGTTTATTGTGACAATGTGAGTCTTTGTCTACCTCTCTTCCAATCCAGTGCAGCATCAACGCACGACGCATATTGAGATTGACACCCACTTTGTTCGTTATTTGGTAGCCACTGGTCATGTTCGGGTTCTCCATGTCCCTTCTCGTTACCAGTATGCGGATATCTTCACCAAAGGCTTGCCTACGGCTTTGTTTGATGAGTTTCGCTCCAGCTTGAGTGTTCGTTCCTCTCCCGCTTAAACTGCGGGGGCCTGTTAGCGAATGATTATATTGGCCCAATGGTCTTATTTGTAATTGTGTTTAGTATTTATGATTAGGCCCATTCATATATTATATATTCACATAACATTGTATCTAAAGGCATCAATCAATATACCAGTTTACAACAAAGTCATCCAACTGAAAAAAGCATCCATAAGCACACTTGAATGCTACAAAAACGAGTATCGCTTGACGTCGTTGAAGATGAAATTAAAGCTTCTTTCTTGAAAGAGTGAAGGTAGATTTGTTCTCAACTCATATTTAAAAGAAAACTAAATTAGTTTTAGTTTTTTTATTAAGTTCTGTTAAATTAAAGTGTCTGTCTATATATATGTTGTCTGTTTGTAGATGAATAAATGGTTGTTTGTTTTGTGTGCTGAATAAAGTGTCTGAATTAGTAAAAATTACTGTTATACCCTTTTATTTGAAATAAAGTTAAGAAGTGGGAGGGTAAACATGTAAAATTAGGATAAAAGGAATGGACTTAATTTGTAGACCCTCATCTCTCTAGCTTTTTCCAGAAGGTCACATGTTAGTTTTAAGCACTAAACAAACATTCATTTGATGACTTAATTAACTTATATATATTTCAATTAAGACCTATTAAGTTGTTATCAAACACTACCTTAGTTTATACTTCTTTCTAGAGTAAATTTACTAGTACTTCATTGCATACTTGACTTTTTCCATACTAGGGGTGTTCATGGGTCGGGTAATAACCGAAAACCGAACCGAACTTGTAACCGAACCGAATTTGTCAAAACCGAACCGAACCGAACTAAAAATTCGGTTTTCGGTTTGGATATGGTTTTGGCTACCTGAACCGAAAACCGAATTTATATAAATATACATATATTTTTTATATATTTATATATAAAAATACTTTATATATTTAATATATATATTTTTTTATATACTTATATTCACAAAAAGACCATTAAAATTTTATCTTAATATAAAAAATCACTTTTTATACTTGAAATAAATTTTTTCTTTGCCAAAATCTATTAAATTAAATTAAAAAAATATATAAGTTCGGTTTTCAGTTTTGACCCATAACCGAACCGAACTTCGGTTCGGTTCTCGGTTCGGTTCGGTTACAAATATTTTCGGTTCGGTTCGGTTTTCGGTTATGACCCAAAAAAAAATTAACCGAACAAATCGAACTGAATAAACCGATTAACCCGAGAACCGAACCGATGAACACCCCTATTCCATACTAATCAGTTAGTTTAGCAGGCCTTCAACCTAAAATAAACGGGCCCTCATCATCAAAATATTTTGGGCTCAGATCTTCAGAGTTTACTATACATAGACAACATAGTGACACTTAGTGTTAGTAATATACTGTTCTATAGGACAAGTTATACGTTTGATGGAAAATCGAAATTTTTAGGGTGCATTTGGTTAATAGTTATGGCCACGAGGGAATCGAACGATAGTTAAGACAGCTTGTTTGGTTGTCTAGATGGACATCTAGTAGAGTATGTAGACATGCATTCCCAAATATTGGTTATACTCATAAGAGACGAATGAGTAGTAGACTTTGAACATTCATTCCATCTTTATATAAAACAAGCAAAGTTGCCCGCGCGTTGCTGCAGTGCAACTTTTTTTTGTTAAATCGCCATATGTATTATACGTTCTATTTTATTCTTTGTTAAAGTGGCGTTTTCGGTGTATGCTTATGTAAAAGTGTAATTTTTGTTGTTTATTTGTAATTGTTTGAGTATTTGCTTCCGTTTGAGTTATATTTATCTGTTTTTGTGTTATGTTATAAAGTATAGTTTGCATATTTTTTTTAGTTAAAAAAAGAGTGTATAATGTATTTGTAAAGTAGATCAAGAAGCTTCTTAATGTACAAACCGACTATAAAAGTCTTAATTTCAATACATGTTTGGTGTACACATGTATGGTTGTAGTTACATAGTACACCCATTAGGTGTTGAATGAGCCACTAAGTTTGAAAGCGTACTACATGGTCATTAGGGGAAGATTAGGGTGAACAGTAAATGTGACACATCCTTTCGGCCAATGGTAGTTTGCCAACATTCTAGCTTATCAACTAATGGGCTTGTTAAAATCCTTAATAACCCACCATGGACCAATCAAATGGCTTATTACAAAAAAAACCAGAGAGGGGGGGGAGGGGGGGGGGGGGGTTTAAGGATTTACTAATTGTAGGGGCAAATTCCATCTTTATATTATATTGTAATACTCCTCCCTCTACGATCTATATCACTACTATTGAGGAGGTTATATCGCATTATCATCAAAAGTTAAAACTAATAATTTTGCAATGTTCTGTCATTTTTATAACGTGACGTGAGGATAAATATTTAAAATCAAATTTTGCTTTTATTTATTTATTTATGATTCTAGTTATTTGTTTAATCGAAAGAATGTTGAAACCCTAGTTTTTATTCGAAACAATATTTTAAAAGCAATTATATTTATTGTTATTCTACTCATTATGATTCCATCAAGCAAACCAAACATAACCTTGGCTTTTTGTTTTCTTTGGTTAAGGGAATCAAATTTTTCATATTCCAATTGGGACATTTTTTAACATTTTGGTTACGATTTAAATGTTTAGTCATTATCACACATACTTATTTACTTGCAGGTTACCCGCGCGTTGCAGCGGCGGGTACCTTGAAATAAAAAATTTCGATGAATAATTTATTTTAGTTTATTATGTCTTTTTAATAATAAATTTACGGATATCAAGAATTTCGTATAACCCGTGCCCGTTCGGGCTCAAACCCGTTGGCCCGTGTCTGCTCGGGCTCGAGCCCGTTTGGCCCGCGCCCGTTCAGGCTCAAGCCCATTTGGCCCGTTGCCCGTTCGGGATTGAATATTTGTATAATGTGCTTTATTATTTGTAGTAGTGAAATTTAATGCAGAAATTGTGTTTAATTTGGTTGTACAATATGCTTGATAATTTGTATTTTTTATGTAATGAGTGTTTTAATAACTGTATTAATTATATTTATTGACCAGTTAAATATTTGACTACATTAAATAGTATTAATGTGGTGTTTTGTTGTACACTATGCTTCTTGTCTTGTACGTCTGAAAATTATGTGCATTAAAATGTTGTACATTATGTTTCTTTTCTTGTAAGTAGTAGTCATTATAGTCATTAATAACATTGACCACTTTAATAGCATTAATGTTTTAAGTCTGAAAAATACATCATGCTTATTTTGTTATACACTATGCTTATTTGTTGTAAATCTAAAAATTGGTTGCAGCTATTGTACATTATGCTTAAATGATTGTAATTTTTTATGAAGGGGTGTTTTTAATAGCATTAATGTTGTTTGATTGAATTTTGGTCTTAAAATGACACAATGCTTTATTTTGTTGTACAATATGCTTACTTTGTTGTAATTCTGAAAATTGGGTGCATTAAAGTTTTGTAAACCATGTTTAATTTCTTGTACTTCTTAAAATTAAGAGTGATGTGTCTTCGTGCATTATATATTGTATAGATACAATTACTCGATCCCATTTATTTTTTATAGAGTAAACTACACCGTTCGTCATTGTGGTTTGCGTTGACCGACGAGTTTCGTCATTTGACCGAAAAAAATGCACCATTCGTCCTTAAATGCGAAACGTTATGTATCGTTGGTCATTCACTTTAACGGGCCTCAATAACAATCGTTAAATATACACACATGAGGGTATTTTTGTCCTTTTAAATCCTCATGAGGATAAATAGTGGCCATCACTATCAATCTTCTTCAGATTTATTTATTCACACACCAGTCCACGACCACTCCGGCCTTAAACCACAACTTCCATCATTTCCGGCCACTTCACAAACCCCTATATCAACACACGTAAAAGCTTAATGAAAATCTAATCCTCATTTTTCATAAACATCAACACCTCATTTTTCATAAACTACCAGATCTATCAAACATCAAAAACAACTTTTTACAATTACAATCATCTCATTTTCATTCTCTTTTCTTTTTCTTGTCTGCCACAAACACACTCTACAAGTCTACAATAACCATTATCTCTTTTACATTTCTCTCTTCCTCAAAAGTCTTCTTCTTCATACTCTTTTTCCTCACCATCGCAACCCTGAAACCACCATGACCATAATAAACTGACGCACACCACTCCATCTCCACCACATGCCGTCACGAATTCACCCACCCTTTCACCGTTGCTGCACACAACCCAATAACACTATCAAACGAACAAACAAAAATTTCAACTCTAAAAACTATAAAACATCAATAAAAAAAATAATAAAAAAAATGACCAAAGTCTACTATCAGTCACACAATAAATCATAAACATAATCTATAATTTGAAATTATATAATCAAAATCCTCTATACAAACATCATGTTTATAAATCCAGAAATAATACATAAACAAAATGCCATAAAAAGTAGATCTGGTGAGACTCCATGTCCTGATGTGCCGGTCTACCTGGTTGGCAACATATGTGAGGGTGGCGTGGTGGTGGCCGGTACCGTTGTTGTGCGTTGAGCGTTAACACTTCATTTTAGGGATGAGAATGATGGTTAGTAACATAGTGTGATTATCAAAACCCATATTATATTCCACTACCCATCCAACAAGGAAAACACCATCGTACACATCTACACACCATCCAACCACCACTGCTGGTCTTCATCAACCACCACCACTGGTCATCGTCACCCACTTGCCATGTGTGCTTGAAGACTTGAAGAAGAAAGATAAAGACAATGTTTTGTGGAAAAAGTAATTATCTATTTGGATTTTATTTAGAAAGAGATTTTTTATTTATGAGAATAAAATAAAATGGGAATCGTGATGCTGAACTTTGTGTTTGTGATTTGTAGAAGAATTTGGGTTGACTGTGAGATGGAGGAGAGAGAGAATCATGAAAAGAATAAATTAAAAAGATAAAATAAAGGGTTATATAAAGAGAGGAGAAAAAGACTAAAATACTCTCATATTGGTATCAGATGTGGGCATTTAACGAACGTTAGTGAAGGCTGTTAGTGAGAGGGACTAATGATATATAACGTTTCGTATTTAGGGACGTATGGTGCAATTTTTTTGGTCAAAGGACGAAACTTGTCGGTCAACGCAAACCACAAGGACGAGTGGTGTAGTTTACACTTTTTTATATGTCCCAAAAAGATTATGATCTTTCATTAAATAAGATTACAAATAAATGTATTCCTGTTTTACTCTCAAGTAATTATTTATACGTTTAAAAGCCTTTTTTAGAAGTTAACCTAGGTTTAAATATAAGGGCAAAAAGGATATTTTATTTGCTTAATACTTTATTAATTACAACAATTATAATTTGCATTTTTTGTTTGAAGACAACAAAAATAGGACGGAGAGATATATAATAAAAACATGTCGAAACTATGACTCCAATTGTTTTCCCCACGAGTCCTAATAAGAAGTTGAAAATAGAAAATTAAATTGAACCTAATTTTGTGAAACTTTTGATCAATTAAAAAAAAAAAAAAAGATATATAATAAAAACATGTCAAAACTATGACTCCTTAGGATTGTGTTTAAACATATCTTAATTTAAATTTTTGCATTAAATGAACACTAAACATATCAAGTTTAACATCACATTTCATATTTAAAATGAATAAATATGTATAATTATGAAATATAATAGTTCATTTAATGCAAAAATTTTACTTAATGTATGTTTAAACAAAACAAAACCACATGGGTTGTGATTAACAAAACCTAAAAGAGAAAAAAAAAAAAAAAAAAAAAACTATGGGTTATGGTTAGCTTACCAAAATTATCATAATAACATTTATTAAACTCAGAGTTTCCATGTTTATGCAAATCTAGTGATTATAATCATGGAAGGTGTTGCTAAGGGCATCCACTATGGTAGTTTCATCAAAAGGTATAAAACCTATATAAAGCTTTATCTTACATTTTAACCATAGTGGTTATTTGTTTCATGTACATGTGGCATGAAGAGGTTCACATTCTTGAACATATTTATAATTTAATGCATGTGTTATTATGAATCATTTGAAGAGTTGTAAAAGGTTTATGCATAGTGAACATAGGTTTATAATATCAAAAGGTTTATAATTTAATGATTATTGACCTATATAAAGCTTCACCATTGTGGATGCTCTAAGTATAAAGAGTCTTGTGTTCATTAATGGTTGATTTTCTAATTTAAGTAAGATTAACCATAACTCATAAGGGGGGTGGCAATGGTCACTTACCATACCTCATCATACCTCACCACCCACCAATAATTTCATTCCACCTAATCTCATACCTCACCATAGTTTTTTAGTAGCAATGGTCATTCCATACCTTACTCATTTTTTATTTTTTTATTTATTTTTTATTTTTAAATTCATAATTATATTAAACAATTAAATAAAAACATAATATTTCATTAATAATAAAAAAAATGCATAATACGTAAAAAAAATTACATCACCGTTGAAATAAAAAGAAAATTAAACTAGTCATCGAGGTATGCTAAGTCTAGAGCCGCCAAATGCTCCGTAAGATCAAATCGTAGACGATTATGGATATCTTCGTCTAGTAACTCCTGTAGTGCACTGTCATCGTAAACTGGCGCTACCGGCTGATCCATTATACGAACCGGTGATATTGCCATCTCGTCGTCTTTTAAAATCATATTGCATAGTATAATACACGCATAAACGAGGAGTCGATTCTTTTCGACCAACATAGCCCGTAGAGGACGAAGAAGAGGATGATGAAGACATTTTTTTTGAATGTTATAGTTGATTTGTGTGTGCAAAAATAATATGATTTGGAATGTGTTGTGAGGAGTGTTATTTATAAAGGGAACAAGGTTTTTTTTTTTTTATTTTATTTTATTTATTTATTTTTTAATATTTAATGCTAGTTAACGGTTAAAAAATTCAAACACAAACCAAACGCTCCTCCTTCTCTCCTCCATGCCGATTCGGTTTGAGATGCCGCTAGCCATGCCGATTAACCCATACCGCTGGCAACGGTGTTGCCGTGCGGTATGGTACCATACCTCATCCATGCCGCATGTGTTGCCACCCCCTAAGACCATAAGACTATGGTTAGCAAAACCTAACTTGAATATGTTATTACATTTGCGTTCTCGAGTTTTTCTAGGTGGGGATAGAAATAATGTGTAAAGAAGAGAAAGGAAAAGGAAAGGAAAGGAAAGAAAGTTAATTTTATATTTCATGTTCTCGAGTTGAAATGAAATGAAAGGAAAATATATAATATTGTGTTCTCGAGTTAGGAAGAAAAGAAAGAAAATGTGACATAATTACAATTATGCACTTTTAAATAGGTTCATTTTATCATAAGAGTCAAATATGAGCAAATAATGAAAGTTATATTGGTCATTATATACTAAATAGTGCGAGTGTAGAATTGTTTCCGCCCAAATCCGCTCATATTTGGGCGGAAAATTCTTATAGAAAAATAATAAGAATTTTCATGTCATTTCCTTTGTGTTTCATTTCCTTTCTGTTTAAGAAAAACTCAAGAACACAATAAAATTTCAGTTTCTTATCATTTCCTTTCCTTTCCATCTAAAAATGAACTCGAGAACGAAGCTTAACGCGTAATTATCTATGTTTTGTAAACTCTAAAATAGGCAAGATACCCAACATATAATATTTTCATTGCTTTAATTTAAGATTCTCATTACATCTTCTTTATTGAATATATCGGTATCAGATTAATAGTCACGTAGGTTGATCTAGAATAAAATATAGTTTTGGATACTAAATTTTCAGCTGATGGCAGCATACAATAATTGCATGTTATTTACACCACTGTTCTAAAAAGCTCGCAAAGGCCCCGTAAAAGCCTCGTAAAAGCGTGAGGCTTGGTCATGCCACCACGTCATGCCGTCACGCCGCCTTATGGCACATGTTTTTGTAAACTCGATATATATGAGTTCTGATATAAATATATAAATATTTTCATACTTCGTGCCGCCTTATGCTACGCCTTATAAACGCAAAAGCTTCGCCTTAGCCGCAAAGACGTAAGACTTGACCATGCCGCCTCACACTATTTATAACCTTAATTTTACACCCATCGAGAATATTTTTACTTGCATATTCTATTTGTTTATTCATTCGCTTCAAGTTTTCAACCCTTTAAAGTCAATGAATCTAGGGGTATCTTCCAGACTCGTTGATAGTGAGTCTAGATATTTGTTTAGTGTGTATATATTATCTATTATCATATATACTATTAGGCAAGACACACTTTCTTCACACGCCAAGTGTCAAAAGCTCATTTGCGGAACATTAAATGAAAACTTTCACAAGTTAGCAAAAATAGCTCCTAAGGTTTAGGTGTCGTTGCAAAATACGTCCTTTATCATGAATTGATATCTATAGCAATTTGGCACAAATAGTTCCTAAGGTTTAAGTGTTGCTGCGAAGTAAGTCCTGTAGAATTAATTGGTATCTATAGCAATTTGGCAAAAATAGTCCCTATCCAAATTCACATCTACAAAAGCAATCCCGCTGCATCGCGCGGGTTTTCACACTCGTATATACTATAGAGCAAGACATGTTTTGCACATTAATTGCTAACTTGTGCAAGTTGGCAAAAATAGCCCCTAAAGTTTAGGTGTCGTTGCAAAGTAAGTCCTCTAGCATTAATTGCTATCTATAGCAATTTGGCAAAAATAGTCCCTAAGGTTTAAGTGTCGTTGCAAAGTAAGTCATGTAGAATTAATTGCTATCTATAGCAATTTGGCAAAAATAGTCCCTATCCAAATTCACGTCTACAAAAGCAATCCCGCTGCATCGCGCGGTTTCCACACTCGTTAAGAGTATATCTTGCATCCCGAATCACATAATGATACTGTACTATATAACGTAACACCATTATAATTAAGATTCTTATTAATTAGTCACAGTCTTATCTCAAGAGGCCGATTCTAGTTGATTATTGTAGTTTTTTGACAGATGCAGATGCAAAGAACGTAAATATACATTAGACCAATTTAAACTTCAGTTAAATATAACTTTTTTTTCTTCTTAATTTAGGGTGTCGAAGTTAAATTTTAGACAATGTAAGTTTTTTTACTTTCTGATTAAAGTTACTGGTCACACTACAAAAAAAAAGTTGAATTCTCCGTACTTATTTCTCCACAGTATAGTCAACCGTGGACTTTTTTTTTATATAATTATAATTTTGCTACATTTATAAGTGTCACAAATTTATTAAAAAAAATTCCACGTATATAAGTGTGGACAATTACAATAACGCCACACTTGTAATTGAGGTAAAACAAATTCTTAAAAAGCCACACTTATAAGTGTAAAAAAAACACTTAAAAAATACTACACTTATAAATGTAATAAAAATAACTATAAAAAAAAATACACTTATAAAAAAAACCACACTATAAAATTATCCATACTTATATACATTCCTCTTAGTCTCAAATTATCCACACTTATTTAAATAACAAATCATAAAATCACAACAAAAGCGTGTGATCCATCCCTTCCCACTCAAAAACGTATAACTGTTACATCGATCCATCCCTTCCCATCATAAAATCAAACCCTAACTTTTAATCACTATGTGAAGTTGTGCCATTTTAATCGCAAGTCGTGCCATAATCGCCGCGGTTTCGTAATCGCCGATGTGGTTTTGCAATCGCCATGGTTAACTAATCGTTATTAATGTGTTTTGTGATAATTAAGTAGTTTAGATTAGCGCCCCGTTGGAAATCACCTGCTTTATCTTCACATGTATGTATTATTTCTTTAATCCCTAATTTTATTTTAATTTCATGTTCTGTAGCGTTTATGTAATTGTGATTTATGAACTATTATGTGATTGTGATTTATGAACTATTAATTTGATTCATTTGCTTATTTGCTTATTTTAATTTCATGTTCTTTAGTGTTTAGTTTGGAATTTTGATTATTTAAACTGCTTATAGTATAGTATTCTGATTATATTTATACTGATGTGTTGAACAGATAAGTAGTTTCATCTCGTAACTCCCTGAATTGGTTTTGTTACAGTAGAAGCAAATTTAGAGTGTTTGGATAGAATAATTATGTGGTCGTTGGAGGGTGAAATTAGCATTTTTATATCAAACGATACTGGAACTGTTTAGATGTAAGTAGGTAGTAGTCTCATCTAAACACTCGATATTGAGATTTTAGGCTAAAAGATAGGCGGATGGAATGAACATCCAAAACACTGTAATATTAGATATCATGAAATTGTTATTTAAGTTTAGGTTTATAAAAAATCAATGCTGCTTATCGTTATATGATCACTATAATATTAGATATCATGAAATCGTTATGTATTAGTATCTAATTGTTATTTATGTTTTTATAATCTGCGTGAGGAACATGTTAGTTTGTGGCTGTAGATAAGCTTTTCGTATTGATTTGGTTGTGCAAATGTTATGATCAATATAGTTATAGACTTATAGGAAATATGAATGAACAGAATATGTGCGGAAAATGTTAATTTATATCTGTAGATATTGTTAATCGTATTGATCTGATCTGGATACTGTTAAGTTAGGTTTACATAATGTTAATTTATCTTTGTAGTTACTGTTAATAACTGTAAAGTTAGGTTTACATAATGTTTATTTGCTTATTGTTGTGTACGGAATCGGATATTTATTGTTACATGTGTAGGTGTGCGGAAAATGTTAAGTTTCTGTTTGTAGATGATTTTGTGGTATCAATTTTAGTTTTCTAAATGCCGATAATCAGATTGCTGATATAAATTAGGATTTTGGAGATGTAATATGCATTTGGACCAACAGATCTACCAGAATAAGGCTATATCTTGTAGTATTATTTACTAATTGTAAGTTGATAAGCAGTTTGCGTTTGTAGAGTTGTTACATTTGGTTTTGATATTGTTTGAAGGATTCTATGCACTTACTAGTATTATAGTCGGATAAACAGTATGGTTATGTGGACTTTGTAAGCAAGGCTCTCCATATGAATGTGCCTTATAAAGCCTGATAAGGATTTAAAAGGTACACTTTTGAGGGGTCATTTAAGCCCTTAATTGATCACTTTTGTATCCGTTACTACTTAATTTCGTTCCTTTTTAGGTCTCTTGAAGGCAAATTGCTGGAATGACACTTATTCGGACGAAAAGGCGTGAATATACGAAGAAAATGGCCAAAGTCAAGAATCGAGACACTCAAGCTGCTGGAACTGAAGGGGACGGCGTCAGCGTTTAACTGCGACGCCGTCGCGACATGTTTTATGACGACTCAGTAGCCAAATTTCTTATTTACAAGTGACGGCATCAGGTTTTAAAAGAGTAGGGCGTCGCAGCTCAGACGGCCTAGATTTGATCCGAGACGGCGTCGAGAGCGAGCGGCGGCGTCACAGGCATAAGGTGACGCCGTCACAATGATAACGTGGCCAAGACGAAACCCTAATGACGGCGACCCGACGACGTCACAATTAAAGAGTGACGCCGTCGCAGTTTGTAACACTATATATAGAATTCGAATTTTTCAGTTTTGAGGGAGGTAGTTTTGTAGAGTAAAAACCTAAACCGAACCAAGGTTGTCTTGGGCAGTATCTTAGGGTTTCATACCCTATTTTACAACAAGATAAGTGTTTTACTTCATTGATTCAATCATGTCTTCAATTGTTTGTGTGTATGCTTGCATGTTCCCCATGTTCGGCTAATTTACTTGTGTGTTTGCTTAGAAATATGAAACCTAGTTATTAAATATTGATTGGTTGTCTCTTATCTTAATTGTGATTGACCTAGTATTGCGATAGGTCATCCGCTGTGTTATTAATGCTTGATTAATCTTTGTTGAACCTTAGCTTATAGTTACTAGTGGAATTATATGCTAAACATCTAAAGATCACCTTAGTGTTAAGTTTATGAATCCTAGAGACTTCGTAGTCATTAACCTTAGGTAACTTCAAAGAGTTGGGGATAAACGCATACCATACGACCTTAGAAACACAACGCGTTAAGAATAAGGACGTGACAATTCAACCATCAATATGAGATAACTAGGGAGTAATAACATCTAAGCAAATACATTTTTAACTATCATAGGAGCACACATCAATTAGACATAGACTACACTCACCTTAGATTAGATAATTAGATAAGTAGAAGTAATCGGTAGAAATACCAAACCCCCAAATCCAATACCACGAGATTCGTAATTTCCATTTTCTAAAAAACATAAAAAAGATAAAAAATAATCTTCCTCAACCCCAACCTTAGCGTAGTAATTTCTCACTAGCATTCCTATTCCCCTAGAGAACGATATCAATACCCGTGGCTTACCCTAATACTACACTACAACGATTAGGTTCACTGCATAGGGTGTTATAAAACTTGCTCGACGAAAAGGAAGTTCCTTTGACCTCGAACGCGCTGCGTAAGCGTATCAGAGCCCCATGACTAGTAATCATTACCAAAGTGTAGTAAATATGGTCTAGTAATCATCACAAAGTTGGGTTGTTGTGGTCAACCATAGTACCATACTTGTCTATATGCTCTTTTGATTTTTTAGAGGATCGAGATTAGTCCATAAATATGTACATTGTAGCAAAAGCATCTCTATCTTTGGACCATATAATATCAGTAGTTATTGATAGTTTATACATGTCTCTGCACGCCTAAACATTTAATGTCTTTGTTGCAGGTTGAGCCAAAACGCAGAAAGCGATGAGTTGTGAAGGAGGTAATTATTTTCTTGAATATTAGCTTCAGGATTGTTGTTGTGGGGAAATTTTTATAGTGCAAAGAAGAGAGTGTGCTTGCACAATCTATAAGCTTTCTGTTATTTATTGTGTGAAATATCCCATCTATCTTTGCCTTCCTTAATGCTAGATTAGTGTTATGAGACTTTGGTCTGCAACTGCTACCAAAACTTTAGTAGTTGAACCAAAAATTAAACTTAGTGAAACCGTCCATGGAGAAAGCAATTAGTTTGGTAGTGCTGTTGTGGTACCTTTGCGGCCTCTATTTGCTCCATTTGTCAATATGTTCTCATGGTTGGTCACTTGGTTGGCTATTTTTAAATAGATTAGTAAGAATTAGTAATGTGATGGTGCATTGATCAGTGTGTCTATTTTGATTTGATCCCAATGTTAATTTTTTATATTGTTACCATCTAGTGTCAGCTACAAATGTGTAAGATTAATATATACAGTAATGTGTTTCATATTTCAAAAGTAAAAAAGACCCTGCTTTGGTACTCAAAAAAGCACCACTTCTTACAGATTCAGTTCTTGTGTGCAGTGAGTTAATATTTTCATGTGTTCTCATATTAGATATTGATCTAGGTGGAGGTCGGAAACTTGTACAAATTCAGTTCTTGTACTGATGTATGTTAGTCGATTTATCATCATCATATAATAACTTATGACGAGTAAGGATCAAATGAGAAGCAAAATTAAAATGAGAAGGGTGAGAAGAAACCACAACCGCACATTTTAGATGCACCTAAAGAAATAGATGCATCTCCCCATAAATTTCTCCTCCTCATTTGAAATGTGTGGCTCAAATTTCTTCTTGTTCTTCTTATTTCAACTTTTCTTCTCACTAGATCTCTTCCCAACTTATGACAGGAAAGACTTGAGCTATTATAACTTTTCTGTTTTCTAACATATGTTTATGTTTTCAGCTTCTGTCAGGTCTACTATTTTTGTTTCTGTTTAAATTTGGCCACATTTCCTACTCGATTGAAGCAAGAATTTACAGGTACAATCTTTATAAAAGGCTCATTTAAACACCGATACTCACAAATCTAATGTATTTTATTTGGTTTTTAAGTTGGTTTTATGCGAGTTGATATTGTGTAGTGTAGGAATGTAGTAATCTGCAGTTAGGATTTTGGGCTATATCTTTAGTGTATGTTTGAGGTCTATGATGTCTAGTTTGTAATTCCTTGTGTTGTCTAATCATTTTTATAGTTAGCTCATGGTTGGTCTAGTCTATGATGATGGTCTAATAAACGGCTTTAATATTTATATGGCAAGTGCCACTAGGTTGCTTCTTCAGTGCACTTGAAGATCTATGTGTATAATTTTATATTACTGTCTTGATGCACTTGTAGCTCTTATCTTAGTGCCTCATAAGCTTCCAATCTTGGATTATAATATCCAGCTTCAATCTTAAATGCTATGGTAATGTTGCTCTAAATCTCTAATGGACTTAATTTTATCAGAACTAGTCTCAAAACAGTAGCTTTGTCTTATACATAACTATTTATTTTGATCACGCTATCACTACCAGTATTACCATAAGAAGGAACTGATCAATATAGATTCATTTATATAAGTTTTGTAGTTATGATACATATAAATTTTTAGTGCTTCATGGTTATAGCTTGAAATACGTGGCCTTATCTTTGTTTCCAGAGGCTCCCCTGCCATACATTATGTTGAAAAATCCAATTTCGGTACTCTTGTTTCTAAATGATGTTTATGTCCTGTTTAAATATTGACGACACATTCATAATGTTTATAATATGATCTATGTTGATCAAGTCCACTATATCAACTATTTGCAACAATGTTAATATGTTATATGTTAAACAAATGATCAAAACAGGGTATAGTGGGAAATTAAGCAGATTGTAAGAACAATATATGCTACCTGATCAAAACAAAAGATAAAAGGCATGGTGAAAGTGGCTGGGTAAAACTGAGAGATGCAATTTTATATGGGTCTGAGAAGAGTGGCCAACTATTTGGAGCCTACTTGGCATTTTCTTATGAGCATACGTGGCATTTTCTTATGAAGCCACAGTAAAAAGAAGGGTCTATGTTATATAATAGGTAGATACATAACACGTAATAGAACGAATCATTATATCAACTATCATGTTTAGTTGGATTATACTCATATAATGAGATTTCATGCTACGCATACATATGATGTATACTATATTAAATATTGTCTTATAGTCATGTAATTCTGTCCAAACAGCCCCTATATTAAATATTTGCAAACATCCCGTAAAAAAAATCTTAGCAGCCCCTAACTCATTATAATTTCCTAACAACCCATGAAATAGGTTCTGTCTAACAATATGCCCAGTGCCGATCTTTTGTTTTTTTATGACAACACCAAGCAAGTGTCATCCTCATATATGCATGAATTGGGTTATTAGTCTACTCTATGAATTTCATTCTGCTCAAAGATCGTTGCCTTTCTTGATTAGGTCCTATGCATGAATATATGAGTCTTAACATGTATGCTTCACTGGAATCTTAGTTGCTATCTAATACACATCAGTAGATATGTAATATAATATTTCTCTAGCATGTTTCTTGATATTCAGATCTCAATATTGTTATATTTTCCTGTAGAACTAGTGAGAATGAGTTACTGATATTACCCGATGAGTGAATTCGACACAGATTTTACCCGATGTCAAACACCTATGTTGCGCGCGCATCAAAGAAGTAAACACAGATTTTTGGTTGGCTTAGCAGAAATGAGAGTAACTATTATTACATTCTCTAGCCTAGGGCTTGTACACAATTATTGATTATGACAAAAGGCTAAAATAATATGTGCAATGTTATGTTCCAGAGTCTGAAGCGCATTCTTATTATATGATCTATGTTAAGCGATTAGACCAGATCTAGGGTTTAAAAGCACCAAAGGGTAGTGGTTATTTATCATGATCTGTCACTCAACTACTACTAAAAACAACAGATTCTATTTAACTAGTTATTAGTCATCAAGTGGTGGATTTGGATCATAATGTAGTGTCAAATTGGGAAGAAAAGGGAAGTGCCGAAGTGCACTAGGATATAACTTATGCTCTGTGGGATATGAGGTGTTGTGCATCTCAAATATGAAATGGGTAATTCTGACCAACTTTGATGTACACAAATGATGCAGAAACATGCACCGGAAATCTATCTTGGTAGTAAATGTACAGTGGAGAACTCGAGATCAATGGCGCGCTATACGCATAAATGTAACTTACTGAGTACAGTAGTAGCTCTGGATGGTTAAATTAGACTTATATCCTTTGATGACTAATAACTAGTTAAATAGAATCTGCTAGCCATTCATGTCATAAAAAAGAACAGGCTTACTACTTCAAATGCTCGTTTTTCAGAATTTACCAATATTTATTTTTCCCTCTTCAGAACAGATACTTCCATTTTACATTTAAGGGGTGTTTGGGACTGCTAATGGTTTATTGATTATTTTGTATTTAATGTGCAGAAAACAAAGTACAAGAGAGAACCTAACAGGATTGAGAGTTTTGACTTGTCATATCAATCAAACGATGGGTCATATATTCACGACATGTCGGATATGCTGCAGCAAGATTGATGATATATGTCGGTCTGCCACTGTAATGAAGAAGACAAGACTGGTAGTAAATAGGCTGATGTTTAGCATTACTAGAAAAATCTATACTTGTGCTTACTGTTGGCAAAATGAAGCTACATGTATACTTGTATTTACTGTTGGCAAACATACTTCCATACTTCCATATCTGCTGCATTAGATACATTTATTATACATGTATAAATGTTTGATATGTGTTCTAGAAAATAAATATCATTAAGTTTTTGAAATATTGGATATTTTTATTTATTTATTATTTTTTTTTCTTTTTCTAGAAAATATATCCACATTTATGAGTGTAGCATTGACATTTTGTCCACACTTTTAGGTGTGAATATTTAACAATGTTTCAACACTTCTAATTGTAAGCATCTTTTGCAATTTTGCCACACTTCAAGGTGTGGACATTCATAGAATGTTTCCATACTTTTAACCATAGACATTTAAATAATATCTTTACACTTATATGTGTAGAAAAATTTGTCACACCCAATATTACCACACATGAGAAAGTGTGGCATCTATAATTTTACACATTTTTAACCGTGGACTTTTGGCCTATAAAATGTGGACACATTTAACTAGCTTTTTGTAGTGTCATAATATTAGCCGAGATAAATATTACTCCGTAGAAGACAAACTATGATAATACATCACATAAATTAACCATTTCAACTAAAAATGATTGGTAACAACTCTCAAAGCAAGTCAAAGTTGAAGCATATGCATGTAGGTATATGTCTTAAATGAAAAGTGAACAAGCTAGAAAGTTGAAGACTAGAAGGTGAATTGTGGTCTCAATCGTCTCACCAACTATACGCAATTATCACATCGATCTTGAGACAAGCGGATGAATAACATCTTGTGCGGTGTAGAATTTGAATTGGAGCACTTGGTTTTTAACCTCTATTTAATCTTATATATGACAAAAGAATCTAGATTAACAAAGACTTCATTAATTTGAGAAAATTAAAAAGTTTGCTAACATACGTACTGTTATGAATAAAACTTTTAGACAATCTTTTCTTAGCCGAGGCTCTTTTCTTTGGTGGTTCATAGCCACACGGGGTTCTGGCCGGTCTTGCAGCATAGATGAAACCGTTGATCATTTCATAAAACATATGCTTAACCTTTCCCGATGCATTTTTTGGGTGACCACCAACCGATCCATGCAACAGTGATTTTTAAATTGCCAAAGACACATTACAAGATATATTGTAAAAAAAATAATAGGGTATCGCGTGGTGACAACTCGGCTTATGTATGTCAATGATTTGTTTGAACTTATTAATCTTAACTTGGATTACTAATAACTTTCATTATTTGACTATTCTAGGACATTTATTATGATGTACGTGTAGCTCTGTTGAAAGCTAGGTGAAACTGTAGCTAAATGGTTAAACGATCTTACTGAGAAAGCACCAACCCTAACAAGGAACACAAACAAAAAGCCTAAACCCTAAAGTTACCGATCCCGCAATAATGTAAAAATGATCAAATAACAGGAAATAGGAAGAAAATTAAATCTTGTTGTTGATGTAACAAGTGGATGCTTACCACTATGTGTTAGATAGTCTATCTCGTTGACATCATATTGATTCCGACTTTATAAAATTAAACCTTATATCTCAATTAAAAGCTATGACGACAGCCTTTATTTATTATTAATGGTCTGATATACAAAAAAAATTGTGACATATACTCGTAGGATATATTACTATTTTGATATTTTTGGACCAGTTTCTGCACGTAAGCAACTCCCGGGTACTTTTCATATGTATCGTGCTACTTATGAACTTGTACGTAGGCAAAATATCAAAATAATATGTCAAATTTCTTTAACATGTACATGCTACGTATACGGCTTAGAAAAGCTTATCACTACTAGAAAACTGGGCAACAATGACGGATTTACTAACGGAAACAAATCCGTTAATAACTACCAACAGAATCGCCGATGGATTACTGACAGACAGAGTTGCTGACGGATTACTGACAGATTGCTGACAAATTACCGACACAGGCATTTCCGTTGGTAATCCGTCACTAAGTACCGACGGATTTCTAACGGATTACCGATGGAAGTGAGATTCCGTCGATAATCCGTCGATAACACTTACGGATTACTAACGGAAAATTTTCCGTTGGTAATTCATAAGGGATCCGTCAGTGATCCGTTATTAATTAGTGACGGATTACCAACGAATTATTAATACAAGGTTATCGGTCGATGATTCATCACTATCACCGAAGGCTTACCGACATGAGTTCGTGTTTTTTTCTAATTCTTTTTAGGTTTTCTTACTTATATTTATATTTATGTACGTATATATCAAGGTTGAACAAATCGTGAATTGGTGGTCGGGCGGTCGATCCTTTTTTAGCTTGTAATTGGTCTAGGCGAGATTAATCGGTGATTAATCAGATTAGCATTTTTGGCAAGTTTTAGGTATTTCCGTGAGTTTTAGATATAAACAACGACAGTAAGTGATTAAAACTAGTTTACATCGAGTTTTGAGTATTTCCGCCAAGATTTGCAAGTTTCCTCAAGTTTGACCATCATTCACAGACCACCATTGACCACGATTAACCGATTTATTTGACTGATTTACATATATCAGAAAGGTTGGTGGCCTAATAACGCATAGGCGATGATTAATCGGCCTTTTAGGCCTTTCTTTGAAACACGGTATATATATTGTGCAGTTATAAGTACTTGAGCTTATACACGTACTTACGCTTAAGTAAGTCGTAATTTTCAAGAGATTAAAAGTTTCACCTTGTAAATCATTTCAACGCTTAAGTTACCATTCTCAAGAGGAAAGAGTTTTCGAACCAATTAAACATATGACATCACATGTTGAGAAGAACCGGCTGACTAAGCCAGGAGGAGTTGAAACTCAAACATGGCGTACATCAATTTATTCATTTAGTTTATAACGACACTAATAAGCCTAACCTTCTAAACTTATCGAGGCACTACATTTCATTTAATACGTATAAGTTAAGCTAATATTAAGTGCATAGATTCAAATAAAATCAATTTGTTAAACTTATTGGTAATCAAGTAGTTAGTTACAATATTTTGAAAACCGGGTTTATAATCGACCCGGTCGAGTCACCGGTCACCGGGCCAACCGGTTCGACCGCATCAACGGGTTTTCATTAAAAATAAAATAAAATAACGGGTCAACCGGTTCGACCGCCAGTCAACTCAAAACCGGATCTAACCGGTTAACCCGGTTTTAAACCCGGGTTTTTTTTGTTTTGCGAAGGTCCAACCGTTAACCCGCCGGTCAACCCGGGTTTCAAAACATTGGTTAGTTACTTAGTTTTCTATAAAGACAAAAAAAAATTATGTTTTCTCCAAAAGTTAGAATGTCCCTCTTTACATTTTCACTATCCCGCTCAAATATTTCGCCAAAATCAAATCCACATTTTCATAGTCCCTCCATTTGTTTTCTACCTCTCATTTTGACTTTTCCTTATCCTCTTCATCTCATCTCCTTTCCTCTTTCTTGGTCCAACCAAACAAAATCTTGTTCAAGTAATCGATCTTTAGGAGTCACCACTCACAAGTCATCAGTTGCATCCTCGCCCACCACTGTCCCTCGTGATTCACCATTGTCACCCCCGATTTCAAGTCCGTTTATCCACATATCAGGTACTTTAATGTGTTAAATCTTTCATTTAATCATCTTATTGAGGTGTTCATGTGTTAATTTCGGGTTTGGGTAATTTTAGGAATTTGGGTTCATGTAAACTCGAATCTTATAAGCTTAGGATGCAGGGTTCATGTAAACCCAAATCTATATGATCTTGGAACATCTGCTGTGATTTAGGCTCATTACAAGGTAGTTTCTTCTAATATATTATTATTCAATTCGATGCTTAATATTACATTTTTTGTTATAGAACTCTTGATAGCTTGTTTGGTTAAGGTTTTAAAGGGAATTTTATGAATAACCATTGAAAATGGCCCATGTGACATGAACTTTTGGATGTTCATATGTATTTCCATGGCTCTGGTTGATTATACAAAATAATTGGCCAATTCAACCTGAATTTTTGGTTTTTTTTAGTAATGTCTCAATTGTTTAAGTAATAGTAAAAAAAATATTTATTTTGGTGTTGGATATTTGTTTAAGTACTTTGTTTGGTAAACCTATTTATTTTGGTGTTGGAATGGTTTCTATTATTGCACAAGCACTATTACAAGAGATTCTTATATACGCTTATGTTCAACCTCGGTCAAACATCAAGCAAGCCCTTACATTATTATTCTGATGGTGGAAGTAATACACAAAACAAGAGTGCAATGAACTAAATAATATTTGGTTACTTGCAATAATGTGTGTTCTTAGTGGGTTAAGTTAAATGAGAATGTGTCTTGAATACTCATGAATCATGACAATTGTTTACAAGTTATATTTTAAAGTATTTCGATATTTGTTTTACTTGTTACTTTCTTGCTATGTAGTGAAGTACGTGACTAGTCTGGTGGTTAGTATGATAGCTAAATGTAGTTATTTGCAATGAAGAGTGCCATTGGAGACTAGTAGCTGTCAACAAAAGGGTATGTAAGTATTAAAATATCACTTGTTTGTACGAGGTGCGTACATGTATTATTGTTAATCACTACTTGTATTTGCAGCCATAACAAGCTACAACAGTTGCAAGATAATGTCGAGGAACGCCAACATCAGCTAGGACTTTTTGAAGCGGCTCTATTGTTGGATATCAAATTTTATGCTTTTAATTATTTGTTTGTAAAACTTGTTCTTTGATTGGTGGATTAGTATGTACATTTGATTCTTTGAAATACAATAATGTTAATTTGTTGGTTTGGATGATTGTTTATAATATTTTTTCTTATCGATCAGTTATTGGAACAAAGATTCACTATTAATAGCTGTAAATAATTAGCGATAGCTTTGCCGTTGGCAATATGCCGTCGGTAATATTTGTCGAAAAGCTGGTAATAAGCTGTCGGGAATTTCAGTCGGTAATTTGCTGACGGAGTACCGACAAACATTTCTGTTGGTAATTTCTGAAATCCGTCAGTAAAGTCCGTTGGTAAAATTACCGACGAGGATATTACCGACGGAATGTTTCCGTCATCGATCCGTTAGTAATGGCTGTTACTGACGGTATACTGACGGATTCGACCGTTGGTGTAGCCCTGTTTTCTAGTAGTGTATACTTTCATTGTTTCTACGTATACTACGTATAAATATTGTCTTTTTCATTTTTATTTTTTTCGTATTACTGATTCAGATCACTATTTCAACTTAGTCAAGTCCCTAGTGCTAATTATGTTTGCTTTGTTTAATTAAGTATAAACTTGTAAATTACCCAAAATTTAATTTTCATTTTTATTAAGTAATTCAATATTTAAACCAAGTAGAACTTTATCAAACTTTTGTTTAATTGAAGTAGTGAAAGAACGTCATAAAAACTTAAATATTTAATTTCATCGGTTTTCTCTACTAGATGACTTTTACTAAATTTAGTTCAAACTCATCAATTTTTTTGATAAAAGGTTTTTTCGGTAAATTTGTTACTCCAAAAAACAATTAATATTTGTTAACTAAGATAGTGTATTTAATTGCAAAATCGCACACATCCGATCCTAACTGTTACACATCTATAAGACTTCAATTCCTCAACAATTGGTTGGGTTGACATTTTTCTCAAGTTGATGTGGTTCTATCAAGTGTAGCTAGCTCTAATGAGCCTTTCGAGCTATTCAAGCTGCCAAAATTAGTTCGAATTAATCTTCCTAAAGCCATACTTATGAATCAAGAAATATAGGTGCCAACAATTGGGAATGTTGTCTAATTAACAAAATAAAACTTTCTATATTTGTTATCAGTGACGTTAATCATTCATATAACATTAGTATTTGTTTAGTTCCATCATGACAAGTAGTACGATAAATAATGCGGAGATTTTGGACTTGGTCCTAATGTCAATTGTGTTCGTGTGAATATGTAAGTATGTGTTGCTGTTATCTTACTTGCGGTTAATAAAGAATTATTTAAAAGATACTTGATTACAGGTACTTAATTACAGATATTAGGATGAGTATCCTTTGGTATCTACAATAAGGTTCTTATCTTCATATGCGGCTAAATGGATTCCCTTATTTACAAAACTCACAACCCTTCGGGAATTGTTTAACTTTTTCGAATGTCAACTCTTTAAACCCTACCTATTTAGTATATTCATTAACTCCTTTCTGTATTTCAAATATATTTTGGGAGCTAGAGTAATACGTATTATACGTCATAAATAAAGAATCCTAAGTTATCCAGCACATAAATTAAAACGTACGACTTGTTGTCTATCATGAAAACTTTAAACAATATTAACACGTACATATGAATACTATCTCAATAGTCTTTAAAAAAGAAAATCATTACATAGGTATTGGGGGCATTTTATTAGTCTTTTAGTTTTCTGAGTACTATTTCTAATAGCAAGAAGAATAAATAAAATAGCTAGCAAGAAACTATAGATTTCGAATCATCAAAAGAAAACAGTAACTAAGCACCAAACGATACCAAGACACACCGCCAAAGGGAACACCTAACTATCGCGCCACCTAAAAAAAACCGAGAAAAGTCTAGGTCAGCCCTTTAAACGCATATACACATCCAAAAATGAAGGAATCGGAATCCAAAAGGACGTACTCCTCGTGATATATATATGTCATGTTTCTCGATTTTGCAAGCGTGACTAGAGTTTTAGCAGTTGATGCAACAAAACCGAGTTTTCGTTTATGTAAGCCCTATGATAATTATAATTTGTCATCTGATATCCAGACAACTAGTATCTAAGAACCATTGCTTTAGCGCATGTTAATGTGATTTGTATATTTCATATAATGTCATATGTATGTATAACAACTTGCAAATATATGTATTTGTTGTTCAACATAAAATGGCATAATTATTATTTGTCTAATATCCATAAAATTATTATTTAAGTAGCCCTTTCCCATTTGCAACTCACTATATATAAACACACCTTACATGCTACAAAATATCTCAACCTGGATCTTCATTTCTACTAAATAAGGCATTTCAAAAACCTTTTTCAAATTTAGAGAAAATGCCTGAGATTGATGGATCTCCAGGGAGTTCCATGCATGGAGTCACCGGTCGGGAGCCAGTGCTCGCCTTCTCGGTTGCATCCCCAATGGTTCCTACCGATACCACTGCGAAATTTGCCCTTCCAGTGGACTCAGAACACAAAGCTAAAGTGTTTAAGCTTTTCTCATTAGCAAACCCTCACATGAGAACCTTTCATCTATCTTGGCTCTCATTTTTCACAACCTTTGTGTCCACATTCGCTGCTGCTCCACTTGT
The DNA here is from genome assembly GCA_910596185.1 of Chrysanthemum makinoi. Lineage (NCBI taxonomy): Eukaryota > Viridiplantae > Streptophyta > Magnoliopsida > Asterales > Asteraceae > Chrysanthemum > Chrysanthemum makinoi. The sequence goes on from OU343224.1 coordinate 335,095,072, forward strand.
TCCTATTATTCGAGACAACCTTGATCTCACCAAAGCTGACATAGGGAACGCAGGTGTTGCATCCGTGTCCGGAAGTATCTTCTCCAGGCTTGTTATGGGAGCCGTTTGTGACATGTTGGGACCACGATATGGTTGTGCTTTCCTAATCATGTTGTCGGCTCCAACGGTGTTTTGTATGTCATTTGTGGAGAATGCAAGTGGGTACATTGCAGTGAGGTTCATGATCGGGTTCTCTTTGGCGACTTTTGTTTCTTGTCAGTACTGGATGAGCACTATGTTTAATGGTAAGATTATCGGGCTTGTGAATGGGACGGCTGCAGGTTGGGGAAACATGGGCGGAGGAGCCACACAGCTGTTAATGCCGGTGTTGTTCGAGATTATCAAGAAAGCAGGTGCGACATCATTTGTGGCGTGGAGGATTGCATTTTTCATACCGGGGTGGCTTAATGTTATCATGGGGATATTGGTGTTAACTCTTGGTCAAGATTTGCCTGATGGTAACCTTGGTGCTCTTCAAAAGAAGGGTGATGTGGCTAAAGATAAATTTGGCAAGGTAGATATGTACATATATGCTTTCCCCTTAATTCAAGCAAGAATTCTTAGGCAGTTATTGGTTAAACCGATTCAAATTATAATTGTACGATTGTTTTATTTCAGATATTATGGTATGCCGTAACGAACTATAGAACATGGATCTTTGTACTCCTCTATGGCTACTCCATGGGTGTCGAATTGACCATTGACAATGTCATTGCCGAGTACTTCTACGACAGGTTCGTTTTGTTTAAAATTATATTGGTAATCCTAGGACTAAAATTGGATAAATTCAACTTAGCCCATATATGAACCTCATGCTATAACTTGTAATTTAGTCACTAACAAATCTTGTCCCCAGTATGGGACGAAATAAATTGTAAAATATTTATATTTTAAGATGATTGACTGGTTTAAGTTAGTAAGCAAATGAGCTCAACATATGAATGATGTAAGTTGATCCAATTAGTTTTTCTTTTAGTCACCAAAAGTAAACCTAATTTAAGTCAACTTTGTTGTAATATTACAGATTTGATCTAAAGCTTCACCTTGCTGGAATCGTTGCGGCCAGTTTTGGAATGGCAAACCTTTTGGCTCGACCATTCGGAGGGTTCACTTCGGATTTCTTTGCCACAAGGTTTGGGATGCGCGGTCGTCTCTGGAACCTATGGCTCCTCCAAACTGCTGGAGGAATTTTCTGCCTATGCCTCGGCCTAGTCAACTCATTACCCTTAGCTATCACCTTCATGATCCTATTTTCAATTGGAGCACAGGCAGCTTGTGGTGCAACATTCGGTATCATCCCCTTTGTATCTAGACGTTCTCTTGGTATCATCTCGGGCATGACTGGGGCAGGTGGCAACTTTGGGTCCGGTCTAACACAATTGATATTCTTTGCAAACGCTTCGTTCTCAACTGCTAACGGGCTGTCTTACATGGGTATCATGATCATATGCTGTACAATTCCAGTGAGTTTTATTCATTTCCCACAGTGGGGAAGCATGTTCTTTCCAGCTACTACAGCTGGTGTCAAAGGTGGTGAGGAGAAGTACTATATTTCAGAATGGACCGATGAAGAGAAGACTAAAGGGATGCATGAAGGAAGTCTCAAGTTCGCTGAAAACAGCCGCTCCGAGCGAGGAGGAAGGGTAGCGTCGATTGAAACTCCAAATTCTACTCCTAACCATGTTTGATTCATATGGATAAGTTTTCAAAACCGGTACTTATTTATATAAGGTTATATGCAACAATCGAGTGATATAAGGGTTTTCCAATATGTAATATAATACGTATGTTGATCGACATATAATAGACTTTGCTTCAATCTTTCAAATTCTTTACTTACTGTTTGTAGATGCAAGTTAAAAGGGTGTATTCTAGTTTGTAACCATATGTATCAATGAATTATGTGCTTACAATCTTTCAGTTCAGAGTTTTCTTTTCCCTTAGTACCGAGTATTTATCTTACTAAGTTTTTCCACATCATAAAATTAAACTTTAACATAGCGACAATAAATTTTGGGCATGCTTAGTATTTATATAAAAAATTGCTATGCAAAATAAAAATGATAAGACTAAAGTCTCAGTAGGCGCTTTTAACCAAAAGGCGCATCACTAGTGACACACACCGAACCTGTCACTACCGTCTGACTCATAGTATAATAGTTACTAACAATGTCTATGACGGCTCTTAAGTCAAAAAATTTCATCACCAACACTTTGTCACTAACTATGACTTGGAAATTTAGTTACTAAGGACTCAACTCAGTAAATACAAATTACTAACATTTTTTAATTAATCAATGTCATTAGTGACAAGAGTTTTAGTAACTAATCAGCCAACCATGTCAGGTAGGAAAACGATTAGCGACTAATTTTCTAGTTTTGTGCTACCAGTTTTTCACTGATGACCAAATGTAGTGACAATTAATTACTGGTCAACACATACAAAGATTGTAAAAACCTTAGCTCAAAACATTGAATTTAAGAGAATATGTAAAACATGAAATGTAGTAGCATATAATATTTTTGAATTTGCAAACCTAAAAATAAAATTTTTAATCGTGTAACTTGAACTCCAAACAGCAAACATCATATCGGTTTATGATATGATGAATCACTACAACAAAAGGGGTCTTTTAGGACCTTTTCTTGCTACGCCTTTTAAAGCAGCGTCCTAAAAATACATCTAGTGTGACGAGCTAGTTTATGAGTCCTAATATCATAGAACCTAATAGGACATTTCATGTATTGATCTTATTAGATGAGTTTTATAGGACACTTACTCATTTCAGTCTCGTTATGATATAACATAATACGACACTTGCTATTTATGTCCTATTATTTTAAGTTTTATATGACTCTAAGCCATAGAGGTCATGTATAATCTAGCTCAAATGTTACTCGAGTCAAGCTTAACCTTGCATCATATATGAAGTCTTGTCAGGTAATAAATTTGTGCTAGAGCTTAGATAAACCAGATTGTCGAACACTTTTTGTCACTGACATATATGAAATAACCCGCCTTTGATGTGAAGATCAAATCACTTGGGATGGCTGAGCTATCCAATCCATGAGGGAAAAAAACTGATTGCCCCGTCAATTTTGGCACATATATCTTTATATTAAGGGAAAAATGTCTGAAAAGGCATCGAACTTGCCACTTTTTTCTTTTGTGGGCATTGGATTTTTTTTTCTTCCTAAAGTAGTCCTAAACTTCTCTGATTTTCCTATTGTAACACTAAATCACACTTAGAGGGTAATTAGCATTCTTAATCAAGGTTTTCTCGTTTTTGGTTGATTTACTAATTGTTGGGCAGTTTTTTGACAAAGAATGTAACTTTAGGGGACTACAACTTTCACTACACTTATTAACTTTCCCCCAAATTCAGAATCCCCTCATAACCCGTAATTTCACATAGCACAAAAATTGATCGTTCTGCATAGCCATATTTGATGTTTTGTTCGTTATTTCAGGTATACATTAATTGATTTATTTGATTATGCTCTGTTTTGATCAAAGATTTAACCACGTTATAAACCCTAATTTATTATTTTTCTCAATTTTGTCACAGAATGATACCAGGTACGAAGGGGGGACTACAACTTTCACTACACTTATTAACTTTCCCCCAAATTCAGAATCCCCTCATAACCCGTAAAATAAAATCAACCCGTAATTTCACATAACACAAAAATTGATCGTTCTGCATAGCCATATTTGATGTTTTGTTCGTTATTTCAGGTATACATTAATTGATTTCTTTGATTATGCTCTATTTTGATCAAATATTTAACCACGTTATAAACCCTAATTTATTATTTTTCTCAATTTTGTCACAGAATGATACCAGGTACAAATTTGCACCAATTTGATGTACACAATGACGGATATTTTAAGCATTTACCTTTAAGGTATGCGGATGGGGTGATTCTTAACATGTGTGCTCCAAGGATGCCCTATCTTACCTTTCTTTGAATTCCTGGAAGAAAAAGCTGGTAATTACTTTCAAGGTTTGTATTACAAAGTGACACATGCTGAATTAGAGAAAGGTTTAGTTAGAGTAACTAATGATAAGGAAATAGAACACATGTTTGATGTTGCTCAGTTGTTTGGTAGGCTTGATCTATATCTTGATCACAATGATATGAATCTGTCAGAGTATTTAGGTCAAGCAGATACCACTTTTATGGATAAGTCTATTGCTAAAGCAAAAGGCTCACCCAAAAAGAGGTATTGCAATGAATTTTCAGTAAATGAGATGGTTAATTGGGCTGAGATGGAGGTTGATCATACTAGGAAGGTTAATGAAACAGAGGGTGATAAATCTAGGACTAGTGTAGAGGGTGTTAATACTAGGACTAGTTTAGAGGGTGATGATACTAGGAATAGTGTTGTGGGTGATGATTTGCAGACTAGTGTAGAGGGTGATGATAATAGGTCTAGTTCAGGTGTTGATAAGGGCAAAGGGAAGGCTAGTGCAGTTGAGAACATGGATGCAGAAGATCCAACTGTTGCAAATGAAGTGCAATTACAAGATCCAGTAGTACAAGTTAGATTGTGGAGGCCTAGTGCATAGGGTGATTATAGTAGGACTAGTGCAGATGGTGATGATACTAGGACTAGTGTAGAGGGTGATGATACTAGGTCTAGATCATGTGTGGATAAGGGCAAAGTGAAGGTTAGAGAGGATGAAACAGATGGTGAGTTTGATAGTGACTTTGCTAGTGACAATGACAGTGGATATGGTTCAGATAAATCAGTTGACTATCTCAGTCCTGGTGAAGAGGAGGTGATTGAACTTAGAAAAAGGATCAAAGCTAATAGAGGGAAAGAAAGTGAGTCATTGCCAGAAATGAGTGAACCAACTGCAGAAAACACTGTACCTGCTCAACCAGAGTATCAAAGGAAGTAGGACTAGTGCAGAGGGTGATGATAGTAGGACTAGTGCAGAGGGTGATGATACTAGGACTAGTGTAGAGGGTGATGATACTAGGTCTAGATTAGGTGTGGATAAGGGCAAAGGGTGAAGGTGGTAGCTCAACCAGAGTATCAAAGGTAGGTGCTGAGATGACATGTTCTATATGCCACAAACCTGCGCACAACAAAAAAGGTTGCAAAGAAACAATTGTAGATGAGGATGTGTCTGGGTCAAAGAAGAAGACTTGTGGGTCAAAGAGGAAAAATGATGGGTCAAAGGAAACTGGTGGGTCAAAGAATAAGGCTTGTGGGATGGAAGCAGCTGGTGGGTCAAAGGAAACTGGTGGGTCAAGTGGATTTGGTGGGTCATGGGGAACTGGTGGGTCAAAGGAAAAGACTGGTGGGTCAAGTGGGTCAAATAGGAAGGGCTTGAAAAGAGGTTGCACATCAGCTTATGCAAGATGGTTTGGTGACCAAGATGCAACTGAAGAACACCCTCAATCACACCCTGAAGAACACCCTTATGAACACCCTCAAGTTGACCCTGAAGAACACCCACAAGTTGAGCCTGAAGAACACCCTGATGAACACCCTCAAGTTGACCTTGAAGATCACCCTCAAGTTGAGCCTGAAAAACACCCTCAACAGCAGCCTCAACAAGTTCAAACAGAGATTGACCTGACAGCTACTCAAGTTGAACACATGCAGGCCGAAGAAGATCAAAGTCAAGAACAACCTGAAGAACAACCTCAGCAGCAACAACTGAAAAAGAAGTTGACTAAACTGAAAGTAAGGAGGCCTGGTGAAAGGATCATAAAAAAGAAGTTGGCTAAACAGTTGGATGGCCAGGGCAGCACTACAGAGTCTGCACTAGAAATAGATGATGTTTGAACAACAAGAAATTCCATGTGCTTTTTTTGTATATATTTTGTGGGCAACTAATGTAAACTATGATAACTTAAATTGGATCTGTAATATGTCTAGATAACTAATGTTAATAGGTCATGTAATGACCATCAAACAATAGCCCATTTTGTACATCCTTTGAGGGCACTAACTGATGGTCATTTTGGTATGTAATATGGCTAGAACAGATACACTCATGATAGCAGCCACTTATGTTATTAGTTTATGTAATGACCATCTTAAATAGCCCATTTTGTACATCCTTTGATGTCAGTAAAAAGATGGTCATTGTTAAACTACTATGATTAATGAAATATGCAGTTTCTAAATATGTTTTGCTATTATTTTGCAATTTTGTACATCTTTGGAGTAAATGCAGTTATCATTGTTTACAATCATTACCTTTATGCAGTCATTGTTTACATATTTAAGCAAGTCAATACTATTTGAGAATCTATACTATTTGCAGATTGCCTTTATGCAGTCATTGTTTACATAGCAGTCATTGTTTACATAGATTAGGCTTTTCTTTGGCTTTACATTGATTAGGCTTTACATTGCCATGTGTAACTAGTTGAGAATCTAAGCATTAACATATGTAAGCATCTAAACTATTTGAGAATCTGCACTGTTTTTTAGACTTGTTATAAAACCAAATGAACCATGATCATATCCCATACATCTTCTTTCTCATATCTGTTTATCTAAACATACTTTTGAAAAGATGAGTTCAAGCAAGAACATTGTTTCCAGCCATACACCAGGTATCCAACAACTTAATAAGTCATACCTTTTTATCTTGGTTACTCATATCTGTTTTTTGTTTTCAGAAATAATAACCGTTTCCAGCACTACAGAAGAGACTGTTGAACAAGATCAGACTGAAGAAGTATCATGGGGAACTTATTTTCCACCATTGCAGACCATTGAGGAGCCACTACCTCTTGATTGGAAAGTTGGTTCCAGCTCAAGGCAAGTTGAAACTGATGATTAGGAGGTGCCACTAATCTCAAAGCAGCTTGCCAAGCTAGCTTTTGATTCTAGGGTTAAAGTTCTGGGATTGCCAAACAAGGCAACTTGTGCCAAACTAGGCATCAAAGACTTTGTTGTGAAACCTATCAACGATGAAGCTGAGACAACTAAGGGGAAGGGGAAGAGGAAGGGGAGGAAATGAGTGGTTTGGAACCACTAAAAGTAAGCAATGGTAGTGGTAGCAGTTTACCTGGTTTTATGGCTTTAGTAATGTTAGTGGTTGCAGTCCCCTAGAATAATCCTATGTAATCCTATGGCTTTAGTAAGCCCTTTTATGAATGGTATGTCACTTGGTTTTAACTAATTGTGCAGACCATCTACTCAGTGCAGACACTACTACTTGTGCATTGACTATCATATCTGTGTGCATACCATACTAAACCAATTCAAATGTGCAATGACTATCAACTATCCAAACTAACACTTAACAATTCAAAACATTAACCAAACTAAAACATTGACATTCATTTTCCAAAGTTAACAGTTAACAATTCAAAAGACTACATTAAAGATTATCTATTCAATGCATCAGTTGGATAGTTTCATACCAAACCAAACACAAATGAAACATAACAATCCTAACATCATCATAAACAACCTATCATACAATTCTAGCTTAGACTTTCCAGCCTTCACCTCATCCTCCAATCTTGTCTTTGTAGCCTTCAACTCATCTTCCAACCTTGACTTCTCTAAAGCTAGAGCTTCAATCATGGGTGCAGTTTCAACACCTCTCTGCCTTTAAAAGAACCCGTATACCAAGTCCTTGTAGTATTGACTAGGAAGGTCTTCATCCAGAAACTCATAGACGCGACATTCACCACATTTTACAAATCTCTTTCCTGGATTCGTCCTTGTGGTTGATGTTTGGACTCTCAATTGTCGATAACACTTACAAAAATGTTCAAGTTTACGTCCAACTAAACGTGATTGTCTTTGAAGAAGAACTACTCATGATTAGGGTTCTTGATTTTGAAACGATTGGGGAAAGTATTCATGAAGTGGTTTAGGGTTCTTAATTTGGGGGGGTTAATAAGTGTAGTGAAAGTTGTAGGAGGCCTCCCTAAAGTTACATTCATTGTCAAAAAACTGCCCAACATTTAGTAAATCAACCGAAAACGAGAAAACCGTGATTAAGAATGCTAATTACCCTCTAAGTGTGATTTAGTGTTACAATAGGAAAATCAGGGAAGTTTAGGACTACTTTAGGAAGAAAAAAAAGTTCGATGCTCACAAAAGAAAAAAATGACAATTTCGATGCCTTTTTAGACATTTTTCCCTAATATTAAATGGGTTCATAAAGCCATCCAAAACTAGAACTGGTTACTGAGATCGACATGATAAAACCAACTTCATTAATTATTAGGGGTGTTCAAATAAACCGATAAACCGACAAACCGAGCCGAATCGCTCAATCCGAAACCGAATAAACCGAAACCGGAAAAACCCGCTTATCATGATTCGGTTTCGGTTTTTATTTTTAGATAGCCGTGGTTAACCGAACCGAACCGTATATAATATACATAAATGTTTTAACTAAATACCTAAATAATTATACAAGTATTGATTATGCTATTGCACTATTTTTATTGTATAATAATTTTTTTTGCTTCTGGTGTAAATATTTACTAAACATCTATGTATGAAAATTGATTAATTTGATCGTAACTTATAATTGTCAGATAAATACTTTTTATTAATTTGTTTCGAATGTTTATTTGAATGGTATTATTGTGACGAAATAATTTTTATATGACTTAAATATATTCAACTTCTTTGAATGTTACTAAAATGTCAATTTACCTTCTAGATCATGTTATTATTCATGTGGTTAAACTCGATAAAATGTCTACAATGGTTAACCGTGACCCGAACCGCGGGTAACCGCTCATTTCGGTTACCCGCATGTCCGGTTATCCGCCTAGTATGGTTCGATTACGGGTAGTAAAATGAATTACCCACCCCACGATGGATAGTTAAAATCTTTCAACTAACCGAACCGAACCGCCCAGTGAACCCTATTAATTATACATCATGGTAAATATTATACATTTGAAGAAAAATATTAACGTTCACTATAGTATTATCCCGAAACTGCGTATTTCAAAATGACAACTGAACTCCAAAACTGATCAAAGTTAGACATCAAAAGGAGTTGTAGTTGCTGGTGCTACTTTCCCTCCACGCTCTGAGCGGCTGTTCTCAGCAAACTTTAAACTTCCTTGATGCATCCCTTTTTGCTTCTCTTCCTCAGTCCACTCCGAAACATAGTAATGTTCCTCACTACCTTTAACACCGTCGTCACTAGGTGGCAAGAACATACTCCCCCATTGTGGAAAGTGAACTAAACTCACAGGAAGTGTACAACATATGATCATGATACCCATATAAGACAACCCTTTAGCAGTCGAGAACGAAGCATTTGCGAAGAATATCAATTGTGTTAGACCAGACCCAAAGTTGCCACCTGCCCCAGTCATTCCCGAGATGATACCAAGAGACCGTCGAGAAATGAAGGGGATAATGCCAAAGGTTGCACCACAAGCTGCTTGTGCTCCGATAGAAAACAGGATCATGAAGGTTATGGCTAAGGGTAACGAGTTGACTAGGCCGAGGCATAGGCAGAAAATTCCTCCCGCGGTTTGGAGGAGCCATAGGTTCCAGAGACGACCCCGCATTCCAAACCTTTTGGCCATGAAATCTGATGTGAAACCTCCAAATGGTCGTGCTAATATGTTCGCCATTCCAAACGTGGCTGCAATGATTCCAGCTAGATGCAACTTTAGATCAAATCTGTCATTACAAATCAAATTATAACAAGTTTAATTAGTTTTAGATGATCTTACTTTAAGGTAAAGTACCCAAAAGTTCATACATATCATAATATTAAATCAGTCAATCATGTTCCCCATTATTAATTATGTTATAATCCATGTACTAAAAATAAGACTAGTACAACATTGGTATATATATTTAAGTTAAAAAGTCAACTTTAACATTGCAAACAAGACGATTTACTAGGTTTAAGTTAATGATGCCGATCATATATAAAAAGGAATTATGATTACTTTCATATATGATTAAATACCAAGATAGAATGTAAAATAAACCTGTCGTAGAAGTACTCGGCAATGACATTATCAATGGTTAATTCAACACCCATAGAGTAGCCATAGAGTAGTACAAAGATCCATGTTCTATAGTTCGTCACCGCATACCATAACACCTGAAATAAAACAATCATAGGATTATAATTTGAATTAGTTAAACCAGCGTAATTGCTAAAGAATTCTTGCTTTAATTAAGAGGAAAGCATATATAAACATATCTACCTTGCCAAATTTATCTTTAGCCACATCACCCTTCTTCTGAAGAGCACCAAGGTTACCATCGGGCAAATCTTGGCCAAGAGTTAACACCAAGAGTCCCATAATAAGATTAAGCCATCCTGGTATGAAAAACGCAATCCTCCACGCTCTGAAGGGGGTTGCACCAGCCATCTTGATAATCTCGAACAACACAGGCATCAAGAGCTGTGTTGCTCCACCACCCATGTTTCCCCAACCGGCTGCAGTCCCATTCACCAGCCCAATGATCTTAGTGTTAAACATAGTGCTCATCCAATACTGACAAGACACAAACGTCGCTAAAGAGAACCCGATCATGAACCTCACTGCAATGTATCCACTTGCATTCTCTACAAATGACATACAAAACACCGTTGGAGCCGACAACATGATGAGAAAAGCGCAACCATATCGTGGTCCCAGCATGTCACAAACAGCTCCCATGGCAAGCCTAGAGAAAATGCTTCCAGACACGGATGCAACACCCGCGTTTCCTACGTCAGCTTTGGTGAGATCAAGGTTGTCTCGGATGATAGGGACAAGTGGAGCCGCAGCGAATGTAGAGACAAAGGTGGTGAAAAATGAGAGCCAAGATAGATGAAAGGTTCTCATGTGAGGGTTTGCTAAAGAGAAAAGCTTGAACACTTTAGCTTTGTGTTCAGAATCCACTGGAAGGTCGAATTTCGCGGTGGGGTCACTAGGGACCATTGGAGACGCGACGGAAAATGCCAGTACTGGCTCCCGTCCCGTAACTCCGTGCATTGAACTCCCCGGAGATCCTTCGATCTTAACCATTTTTATTAACCGAAATGTTTTGATTACTTGAAATGTGAGATATCTTGGAAGCAAAGGGGATGTTGTTTATATAGAGGCATAGAAAATTTATGTTGCAAGTTAAGCACCGAGCTGTATGGTACAAGTAATAATGCATGGATCCCATGTTAAGTCACTACTTGGAAGGTGAAAATCGAATATTATTATAATTAGTATAATTACTGTCATTAATTAATCTAGGGTTTCAGCTAGTGGTGATTCCCAAAAGGTTGCAAAGGAATCCGTTTTGCCGCATATGATGATTAAAAAAGTCTTTTAACCTCGTCATGAATTCCAAAGGATAACATAACGTTTTTCTTTTTCTCGTGTTTCATAGATTGAAATAAAAGTCATACCTAAAACGGTTGAAGTTCGTTTTTGTTAGACACAATTTCAAATCAAGATTTTTAAGTTTGAATATATTCATTCCTTTTATTCATTGATTCTTCATGCATTGTCTTCAAAAAGTTTAAATCGACAGGAAACTTTGACCACGTGCATCCTTTTAAGGTACCGACTGACCATTCTATAAGGACCTAGCCTCAGGCAATAAGCATCTGTTTCAGTGACATTTTAGCTAGGAGTTGAGATTGAACCCAAGATCTATTTATCCAAAAGACATCCTTAAACGGTTAACTGAACATTTGCGATGGGAGAGTGATACCATTAGAGCAATGCTCTCATGATTATTTTCTCATGCATTGTTTCATGCATTACTTCACCATAAAATACAGAAAATTATGATTTGAGTACAAATATAAACCAAGCATGCGTTGAATAACTTCCATATTATCGAACATGCATCTTAGGTGTGGCCTGATGGTAAGAGCTTGTAGTAACTATTGAGAAGTATCAAGTTCAATTTATGTTAGGTGCAAATAACTCTAAGTGGCCACGTCAACCTACCTGAAGAAAGGAGAGCGTTAACCGGTTTGAGTATGTATGGCGGTTGGTTCAAATCCTGTGGATTAGTCGACCAAAAGGTCGAAAACTATGGTTACCTAAAAAAACATACATATTACCGAAACATATTGTCTCGCCCTAATTTTGGAGGGTTGGGAGTTGGAAGTCTTCTCACAAAAAACCTCGATCTTTTGTGTAAATGGAAATGGAGATTTCTTTCGGAGGATAAGGCTCTTTGGCGGATGGTATTTTTATGCTGGTGATGGGGGTTTTAATTCTGATCCTAGAAGCTTAGTTTGGGTGGTATTTGGAAAGAAATCATTAAGGTTTTCAATAGCGTTAATAGTATTGATGAAGTTTTAAAAGGCTCTTTCACTCGCAAAATCTCCAATGGTCATAACTCCTCCTTTTGGAAAGACCTGTGGTGTGGTGATGAGACAAAACTATCGAATGCTTTCTCTAGATTATTCACTCTCGATACTTCCAAAGATTGTTGTATTAGTGATAGTTTGTCATATGGTAGATGATTTGGGGGTTGGTAACTGGTCTAGGTGTCGTCCTTTGAAGGGTAGGGCTATCGATGATTTGGCCTCCCTTATCTCTCGTATTGGGCATCTTCAGCTTAATGGGATGGGGCTGACAAATGGGCTTAGTCCATTGATGCTTCGAGTTCTTTTAAAGTTAAGACGCTCACTAAGAGAATCCAAAACTTACATCTGGCTGGTTTATAATTGATGATCATCATCACTGGATTCCTTTTGTCCCTCGTACAGTTAATATTTGCGTTTAGAGGGCGTTGTTGAATAGACTCCCCATTCGGGCGAATCATAATATTTGTGGTATTAACATGGTGTCTGACTCTTTCCCCTTTCGGGGCACTAGTCATCACCTCGCAGTATGGAGGAAAATATGGAGTTGGTGTAATATGCCTTCCCCGGTTACTTTTCCGTCTTTCACTAGGAAGGATTGAAAGGTTTATAGATAATTATTAATATATGTATGACCGGATTCGAACTCGAGACTTCGGGATTGCACACATTACGTATGAGAATCAATGTATAAATAATTAATATATAAAATGTTATATTTAATTATTTGATCACGAAATAAATACTTAATGATATTTAATATTTGACGAGTTTTGATTATCGGTCATTAAATGTCAACGGGATATGAAGAAAAGTTAACAAGTCAAGAGAAGGTTTTAGGAATCCTATTTTGGGCTTGTGTTTGGCGGAAAACTATAGAATCCCACATCGGATACTATAGCAATCTTGACATCTACCATAAGGCTATAAATACATCCTCATGCATTCATCCTTAGTGACACTAGATTTCAATATAAGGCAAAACTTCTTCTTTCTTCCCTCTTGTTCTTAGGTCGACGAAGCAAAACCCCATGTAAGGGATTTGCGAGTGACCTTGAGCATAACAAAGGTGTTTGGTTAATCTATTGTGATCAAGAACATAGCTTTTCTCATTGATTTGTTACTAATACGTGTGTACAAGAACGAAGAGCAAATACACTTGTGTTTGCATATCTTGGGTATTCGACTTTTGATGTGGTCGAATTATATAAACCCTAATTTATTAGGGTTTAGGGTTTCTTGGTCATTGATCTTAATTTGGGGCTTTCATGAACTCTAATTGCATTGATTCGCAAAAGGTACGCATATACTTTTAATTCGGTTAATAAATTTACAAGTATTATTCCTATTACTTCCGCTGCATGCTATGATGATGTTTATGTGTTTTTCTATAATTGTTATGATTAGTAAAACCCAACAGTGGCATCACGAGCGGTTAATATGATGTAATTAATTACCGAAACACATAAAAATTGAATCTTTATGATTATATGCATGCTTTTTATGGTTGCTAGGGTTTTGAATTCGAAACCCTAATTTTTTAATTATAGGGTCGATTACCCTTTTTTTTATTTAATTAGGTTTTAATTTTGTAAAACTTGTAGAAACCCTAGGATTGCATGCTAATTTTATGTGGTTAATTAATGAATAATTCTTATGTGTCATGTAATGTGCGTATCTTGGGTGATAATTGTTATGCGGAATCCATGGTGGAACATGCATGTTTTGCCATGGAGTATTGTTTGTAATAAACTGTTTAATGATCCACACATGTTCTATTTATTTAATAATTATTGAATTGGGGAAGACCGCAATTATAACTAATAAAAATTCGTTAAGTGCTAATTGGTATATTATTAACTTTGGCTTACGCAATTGACTTGTCGATGCATGTGGCTCATCTACCTTGTAGGTGAAAGCCCTAGTTAATGTATGCATTTATTTACGTCTAGAATTGTTTATTAGAGTTTATTGAAATAATTATGCATGTGGCTAATTGTTTTTTACATATGCTAAATTGTTTAGTTATATGTTTATATTATTTGAGTGTGTTTAATTTTTTATTAAAGTGTTTTTTTGTTTATATATTGTTTGACATGTTAATAAGCAAAAGGGGTTTTTGAATAGAAAAATTAAATGGACTAAATAATGGCGAAACTGATTTGTTATCTAAGTATTGTTCTTGAACTTTTAATCGATTGATGCGACTGTACTAAATGGTTAGAACGGCTCACCCACTAGAACAAACTATAAAGGGGTTAATTAAGAAGTGCGCCGAATGGATGTCTAAGATTATGCTTTAAACACACGGTCCTCTGCCCTCTGAGAGTTCGATTGGAGCTACCTAGTATAACCATTCAATGTACGAAGCATCTTAGTGCAAAGTTTTAAGTTTCTCAACGCATCGATTAAAACTTTGTAGAATTCAATCTTAGCAATTAAAATCTCATGTAAGTTTTTCGAAAATATAAAGTTGTATGCATGCTTCTTTATACATAAGTTTTGATTACACGTAAAAAATTGTACCCTTTAAATTTAAGTTTATGCCATCTAATGATATGAAACACTTGAAGTTGTAATTTAGTTATGTGAGACCTTGAGCTAGATTACAATAACAAGGTGAATCTTTATGTTGTGTGAGACCTCAGCTTAAATAATTTGCAGTTTCTAAATTAGACAACTTAATTAAGTTAGTTAGTGAGACCTATAACTTAAGGCATAAGATGGGATAAAACATTCTTACATTTTGCATTAATTGTTTTGGCAAAATTGTAAATCCCATATTTACTAGGAATTGAAAACTTGTTTGTCAATTATTGTACTTCGACAATTACCTATTCTATACTTTCATCACTAGCAGATCAACTGATGTGGTGAAACTATGATAATGAGGGTCCTAGATTCAAGGAAAATTCTATGGTTAATATGAATATTGACCAAGGGTATTTTATTTTCTTGAAAGATTTAATTATCGAAAATACTAAAATTGAATTTTGTTAATTCTTTTGATTGTATTAATGCAATATTAAACCGTAAACGTGGTTTGGGCTTTGGTAAATTGATCTAGTTCTGTTTTCAAACAAATGTTTGATCAAGAAAAATTTACAAAAAGACAAACATAGACTCTTTTCCATGGAAGAAGAATGAGACTCAATCATATTCCTTTTCATGATTGAGAAAGGTATTTTAGGAACATTAGAATTGTCTAAATTCTAATATAACTCATAGCAATTTTAATAGTTAAGAAAATTGCACACCATGTTTTCATTAAGAGATTTCATTACCCTCTATTAGTGATTGAATTCTTATATGACATTTTGGTCAACTAAAAAACATGTTTGACATTTTATGAGTTATTAAATTAGAAGCTAGACTAATTACCGCAAAATTGGTAAAAGACAAACTAGTATATTTTATCTAGTTGTTTTGTTTTGACTAATTGAAGATGCTATACATCATTATGGCGATGGTAGACCCATGAAGGAAGAAATTGCATGCTCAATTTTTCAAGTTAATAGCATTGATGGATGATTCATCATCTACTGAGTAGAATACACTCTTTTAGTACCTAATTAAGTGTTACGAATGGTCCTACAAATGGGCAACAATGTAATAGCACGCTGTTTTCACTGGTTAATGAAACACTTACAATGTTGTCAAATCCAGTGGGAGTATGGTGTATTACTGAATAAGACATTATTGTAACGTTGTCTAATTTAGTGGGAGTTACAAGATTTATTATCTTGGAAATAACTCAGATTATTTCTAGGTTTTCTTGAAATAATACATTACGTTTAAAATTGTAGACATTCATATTCTTAAGGATAGTCTTGAACGTTTCTTTGATAATTAAGTGCTCCTACATCTACTTAACGAAATGCTTATATATCTATGACACTATCATATTGCTCATATAAACAAATGAATGTCATGGTGTTTATCTACTACATGATGTTGTTCTATGCACAAGTGGGAGAAGTATTTATTGTGTGCAAAGGAACAACACATACAAATATGATTAATGGATTCTCTTGATTGTAAGGTAAGAGATTAACGTTCTAATAAGATTGACTTGTTTAAAAACATGTGTCAAGATTATAGCATAGACTACTTTTATGGCCTATGTCATTCAAATTATAGAAACACTTGAAGTTACATTTTAGGTTAAGTGGGATCTTGGCTAAATTGTAATCTCAAGGTAAATCTCCACTTGTCGTGGGATCGGGCGTGGATGTTTTTGCAGTTTCTTAAGTTGGACTCTTCTTGGAATGACATAAATAAATAAAGTAACCTAATGCTATTTTAAATATTTGTTTATTCTTGAAATGACATAAATAGATTTTTAACTTGAAAATTAATTAATTGAAACCATGGCGTGGTGTTCATAATAACTTTAAATTATAAATGTTTATGTGTTTCTTTGTAAAGTCACAAACATGAAGTATTTTAATTATTAAAAGACTTATAATATAAAGTAAGATATTATAACTGTTATGTCTTTTGACCTGGTCAAAGAATACTTATGTTATAAAACATGCAATTGGCTTGAATATTCTATTATACCATTAAGTTGATTTAGTTGGTAAATAGATAGGCCAAAAGGAATAAGTTTATCTTGCATATTGTTAGATTGTCTTACAATATTAATTCTAATGAAATACTGTATGTATATGGAATGTTCAGTTAGAAGAATCAAACATTTGTTATATTGTTTGATTCAAGATAACTATATTTTCTTTTCTTCCAAAAGTGATCAAGGTTAGAAAATTGAGTATTGATTGAATATACTTAATAAAACTCAAACCTAGAAGATTAATAAGACATCATTTTAGTATGGAATGTGATGAATCACATTGAGTCTTATATTGAAGTTCTGATTTGTTAAAACTACTTATGGAGTAGGTTATTAACGAACAAGATTTACTGAACTGTTAATGTGATTTGTAATATCCCAAAAGAAAACAATTTAGTGTTTTTCTAATTGCTAAAGTATTTATAGATAGTTTTTAAATTACAAAAGCAAGTGGGAGTTTTGTTTAGATCTTGAAGAGATTAAATTACAATTACAAAACACATAATCTTCTAAAACATACTAGTGAATATCATGATGAGGTCAAATCTGATAGACCTCAAGATGGTGGAATTCTCATTCATAGATCCGTAAGGATGTCTCAGATATTTGATATGATGAGAAATATGAATTACAGGATCATGGTAAACCTGTTAATCATAATGATATATTACATAATATTGAATTGTGGTAAATTATTCATACTATGAATGTTAAGATCTTTGTCCAAAAAGGTAATCAATTTTGGAAACTTGGTTTATCTTAATAAAGATGAGTTTCTTCAAAGGAAGGAAAACCCTAGTGGTTTAAATCTTTGTGTAGAAATCATATGGACAAAATTGTACATGTGTTTAATGCATGACTTGTGACAAGATTATTAATCACACTTAAGCAATTTACTGTGATTGAATATTCTTTCCTAGACACATTAAATATATAATGATTATGATTGTCATACTTATTTTCATTAATATGAAAAATGACAATGGAATATTAAAACTATTTCTTATGTGATTGCTTTTGCGAGGACGATAAGCAATCGAAAGGAGTTTTATGAATTCACATAATCTTTGAAAACGTACAAACGGCAAGAATCCATGAATGGATATATGCATGCATCTAGGAGATGATTCTTATGTTTAACAATTAAATCCAAGTTTTGGTTTTAAATTAAAATAAGATAATTTCTAAGTATTCCTGAAAGCTAGTGGGAGTATTATGTTTATTTTCTTTAAATCTTATATGATGTGGATAGTAACATTCCATCTAAGATAGATGTTAAGTTTTAGTTTGGAATGGAACTTCACATGAAAGATTTAGAAAATAAGACATACAACCTTGGAGTATATGTTTATTGTTAGTAAACATGGCGGTATTAAATAATGAGTCTAATAGAATATGATATATCATTTGGAAAATGGATATGTAGAACATGAATGAAATCTTAGAATATGATATATCATTTGGAATTTTCATGTACATCATGTTATTGTTGTATCATGCTTGAATGCAAGATGATTTGACAACATTGATATCTAATGAAGTTATTAGATAACTAGTGTAATGAATATTCTAATAGAATATGTTTGAATCTAGAATTACATTCCTCAGCCTGGAGTTGCTCTCAAAATTCTATGGATGAGCAATACAACAATTGTTGCGTAATTGTCATGGCTAACAAACTTGAAAGTTTGATAAGCATCAAACATTACACTGTAGATATTGAAGATTACGGATATATTTTAAAGAGCATATTGTTGTTTGTATACAATGATCTTTGATATAATTGAGATGACACTCAATACTAGTCATGGGAGGATTCATCCTTGTAAATGGTCATGTGAACTAGTTGTGCTCAACTAAGAGCATAGTTGCATTATACAATAAAGAATAAGAATACTTTAAACTTTTAAATGTTTGAAAGTTTGATTGTCATAAATTGGTGCTTGAGGATGTCACACATTTTATGAAATATTATGTGGCAATATCAAGATATTTTGAATGCACACATACAAGAACTTCGCTAGTTGAATTCTTGAAATAAGTATTCTCAAAATTCCGATAGATCAAAGTTAGTTGAAATTATGCCTTGTCAACAAGTATGATTATCATTACTTGAGACATAATTCATTAACCAGTATTATCATGCATTGGTCTATTTAGTATTTGGATAAGGAATGTTATGAACAAATATTATTTAAATGGAATAAAATATTTGGTATGTTTATTTTTCATTTTCTTAATATTATATCCTATATTTGCATGTTTAATCCGTGAATAACTTATGTTATTCTAAAAGTCCGTTGTCGATCAATGATGTGGGAATGTCATTGAATTAAGACAAATCTGAGTTTTGGTAGAATATACTTTAAGTATATTGATGCGTGGGACATGCCAAATTCACATGATATTCAATGAATTGAATATAGAACAGATCCCAACTTTACATGATGATACTTTATGGATCTTTGTCATTGAGTATATCATGAAGTGTTTATCCTCGACTTGAGATACCGAAAACTGATATGAATGTAGTGCATTTGTGTAAGATAGTCTAACGCTATCAAGTCGGTAGTTATAAGGACTATTTTCAGAAGTGTTACAAAGTTCATGGGTTATGTTTGTAGTCAAGAGAATTTGTTCATTTGAATTTGTTTCAAAGCATAATACTATATTTGGGCCCTCGTAGGATTGGCAAGATGTTTGTAAGGCCTTACCCAAGATCTATCCGGAATACGTTGATGATTTGGTAATATTGTTCAATCAAATACAACGAAAGCAGAATATTAACTTATGAAATGACTTGATCCATATTCATAGTTAATGTAGTATCGATAACAAAAGGATAAGTAAAAATGATGAATCATTAAATGGTTTTTCCTAGAAACCATACTCGATTCGATCTGGGGGCATTGGTGTGTTAAAGCTAGACTAACCAATATCATTACTATATTTAGTAATATCCAAGTGGGAGCTGAAAGGTTTATGGATAATTATTAATATATGTATGATCGGATTCGAACTCGAGACTTCTGATTGCACACACATTACGTATGAAAATCAATGTATAAATAATTAATATATAAAATGTTATATTTAATTATTTGATCACGAAATAAATACTTAATGATATTTAATATTTGACGAGTTTTGATTATCGGTCATTAAATGTCAACGGGATATGAAGAAAAGTTAACAAGTCAAGAGAAGGTTTTAAGAATCCTATTTTGGGCTTGTGTTTGGCCGAAAACTATAGAATCCCACATCGGATACTATAGCAATCTTGACATCTACCATAAGGCTATAAATACATCCCCATGTATTCATCCTTAGTGACACTAGATTTCAATATAAGGCAAAACTTCTTCTTTCTTCCCTCTTGTTCTTAGGTCGACGAAGCAAAACCCCATGTAAGGGATTTACGAGTGACCTTGAGCATAACAAAGGTGTTTGGTTAATCTATTGTGATCAAGAACCTAGCTTTTCTCATTGATTCGTTACTAATACGTGTGTACAAGAACGAAGAGCAAATACACTTGTGTTTGCATATCTTGGGTATTCGACTTTTGATGGGGTCGAATTATATAAACCCTAATTTATTAGGGTTTAGGGTTTCTTGGTCATTGATCTTAATTTGTGGCTTTCATGAACCCTAATTGCATTGATTCGCAAAATGTACGCATATACTTTTAATTCGGTTAATTAATTTACAAGTATTATTCCTATTACTTCCGCTGCATGCTTTGATGATGTTTATGTGTTTTTCTATAATTGTTATGATTAGTAAAACCCAACAAGGATATCGCTCAAGGTAACGTCGGTTTATATGGTCGTTCCCAACTCTCAAAGGTAGTTCATGGTGTTTTCTTAACCGTCGTGTGGTCCATTTAGAATTGGAGAAATAGTCATGTTCATGCTCAACCCGATGCCGCTATGAATATCAAGGGTGAAGACATTTTATCGGCTATTCAAAGACTTTAGATGACATGGATTTTTTTCTCGATTGGCATTTATGCAAACTAGCGAGAATAGTTAGGTCGCTAACGCATTCATTACTTAGTCTCTGGTGTTGCTGTTGTCTTCTTGGTTTGGTGTTTTTCTTGTTCTCCTTGGTTTGTACATTCTTTATGGCCTGTTTGGGTCTCTTGTGCATATATAAAATTCTCAGCCTTTCAAAAGAAAAAACATGTTGTCTCGCCGATCATAAGTTATGCGTTCAAGTTCAATCATTAGTGATGAATGCATGTATATGTATGTTTTGGTTCAATTTCTTTTCTATTCTCAAAACTTTTTTAATAAAGGTTATCTCCTTGTAAAAATTGTGTTGTTCAAGATAAATATATATCCTACGGTTATAAGCATGTAAATATTCTCAAAAATCAACACACGTATAACACTTTTATGAAATACATTGATTCGCAAGCCAGATTTGAGCATATACAAGGTAATCAATAGCATATGGTCTGCATTCTTGTAAAGGCCTCCGAGTTCTAAAGATTAAAGTTGTATAAAAAGTCATTTTTGGATAATTTGATCATGTTAACTGTGTTTTACAATCGAAAATATATGTTTTATATGATTATTAAAGGAAAAAGAAATAAAACCCATACTTGTGCTTTAGTGGAGTTTGGGTGTGAACTAGTGATGGACAGACGAGGAAGATGACCGAAGGGTGTGAACTTGTGCTTTAGTGGAGTTTCTTTTTGACTCTCTAACCTTTCATAACTGTTAAATTCAACAATTTTTTTTCCAGATTCGTTAGTCTTGACTAGACGAGTACTCATGCATAGTAACGGGATTTTATAGCGGCAGATATTTGTGGTGGTAAAAGAAAGTTTATGGGTTATAAATGAAAAATGATAAAATTTTAAGAATTTAGAGATTAAACACGATTTAAACTGAATGAAAATAATATGAGTTATGGGTTATAAAGAAAAATAATAATTAAAGTTTATGGTTTCCATATATAGTTTTCTTAATTTTTTACTTTTAATGATATGGGTTTTTCTTTTATATATAGTAGAGATAAGAGACTAGCCCAAACTTTTCAAATTTATATAAATTCTACTTCAAAATATAGTAAAGCTTTGCTATATTTATAGTTTAAACATATAGTAGAAAATATGTAAAATGCATTTATAGTTGAAAAATGTTCTAAGAACTTTGCAAAAAAAGAAAATTATAGTTGAAAAACAAGGTACCTAATGTTAAAAACATGGCCGGATTATTGCTATATATCTCTAAAGTGATAAAAACATGGCCGGATTATTGCTACCCCTCCTAAATTCTTTTATCTTTTTTTATTTTTATAATTTTGTTTTTATTCTAAATTTTCAAAATAAAAAATACGAAACAGAAAATATAAAGTTTGATAAGTCAAGTAAAATACAAAAAATATTAAGTAGAAAATTATGAAAAACTATCTTGTCCGATTAGTAAAATGGGTAAAACTGTCAAAAAAGCACGAAACATAAAATATAAAGTTTGACAAGTAAATAAACAGTAAAAGAAAAAAAATACCAAAAAAAAATGATAAAAAAAATACCTTATTATGTCACTAAAGCGAGTATTAGAAGGGTGAGAAGGGTAAGGGGATACTAATAGTACTATCTAAAAACATATCTAAAGTGTACTATAGAATCAATTAAAGTAAACCTTTGCTTTTTAAGTTGTGAAACTTTGCATTTAATGTTTGGACATTTGGAGACACTTAAACCTACTTTTCATTCAATGAGTCTATTTAAAATTTTTAATGATGTTTTGCACAAAGACTGCCTTTTAGTATATATACTTCAAAAATCATGGAATTTAAAATTTTGACACATGGTCTTCAAAAATCATGGAACGATCCTGTTGATTTGAATGTTATCTATCAAAGCTATTTTGAGATGATGTACATCGATCAAAGCTTATATACGTATATAAGTACGCCTTGAAGGCTCCATGTCTAGGTGGAGTAGATCGTGAGTAACATTGCGTAGGACTATATTTCTTGCTTCCGGCGATAAGTTCAAACACTATCTTTTTGGATTACAAACTCAATAAATGACTAGCACATGTATATACGACTCATTTACTTACACCTACATGAATCGCTTCTCCAAGATCTTTTTTTATTTTGAGCAAGAAAAGGTCCGAAGCCCGCAATTTTTTTTTATATCATATCACTCCTTGCAATGAAGATAATTACATCAGAAAAATTAACATTTTATATAAAGTTTTCATAAAATCTAAAAGCTAACTTAAAACAACATGATATAGTGATTTAGTACTCTGGAGTTACTTTAGAGGTTTAATTTAGAGATAAATTGTTACTAGTAAACAAAAGAGGTCTACTTTAGAAACTTTATGCAAGTAGACACTTGTGAGTTGTGGTTAATAACATTTATTCAACCTTTATGTGTCATATGCTTTAAATACCTCAATTTCCAAAAACTACACTTTTGTTTGACTTTTAAACCTCATATACTATAATATATTTTTTAAGATTCTCCGGTGAAAAAATGAAAGTTCTAAGGCATGAGGGAGTGGTACCCTAGTACCCTAATACCATGGGAGTGTCACATCACCTCTATCTATAAGCAGCCCACCAAATTCTACCAATTACTACTGCTAGGCGGAATAACCGATCTGCCAATTCTACCTAACCCCATAAAACACATACACTCACACACACACCGTTGCGGTTTGTGAACTTCGAATTTGGTACCTAATACCCTACCGATGTGGAAGGAATGGTGTACCTAATACCCTAATGCTACTCGATTGGGTACGAGAGGCACTCCCCTCCCTAATAAAGGTCGTTCTCATTGCTTTCAGTGACACAAGCAAAAACATATAAGGGGGGACGGAGTGCTCTCACCCAATCGAAAAGATAGTATTAGGGTACACCATTCCTTCCACATCAAGGGTATTAGGGTACCAAATTCAGTTCACAAACCGAACGGTGTGTGTGAAACAATGGCAGCGATGTGTTTTTTTATGGGTTAGAAATGGGTAGATCGGTGCCTAGCCAGGTAGTGTTAAGTAAATGCAGTTTTATGGATAGAAGTGATGTAAGACTCAGTATATTAAGGTACCACTCCCTCATGCCTAAGTATGCAAACTAATATATTCCATAAAAAAATGTAGATTGGCGGGAATACCTTGATCTCTGGTGTCTTTTGGCACCAGCCATTGTCCACTCTATAAGGAATAGCTTCAGTGACTCTCCTGACCTAGTGGGGCACCAACTGGAGTGAGCACGAGCCAAGACTCAGACCCCTAAGCACTTATTCCACAAAGTCTCTCCAGCGTGCCCATAGATTTTGCGGAGGTGGGTACCTATATGAAGCAAATGCCAAAGATGAGACTTGAACTTGAGTCTATTGACTCAAACACAAATGATTCAACCATTAAATTAATGCTCCATTGGTTGCAAACTAATATATTAATGGGAATGTCTAACCAATGCCCTAAGGGCATTGGTTAAGATTTGTCATTTTGTAGTTTATAATAACTATTCGGTCTCCGGCCAAATATGTAATTATGTGTCAACTATAAAATAAAATGAAAAATGACAAATCTTAACCAATGCTAGAGGCATTCCTATATTAATTATGCAATGCACGCTATCAAATCAATGAGCTAAAAAAATATAAGGTTTTTGTAAACATAGAGACAAATGATGACGGAAGGGCGTATTCATACACAATTTTATTTTCAACTGGTGCATAAAATTATTCACTCATCCTAAGTCACAAGTCCAGTCGACCCACATTTAAATTAGTTAATTTCAAAAAACTATATTAAGTTAGGGATGATATAAGTCTTTGTGTGTACATTAGTCTTTACGTGCACCTACTAGCGAGCAATTTTCCTTTTCTTAATCAAGCTAGTCAAAGATGATGGCATGCTAATATTTAGTTGTACAATTGTTAATGCTAATAAGTCAACTAAAAGGTTGTTTTCATTTGGTTCACATGGCCTCTATTTGCCTTCATTGATGGTGACACAAAATTGTTTGTGCAGTTTTTCTTAGCGTAGCTTTTTGGCTTTCAACTGAAGGTTTTTAACCTTTCAATTCGAATATCTTGAGACTAACTGTTCGTGATATTGTATGTGGGTGATTCGGAATGGGACAATCTAATGTTGCACAAGCGTATGGGTTTCTTTTTTTTTTTTATTTGTTTTTTTTGTATATAGTTTTAAGTTTTTGTTTTGTATAGTTTTATTGCATGTGATATTAAAAAATGTAAAATCTCATATATTTTTTTGTCGCTTTTTATAAATTTTTATAAGCTTTTTTATAAACTTTTTATAAACTTTTTATAAACTTTTTTTTATAAACTTTTTATAAATTTTTATATAAACTTTTTATAAACTTTTTTTATAAATTTTTTATAAACTTTTTATAAACTTTTTATAAACTTTTTTTATAAATTTTTTATAAACTTTTTTTTATAAACTTTTTATAAAAAATTTTTTATAAATTTTTTAAAAGTTTTTATAAACTTTTTTAATAAACCTTTTTATATAATTTTTATAAACTTTTATAAACTTTTTTATAAATTTTTATAAACTTTTTTATAAACTTTCGATAAGGCGATGATGATATTAGAAACCACAAAAGCGAATGGGCGGTAAAGTGAGACTTTATCGGCAACCTTCACTAATTTTTGTAATTTTTGACTACCTTTTTTTTAACACAACGCAAAAAAAAAAAAAAAATAAATAAAAACATTACTAAGTTAAGTTTACAAATTTTAAAAAAAATAAAAATTACTAAACATAATGAGTAAATATAGGTGCTGATTACTAAACATAAAGGGACACTATCATTTTGGTATACGAGTAATTTTTTGGCCTCTAGTTATGGTTGCCTTTGTTGACCACAGTTAAAATTTATTATATAAAATTGAGTCATTCAATATTTGTCCTCTAAAGTATTGCTGCTCATTTTAATTGTTTGGTGATTAGTCATTAAATCACTAAAACAAATGACATTTTGTATAAATATCATTGAGACTCATCACATGTTCGCAATTAAAGAAGAGGGTGATTCGGAATTGGGATCGCTTTTTAGAGGGGTGAGAAAAAATTTGGAAAACCGCACCACACGAAAGTCCAATGATGGTGGTTTTGACTTTTGAAAAAGCCGAATGTTTGGAGCGGTTTTTGGGTTAATATGAAAAACATGACCTCAAAAACCGCCCGCTCCACCTTTATCTATCTTTCAAACTTTATAAATATTTTGTTTGTGTATGGATTTGGAACTTATTTACTTGAATATAAAAAAATTGTATATCTATATCTTTTTAGTTTATTTCACATATTTTTTCTGACGCCAACGCTTGGTGATCTAATCTTGCACCCCATCTTTTTCTTCGCATTGTACAATCATTGGCTAATGATTGGTTTGTCCTTTTTGTATAGTTTTTTGTTTTGTTTTGTGTTTGTGTATAGTTTTAATTTTGTAATGTATATATATATATAATGTTTTTATTTGTAGAGTATATATAGTGTGTATTTATTTGTGTAGTGTTTTTATATGTAAAGTATATTTATTTGTGTAGTGTTTTTACGTTAAAACATTAGACATTAAAATATTAAACAAGTACAACAACAAATGTATTCAATATTACAACGAAATCTACTCCATATGAAGATTATTAATGTAATCTATAAGCTCGTAGAGTATTCCACTCGGTGACATCGCATGATCAACTGGATTTATTGTCAATTCCAGTGATGCCTCCAACGTCTTTATTCTTGCCTTCAACAAATTGTTTTCAGCCAATAGCATGTTGATCGTTTTATCTTGAGTTTAGCATTTGAGCATGCGTGGAAGAAGAGGCTTCACCAAAGTACGTTTGTTGAAATATTTCCTTCCACATGAAGTATCGACACCCATAGTCTTTAGTCCCTCATTTACATGACGAAACAAGTATAAGAAATGTATTCTAAACAAACAAGTTATTGATATATTTACGCAAATAAGCAAACGTTTAATTATTTACCTTTGGCAAAGGACATGCATAATACTTGCACCACAAGTTTTGGGCTGTTGGGATGTTATTTGTACTATAAATCCACGTCGACAACGACACAAGAAAGGATTTTCTTGTTGCATCTGTAACAAAAGATGACCAGTCGTTTACTATAAATCAATAATCGTCTATACATGTTTTGTTATTTACAATATAAATCAGTAATCGTCTATACATGTTTTGTCATTTACAATATAAATCAATAATAGTTTTCTATGTCGCTCTATACATCCTCTGCCGTTGAGTAAACATATGTGCCCATCCGATTTCTTCATTTCTGTACCATTCATTAATCCAACAAAGATCATACTTGAAGTATGATTACAAAGATGAAAATAATCCCCCCACATTCGCCTGTAAAGTTCCTCGTGAGTGTCTACCTCTTCCCTGGCAATAGCTCGCATCATGGGCCACATTCGTTCCTGATGACCAAAACCTACGGCAAGAGCTCGATAGCCACAATTTCCATCACCAAAACGAACTCACTTTCTTTTAATCGCATGGCTTGTGAAAAACCATGGAACGAGTCTACGAATTTATGATTATGCCTCGGAGACTTGACCTTCAATATCCAACCATTTTGACGTTTAATAAATTTCGCTAGTAATCTGAATGGGCAATTAATTTTAGCGGTACTAGTCTGCCGTTCAAGTTCATCTTCTAAACATTCACGTGCAGAAATCCCATTTCTAGAACACAACAATTTGATAGAGTACTTATAGCCTATATCTGTTTTAGTTCTTCCTTTAACAATAAGAAAACCAATCGATTCAGCAGTAAATTTCACCCAATCAGTTAAAGCAACTTCAGTACCGAACACCTAAAAAATAAAAAACACAACAACTTTTACAACTTTTATTAAAATTTAACAACTTTATTTATATAAAAAAAAACTAAAAATTTAACAACTTTATTTAAAAAAAAAAAAAAAAAAAAACTAAAAATTTAACAACTTTTATTATAATTTATCAAGTTTTATTAAAATTTACAACTTTTATTAAAATTTACAACTTTTATTAAAATTTACAACTTTTATTTAAATTTAACAACTTTATTAAAATTTACAACATTTTTAACAACTTTATTTAAAAAAAATACTAATACAACTTATACTCTTTTACAACTTTTATTAACAACTTAGGGTGGTAGCAGTCGACTCGGTATGGTGTTCGGCATGAACCATACCGAGCGGTGTGGGTTTTGCCTCTTGTTCGGTGTTACTCGGTATGACAGATGGGAACACCAATTCGGCAAACATCCCCGAATTGGTATGAAACTACTTTTCGAACGTTGGACAATAAAGTAACCGTTGGACTAAAAAATGTATACGTTGGAGAATTTAAAATGTAGCCGTTTGGCTTTAAAACAAAAAAAAAAAAATTTACTCCCCTCTATAAATTACCAACATCAATCCAATTTTATAACACAATTTAAATCTCATCTCTTTACTCTATTAAAAAACAATCTCATGGATCCAAGAAAAGGTGCTTCATCATCCAAAGGCCGTGGACGAGGTTCTCGTTCCGTTCGTCCACAAATTCAATCACAACCCGGTGCATACATTCCCCAAATGAGTCCTCCTCAATATTATCCTCAAATGACTTCTCCCCCGTACTTTCAACCACAATATTTTCATCAACCACCACCATTGACTCCAACTCAATACACGATGTCTCCAACAAGTGACTTTGACGCTCGAGTACCGTGACGGTCCTACACGACGTGAACCAAGTGTTGAACGAGAACTACCGCTATATGACTTGGATGATGATGAAGATGATGTGGTTCCCGAAACGCAACAACCAACTCCCATGGGTAATTTATGTTTCGAAATTATATTTCATCTATTTCGTAATTTTTTTTTGTTTTCTAATTTATGTTTCGAAATGTTTTTTTTTAGAATATTTATTTTTTCCGAATTTTTTTTTTCCGAATTATATTTATGTTTCGAATTTTAATTTTTTATGTTTCGAATTATATATATTTTTTTTTAATTTTTTTTTCCGAATTATATTTTTTTTTCGAATTTTAATTTTTATAATGTTTTGTATCTTAGAAAATGTTGAACGCTTTACGCACGTTGTACTCACTCAGACCTTGAAAGATCTAGCACTCGCGGATCGTTAGTGTTGCCTATGTAATCATAAGCAAACTAATAGAAAATCTCTACAACTCGTGTTCTAAAGCGGAATGTAAACACAAGCTGTTATCACTAAGAACACTTAGATCCTCTATGGATCCTTTTATTCACTGAAACTCTATGTTTCGGATTGGTTTTCTTTATTACAAACTATATGGTTCCTTTTATATACAAGGAACCCTAATCTCTTACTACCCAAACGACTAAACATCTTTGCATGCATTTAATGTCTAATACATTAAAACAACTATAGAGCAGAACAATAATACCCATGCTGACCTTGGGCAGTTAAAAGATAATAATGAGTTTAGCATTTAATTCATAAGGCGCATGTGATCCTAGTCAACTTTCACTCTTCAAAGAAGAATATGGCAACGCTTGTACTTCTTCAAGAGAATCACTTCTTCAAAACCTTCTACTTCCAGAGAACCTTCGGCAGTAATGACAGCAGAGTCCTACTTCACATAATTCCCAACAATCCTCCCCTAAACCGAATTTGACTGGTTAAGTTCCAGTTTCCTACCTTGATAGATCTTAGAGACTTCAGTACATGAGGATTGTTCTCAAACATCAGTAGCAAAGAACTAAACCAAAATCATCTCTATGATGAGCAAACTTTGAAACGCCGTCTTTGCAAAGAACACATGACATAATGTACATCAATACTTATCGTTGCATACTATTCTCATCACATCCAAGTGTGTTAACATCTGAGAGAGGTGAATCATTGAAAATAATGGATTTGATGTCTCTTTACCAAGAGCCATTACTACCGAGTAGCCGATGTTTAAGTTCGTAAACTATGGTACATTGATAACCATCCGATTTATGAGCAAATCAAAGAACTATATAAACGGATTTGAGGTGTCTTTACCTGTAGCCGTTTGCTCAGGACTAGTCAATTTTTAGAATTGGTGAATTGATAACCAAATATGGAGATAGTTGCCTTTACCACAATCCATATACGTGTGGGCTATCCAATTCTTGAATTCCAAAAAGGAATAGACCATGGTGAATTGAGGACCATACAACTCTCAGCAATTAAGCATGGGAGGTTGCAGACCCTATGATTTTGAGCAAACCATTACAGCTATCAACAGATTTGACATGTCTTTACCAAAGCTGTACCCTTTGGACTAGCCAACTCTTTGATACACACAAGGCATATCTGGTGAGTTAAAAACCATCAACGAAATACAATAAATTTGCAAAAGAAAGTTTTTTATCACTAAGAAACTAACAAACAATAACTACAAAGTAAAACAAATAAGACCAAATACAATTCTCTCTTGAGGCATATGCCTCCCCCGAGGCTTATGCCTCCCCTTAAACTAGGAAGTTAAGGGTTAAGCATCCCAATATTGACCACTAGGTGTTGAAACCTTGGTCCATCAAAAGCTTTAGTTAACAGATCTGCCACATTATCATCTGTATGAATTTTAGCCACATTTATCAAATGTTTTTCATATGCATCTCTTATAAAGTGGTGTATGATTTCAATATGTTTGGTTCTACTGCGGAAAACTGGATTTTTGACAATGCATATGGTACTATGATTATCAATAAAAAGAGTTGTGTTCATGAAGTTATACCCATAGTCCAAAGAACTGGTTTTGGATCCATAGTACTTGCCCACGCAGCTTGCAGCAAAGAAATATACTGCTCGCAAGTTGAGGTAGCCACACCGGTTTGTTTCTTGCACTGCCACGAGATCAATCTCTTTCCAAGGAATTGACAGCCTCCAGTTGTGGATCTCCTATCCGATTTGCACCAAAGATAATCACTGTCACTCTATGCTTCCAACTTAAAAGGAGACTCTTTTGGGTACCAAAGGCCCAAAAGAGGTTGGCCTTTGAGGTACTTAAAGATCTTCGACTCATTGAGATGGGAAGTAAGTGGAGTGACTTGATGTCGAGAGCACACACTTACAACAAAGGTAATATCAGGCCTTGAAGCTGTTAGATACATTAATGAACCAATCATAGATCTGTATAAATGAACATTCACGTAGATCGGATCATTGTTGGCTTTTGTTTTTGGAGCTTCATAGGGTGTTGTGGCAGTCCTGATACCTTCCATGCCGAATTTCTTCAACATGTCCCTCACATATTTATCCTGACTGATAAATATTCCATCCTGTTCTCTGAACTTGGAGACCCAAAAGAAAGTGAGCTCTCCCATGGCACTCATCTCAAATTCTCCCTTCATCGTGATCCTCGAATTCCCAACACCAAGCTTCTTTAGTGGATCCGAAAATGATGTCATCCACATACACTGCACAAGTATGATGTCTGTCGAGTTCTTCTTTCTAAAAAAGAGTTTTATCAATGGCACCTCTTCAGTAGCCATGCTTCAGCAGAAATGATGAAAGCCTAGCATACCAAGCCCTTGGTGCCTGATGAAGTCCATAGAGAGCTTTAACGACTTTGTAAACATGATTAGGATGATCTGGGTCTTCAAATCCTTTGGGTTGTGTGACATAAACTTCCTCTTCAATCTCTCCATACAGAAAGGCACCTTTAACATCCATCTGATATAACATGAAGCCCATGTAAGAGGCATATGCCAAGAAAATTCGAATGGCCTCTACTCTTGCAACATGTGCAAACACTTCATCATAGTCAATCCCTTCCTCTTGCCTGTAACCTTGAGCTACTAATCTTGCTTTGTTCTTAATCACCACACCCCGTGCATCTCTTTTGATTTTCATAATCCATTTAGTTCCAATAGCATATTTCCCATCTGGTAAAGGTACCAAGATCCAAACTTGTTGGTTCTCAAACTGTTGCATTTGCGTCTTGCATTGCCTCAATCCAGCTTGAGTCTTCAAGAGCTTGAGAGACACCGGTTGGTTCTACTTGGGAAAGAAAACATGCAAACAGACAATGCTTGTAGTCTGTGTGATTGTCTCTTTGCTGATTTGAGACATAGGAAAGAAAAGCAACCTGTCCAAATTTAGGGCTGAGATAGCCTTCGAGTTCTAACAGAGCTAGAATGTCTCCAATGATATTGGATCGAGGGTGAGAAAGTTGATTCTTTTAGAAGCAGTGGGGTTGACTTCAATGGTAGGTTCAAGATTCGTCACAGTTGGTACAAAAGTTGTGTCATAGGAAGGTGAGGAGAAAATGCTAGATTTGGGTTGATGATTTCCAAGATCTGAAGGACTTGGAAAGCGAGTATACGGTTCCCCAAAGTCTGTGGACACTCTAGTAGGAGTAGAGTAGTAGACGAGCTTTGCCAGATTGATGACGATGGGAGAGATCTGATCGTGTCGATGAAAAATGGTTTCCATCGACAGCCTCATTTGCAGGCTCCCCCACCTTTTCGCTTCAAGCTTAGCGCAAATTCTTGAGTCTGAAGCCTAGCAAGGTCCTCAGATAGTGTGATTCATCTTCACGCTAGAAGTATCTCTTGAAGAGTTACCGCAACATTGTTGGGGAGAAAGAGGCACAAGTATGGGATGTTCATCATCTTCAAATTCACTTCCAGTCAGGCATCCAAGGTACCTGCATTGTTAGTGGGATATTCTTGAGAGCTTGCACTTTGGTTAGCCATATGTCTAGTATACCCCGATAATCGTTAGGTAGTCGAGGTCAAAAGACCACACATGACCCTCTGTCCTTGAACGTTGGGCTTATCCTCCGGGTATCTCGTGTTCAACGTCTCCTCAATCTTCTTGGCGATAAGTTGTACACTCTATAAGCCTTGCTATTAGTCAATAACCCACAATATAGCCATCATCGACTTCTCATCGAACTTCCCCAACGGATCACAGGTGTTTAGAATGGTCACTTGACAACCAAAAGGTTTGAGGTAATGAATGACAGGAACCTTCCCAAAGAGAAGTTCATATGGTGTCTTGAGGTGAGGTCTAGTAATGGAGACCCCTGCAGCACATAGCAAGTCAGGCTGCCAACAGCTTCAGTCCAAAACATAGTGGGCAGTTGAGTCTCAAGCATAGATCTTGCGCCTCAATCAAGGTCCTATTCTTTCTTTCAGCCACCCCATTTTGTTGCAGGGTTCTTGGATTGCTATAGTCCCTCTTTATCCCTTTAGACCTACAGAGTTCTATAATAATGGCATTCTTGAACTCTGTCCCATTATCACACCGAATTCCCTTAACCTTCTTGTTCAACTGATTTTCAACGAGAGTGATGAAGTCTTTCAGACTGAGTTGTTTCATCTTTAGTTCTTAGAAAGAACACCCAGAAAATCGCTATAACCATCCGTGAGGACCAAACAATAGAACTTGTGATCAATGCTTCTGACTTGAGTTGGACCAAATAGATCCATATGTAACTGAAGAGGTTCGAGATGATGCTCACCGCAGTGACAGCTTTGTAGGATGCTCGTGTTGCTTCCCTTGTTGCATGCAACACAATTATGATCATAGGAGAACACTTTGGTGGGAAGACCTTCGACAAGACCCCTTTTGGAGAGAGTGTTTATAGTTTTGAAATTCACATGAGTCATTCTCCTATGCCATTTATTGGACTCATCCAATGATGCTTTAGCCAAACAGTGAGGTCACCATCAGGGTGAACTTCATTGAGGTTGAATGTGTATAGATTGTGAGTTCGAGGGACTCTCAGAATTGAGGTACCTTCTGGAAGCTTGAACTCTTTAGAAAGCACAAGACATTCATTTTCAGAGAAGAGTACCTTGTTCTTGGTGTCACAAATTTGTGAGACAGAGAACAAGTTGAAGTTCTAAAGCTCCCTAACATAGTACACATTCTCAAAGTTCAGAAGAGGTGTCTTGATTGTGCCTTTACCAGTAATTCTACCATCACTTCCACCAAAGGTCACATTCCCTCCTTCTTCAATATGAACAAAATTGTGCATCATATCTCTATTACCAGACATACTTCTTGAACAGCCACTATCAACAATACCAATATCTTTATGTTTAAGGGAATGATCCTATAAAAACAAACATATTTACAAAGGAATGTTAGTATTCCGAGGAGGCTCAAGTCATTGCTGACTTGAACCTGCCTTGTGGATCATTAGATTTAGGTATAGCAAAAGAGTAAGATCCACCATTGTTCTTGGGTTTCCATTGATAGTTAGGTCTTTTATTATTCCAAGAACAACCTGCTGAGG
Organism: Chrysanthemum makinoi; assembly: GCA_910596185.1. Classification (NCBI taxonomy): domain Eukaryota; kingdom Viridiplantae; phylum Streptophyta; class Magnoliopsida; order Asterales; family Asteraceae; genus Chrysanthemum; species Chrysanthemum makinoi. The sequence goes on from OU343224.1 coordinate 335,129,238, forward strand.
ACTTGACAGCAGTAACATCCTTTCCCATTATTTATAGAGTCAACATATGCAGGCCAATAACCATGTTTAAAGTATGGACTAGTGGGTCGCACATAAGGTCTATTAGGAGATTTCCAAGAAGGGTCGGGTTCTAGCTTGTGGGACATATGGTGGAATAATTTTAACATTGGTCCACACAGGTCTTGGTTTCTACTGAAGAGCACATGCACCTGATCTTTGCTCATGAAAATCACAATCCTTAATTAAATGAAATTTACTCCCGCAAACAAAACAAGTCTTCTTTTTGGAAGATGAATTCAACAAAGAAGATTTTCGATTACATGTAGAAGTATTTAAACCAGAAACATTAAAGGAATTATTTTTAACAGACAAATTATGCAAAGATGTAAAAGACAAGTCTTCAGTGGAAACAGGCTTGGAAGTTGATTCCTCGCAGCCTATCCTAGAGGGCTTGTAGATAGTCTTGGGTGCAGGCTTGGGAGTAGGCTCAGTTGAGGGCTTGGGAAGGTCTGACTTATCACTTGGATCACAGCTGTAAGTAGATCCTTGATCCGATGAATTGTCACTTGTCGCTGAGAAAGAGACAAAATCATAAGATGAAGCATCGTTGTCTGGCAAGTCTTTGACTTTTGCCATACGATGGTGTGATCCATCAAAGTCAACAGTGATAGACAGGTCAGTGGGCATGAATTCACCTCTAATAGGTCCAGGGACAACATGCAAATCACCTTCCTTTCTAAAATGTTCTAAGCCCGCAGTGTAGATTTACGCCCACATTCCTAGCTTCCAAACCTACATACTTTTGAAAACCTAAACCTATTCCAGAGTTCACTGACTGACTACTATAGAGTTCTTTAGCTAGATTGTCACCTGATATCAACCATTGTTTATGTCTAGCTATTTCCTCAACAAGTTTCTCTTTAAGCTCTAGATTCTCAAGTAATAGTATCGACTTTTTCCTTTTAGTGCGTTTCAAGTTCATGTTTGCAATATCTAGATCAAATTGAAGCACCTTAATCTTTTCTTCATAAGCAATCTGATTCTTTTGAAACCAAACCTTTTGTCTTTCTAATATTTTAACTAAAGTTTATAGGCTTCATTATCAACATAGCATGCATTGTATCTAGGTTTCATAGTATCATAAGCTTCTTTTAGTTCATTGTATCTCTCACTACAACCAAATATACAGTTGTGTACCAGAGAAAGACCCATGAAGGCAAACTGATCATGCCTATCTTCTGAAGTGCACCTTGCCAGTAGACCAAGCTTCTCAGATCAGCAGCTTCCTCATTCACGGTTCATGAGCAACCCGTTGACCTGTTCATCCAAGGTGACTAGAGCCGGTGCTAGCTCCTTTCTAATTTTGCTGATAGGTATTGTAGCTGGTACTCTCTCCACTCTTCCTGTCTTTGCATTCCTTTGAGAAATGACCCATCTGGTGGCAAGAGAAACACTTGACCTTTCTCCTGTCAAATCGAGATGGATCCTTTCCCTTGAATCCAAACTTCCTTCCTGACTTCTCTTCAAACCTCTTGATATCTACTGAAAGCATGGGCACTTGCCATTTCAGCCATCTCTCCATTTCAAGTGGGTCCACTTGGTCAAAGTCTTCATATACCAGATGCTGCTGAGTGTCATAATCGGCAACAAAGGAGTGAAGGACATCCTCCAATATACTTCCAGTCTTAGCTTGAGGATGAGAAGGAGTGGGACGATAGGATGATGATGGTAAATAAGATGGACTTGAAGCATGCATCATCATATTCGAGTGGGATGTCCCAACAAAGGCGAATGACCGAGGAGGTTGCACGGTAGGGAGATCCGACATCGTGTTCAAGAGATCGAGTTTGTTGTATAGCTCGTCAAAAGTGAGCATGTCCACCCCACCTTTAGCTTTCAGGGCTATACTCACATGCAACCAAGATGGAGGCAAAGATCGAAGGAACTTAGAGTTGCTATCATCATTGTCGCTTTGCATTCACCTGGTTTAGTGACTGAATCTTGTGAAACCTTTCGTATCCCTTGTGGATACCCTCTTCTTCATAAATATTGAACTCTTGGAAGTGTTGTCTAAGCATGGACTTCCTCATTCTTCGGGACTCTTCATTACCACCAAACCTAGCTTTAAGAGCCATCCAGATGTCCTTTGCATCAACCATGTGGTGAAAATCACCTAAGTGATCTTCGGAATTGATTGAAGGAGGATGGTTCTTACCTTGCTCTCTTTGCACGTACCAAAACCTCTTCGCAGTTTTGGGAGGAGCAATGGTGAACTTACCATCAAGATCTGATGGTCTTCTTTAGGTCGTTGCCATTTTTACTATCTCCCATAGATTCCAATCAATATTGGAGATCCAGTTCTGCATCTTCATTGTCCACAGATCATATTCTTCCTTCTTCGGATAAGGAAACTTGCCACACTGTTGGAGAGACTCAGTTGCTGCATAGAGGTGGTGTTTTTGATGATGTTGTTGTTGTTGGTGTTTGTGACATCTGATTCATCATCGCCTGCGGTGCATTGTGAATAAGTGTTTTGGTTGTATGTGGGTGAGGAAAATAAGGTTCTCAGTATCGTAGAGACTCTCCCGAGGCTCATACCACTTGTTGAACGCTTTCACGACGTTGTACCACCTCGACCTTGAAAGATCTAGCACTCGCGGATCGTTAGTGTTGCCTATGTAATCATAAGCAAACTAATAGAAAATCTCTACAACTCGTGTTCTAAAGCGGAATGTAAACACAAGTTGTTATCACTAAGAACACTTAGATCCTCTATGGATCCTTTTATTCACTGAAACTCTATGTTTCGATTTTGTTTTCTTTATTACAAACTATATGGTTCCTTTTATATACAAGGAACCCTAATCTCTTACTACCCAAACGAACTAACATCTTTGCATGCATTTAATGTCTAATACATTAAAACAACTATGAGCAAAGATAATAATACCCATGCCGACCTTCGCGCTTAAAAGATAATAATGAGTTTAGCATTTAATTCATAAGGCGCATGATGATCCTAGTCACTTTCACTCTTCAAAGCATACATGGCAACGCTTGTACTTTTCAAGAGAATCACTTCTTCACAGAACTCGCTTCTACTTCGCAGAAACCTTCTAAAGAATGACAATAGAGTCCTACTTCACATAATTCCCAACAGAAAATGATGAAGAAATTCAAGAAGTCGAAGAAGTGAAAAAAAAGAAACAACCGAATAAAGCGGAAAATCTGGACGGCCGGCGAAGACGGCTGGCTAAAGCTGGTTCATATCTCGACATGTAGAGTCGTTGGGAATGAACAAAGTAGAGATAATTTTTGGAAACGAATTCTTGAGCATTTCAAGCAAAATGTGAAAGACACAAATAGATCTTTTCATGCCTTGAACACAAAGTGGAAAACTATGAACGGCGAAATGGGTGTCTTTAATGGGCTATACATCCAACAAGTAAATTTTAAACTTTTTTAATTTTATACTTTTATTAATTTATACTTTTTACTATTATAATTGTATATTTGTATGAATTTATAATTATTACTTTTATAATTGTAGAAACGATTCGGTGAGAGTGGGTGTAGCGATGTTAACGTGATGACAAATGTTATGGCCGATTACAAGACCAAAACTGGCAAGACATTTACTCATATTGATGCATGGGACGTTGTTAAGCAAGAAGACAAATGGTTGGAACAACCAGATATAGCTCAAGGATCTACCTCTCATTCTCGACAAAAGAAAAAGTCGTCGGAATCCGCCCACTACGAGTCCGGAAGCAATGAAAACAACACTGTGCTTCCTGATCTGAATGTCGACAACACTCCTACGCGGAAAAGAAAAGGCAAAAAGGCCGAAACCGAGTCATCGACAATAAATAGTGTAGCTGTTTCCTTCGACACATACACAACAAATAAGACACAACTATTGCAGGAGGCGGTGGCTACAAAAGTTGTAAAGAATAAAATGGTAAAAGTTATTGGCACAAAAATGACTTTAATGGAAGAAAAACATATGCGCTAAGTTCTATAATGAACCGCATTGATCACATAACCGACCCAGTATATTAACGCTCATTCTTGAAAAAACGTGAAATTTCGCAAGAAAATATGGATGGAATTGCAATTTTTAGATTAAGTATTAAGTTTATGTAATTTAAAAAAAAAATGTATGAGTTAGGCATGGTTGCCACTAAAAAACTATTGTTAGGTATGAGATTGGTATGAGGTGAGTTGGAGGGATATTATTGGTAGATGACTAGACATGAAAAAAAGTAATAGACATGGTTGCCACCACCCTTATACTCTTTTACAACTTTTATTAACAATTTACTTTTGAAAAAAAAAAAAAAAAAAAAAAAAATGTTTTGAAAAACCGGTTTTGGAAATACCATGTGCGCCCCATGTATTTACCTACCCGTCCCCCACTCAATCATATGTCTCGTCCCTCTTTTTGTCTCCTCTCTAACTCTCTCACACACAAATAATACTCTCATTTCTCTCTCTTCTCTCTCTCTAATATCCGGCGAACTAAAAGTCTTTCCGGCGTCTTTTCCGGCCACGCACCACCAGATATTTTCACCCCATATACCAAACGATAGATCGGAAAAAGGTGATCATTTTAACATAGGGAATGCGCGGTATTTCTCACCGACGCGCCCTAGATCTAAAGTTGTAGATTCGGTTTTCGTAATGGTATATGGGTTGATGTTGTTGTTGGTCTAATGAGGTGATGACAGAATTTGGTTGTTTTTTAGCTAAGGTGTAACGGTCCACAGCGTATGAACCGGTCTTGTGGACGAAAATACCCTTGGTGTTACATAGATTTTAGGAATATTGGGGCGGGCCTTTGATGTTCAGGTGACAACTGGCTTTTTTTATCCAACTTCATTTCGAGTGAAGTAATAAAAGGTCAATACGCTATCTAATAATTTGTACAGTTTGAACATTTTTTACTGTTTGAACTTTGAACATTTCTAGCCGAATATGGATTCAAGAATGCTTTATTTGGTAAACTTGATCTTTTTCATACATTAATTTCTTAAAAAAAATGACAGGTTGGGTGAGTTGAAAAACTTATCAAAATGGTTGTTTTAGTAGTGGCTGGCTGGGTTGGGCTGGATTGACCACAAACATTTTTTTAGTCCGTCTTTTATGAATACTTAAATTTTGGCGTATAAGTTTTGAGCCATGGCAGTTGGAAATGGTATTTTTGAGCCATGGCTGTTGGAAATTTTTTTTTGAGCCAAATGGACGGAAAAGTGAGATCAAATCTCACTTTGCAACATTCGGGTTTGAGCCTAAAAATTTTCCGAGGTGATGATGATTTTTGAGCCCTAAATTTTTCCGAGGCGATGATGAAAACTGAATGGACGGCAAAGTGAGATAAAATCTCACTTTTGCAACATTTGAACTGAGCCTCAAAAAATTTCCAGACTACGTTTTTTTTTTTAGTTTTAAAACTGATTCGAAAAAAAAAACTTGTAAAAAGGTTATATACTTTATTCAGTAAAAAAGTAAAAAAAAACCTTACTTTTATAAAAGAAATAAAAGAGTAAAAGTAAAAAAAAAAAAACTTGTACAAAAAAAGTGACAAAAAAAAAAAGTAAAAGAAAAAAAAAAAAAAAAAGACTTGTACATAAAAACAGACAAAAAAAATAATTTCTTCAATCATTGGCACGGAAACCAATGTCCCAATGATTGGGAGGAGAAAGAAACCCCCAACACCTTCTAAAATTTTTATTTCTAAGGGTGCAGGGTTAGTAGGACCCATAAAAAAGGGATACACTATTGGAACCCTCCATATGATGTCAAATCATATGGAATATTTCATTTGTCCCCTCACTTTTTCAGATACAATTTTGCTTCCATTCAGTATTTCGATGCTTTTAAGCGTTTGGTTTATTAAACTTTATATTTATCTGTTCGCATTTTCGCGCTTTATAAACTTGATATGAACAAAATTATAAAAATAAAAAAAAAAAAAAAAAAAAAAGGAAAAAAACTAGGGGGGGTCAATCTAAAAAACTAGGTACCGTCCTAATAACCCAGCCCCATAAAAAATCAATTTGTTAACAACTTTAACATAATAGGCGAGTATCTGTGCCTAGCGGCATCGGTTTCTAGCGGCAGACAATTAACGATATGCGATATTGTGGTAAGTGTTTTGTATATCGTTCAAAATAGAACGTGAAAAAGGATGAAAATGTAATTACAAACAGTTGTAACATGTGATAATTAAACTCTAGCAAAAATTCTTAACATGTATCAAACAACATATAAAAATAATTAACGAGATTCAAAAATAGAACATTACATCCCCACACGTACGGAACATCTCTGCCGTAACTCACCTCGTTGAACTTAAAACCCGATGTCTAGCTTCGATAAATAATCTTGTATAGCTATATGTATGAACCATATGTACAAGCTATATGATTCAGTTTTTGCTCTAATATATTTTTAACATCTTGTCACATATTTCAAAAAATAAAAGACTTTTTTTTTTCTATTTAAAAATTAATTATGGTTCACAATCCCAAAAATATAAACTTTCCTTTCAAAGGTTTCAAAAAATTTAAATTTCAAAAATTCGAAAAATATAAGACTTAACAGAACATTTAATAATTTTACAAAAAGTTTTGGTAGTTTTTGAATTTTTTCAAACATTTGAAACCTTTTATAAAGTTTGAAACTGTTTAAAAAAATCAAAAATCTATAAAAGTTTCCTAAAGCTACTATAAAAATGGTTAGAATAAGCTAATAAGGTAGTCAATTGCTTCTGGTCGAAGACATAAAACTTAATAGTGACACCTCTTGAAATTAATGTATATTAAAAAGATTTCAATTTTCGCATAAATGAAGAAATTAAATGCACGCATAAAGATCGGCATAACCATAAGTTTAACAAACTACAAAATTCTTGAAATTTCAAAAATTCCAGAACTTCTAAAATTTGCATAATGGAATACCCAACTAAATTTGCTTAACAAATTTCACACAATAATTTTTTCAATCATTGGCACGGAAACCAATGTCCCAATGATTGGGAGGAGAAAGAAAACCTGAACACCTTCTAAAATTTTTCTAAGGGGTGCAGGGTTAGTAGGACCATAAAAAATCAATTTGTTAACAACTTTAACATAATTTAGAAAAATGTTGAGTTTTGACTTCTTATGCGTCTATTAATTTTATTTGAATTATGTTAGTGAAAAGTTATCTTTATAATATATGAAAACTTGCTAATTAATTGTTTTATACGTTTATTGGTTGACTAAACAAGTTAAACTTGTGATGGATCATAATTTTTTATTTAACGGGAAAAAAAAGGGTTTGCAACTTTTAAAACCGAAGCTTTTGGTTTCGTGTTTTGGTTTTACTAAAAACCGCTCCATTCCCACCCCTCTTTTTTATAAGCACATCAGTTTATACTATGTGTGTTTCTTGTTAGGATTTTAGAACAAGTTAACCAATTAATCTTTACGAGTACGCAGCGGATAAGGATCTATTATTTGCAATTAGGTTAACCACGTAATTAATAAACAATTGATTAATACAATAATTAATAAATAAAAAAGATAAAAGAAACCCTAACCTTTCGTGGCTATTTGAACGCAAGTGAAACGGACAATAAAACCAATACAAAACTAAGCACCTTAAATAGATGTCTCAATGAGTATCACACACAAACCCGATAACGTATACGTTCGATATATGGCTAGTCGAGAATGTAATAATAAAACCCAATCAACAAATTGATCACTTGAATATTACTCAAACAAGAAAACCACCAAAGACCTTTGCTAGTTTCTGTTCGAGAACCAAACTGCCCGATGAGCAAGTTCAACACCATCCGATATCGTACAACATATGTCCGATATATACATGATCCTACTGTCCTATATCTAACCATCAAACAGGAGGAACATAGACCCTCTTTGCATTCTGGTCGCATGGAACTTTAGCAAGGAATCAACAAAACCAAATCTTCATTGTTATGCATGTATACGTATATATATATATACTATGACATATGCATGCATTCAATATAGTTTTCTCTTATGATTAGTCAAATATTTCGTCACATGCATGAGGTGTAGGATGTATATTAGTCGTGATTTTTTGATGGGGTATGTTTGCTTTTATAGCAAACTTAACCGACCTTCATATTTGATCACATCTAGGGCTACAAGGCAAAAACCCAATCATCCTCGTTTACCTCTCTTGCCCGATCAGTGGATTCACAAGGCCCATGGCTGTCCAAACCGACCCAATCAATAAGCTTTAAAGCCCATGGGTCGTTATCAATAATCGGGTAAACTTGCATGCATGTAACGGGTATATATTCAAGTATAAATATTACGTTCAACACGTATACTCGTGTTTATCGTGTGTGCCCCCATCGGCTCACACACTCTTAGTCGTTTTATCGTGTTTAAAACTCCCACAAACCAACATTTCTGGTGTATCTAAGTGGCTTCTCAATAACCACGTCGTTACGTGATATTATAACTATTTGGGTTTACTTTTTGGTGCACCTAGAACTAGAAGTGGCATCTCAATAAGCACATCGCTACGTGATTTTTAAGTGACTGGTTAAGTTATAAAATGAACAATCCCAAACACCTGCCAAATATGGATATTATACAAATCTATCTTTCTTTAGGGGCAGTTTATATGGACCCTCCTTACAAGGGGGGTTTTCAATCATTGCACGCATTGAAGAATTGTACTGTGTATATCGTGGTGTTGTACTATATGCTTCGCGGGTTATACGGTTGAGTCATAAGGGGTTTGTATAACATGACCCTTTTCTTTAATCTACACAGATCATCCGTACATTTCAAATCATATTATTTAGATGCTTCATATTAAAAATTACATGATTGAATCGTTTAAGTTAACTTGGACTTGGATTTTTGTTTAGTACTAGTATATATTAGCACTACAACTCAACAAGATGTATAACCTTTGCTGACTGAAGAACGCCAGCATTAACTTTACTGAATGAAGAGGTTTCTAGCTATTACTGGCCGAAAACATGTCGCTATATAGTTTAAACTAGGAAAATACTCACCTCACCTTTCTCCCAATAATTCAAGAAGTAGTTGATGTAAGTCGAGCTTTGAGCTTTATAAATTAATAATAGCATAATTCTAAAAGGAAATGAAATAAGATATTATGTGCATTAAAACACAAATTACATTATTTTTTTCAATGTTTTTGTTTGGCTACTAATTAAAATCAGTGTTCTGAAAATGAAGGGGTGGGGGGCACTCTCATGTGGTCCATTTGGAACTTCTGAAATCTCTTGATCTTCTCTTCTTGTCCTCCTAAGAAGGCGGCGATTTGGGATTCCATTGTCTTACAATCGTTTTGTGGATTTCCTTTAGAAATCCTTTTTGTAATCTTAGCTGGGCAGGTTGGTTGAAAAACCCCAGAACTTTTATAACTTCTATGTAATTTTTCTCTAGCTTTTGCTAGCTTTTTTATTTCATCTGCCGTTAAAAAAAAACCAGTGTTCTGAAAACCAAAATCATACATCAAATAGTTTTATTGGCATTCAAGAGTCAAAATCGAATAATGAGAATTGCTCTTTTATTCATTCTCTATGGGGCAATTCCAACTGTGACTTCACAGTAAAAAAATCACAAGGCAACTCGGGTGGTATAATTGGCATTTGGAATGCCTCTATGTTTCGAAAACATAGGGCAATTGCTGATGAAGATGGGTTTCTTGCAATTTATGGAGAATGGTCCAACATGGGAATTGCTTGCCTCATGATCATAGTGTACGCTCCACAAGACATTTCCAAAAAGTGTGTGCTTTGGAATAGGCTTTGCAACCTGATTCTTAGTTTCCATGATATGGTCATTGTGCTCGGGGACTTCAATGAGGTACGTTACGAAAATGAAAGATTGGCTACTTTGTTTTGCAAAAAGGGTGCTTCTCTTTTTAATAACTTTATTACCAACTCTAATCTGGTCGATCTCCCTATGGGTGGTAGAAAGTTCACTCGAATGAACAAATTTGGTACTAAGTGGAGTAAGATTGACCGTATTTTTGTCTCTCATCATTATATATCTAAATGGCCCAATTCTCAACTCATTGCGCTTCCTCGTGAACTCTCGGATCATTGCCCATTAATCTTAAAATCACACTCTTTGGACTATGGCCCTATTCCTTCTAAATTCTTTAACTCTTGGTTACTTAATGGTGATTTCCCTTCTGTTGTCTCACAAGGCTGGTGTGATTCTCATAATTCTAACAACATTCCAAACAACACCTTACATCCATCCATAGTCTTAAAGTGTAAACTTCAAAACCTCAAAACTTGCATCAAAACGTGGAGGTCAAATTCAGGTGGAAAAAAAGAAAATTTGATCTTTGAATTGAAAAATAAAATCTTGTTTCTTGATCTAAAAGCCAAAAATGGGGGACTATCTATGACCGATATTGAGAATCGTCTATCTCTTATGAAACAACTTGATGATTTAGAACATTTGCTTAGACTTGATCTCTTGCAAAAAGCAAAGATAAAATGGGCCATTGAAGGTGATGAGAATTCTAAATTTTTTCATGGGATTGTCAATAATAAATTCTCTCGCTCCAGAATTAATGGTATCTTTGTTAATGGCCAATGGGTGACGAATCCCCTGCTTGTAACCGATCATATCTACAATTTTCATAAATCAAAATTCCAGAACACCTCAACCTTTTGACCTCGGTTCACTAGTAGCCTTTTTAAAACCCTTTCTGCTTTTGAATCTTCACTTCTTGATGCCCCTTTTACTTCTATCAAAGTAAAAAATTTGGTTTGGGATTGTGGTAGTAGCAAAGCCCCGGGGCCCGACGGGTTTACTTTTAAGTTCATCAAAGAGTATTGGGACACCATTGGTTCAAATTTCATTGATATGGTTAAACGATTTGAAATTGATGGCTTTATCCCGAGAGGTTGTAACTCATCTTTTGTGGCTTTGGTTCCAAAAATAAATGATCCTCTTCACATCAAAGATTATCGACCTATTAGTCTCATTGGTTGTCAATACAAGGTCATTGCTAAGATCCTTGCCAATAGACTTCAACAAGTTGTTCATTCTGTGGTTAGTGATGTACAAACGGCGTATGTCGAAGGTAGACAAATAATTGATGGGCCGCTAATTGTAAATGAAGTCATCTCATGGGCTTCAAAAAAGAAAGAACATCTTTTCATTTTAAAGGTTGACTTTGAAAAGGCTTTTGACTCCCTTGATTGGAAGTTTTTGGATCATATAATGGAACAAATGGGTTTTAGCTGCAAATGGAGAATGTGGATTCGTGGTTGCCTGAATTCGGCTTATGCTTCGGTCCTCATTAATGGTTCCCCCACCAAAAAATTTAAGATTGAAAAATGGTTAAGACAAGGTGATCCACTCTTTCCTTTTCTCTTTATCTTTACGGTGGAAGCATTACATATTATACTAGAGGAGGCAAAATTAAGAAACATCTTTAATGGAGTCAAAGTAGGCCAAAAAAAATTGATATTTCACATCTCCAATTTGCGGATGACGCTCTTATAATGGGTAAATGGTCTCTTGATAACGCCAAAAACCTTTGTCGAATCTTAAAATGCTATCATTTGGCTTCTGGTTTGGAAATAAACTTCTCCAAAGCAAATTTTTTGGTATTGGTGTCTCCCATAGTGAAACCCAACATTTTGCTTCCGTGTTGAGTTGCCAACCATCCACCCTCCCATGCACTTATCTTGGTCTTCCTATTGGAGCCAATATGAACAAAGCTCGCAATTGGGAACCAATAATTGAGAAATTTCATAATAAGCTCTCATCTTGGAAAGCTATAAATCTCTCTTATGGTGGAAGATTTACACTTATAAAATCGGTGCTTGGGGCCCTTGGCGTCTACTTCTTTTCTCTCTTTAAAGCCCCTAAAGGCGTGCTTTCATACCTTGAAAAGTTGAGGCGTAACTTCTTTTGGGGAGGCACTTTAAATTCAAATAAAATGGCTTGGATAGCATGGAATAAGGTTTGTTCACCCCTTATGTGTGGCGGTCTTGGTATTGGTAGCCTTCGTGCTTGTAACTTAGCGATGTTGACAAAGTGGTGGTGGAGGTTTCTTCATGAGTCCAACACCTTATGGAAAAATGTTATCACATCAATTCACGGTGAAAAAGGAGGTTTGTTTTCAAGAAATCTTCCAACAACTTCAAGCAGCCAATGGAACACAATTAGCACCTTAAATAAGCTGCTTTCCCAGGTAAACATCAACTTACAATCAATTTTTGTTAAAAGGGTTGGAGATGGGATGTCTACTGTTTTTTGGAAGGATGTTTGGATTGGTGAAACCCCTTTGTCTGATCGTTTTCCACGATTATTCGCCCTTGAGTCACTTAAAGATTGTAGTGTTGCTGATAGATGTAATCTCAACTTTGGGCCTTTTACACGTAATTGGGCTTGGCGCAGGAATGTAAGAAGTGGGCCAGAACAGTCACAACTGATCAACCTACTGGATTTACTCAAAGACTTCTCCCCTGTTCCCTCCCCTGACTCGTGGACCTACTGTGTCAACACCACCAAATCTTTCATCGTCTCTTCTATGAGAAAACATATCGACGCCTCTCTCCTTCCATCTCAAAGGCCACCAATCAGATGGAACAAAACCATTCCCATAAAAGTAAACATTTTTTCATGGCGGCTCTGTGTTGATCGACTGCCCACACGTTGTAATTTAGACAAACGGGGATTGGACTTGGATTCTATAAGATGCCCGATGTGCAATGATGATCTAGAAACTACACAACATGTTTTTGTTGAGTGCTCGGTGGCAGCTTACCTATGGAATATGATCTCAGTTTGGTGTGGCTTCAACAATTTCCCGTCCACGTTGGCTAATTTAATCAGTTGGAGTGATACAACCACCCTAAGTCCTGCCATGAAGACTTGTTTTGATGCGGTTGTTCAAACTACTTTTTGGGTCATTTGGAGATACAGGAATCGTGTTTGCTTCGACTTGAAACCTCCGAGAAAGGATACGTTAAGCGAATAAATCAAACTATTATCTCACTCGTGGATTATGCATACGATAAACACTCCGGTTCCCGGTTGGTTAGATTGGATAGTTAACCCTTATCCACTTGTAGCTTAACTGTATTTTCATTTTCTTTTTCCTTTCTTCCCTCTAGCTTCTTGCTAGAGTGTTAATAAAATTGCCGTTAAAAAAAACGACTAAAAGCCTAAACCACTTGACATGATAAAAAGTAAATATATAAACTTAAGGTGGAATTTCATCTATATCCTTGTAAAAACTTCAAATTACGTCAATATCCTTGCAAATATTCTAATTACATCAATATCCTTTCAAAACACAAAAATTAACAAATATGTCCAAATATAAAAATAAATTATAACTAAATTACTTAAATCTTTTATCTTCCTTGCTAAATGATAAATAACATAACAAATTACATTTATGCCCTTGAATCTTAATCAAATAAATCAATCCCCATTTAATCAACTGCCCATTTCGTCTTCAACTAGTCTGCAAGTTCCATCCTAATTACACAGTTGCAAATTGTTTCACTATATTTATTTGGGTCATTATTATTATTATAATATGTAACAAGTAGAATCGATGTACTCAAACATCCATGTGTCGAACACTTACTCATTTTTGTATTTGAAATTGTTATTTAATATTTTATTGTGGTGATAAAAGATACATTCGTCTTGTACTTAGTATTCTTATGAATCATGGTTTAATAAGCTTTCAATTTAGTGATTTTGAGTAATGTCTTTTAATTGTTAAGTGTTGAAGAGAAGGGTAAAATAGTCATAGAAATTATTAAATTAGAGTTTCAAATATAAAGACATTTAATTTATTTAAAGTTTAATTGTGTATTTGGGTAATTTTGTGAATTTTTTATGTTTTGAAAAAATATTGATGTAATTGAAAATTTTATAAGGATATTGATGTAATTTAGAGTTTTTGCAGGGACATAGATGAAATTCTCCCTAAACTTAATGCCAATTCAATAATGCATCATATCTTTTGCAATTAAATATCACAAACAGAATATTCAATTCTAGAATACTTCGGCTTTGCTGTAATCGTTGGATTTGACTATAAAGATTCAACTCATTTAAATATTACATGCCTAGATAGAACTATAGAATTAAAAGACACTTAATTAGTTCCAATAATAGAGGGATCACGGCTGTTTAAGAAAACGTAGGTCAACTTCCCACTCTTTGATTTGTATCTACGTGCTTAGTTTTATTCCAAAAAAAAACAAACAAAACTCGAGTTTTTTTTTTCGTAAACATTTTATGGTTATACTTTCATCTTGATCATAAATCATAATCAAGACTTGTTGTCTTGAACGATTAACAGTATAGGTTAGAACACAAATGACTGGTCAAGTAAATCATGTAATTATGTTAAAGCTTAAATTAAACGTGATCGAGGAAAATCTGCCGAGAGTTTGGTTGAACACCCTCTTCACGATCAGTGTATTTATGATACTTCGTTTTTGCAAGAGAAAAAATTAGTTGTGTTTAAATTAAATGTGCAACCAGCAAATCATTCGCAACAATACATAATCGTTATTGTTTTTAGTTTTAACTTTTTTTATAATAACAATTTTACTCTTAACTAATTAACTACAACTTTTTGAAATTTGTAATAATAAATTTAAGTAAGAGATCAGATTTTCTTATTCATTTTTAGTATTGATCAATTAAATTGAAACAATCGAAAAAATAATAAAATAAAAAAAAAAATAAAAAAAATAGACAACTAAATTGAGAGGGATAAAGTATAAAAATTGAGAAATAAAATGTTTACATGCTAACTCGAGAAACCCATTTTATTATGCATGAACTAAAAGTTATGAGAGGTAACTTGAACATAACATTTATATATTGCAAAACATATAATGCAATAATGCATTTTGCTTATATTTATTTTTTCTTTCGAAATCACTAATCTTTATGCTTCATTTAGATATCTGTACATGTGTATTTAGGATAATTGATCCTACGTCAAATGGATAAAACAGAATGTATAGTTCCACTTTTCTATTCTTCATGTGACCATCACCTCTATTTTAGTATGATTTTAGCTTAGTTGTTATGTTCTAGATTCTTTAATCACATTGTTTCTATTACTATATATATTAAAAGACATTTGAAACGACGTCACTTCACTTCACTTCACTTGGCTTTGAAACGACGTCACTTCACTTGGCCCAATCACCTGGGCTGCTATACATGTGCTGGCCTGCTATCTCTTTGTTATACATTATGCTTTCACTTTCTACACTTTCTAAAAGCTTCTACACCCACCGCCACACACACCGTTTCTTAAAACTTCTTATCTAAAACCAGATCCTTGCTAGCAGTTCGATTTCAAGGGGCGTCGTGATAAGAGATGATGATGTTCATGTTGAAGTCGGGTTGTAGCAGTGATAAGAGTTTGCAAAAGACCGTTTTATATATGTATTATTACTTCGCTTCAGCGGATAAGATCACAAGCACATCGGTTGAATCAAAACCGCCATAGATCATCCAAGTTTCTAAAGTTTGCGGTAAACGACTTTCCTTCGCTGGGAGGTTTTCTGCGTTCTCTTTTGGTAACCGATCTTTCTTCCCCAAAGTTATCGGTTAGTGGATGTTTTTTGTGAGTGTGTTAATTGAATGAGTATTTGGTTCCAGCTGTTCTTGGTGACTCTTTTTTGGGCTTAATAAGCTTTAAAAAAAAGGTATATGTTGTTACGTTTCAGGGTAGATTATTTTTGGTGTTTCTAAAAAGTGTTTTTTACTTTTGTTTTTAATTAAAACTGTTTTTAGAAACGATTTATATTTTTTAGTTGATTTGGTGTTTTTTATGCCCTGTTTTATGTGTGGTTTGATTAAAGGATATATATTTGAAATGATTGGTGTAACATGATTCTGTGTGGTATGATTTCTAGGGTTACCTGAATTGTTTTATGATATTCGTGATTTCTAAAAGGGGGCGGCTAACTTTGTTTGGCATTAAAATGGTAATCGGTTGAGTTTTGAAAGTTAAGGTCTATTTCTTTTGGTACACCATGAGGATTGTATTGCTTTCTTGCAGCTGGAATATGATGGGTCAAAGCGGCATGTATCTTGGCAGGGCATCGCAGTTAAATTAGTGTTTGTAGCCATGGCAGGTTTGCGTACCCAGTTGCTTTGCACGTTTGATGTGTGCTAGATGTATGTGTCACAGGATCTTTCATGATCTTTCAACGCTACGCGGAGTGGCTGTGGTACTGATTGTCAGAAGTTGTGATGACTGTTTGTAGATTTTGAAAAAATGGTGAACATTCGCAGCCTGGCAAGGCAAATCACTAGATTTGCAACCGCTACGGATGTTCTCCTTTTTTTTATCCTGAACATATTGTTGTTCTGTTTTTGTGCGATGTAGTGGTGGGCTGTGATGATTGATCGATGTTGATTCAAATGATATTGGTTAATCGAGGTCTGAGCCATCAGTTGGCGGGGCAATGACTAGATGGCATGATAGCAAATTGCTATTGTGCAACCACGTTCTTTGCAGCCATGTTGGACCGATGATCCCGTTGACCATTTTCCGTCTACAAATCTGAGCCTAATGATTAGCTGTATAACTTTTGGGTATGTATTGTAATCATCTTCAGTTACGTTTTTTGTGGAAATGAGGTTCTAGGAGTGTTTCAGATATCACGCCCCACATATGTTCTGTGGTTGCGGCCATTCCATGCAATTTGCAACCGTTCAACGAGTATGGTTCAGAGTGTTTCTGACATCATTTGTCAGATTACGCCAACCTACTATGACATTTGTAATAGGAATTTTTTGAACCCGGTAAAATTATAAACCTGAGCGTTTTATGATGCTTTTGAGATTCATTATTGTTTTTTCTGCTGAAAGTCGAGATTTATGGTCTCGGGTTGCATATACTTTCTACTTATCCTTATTCAATGACATCAATCCTTTTGTGGGCGCTATCCATGGCATGTTGCAATCGGGAAAATAACGGCGGAGGCTGCACAAATAGTAACACCAGGTCCAAATATCCTTCTTATTAGTATTTTGAATCAGCTTTCTTATTCCCGTTGTGCTGTGAGGCAATGATTATAATGATCTGACTTTTTTTTGGTCTAGGGAATACTTACCGATACCTATATCTTGGCGGTGCAGCCTAGGCAGCGGTGTGGTTGCGGACATGCCAGCATTTGGTTTAGCCATTATGCATACAGTTTTGTATTTTTTGGACATAATCTGGTGAGGCATGGGCTTTGTAAAGGCTGACATTTTCAGAAACTTGGCCAGCCAGGCTACTTGGTTTGTAGCCACGGCGGATATATCCTGTTTTTCCAGGTTTGTTCCTTATCCACATCTGATATTTTTGGCACCTAATTCAATGGCTGTCGTTTTAGGGTGCCTGACGAGCCATACTTTCGCTGACGTTGTCTGCTTATGAGGTTAATGCCATCGGTATTTATAAGGCTGTGATGAGTTTACACGGGCTACGGAAAAGTTGTGATTGTCCGGAACCTGGCTTAGCAGCCTATATGGTTTGCAGCCAAGCCGGACGTATCCTCTTTTTCCGTGTAACTTCCCTATCGAGCGATATGGGATATTATAGACGTAGCGTGTTGAAACCACAGTTCTTTATATTGTTGCCTAAGTAGTATAAGTCTTTAAAAATGTTTACATAATGTGAAACGAGAAAGGGAAATTATTAAAATGTTAAATATATAATATTGATCTTAATTATAGGTTTCTGTTGTAATAACCTTTTGACATGCCCACAAATGCATACCCCATATATGCAAACGTGTCTGAAAATACAGCCATTTAAATTTTCTTTTTGGGTATACATGCATTCTGTTAAACGTTTTTATTCCTGTTAGTTGTACACCCGAAAGCAACATTTGTCTCACAGATTCAGATAGAGGTGAATTGGTGTAGACGGACAAGATAGTGACCAGAAATCGGTACAAGAAAAGAACAGACTTGGTACGAAATGCGAGGTAAAAAACAACACCTTCAATTTTTTGGTCATTTCATATGTTTTTTACAGCGTCCAAAAAAAAATAAAATTAGACGCTTTTTATTTAAAGGTTTATTGATTTAATGTGTGGAATTGAGATTACCCACACGTAGGCAGGGCAAGTTGCTACCTTTAAAGGCATCACGACTTACTCAACTTTGTCAACTGTTTAAAATTATAAATCTGATCCTTTTATGATGCTTTTGAGATCGTTATTGTTTTTCACAGGCCCGAGCAAGAATTTTTCAGCTTTGTTCTCTCAAAGAAACTGATTCGTCTCACAAACCGTTAGAAACTGAGTTGCATTGTCGGTAGCAGGGGCATGTGTATAAAATGGTGACAAAGAACTGCTCATGTTCAGGCGGGCGACGTGTTGCTAATGAGGATTGGTGCAGATGTTTAATTGCTATCCTTGATTTTTGGTGCAGATCCTAACGAGAAATGCAACGCATGCTTATTTCCAACTAATTGGAGATTTTTACCTTCCAATTTGATGAGGTATGTTAGAATATAGAATATAGATATATGATTTTTTATGTTGCCATCAACCTTTGAACCAATAATTCCTTCAGGATGTGCAATATAAATTTTCCTTTTATTGATCTCTTGCTGAAAATAAGCTACTCATATGTATATGTGCAACATAAATTTTATATGAAAGAATGTCCGAAATTACTGATTGATAGCCATTGTAATGTATCGAGCCAATAAAAAAGATTTAGCCAACATAGTTACAGGAGGTGTATTTGGAACGTTTAGAAAAACTATCGTACAACTAAACTATATGTATATAACGTTATTTTTTTGCTTGCAGCCAATAAGCCTTGCTTGCAACCAACAAGCCCAGTTTTCTTAGCTTATGAGGTTACCAATCTTATACTATGGATTGCTTAAGCTCAAAAAGGACAGAGTCACGAGGTGAGAAGAATATGCTTATTAACATGAACAAAAGCTCGATAGCAGTAAGCCCACAAAATAAGCCTGTGAAATACTTTGAACCGTAAGGAATGTTAAAACTTACCAGTAGTTACCTGTGCATTTGGTACAGCTTTGGCAATATAGTTTGATTCCTTTTTTGTCAATCATTTTTGCTATATTTAGTAGCAAAATGGTGATTAAGCTAAGGTACAATAGATTTCTTTTGTCATTAGGTCAAGGAAAGATAAGGGAAATATGGTTCTGCTCATACATTTGAAATTTATCATGTTTAAGCTCTTTAATTTGGATTTTATATGGTTATCTATCATTCGAATTTTAATTTTTCCTAGGTCTGTTTTTATCTAAATTGTTGTGCCTAACATCTAAGTTGAAGTTTACATACTTTTAACGTTTTTTTTCGTTACATAAATTACCAGATAAAAATGTCAAAAAAAAAAGCTCCGCCGCAACGCTGCGGATGGTCGCCATACTCGTTATTAGTAAGATTCAATTCTAATGAAACACATGACAACTTGTTGATTTGTTTGATTTTTTTCTTAGGTGACAGGTCAAAAAATAAATCTCTAAAAATCTAATCCTTGACAACCTAAGTTCAAGTAATGACTTTTATTCAAGGTAAATACAGTTCTTTTTGTTAAGGTTTCGGTTCAAAAGATTTATCAGTAAATTGAAATTTGAAAATAGGCTACCTTTTTTAGAAGCATGAAACGGTATTGTTATGAGATATCATTAGCAGACTTAAAAATTAGAGGTGGCAAAATGTGATCAAAAGCAAAAAGATTGGCTAAATAGTCAAATTTTTAAAAGATTTTGCCACATTTAGCCCTTTCTTTTTTTTGAAATGCGCACATATAGCCCATTGAAAACTTAAATGGGCACTAACGAGCACATTTTTTTTCTTGTAAAACATTACGATCGTTTTAAAAAAATATTTTTTTATATAATATATTTAAGTTTTTTAATATAAATAAGATATCACGTTTAAGGAATTTATTTCGTCGTTTTAGTTCTTTTATTAAGCGATTTGTATAATGGGTGTGTTTAGGGAGGGCTTATGGGGCTTGGGCTTCTAAAATAAGTCGGCTTATAAAATAAGTCTCGTTTGTCATGCGGGCTTATGAAATCATAAGCCCCTAAAAAGGGCTTAAAACTTTAGCCCCATAAAAGGGGCTAAAAACTTTAGCTCGGGGCTTATGAACCATTAATTACATATTTACCCACAAAAATATCTAACATATACCATAAAACTCATTTAATTATATCATTTTTAGTCATTTTGCAATAATAAGCTCCACCCCAGCCCATTTGCCAAACAAGTCTACAAAAATACAAATTTCAACTTCGGCTTAAAATAAAAGCCCTAGCCCCAGCCCAAGCCCCAGCCCCAGCCCCTTGCGCCAAACATACCCAATATGTGCCCGTTTGGCCCGTGCCCATTCTAACACGTGCCCGTGCCCGCCCGACCCGCTCATTTTGCCACCTCTACTAAAATGCATGTTCAGTGTTATGTCTAAAGGAGTGGTAACATTATGAGTTGCATCAAATGTATTCAGGGCCCGTTTGGTTTGTAGGTGGGTTTAGGATTTGAATTTGGATTTAGATTAAGATTTGGATTTGGATTTAGTATAGGTTTGAATTAAATGAGGAGAGAGAAAAATAAAATATATTTTATAAGTTATAATAAATAGTTTATATTATTTTGAATTAAATTATATTATTTTGTGAGATTTAAGAATAAATATGTACACATAACAAAAAGGTGGTCCTACACTTTCTACAAATCCTTCCTAACTAGTAGTGATTCATTTTTTACACTATTGTGATTGACTACAGTGAAAAACAAGAACAAAAGAATCAATCAAACACTTGTTTAATGTAATGATTTTCCAAAACCTTTCCCACACCCGTAAATCAAACGCACCCTCACTTTAATAGATTAATAAAACACTGACATGTAGTTTAAACATAAAATTAATCATACTTATAAACATTTCTATCACTTCCTATGTTTATATGTGATGACAATTTGTAAAAAATACATTCGTATGTTAGAGAAAATTATCAAGTTATCGGTCTTGTTTAAGCACAATTTCAACAAATACTTTTGCCTTCTCTTTTTCAATTTCAACGTATGTTAAATTACATTTGACTCACAAAGATACCAAATATAATCTATCGTATAAATTTACCTCGAAGGTAATGTCGAGCGCGTCACAAAAAGTCAGCCGCTCTTTAGTTAAGACTCCCTTCTCATACCCATCATACTCGTCATAATCTTCATCATCAAGTAACCATGCGTCATTCGCACCTCCACCCGCTCTATTTGATGAGAAAGTCATGAAATTAGCATCTTCATCGTATACATCCTCAACATCATTATCACTCTCATCAACCGCCATTGTTGCATTCTTGCCCTCGTTTCCAGCCTTCGGAGTATCCACATTCTCAAAAACCTTGTCATGTTCATTTAAAGCTGCAAAACAAATTTCCTGAGAGAAACAAGATTAATATCATATGAATTCCAATGACCCATTTTGCAAGACGTCGAGGCCCTATTATCTTTCACACTTTCTTTCTTCTTTGACTTCGTGGAACCACTAGCATTAGATATCGAATGATATACGAATGTGCTTTTATGTTTTAAAAACCCTTAGGCTTATCGTTTTGCCTACAATTTTTTACAACCTAGAACCTATCACTTTGCGCAGCAACATTCTTAATACAATATGGACCACTTTGCTTCATCGAATCAACTCCTAAATTCAGCCTTTTAGATTTAGGGCATTGACTAACATCGTATCCAGACACTGAACAACGACCACATCTAGGCGGGTTCCACTCATATTCCACCTTGATGGTATGTAAATAAGAACCTAAACCCTATATATAAGGAAAAACAATAACCATAGTATCTTTGAGATGACGATTAGCCTTTATGTTAAAGCACGTGCAAAATCCAAACGAACCCATGAGTCTATACACATTGTGTTCATATAACAATCAAGCATTATTGGTGTGCCCAATCTAGTAGCTATAACACTCAACCTACCCTCAGTAAACATAGTAACCGATACATCATGCGGTTTTACCCACACTGGAACATATTTCAACTCTTCTTTCAATAAGCACTCGTTTGGAGACCACTTCTTAAGAATAATTGGAGCATTACGAATCAACCAAGGTCCTTTTCCAATATCCCATCCTTACCTGCTTCCGATAAATTTAAAGGAAAATAAGCCTTTTGGATTCATCATTGATTTAACAATACTAAACTTCTTCCACACATTCTCCACGAATTGTTCCACAATAGAAAATGAAATTCTTTTACCAAGTAAATAACCATGTAACGAGTGCTCATACCTAAAATTCGTCTCGAAACCGATGACAAAGGAATAAGAATTTTTGAATTTCCACCAGTTTGTAAATGTTGGTTTGTGGGAGTTATAGACACGACAAAACGACTAGAAGTGTGTGAGCCTATTGGGGGCACACACGTTAAACACAAAAAATACGTTTATATCGTTTAATACTTGAACTTGACCCGCGTATGACCCGACTAAACTAGACCCGGTTGAAACCCATTTATCCTAGCCCATTGCCGGTCACATTGTGGGGCATTTGGATTGAATGATGGGCTAGTGGAATTGTATTCAAATAAGGAATGTGGTTTAACTTGGTGCTCAAGTTTGGAGCCCAAGGATTGCTAGGTTTTAAAGGCTATTTATACCCTACATCCTAGCATTCATGTTACACGACACATAACCCTAATGTGATACAATTTATACACTGTGCATATTATTCTCTCTACAAATCACATGCGTATACTGATCTTATACATTCATTGTTTTCATGCATGCAATGTCATGCACATGCATGTAAAACCACATGACGTGTAAGTTGTATTGATTTGCTTGTCAACAAATTAAAAGGATACATTCTTTTATATTTGTTGACCAATCAACTTTGAATAAATCCTCAAGGTTTTCAATGATTGGTTTTCTTGGTGTTTTCTCCTGGTCGACTAGAACAGCCAAGGAAAAGAGATTTGATAGTGTTGTTCCCGAGCAGATGGTATGTTATATCGGGTTTGTTTATCACACGATATCGGATACTAGGGGCTGTGGTTCTCGGGTATTATTTGGATATCGGGTAAACAAAAGGGCAGCAGGTTCTTGGTTGTTTTGATTCAAGGGTTCAAGTATTAACAAGGGTTGTTTGGTTAAACGTATACGACTAGCTTGATCGGGCGTATTCGTGTTAAAGTGTTTGTGTGAGCAACCGTAGAGGTATCTATTTTAGATACTTAAGGTTTCGTTTTGGTTCTTGTTCCGTTACTAGATATCAATTGCCAAGCAAAGTTAGCTTTTCTATATACCCTTTTATTAATTAATTGATATATTAATTATTGTTTATTATTACGTGTTAATCTAATTGCGATAACTAGATCCTTATCCGCTGCGTACTCATAAAGGTTAATCGGTTAACTTGTTCTAAAATCCCAACAGTGGCATCACGAGCCATCTCGTTTTTGCGATTATGGGTTACACATTTCTTATTAATAAACATGTTTAAAAGGCTGCATGAAACCTAGTTTAGTTATTTTGTTTTATTTTAATTTTGACAATTACATGCAATACTTGTCAATTTTTAATAAATATAACTAGTCAAACACAAATTAAAATTATATTGATAATTAGAATTAATTTGTTAATTGGAATTACTTGTTAATTAGAATTTAATTTACATGTGAATTATAATTACTTTGTTAATTAAAATTAAATTGTTAATTAAGAATTACATGTTAATTAAAATTACATGCTAATTAGAATTAAAAGTTAATTTGAATTTATTAATTGTTAATTAGAATTATTATGATAATTAGAATTACATATTGGTTTATAAATACATAAAATTGCCTAATTACTTGTTAATTGAGATTGCCATGTTTTATGTGTTTTCCGGCCACAAGACCCACTCAATTGCTTTTGCCATGTATGAGGCGATCTAGGTATTGTATTCTAGTGACGGTCTTATGGTTCTCCGTTTGGGGAAGACTCGCAAGAGAACTCGGAACAATATGTGGTTATTTATATTGATGTTTATGCTTGTATGTTTGTGATTCCTATATACGCATTATTACTTGCTTTGACACCTAATTGTATGCAATATGGAATAATACATATCGTAACCATAACATTAATGTTTGTCTTTATTTACACGCCTAAATACCATGCTCATTGTGACCTGCTATTTGATTCGTGGAAAATTGTTTTTGTAAAATAAAGTGACCTAATATATGAAACACATTTTCAAGAATTTAAAAACTAGACGCTATGGACACTTGGGATGTACGGCTCACCCACTAGAACAAACTCAAAAGGCGGTTAAAAGAGGTGCGCACAGTCGCACCAAAAGGATGTCTAAGGTTATGCTTCAACGCTTACCTGGTCCTCTGCCTCCCTGTGCGTTCGATTGGAGCTACCGTGAACCATGATGATCACTACAGTGTCATTACCAAAAGTTTTTAAAATTAGTGTTACAAAGTTGTTTTGCATGCTTCTTTGTACACGACTTTTACCACATCTATATGTGCATACCTATTTGTTAATATTAAGTCTATGCCACCCAACTATGGACACGTGCACTTGGATTGACTTCTCTGGTCGGACCTAAGGGCCTTTCCAACCCATGGTAATTATTTCTCACTGGTCGACCTCGGTTATTTTTACACGCTTCATACTTGGTCAACTTATATCGAGTTAACTGGTCGACCTCGGACCCGAGGCATAAGATGAGAACTAAACATGCTTTTGACATTATTACTTGATACTAATGCCTTAAACAGTCTCATAAATCTAAGAGTTGCATTTTGCAATTAACGCCGCTACCTCTTGTCCTATTTTTTACACTGGTCAATCCTATGGTAATTAAGTAGGGCTGCAAGATGGATCTTAGTCTTAATTAGTAATTAATTGGGTAGTTAATTCTTTTAAGAATGTAATTATCGAAAATACTAGATTTGAACTTTTTATGTTCTGATTAATTGTGTCATTGCAACATAATTCGTAAACAAATTTGTTTTTCTTTGAAAGACAAACTTAGTCTCTTTTTCTAGTAAGAAGAGTGAGACTTATACCTATCTTTTCTCCTAAGTTGACAAACTAAGACAGGATTCCAAAATTGATAAACTCTTATATGATCTTTCATTACCCTTTTCGTGGTCTAGAGTTAATTGAAAGATAGAATATTTTGTGTAACTGGAAACATTGTGTTTAGAGCTACCAAAATAAAGAACATCATGTACTTGTCACGATGTATGAGTTTAAACTGCAAAGAGTAAAGGTATTACTAGCATATTTGCTAGGTAATCTTCTTGGACTCTTATTATTCCTAAAGTGCTAATTACCCTTGAGGCTATGTAGACCATAAAGGAGGAATGAATGCTAAAGATTCAAGTTAATTGAATAATAGAATGGCTAGTCCATTGTCTACATAAGTAGAACTTCATATACTCTGCTCAATACCTAAGTACATGCTACTCGTAGGCAATTGAAGAGAATATGAAAGTATATAAAACTGCTATATGCTTTCTACTGGAAATGTAACACTTACAATGTTGACAAATCCAGTGGGAGCAGTTGCATTTTTTTACTGAAATATCATTCATGTAATGTTGTCAATTTTAGTGGGAGCTACGGGATTTATTTCCTGTTAGTCACCCATATCATTTCAAACTAGCTTTGAAATAATCCATTACTTTCCGAATATGAACAACCATTGCTTAAAGGAAAATTGCATTTTATTTTATAAGATAACTTCGTTGCCTTCTCATTGCGCTTCCGAACGTTATCTATATAATAATAATCCACAATTCCTTATTATAGGTTATGGTTCTAAAACTACTTATGATATTTATGACATTATCATATCGTTTGAAAAATCAATCACGTTTTGTTTGTTTTCATAATATGATGTTGTACCTTTCACAAGTGGGAGAAATCTCAAAGTGTGTGCAAGGAACAACAATATTATTGGTACCTCTTGACCGCAAGGTAAAGGAAACTAATAATTCTACTAGGACTTAAAAACATTAGATGTTTAATGCCCTACTACATTCTAATAATGATTCTACAAGGACTTGAACACGCTAGATGTTTGTTGTCATACTACATTCAAATGTCATAATATTGTGTATAGATACTTCAACATTAGACTACATGTTTTAGTCAACATAATTATGCTTATATGATAATGATCATAATTCTGATGTATAAAATTAACTTGAAATTACTATAGAACTCAATAGTTTGCGTTCATGATTACTTTTGTTAGTATAATTATGCTTACATGTTAAGACATAATTATAAAGTCCTTGAATTTATCAATGACTTATAACATAAAGTATATATAGTAAATGTGTTATGTCTTCTCGTTAACACATAAACATGAGGCTTTGAATTATTCAAAGACTGATAATGTATTATTGAAATGTTTTGCTTTCTTGTTAATACATGAACATATAATCCTTGAACAGTTTTGTCTTCTTGTGAACACGTGAACATAAGGTTCTTATGTTGTTCAATGAATATACATTATAGCATGCACTTGGTTCATAAATACTTTATATGCAATTTGGCTTGACCTAATTGGCAAGTATTTGGTCCAAAGAGAATTAAGTTATCTATAGAATTCTGATATAGTTTCACAATTCCAATAACTCATAGGATACCACTTCATTATGGTATGTCTAATGTGTTGGATCAAACCTTATTCAAAAAGTTTGGTTCTTGATAGCTTTAATTGCTCTACCTCCAAGACATATCAAGGTTAGAAAATTGCATGTGTCGTGGATACACTCAATAAAGTTCAAACCTAGAAGGTATTCAAGACAACCCATAACTGAAAACCCTAATTCATTAGGGATTTGAGGTTTTACCACTCAAACCAATTGAATCATAAACCCTTTTGGATTTTTTATTATTCTATACTTCCTAGCTTGAAGATTGTAGTTTTGGTGTTCTTCCTAGCTTGACGAAACACAAAACTGTTGCTAGTGCTTTTGGTTAAAGAGTGATACTAAATTAGAGTTTTTCTATAAACCCTAATTTGAGTAGTTGGAAGGAATTCCATTATGTCTTGATTTAAGTTCTGAATTTGTTAAAATCTTATGAAGCATTTTATTAACGAATCTAGAGATGAGAACTTATAATGTATTTTGTGGTTCCCAATAAAGAACAATTTATTGTTGCTTAAATACTAAGTATTTAGAGAATTGTCTCTACTTACAAAAGTAAGTGGGAGCATATACAAATCTCAAAGTTATTTGAGAACAAAATACTTAACCTTCTAAAATCCACTTATTAATGTCATACTAGGTTAAACATGAAAATGTAGACCGAAGTATAATGATTACTCTCATTCATAAATCCGAAAGGATGCCTCATCACTTGAGTGATATTTTATATAAATGATGAGGGATATAAGTTAGAAGATTATTGTAAATCAACTAACTACTAAAATATATTATCACATCTTGAATCTGATAAATATTTTAGAACTATGAATGACAAGATGCAGTCATTAAAAGGCAAATCGAGTTTTGAGCTTGATTGTTATTTCGCCTAACAGTTAACCTATGAGGTTGGAATGAGTTTCTTTTGAAGAATGACTCACAAAGACAAAATTGTATACATATTAATGTTTGGCATTTAATAAGAAGTTTTTTAATCATACTTAAACAATTGACTGTGATTAAATTTTCTTATATGATACATGCATTAATTATATAAAGATATTTAATTGTCATACATGTGATTTGTATGTTGAATATGACAATTAGTATACAAAATTTGAGCAATCCATATTTTGGATTAGATCATGCATCTAAGAGCTGAGATCTTGAATTTAATTACAATATGATTCTAATTGAATTAAGATAACTCTTGAGTACATCTGACATTGAGTGGGAGCATTGTGTTTTTTCTTAAAATTTATATGTTGAAGATATCATTCTATTTAAGCTAGATATTGATCCTTAAGCTTGGAATGAAACTTCACTCAGAATTTAGGGAATAAAACAAATAACCTTGGAATAAATGCTTATTTGGAATAAAAAAATGCGGAAAATTAAGTCTGACACAAATGCAGTATATCATTCAAGCAAGTCTTCAATGATATATTTCACTTGGAATAATTTACATGGATGAAAACCTTGTGTTTTCAAACTAAGGGTTTATCATGTATATATTATATTGTGTATAAGACTAGTTGTTGCTTTTGTACAAGTACAAAATGAGCTGACAGCAACAATATCTAATTGAGAGAGTTTAGATTATTGTTTTTATAAATGTTTACGAATTATTAAGCATAGTGTTGTATAAGTACAAATGACGCTAGAGGATTATTAATAATAGTTGTGGTAGGATTTTATCATTTATGAAAAATCTGCTAACTAGCTATACTTAACATAGAGCATTGTTGCATTACACATTAATGAATGAGAATGCTTTACACTTTTAGAAACTGTAAAGATGACTGTCAGTATGTTGTTGACTTTTACTACCTCATGCAAGGTAAGACAACATCTCCATACTATAATTCTTGCAATAGTATGAGCATATGAGATAAGACACTCATCTTATATTTCAAATCACTCACTATATGTGATATTTGATATAAGTATTCGTAAAGTTTACTCAGATAACTATTTAGTTTTTCTTTTAAAGAAAGGTTGAGGATGTTGGAAACATTAGGGTTCAACTTACTAAATGAGTTTCATGCATATCTGTTTTAGTATTTGGATAATTCGGATTGATAGACAATTTTTACTTTATGATGAATAAAGATACTTGGTATTTGTTATTCATTCATATAATAATTGTCATCCTATATTTGCATGTTTAATCCTTGAGTAATTTTATTATTCTAAATATGTCCATTGTCGGTTAACAATATGGGAATATTGTTATGTAAGGCAAATGTGAGTGTTGGTTATATTCTAACGAGAATTTGGATTGTTCCCGCCAAACTCATATGTATTCACTAGAGACGCATATTGGATTCCCCAACTTTCAAACATTTATTTTTGGATCCTTGTCATAAGTAAAAAATTGAAAATGGTTTTTTATCTTCATCCTTAGACTTGAGATGCAATTAATTTCTGTTATGTGCGGATATCATTTTTTGTAAGTATACGCAAAACGCTATCTGAACAAGGTAGTTATAAAAGCTATATTTCGAGTGATGTGAAGCAGATCCACAACACTTGTAGTCAATAAAGGATTTTTACTCCACTTGATATGTGAAAGATACCATGGCGCTCTCGATTTAATAAGATAATAGTTCGGCCGAACCCAAAGGGTAATGCAAGATGATACTTGATTACATTTGGTATATCTAAATTAAAATCGATAACGAGATTCTAAATGGTTAAACTATATGGAATGATTTAAGATCCATTATCCATGGTTTAACGGTATCTATAACAAAGGATAATTAGAGCAAGACATTGAATGACCATGCTACTGAGAAACTTTTACGAAACTATTCTCTCAGACACTTTTAGTTAAAAAGCGAGTGAGAGCGTTTGCTAGCTTTCGTCGTTAGTTTTATGTGCCATTCGACACACCAACTCCCAAGTGGGAGCTGTTGGTTTGTAGGAGTTATAGACACGACAAAACGACTAGAAGTGTGTGAGCATATTGGGGGCACACACGTTAAACACAAAGAATACGTTTATATCGTTTAATACTTGAACTTGACCCGCGTATGACCCGACTAAACTAGACCCGGTTGAAACCCATTTATCCTAGCCCATTGCCGGTCACATTGTGGGGCGTTTGGATTGAATGATGGGCTAGTGGAATTGTATTCAAATAAGGAATGTGGTTTAACTTGGTGCTCAAGTTTGGAGCCCAAGGATTGCTAGGTTTTAAAGGCTATTTATACCCTACATCCTAGCATTCATGTTACACGACACATGACCCTAATGTGATACTATTTATACACTGTGCATATTATTCTCACTACAAATCACATGCGTATACTGATCTTACACATTCATTGTTTTCATGCATGCAATGTCATGCACATGCATGTAAAACCACATGAGGTGTAAGTTGTATTGATTTGCTTGTCAACAAATTAAAAGGATACATTCTTTTATATTTGTTGACCAATCAACTTTGAATAAATCCTCAAGGTTTTCAATGATTGGTTTTCTTGGTGTTTTCTCCTGGTCGACTAGAACAGCCAAGGCAAAGAGATTTGATAGTGTTGTTCTCGAGCAGATGGTATGTTATATCGGGTTTGTTTATCACACGATATCGGATACTAGGGGCTGTGGTTCTCGGGTATTATTTGGATATCGGGTAAACAAAAGGGCAGCAGGTTCTTGGTTGTTTTGATTCAAGGGTTCAAGTATTAACAAGGGTTGTTTGGTTAAACGTATACGACTAGCTTGATCGGGCGTATTCGTGTTAAAGTGTTTGCGTGAGCAACCGTAGAGGTATCTATTTTAGATACTTAAGGTTTCGTTTTGGTTTCTTGTTCCGTTACTAGATATCAATTGCCAAGCAAGGTTAGCTTTTCTATATACCCTTTTATTAATTAATTGATATATTAATTATTGTTTATTATTACGTGTTAATTTAATTGCGATAACTAGATCCTTATCCGCTGCGTACTCGTAGAGGTTAATCGGTTAACTTGTTCTAAAATCCCAACAGTAAACTTGCTTCTAACGTATGAAAGTTCACCACTCATATGCTTGATTAATGATGGATCAAGCTCACAAACGAGATAGGATGAGATTGCATAACCCCGTTAACCACCTGCGCACCCTCAACATTCAGGTCATTACACGTCCCACAAGTATTATCCATTGATGTAGCTTCAATAGCAACCTTACACGTTACTTCAGCCCTTTTTCACATGAATTTGGGGCCTCAAAATTTCCAATTATAGAACCTAGCCCAGCAGCATCTTCATGAGGTGAAGGTGATGGTTCTACACGAGTTGATCTAATAGGATTTGATGGCTTACTATCATCTCCCAATATCAAAAGTTTCCCATCGATATCTAGCTAGCATTTGTCTTTCAATATCACTAATCTTTGCAGCCAGAGAACTAGGGTTTGGACTACCAAAAGCCTCTGATAAGCTCGGGAATGGTCCAGTCCAGCACTACAATGATCAGCATTTGACGTTTTGCTAGAATTCTCTTCTTGTTTGAACCAACACCAGTCTCCTTTTTCTTATTCTTCTTACTTCCACCCCCTATCCCCTGCTTCATTATTCCACCATCAAACAAACCCTATGTACCTCAACATTCGAATGAATAAACCTTAATCCACACGATCAGCAAACTTCAAACTTCAATTGGGATGGGCTAATCCACACCCCCTCTCCCTCCAGAATCCAAGATTAAGTCAACTGGGATGGGCTATACAAACCATGAGGGAAAAATATTGATTCCCCGTCAATTTGGACACATCTTAATATTGAACGGGTTCATAAAACCAACCAAAACTAGAACTAGTTGCAAAGATCGACATGATAAAAACTAACTTCAATAATTTTACATGATATATTATACAATTGAGGAAATATCAACGTTAGTTGATGAAAATGAACTCGAAAACTGATCAAAGTTAAACATCAAAAGGAGTTGTAGTTGTTGGTGCTACTTTCCCTCCACGCTCTGATCGGCTGTTCTCGGCAAACTTCAAACTTCCTTGATGCATCCCTTTTTGCTTCTCTTCTTCAGTCCACTCTGAAACATAGTAATGTTCCTCACTCCCTTTAACACTGTCGTCACTAGGTGGCAAGAACATACTCCCCCATTGTGGAAAGTGAACTAAACTTACAGGAAGTGTACAACATATGATCATGATACCCATATAAGACAACCCTTTAGCAGTCGAGAATGAAGCGTTTGCAAAGAATATTAATTGTGTTAGACCAGACCCGAAGTTGCCACCTGCCCCAGTCATGCCCGAGATGATACCAAGAGACCGTCGAGAAATGAAAGGGATGATGCCGAATGTTGCACCACAAGCTGCTTGTGCTCCAACTGAAAACAGGATCATGAAGGTTATGGCTAAGGGTAATGAGTTGACTAGGCCAAGGCATAAGCAGAAAATTCCTCCCGCGGTTTGGAGGAGCCATAGGTTCCAGAGACGACCTCGCATTCCAAACCTTTTGGCCATGAAATCTGATGTGAATCCTCCAAATGGTCGGGCTAATATGTTTGCCATTCCGAATGTGGCTGCGATCACTACTACACAAAAGCTTAAATAGATCACCTCTAATAGATCGGTTTTCTTAAAAACCGATCTAACAAATGAAAAAAACAAGGAAGTGTAATAAATAGATCGGTTATTTGGATAAAGACTGATCTTACTAACTTTTAATTGTACACAAGATTAAATAGATCAGTTTTTCCTAAAACAAACGATCTATTTAACTCCAATAGTTTTAGCGGGATGTCAATTTTTCGCTTGCCGCTTCACCAAAATTCCAACTTTTCATTTACCTCCACCAAAATTTAGACACACAAAACCCTACACCATTTCCCCCAAAATCACATAACAGCGCCTAACCACATCACCAAACAAATCTAACCTCCATCACCATACCTTCAATTTACCAAACAACTACAAAAGCGTAGCCGCCATACCACCACACCTCTGCTAGCACAAACGACATCACAATCGACCTCATCACAACCAAAACCCAACGACCGCTGTCACCACTGTACATGGACAGTACGACTTTTCTTAGGTTATCAGTCTTATTTTTTATTTTATGGATTATTATTTATTTAGGTTAATTTGTTGTTTATATGGACCGTGTTTGGGATTGTTGAGTTTCTCTGTTTATTTATCATACTTAAGCTGAATAATCAGTTTCCAGCTGTTTTTTCCATCCAAACTGATTATGCGTATTTCTAAGCTGATTATTAGTTTTTTTAATTAGGTATGGAACTGCTTATTTGATTTGAAAGGAAGAAAATATGTTTTGTGTGTTACATGTCAGCAAGTCGGTGTAATTAACTCTACATATTTTCTTACTTGTTTTTGCGTATGTGATAGTCGTGATTTGTAACTGGGGATGTTTTGCAGTTGTCCCGTTGAGGCGAGTGCGTGCTTGGAATCATTGCAACCTTTCCACACCGTGACAGCTTTTGCTTTGATGACATCCATGCTTACCCTTTCTAAAAATGGTTACGGTTGGCTCCGTGAAGGTAGTTTTATTATTCTCAAGTTATGGTCCATTCGTTCCTGATTTACTTTACAAAGTTTGTAATTATGTTTTATTAGGAAAGTTGAGGTGAAATCAGATTAAGGTTATAAATTGATAAAATTTGGGAGATAGTAATCTCATGTTCGTGTAATTGGTTATTTGTTTGGGTTATTCAGATAGATGAGCATGGACATATAAAGTGTTGTAGCTAGGCTCAAGAGTTGTGGATTGTTTCGAACCAAAGGTCTTATAGAAGGCAAATGGGTTGATGCATACGATGAGAGGACCGTCGAGGTATTGTTTATCTTTGGATTTAGGCTATATGTTAATTAATGACTTGACACAGCTAGTACCTTATGCTATTTTTTTGTGATCGTTTAGTTTAACGAAATTAGAAAAATAAGATAATGCAACAAGCTAGTATAGTATTCATCTTTTTTCATTAACGCGCTCAAGTATTTAAACCAAGTATGTATATAGTTTCATCTGTACTATTTCTTGCAATAACTTTGTGCTAGATCATAACTATTATTAGTTGACTTCTACTGATGGGGGTGCTTGGATATGCATTTTTAATTGATTATTCCAATTTGTATTTCTGATACTTTATATGGGTTTTGACAAACTGAATTTAATTACGCTATGTGTTATTTTAGTTTGTTCCTGCAGATAAGTCGGTGCTCCTCATCAAGCCCATTGGATTTTGGAGTTGACAAAGTTTGACTTTAGCAATGCTGTTGGACATCTGGTTGCTTCTGTACCTGGCATTTATTCCCCTAAGCATCCATACCTATCAGATTCCCAACATCTTTTATCCGTAAGTATCTCTATTTGTTTATTTGTGTTTACCTGACTGACATGATATCTGTGCTGAGACCTCATAACGTATCATCCTCTGAAAAATGAAATTTTGATGTGTATCTTTGTTTTGTCGGGGAGCCAATTATCTAGTAGCACGAGTATAAATGGTAAGATTATGGGGTACAAAATCACCCCAACTAGACCAAAATCATTTTGTACTGAATCAAATGTACAAAATGACACGCTTATATCACTATATATAACTATATATTAAAGAGTATGGGTATTGGAGGGGGTCTTTTTTTGTCTGGATACGGTGCAATGGTCTATAAATTGTAGCATTTTAAGTACAGAAGCTTATATTGATTTCAGGGTGATTGTTGTACGCCACAACCTCTGCGACGTGTGCTACTTGGGTCTGTCGATGCTTCTGTTGTTGGTATTAGCTATCTTTTTCGAACCTCTGCAGATTCAAATGGAGCATTGCTAAAAAGGTTGGCAGGTGTTCTTGGAAATATTTCTGCCACTGCATATGGGTTGTTGGAGGTCATTTTAAGGAGAAATGTTAACATAGCAGCTGATGCAAATGTTGTTAGTATTGCTGTATCTGAATCACAAGAATCCCCTGGTGGAGGTAGGTTTTGTTACGCCATGAGATTTTCAGAAATGATTTTTTTGCTCACTTAATACAGAATTCTCCATTGTACTTGCAGCAGTTGATAATAATGAAAATCAGCAATTGCAGCGGCATTCAAATGATTGCAAAGGGATCCGTCAGGCATAATCATCTTCTTGATGCACCACATTCTTTCAAATACTTGCTTCCTGCATTAAATACGGAGGACCCTGCTGATCTATCTGAGACTATACCTCCTGCTACAACAGGCCAGAAGGAGAAAAAGGATGTTTGAGGGTGTTGTATTATGTTGCAATTGTCGTTTATCAGTTAAAGTTGTTTTGTGACTTAAATGTTGATCTTTATCTAAGTTATTTGTAATAAAATATTATTGTGTATGGTAATGAATTGCAATTCTGGAAAAACTTGCACTTTTTAACGATTAAATTCTGGAAAAATCAATTTATATGTACCATTTTTTTAAAATCATAGCTAAATCGGTTATTCTTTATTAACTGATCTTTATGTATTGTTAAAAAGATCGGTTCTCAACCGATCTATATATGTATTGCTCATAAAGATCACCCTTAGATAGAGCGGTTGGTTACCGATCTATATGTGGCTTTCTAACCGATCTAACTAGCTTTTTTTGTAGTAGTGGATGATTCCAGCTAGGTGCAACTTTAGATCAAATCTGTGATTACAAAACAAATACAACAAATTAATTAGTTTTAGATGATCTTATTTAACAATATATTACCCAATAAAATTTATACATGTTACTTAAATAAAATCAGTTAGTACGTCATGTTTCCCTATTATTAATTCTGTTAAATCTATATATGTACTTGCATAAAGGACTACACAATTGGTAGATTTAAGGTAAAAGTCAAATTTAACATTTTAAACGAAAGGATTGTCAATATAGAATGTAAACAAACCTGTCATAAAAGTACTCGGCAATGACATTGTCAATGGTTAATTCAACACCCATGGAATAACCATAGAGAAGTACAAAGATCCATGTCCTATAGTTCGTCACTGCATACCATAAAACCTGAAAATATGATCATAGAAGTAAGTTTATAATCATTTCATGTATATGATAATTGATAAGAGATAAATGCTTTAAGATATAGTACTATCGTCAAGTATGTACCTTGCCGAATTTGTCTCTGGTGACATCACCCTTCTTCTGAAGAGCACCAAGGTTACCGTCAGGCAAATCTTGGCCAAGAGTTAACACCAAGAGTCCCATAATAAGATTAAGCCATCCTGGTATGAAAAACGCAATCCTCCACGCTGTGAAGGGCGTCGCACCAGCCATCTTGATAATCTCGAACAACACAGGCATCAAGAGCTGTGTTGCTCCACCACCCATGTTTCCCCAACCGGCTGCAGTCCCATTCACAAGACCAATGATCTTGCTATTGAACATTGTGCTCATCCAATACTGACAAGACACGAACGTCGCTAAAGAGAACCCGATCATGAACCTCACTGCAATGTACCCACTTGCATTCTCCACAAATGACATACAAAACAACGTTGGAGCCGACAACATGATGAGAAAAGCGCAACCATATCGTGGTCCCAACATGTCACAAACAGCTCCCATGGCAAGCCTAGAGAAGATACTTCCGGACACGGATGCAACACCCGCGTTTCCTATGTCAGCTTTGGTGAGATCAAGGTTGTCTCGGATGATAGGGACTAGTGGGGCTGCGGCGAATGTTGAGACAAAGGTGGTGAAAAATGAGAGCCAAGATAGATGAAAGGTTCTCATGTGAGGGTTTGCTAAAGAGAAAAGCTTGAACACTTTAGCTTTGTGTTCAGAATCCACCGGAAGGTCAAATTTCGCGGTGGGGTCACTAGAGACCATTGGAGACGCGACGGAGAATGCCAGTACCGGTTCCCGTCCCGTGACTCCATGCATTGAACTCCCCGGAGATCCTTCGACCTTAGCCATTTTTATTAACTGAAATGTTTTGGTTACTAGAAATGTGAGATGATCTTTTGAAGCGAAGGGATGTTGTTTATATATAGGCATAGAAAAGCTATGTTGCAAGTTAAGTATGGTACAAGTAATAATGCATGGATCCCAAGTTAAGTATAATTAATTTAATTACTGTCACTAATCTAGTGTTTCGAGAATTAATATTTGGGGTGGGTGTACGTGTTTGAGCTAGTGGGTGATTCCCAAAAGGTTGCAAAGGCTAGGAATCCGTTTTGCCGCATACAATTGATAAAATACTACTAGTAGTATTTTAGTCTCGTCATCGACCCCAAAGGATAATACAACGTTTTTTTTTTCTTTATCTCATAGATATGAAGTTAAAGTCATGCTTAAAACGGTTGATAGAAGTTTTGTTTTTGTTAGACACAATTTCAAACCTAGGTTTTAAATAGGGGTGTGCACGGTCGGAAACTGGACCGGACCGGACCGAAAACCGAGTTCGCAGAAAAGCCAAGACCGAGACCGGACCGAATGTGGTCGGTCCGGTCTCGGTCCGTGTCGGTCCGGTCCAACAAGGTCAAATTCGTCGGTTTTGGTCCGGACCGGACCGGACCGCGGACCAATTTGCCCAAAAGCCGAGACCGCGGACCGGAGCGAATGTGGTCGGTCCGGTCTCGATCCGTGTCGGTCCGGTCGGTCCTTTGATCGGTCCGGTCCAATCGGGTCATATGCTCACATCTAGTTTTAAATGTCTTCATGCAATTGTATCATGCATGACGTCACTAAATCACCAAAAGGCTTGTAATTCACAAAATTGTAAAATGTTGTCAAGTATTGTAAAAAAAAAAGAGAATTGATACTCACACCATATTTTTTATTTTATTCACAACCTTTTATGCATTACAGTATTGTACAGTACAATACTGTAATGCATAAAAGGTGGTGAATGAATCAAAAAATATGATGTGAGTATCACCTCAAAAAAAAAAATAACACGTACAAATCAGTAAGACAGTAAAAATAATATGGAAATTAGGAATGACTCATGCTTTTCTTATGTAACATATTAAAGATGTTAATCATGGGTGTACCTAGCTAGTACGGTATTAAAAACACCTTAGTTAATCAAGTAGTAATTGCAACGAGGCCAAATCACGCAATTAATGAAGGATTCCTATATAGGCAGTAAAGATCAACAAGTTTTATGACGACGTATATGCCCCTTCGGTCTAACACCGAAAGGCCCGATACTCTTAACCGAAGGGACCGATACTATAACACCGAAAGGCCCGATACTCTTAACCGAAGGGACCGATGCTCAAATGCAACAGTCCAAGCCGAAGGGTACGAGGACAGGTCATCCGTCCGAAGGACGCGCCGACCTGACAGTACTTTTGGCATTTAGCCTGGATACACTTTGTCTCATCCCCGTGGATGTCGGACATGACCCCAGAGACAGTGTCAGTGACGATGTCACTCTGATATCGCCAACGCCCCATGAAGTACGACAGACCCAGGGACCGCAACAATGACATCAGTAGTATATACGCATACGCGTATTTGGGAATCAGGTATCATTTTTCACACACATACATTTATACTACACCTTTCGGTAAAACACATACTTACTCTCACGCCGGAGTCGGGTCCTGGGATAACACCCGGGGCGAGACTAACGCGTCGTTCATCTTAGCAGGTATCTAGAAGACTTATTCCTAAGCTGAAAGATAACCGCAACAACCCACAAAAAATTACTTCGACATTGGCGCCATCCGTGGGACCCAAATTCAATCTACCAGAGCTGTAGGATGACGGGTTCGACACCACCAGAAACTTCAGGAGGAAGCTCCACACCATTGACGAGGGAGCAGTTAGAAGGGTACGTGACTGCTCTTAAGTCAATGATAAAAGAACATAATAGCCGGAGGGACACTGTTGAGCCACTACGGTTGGACTTCGAAGATGAAACGACTCTTGATAAGGACGAGCCGTAATAAAAAGAAGGAAATAGTCACGGGGAACAAAGTGAAAGACGAAGACCTGGCGAAACCTTTCAAAGAAGTCTCGAAATCTCCATTCAGTAGGCGAATCATCGAGTTTTCCGCTCCGGAACACAAGATGCCCACCCACATCAAGCTGTACGATGGGTCTACGGACCCCCAAGACCATCTCAACAGATTTACTGGAGCCGCCGGACATGGAGAGTGGCCCATGCCCGTGTGGTGCCGCATGTTCCAACAAACGTTGGATGGAAAAGCCCGGGGATGGTTTGATGGGCTCCCACCGGGAGGCATTGACGAATGGGCAGCTTTCAGGGATCAGTTCGAGGCTCGTTTCTCCCTGCACAAAGCTTGTGTCAAGGACCCTACAGAGATCGCCAAGATAGTGAGAAAGGCTAATGAAACGCTGCCGGAGTTCAAGGAAAGGTGGACCACTGAGACAGGATTCATACAGGGCTCCGAGATCATGAGGATCTCCTCATTCATGAACGGGTGCAAGTGCCCCGAGCTGGCCAAGCGGTTCGCCGATAAGATCCCTAAGACTGTGGAGGAAATGATGATTAGGGTCGACGACTTCGTAAGGTCGGAAGAAGCTTTCGCCAGCACCGAATTGCCTCGGGGAGAACACTATGATACAACCAGTAAGAGCTCTCGACGGGACCCTTCCGAAAGGACGAAAGGGTCGTCAGGAATCATTACGGAGGAGATAAGAGGAATGAAGGACGGCATGCGTACTCAGGAAGAGACCGTGGAAGTTCACACCGCCAGGGTGACAGGTCGGCTCCTTATGTGCCCCATCGCGGTGACCATCAGAACCGAGGCAACCCACGCCTAACCCTAGATTCCCTTATTAAACCACCTAAGGAAATCTTAGCTACTGAGCACCAGCTGCGCCTACCCCCACCAAAGCCGATGCGTGATCCCCCACGCAAGGAAAATCAAGATAAGTACTGTGATTATCATGGAGAAAAGGGGCACTATACAAATGATTGCTATCAGCTCAAAAGACAGTTAGAGATAGCGTTGGAGTCAGGGAAGCTAAATCACCTGGTCAGGGATCTCAGGCAGAAGGGAAGGAAAGAACCAAGGAATGACGCAGGAGCTAAAGACAAGGTCATCAACATGATCCGAACCTGGCCCGAACGAAGGAAAAGGAAGTCGTCGGAACAAGAGGAAAGATGGATGAATGTACCTATAACGTTCCCTCCTCTCCCCGACGGGGACGTGTCAGATGATCCTCTCATAGTTGAAGCCACGATGGAAGGATACTTAGTAAGGAGAGTCTTCGTAGATGAAGGAGCTTCGGTGGAGGTAATGTTCGAGCACTGCTTCAACAACCTGCCTCATGAGATAAGGAATCGAATGAAGCAAACACAGACGGATTTGCTAGGGTTTGCCGGGCAGGTAACACGCCCACTGGGAAAAATCGAATTAGATGTATCATTCGGAGACGAGGGGTTGTACAGGAAGGTCAGGATGAAGTTCACAGTTATTCGAGCACCGTCACCATATAATGTCATCTTAGGAAGGACCGGATTAAAGATCCTGCGAGCCATACCTTCTACGGTCCATTCCATGATGAAGTTCCCA
Organism: Chrysanthemum makinoi; assembly: GCA_910596185.1. Lineage (NCBI taxonomy): Eukaryota > Viridiplantae > Streptophyta > Magnoliopsida > Asterales > Asteraceae > Chrysanthemum > Chrysanthemum makinoi. The sequence goes on from OU343224.1 coordinate 335,169,426, forward strand.
ACCCCTAGAGGAATTGCCACGTTGGTCACTCGTTCCGTCATCATTTCGGAATGTAGGAGGTTGGAAAAATTACAGACCATCGTTCCGGAGCAAGACAAGGAAGAAACAGGCACAGGAGAGGTGGGTTTAACCGAGGAAGTGGCGATCAACCCTGCCTTCCCCGAGCAAGCTGTGACGATAGGAGGTGCACTGTCCGCTGAGGGCAAACGACGCCTCAAAGAGCTTTTGCAAAGGAACATCGACATATTCGCATGGGAACCGGCGGATATGACTGGAGTTCCTAGAGGAATCATAGAGCATACCCTGAATGCCAACCCTTCAATAAACCCGGTATGTCAAAAACGCCGAATGTTGGCTGCGGATCGGGGTCAGGCAGTCACAAAGGAGGTGGAAGAATGGATCAAGGCCGGCATAGTCAGGCCGGTAAAATACCCCACCTGGATATCCAACCCTGTTCTGGTGAAGAAGTGCGATGGAAGCTGGCGTATGTGCATTGACTTCAAGAACATCAATTCCGCCTGTCCCAAAGATTACTACCCCTTGCCAGAGATCGACTGGAAGATCGAGTCGGTCATGGGGTACAAATACAAATGCTTCTTGGATGCTTACAAAGGGTATCACCAGGTACAAATGGCAAGAGAGGACGAAGAAAAAACAGCGTTCTACACTGAGCAAGGAACCTACTGCTACACCAAGATGCCATTCGGCCTGAAGAATGCCGGAGCCACCTATCAACGGATGATAGACTCCGCTTTTCAATCACAGATAGGGAGGAACCTAGAAGCATATGTGGACGACATGGTCATCAAAAGCAAGGAAGAACGGGGAATGCTAGCGGATATAGCGGAGACATTCGACAACCTCCGGAAGATCAACATGAAGTTGAATCCTAAAAAATGCTCTTTTGGGATGGAGGAAGGAAAATTCTTAGGGTATATGGTAACTTCAGAAGGAATTCGAGCAAACCCAAAGAAGACGAAGGCGATAATGGACATGCAATCGCCAAGGACCCTGAAAGAAATGCAGAGCCTCAGCGGCAAATTGGCGGCGCTTAATCGTTTCTTGGCTCGTTCGGCCGAAAGATCCTTACCGTTTTTCAAAACACTCAAAAGCATCACCAAGGAGAATAAGGAGGAGTACCGGTGGACGGAAGAGGCGGAATCGGCATTCCAAGAGATGAAAAAGTTGATAACAGATCTTCCCTCACTAACAACGCCGTTGGCAAAAGAAACACTGTACGTATACCTAGCAGCCGCGGAAGAAGCGTAGCGCGGTTCTCCTCACGGAAAGGAAGGGAAGGCAGTTACCAGTTCGTTATGTGAGTCGAACACTCAACGAAGCCGAGAAGAACTATGCCCCGATTGAAAAACTAGCATTATGTCTGTTACACATGTCAAGAAGGCTCCGGAGATACTTCGAAGCACACCCTATTAAGGTGATCACGGACCAACCGATAAAGCAAGTCCTCAACAAGCCGGAAGCGTCCAGGAAGTTAGCTAAATACTCGGTGGAGTTGGGTGCATACAACATAACCTACGAACCCCGGAATGCGATCAAAGGTCAAGTGTTAGCAGACTTCCTGTCAGAAGCCCCCATCGGAGAAAACAATGAGAAGTACTTCAACCAACCCATGCCGAAGAAGAAGGAGGAGGGGAAATGGCTTTTATACACGGACGGAGCATCCAATAACAAAGGCTCCGGAGCAGGTCTCGTGCTAATCAACCCGGAGGGAATGGAATTCACTTATGCCATCCGACTTGAGTTCGACAGCACTAATAACGAAGCCGAATACGAAGCCCTACTGGCAGGGTTAAGGATGGCGGAGAGTATGCAGGTTCGTAGCCTTGAGGTCCGGGTGGACTCTAAGTTGGTGGCTAACCAGATAAATGGAGACTATGTGGCAAGCCACGAAAGTATGATCAAGTACCTAGCGAAAGCAAAAGGGTACATAGCTAGTTTTGAGAACTTCACCATCCGGAACATCCCTAGAGGTCAAATCAAAGGCGATGTTCTTAGTAAACTGGTCACGGTCGCTTTTGACCACTTGACGAAGGAAGTACTGGTGGAGGTGCTAAGGGAAAGATCGACAGAAAGCAAAGAAGTCAACAATGTTGTTGAAGAGGAAGGAGACAACTGGATGACCCCCATCATTCGGTGTCTCGAGGAAGGAATATGGCCGGAAGACCCTAATGAAGCCCGCAACCTGAGGATGAAAATCAGCCAATATGTCATGGAAGAGGGCATACTCTACAAGAAAGCCTATTTAGTACCTATGATGAGGTGCGTCGGTCCCCTACAAGCAAACTACGTTATAAGAGAGATACACATGGGAGCCTGTGGTATGCATTCCGGTCCTCGATCGGTGGTGGCAAAGGCCATGCGGCAAGGATACTACTGGCCTACAATGCACCGGGATGCTAGAAACGAGATAATCAAGTGTGACTCCTGCCAGATCCACTCCCCGATACCACAGCTTCCAAAAACCAAGCTGACGCCCATCATGGCTCCATGGCCCTTCTACCAATGGGGTATGGACATAGTAGGACCTCTACCACCGGCGGCCGGAAAGGTCAAGTTCCTCTTGGTCGCAATCGACTATTTCACCAAGTGGACAGAAGCCAAGCCGCTGGCAAAGATCACAGGGAAGGATGTCACGAAGTTTGTGTGGGATAACATAGTGTGCCGCTTCGGTCTCCCCGCCGTCATCGTCACAGACAATGCTAAGCAATTCGTAGACAACCCCTTCAAAAGCTGGTGCGAAAAGCTCAACATCAAGCAGGTTAATACAGCCGTGGCCCATCCACAGGCCAACGGACTGGTAGAAAGGGCCAACAAGAGCTTGATGGAGGGAATCAAAACAAGGTTGGGGCGCGCGAAAGCCGGATGGATAGACGAGCTGCCGAACGTCCTTTGGGCACACAGGACTTCCATCAAGACTAGTAACGGGGAGACCCCCTTCAGCCTCACTTATGGAAGCGAAGCGGTCATACCGGCAGAAATAGGCATGCCAACGTACAGAGTAAGGCGGATAAGAGAAGGGATGGAGGAGGAAGATTCCCACCGAACGGCAGACCAAAAAAAAAGACGAAGAAGATATCGTCTCAACCTTGACTTGCTACAAGAACGGAGAGAAGAGGCCGCTGTGATGGAAGCCCGATACAAAACGAAACTGGAAAAATACTACAACCGGAAGGCACGCCTGGTTTCTTTCAAGCCGGGGGAATTCGTGTATCGAAAAAACGAAGCCAGCAGAGCCGAAGATCAAGGCAAATTAGGACCCAAGTGGGAAGGCCCCTATCGGATCAAAGAGGCAAATCTCAACGGCTCATACAAGTTGGAAACTTTGGATGAAGAGAAGTACCCCGAAATGGCACGCCATGAATCTGAAGAAATGTTTTCTTTAAATAAAAAAAAAATGCATTGTAAGCCTACAGGCATGAACTACTTTATTCTCACTAAGTAATGATATATATTCCCCTACCTACGACGGAGGAGGAAAATTTTCCGCAACCATATCTCATGCGTAAGGGGCGGACCGGCGGAGATTAGCTACCTCCGACCGCGTGTCCAAAAACCCCCAACTAAAATTAATTTACCCCCGCAAGTGCAACGACACTAGGGAAGGCCACACACCATTCGGTAGGCGACTGCATACCCCCGAATAATGCTAAGACATTAAGGGATGAGCCGAGGCATATGTGCCCGAACGGCACGCAGATACCCCGGAAGCGTGACGACGCCAGGGATGAGCCACCAGGTATATTTACCACCAGGCGAAAAACAGTACCCCAAAATGCTAAGTCATTACGGAAGGCCGCAGCACATTTGCTTACGGGCATAATTTAATGACTGAAAGTGTCAAGACGCTAACAAAAAGCACGGCGTACACAAGCATATACACACCAAAAATGAGGGTCCGATATACGGAACGGCCCCGTCTGATCATAAATAGCGATAAGTATTGTTCAACATAGCGTACAACCACAGAAGTACTAAAAAAGCGTCAAATTGTTCAAATACATCAGTGTTAAGGCACGCAGGCCGAATAATAACCGACACTAAGACTCTCCGGATGTGCCTGCCCCAGGGGTAGCTCCGGCCCCCTCGGGGAGCACGTTCATCAGTCTGCAAAGAGGAAGATGATAAGACCGCTTGATCCTCTCAATATAAGGAAAAGACCTCGAGAACATCTCATCATAAGCAGCCACAAAACCCTTGACTGCTTCCATGTCAAAGTCTTTCTGAGCCGCAAGGATCCCCGCGATCTCCTCGTCGCTACGACCTACCTTGAGACCATCCAAATAACCAGAATCTATAGCGGCATTAAAAACACGCCCCCAAGCTTGCTGTACTCATCACTCCACATGTAGGCGCCTAACGACCGCGGAATCAACTCTTTCACATAGTTGAACCTTTGATCTCCTCGTGACCAGCGCTCACGGCGAGCTTCTCAAAATCAGCCCTTAAAATTGCAGCCTCCTTTTCGGATTCATCCAACTCCTCCGACTTTCTCTTCAAGGCTTCCTCCAACAATCCCACCTTTTTCTCCCTCTCCTCATCTTTGATCTTTAATTCATTCAGCTCCCTCTCCAAAGCAACCAGGCGAGAACCCATCTCCTCTTCCTTCCGACCGCAGTCATCATGAGACGCTTGGAGATCCTGATTGTCTTGAGCAAGTTTTTGGTTAACCTCTGTTTGAATCCGGAGATTATTTTGAGCTTCAGAAAGCTGAGTCTCGACGCTAGAGCAGGTGGAATGAGCTTTATAGAGATCCGCATAATGGTGGCTCAAGCGTTCGAACCTCTTGAACACGTCTGTAATAGCAATGGTCCCATGACATAACTCGAACCATCCTCTATACAAAGCCCTGTCATCGGCCAAATCCTCTTGCTCCGACAAAATGAAGGGAGGGGCCAGGTTACTCATCATATCCCGGCACTGAGCAGCGTCATTCAAAGTGGTGTTAAGCTGCAAGCTCCAGCCAGGAATGAACGGCTCCCCAGAGCCCATCCGGCCAAATCCACCTGCAAAAGGAAAACAGGCTTGCAAAGTTAGGAAGAACAAACCAAAGTAAGCAAAACAGTTACAACGTACCTCCGACGAAGGTGCTAGCGGGCGCCACCGTGAACACCTGCCACCGTCCCACTCGTTCCAGTTTCTAGTAAGAAAAAACGAAGGATATAAAAAAAAAAGAAACAAGGTGATAACGGCAGACGCATCACAAGTTCAAAAAGCATACCTTGAACGGAGATATAAGGACTAACAACAGCGGGAGGATCTTCCAGTGAAGTGGCCTCCGGACCGCGAAGACCGCCAGCCACACTTTGCTCGGGGCCATCTACAACGTCTTCAGGCATTGCGGTATTTATGGGCGACGCCGAACGAGTCCGTTGGGAATTATCCGGACTCGACGATAAATCAATGGAAGGAGTATTAGGCCTTCTCCTTTTAAGCAAGGCTGAGGGACCGGTCGACCGCTTTTCCTGCTGTTTCCTCTTCTTTTCCTTCGCTTTCAGTACGGACTGGTCGGCCTTTTCCACAATCCGTTGCACCCGGCTAACCTCCGGAACCTCCTTCCCCACTTCCAAGGGTTGGGTCACATGCTGGGGTATCTCCGCCCCCTCGGCAAGAGGAGCACCTTTCCCTAACCTGGACCCTTGATCGGACCTTAAGCGCAAGTAGCGAGACATGGTAATAACTGCACAAAGATAGAAAACATGGGTATATATATAAAAAAAAAAAAAAAAAAAAAATATATATATATATATATGTGTGTGCTTGCGTTACCATTCTTCTCTATATCCTTAAACTCCGGGCGAAAGCCAGAATGCTTCCAGACCTTCGTTAACCCAACCTCATACAAGAGACCCGAATGCACGGGCCTAAGCTCCACTATCCCCTCACAAAGCCTCGCCACATCAGCATCCACGTAACCCCCCGAGGGAGCATCATCCGAAACACTGGTCCGGATGCCTCCAAGGCATTGCATCAGGATTGCCCTCCGGTCTATCAAAAAGAAATTGTCTTTCCAATTCTTCAAACTTGAGCAAGTTTCCTTAAAGATACCGGAGGAGAATTCCCTCCGGTCCGACTAGCGAAGGAGAACCAGTGTCCCTGTTTGTTCAACTTATAAAAACCGAAATAGATTCACGGTGGCTCAATCTCAAGGCTCCGACAAATATACTTCAAACATAACAAGCCTATTCAGTCGATGGGCACAAGCCGTGATATGTGAACCTTGAAATACTTTATCACCCTCAGAAGAAAGGTAGAAAACGGAACTCGCACTCCCGAAAACGTAAAGTACGCTCATACAAACAAGGGCATCCTTCGGCAGCTTCTCCATAGTAAAATCTATCGGAGGTAAAGGGGATGAGGTCCCTAGGAATCCCGTAATCATTAATAGAGGCCCTCCAGCTCCTTCGGAAAGCACTGAGGAGTAGATATGCATATCCGACTTGGGGACAAGGTCGGATGCCGGATGCTCTGAACCCGAAGCCATAGAATATCGAGAAGGCAACGCAAACAGAAACGAAATAAAAGGAAAAGTGACGCACCTGAATCTCTCCGGAATACTCGAAAACAAACAGTAATAAAGGTGGGTAGGGTAAAAATTTATGAATGAAGGTTAAAGGGCTTATATAGGCAAAGGAGGTGGGGGACACCAAACGCCACGTCGTGTCAGAGGGGGCGATCTGAACAGTCAACGAATACCATCTTCCACGTGGCCGATCCCACGGAAACGGTATATATTATTTTAACTCATTTTCACCCAATGGGCTTGGGCCCATTACCCAAAATGAGGCCCATATAAAAGAACTCACCAAGTCACTCCGAACGAAGCTAATCGACAATTATATATAGTATCACATCACTTGTCGAAAACAAGTAACATGATAATTGGGGGACATGACGACGTATATGCCCCTTCGGCCTAACACGAAAGGCCGATACTCTTAACGAAGGGACCGATACTATAACACGAAAGGCCCGATACTCTTAACGAAGGGACCGATGCTCAAATGCAACAGTCCAAGCCGCAGGGTACGAGGACGGTCATCCGTCGAAGGAGCGCCGACCATGACAGAGTACTTTTGGCATTTAGCTCGATACACTTTGTCTCATCCCCGTGGATGTCGGACATGACCCCACGAGGGACCCGTGTCATGGCATGTCACTCGATATCGCCAACGGCCCCATGAAATACGACGACCAGGGACCGAACAATGGCATCGTGTAGTATATATACGCATACAGATTTGGGAATCGGTATCATTTTTCACACACATACATTTATACTACACCTTTCTGGTAAAAACACATACTTATTCTTACGCCGGAGTCGGGTCCTGGGATAACACCCGGGGCGAGACTAACGCGTCGTTCATCTTAGCAGGTATCTAGAAGACTTATTCCTAAGGCTGAAAGATAACTGCAACAACCCACAAAAAATTACTTCGACATTTTACATGTTGATTTCTACGTTACAAATTTTCTGTAGAGTTGACTTTGTAACAAGCTCAATAGAACTACACAACATAAACACACTTCAATCCACAAATCTCATTTCACACAATTCAACCTCAAACTACTTCTCAACACAAGATTTAATTTTGGCTTGCCGTCTCCCCTATTCCGTTGAAGATATGCAAATGTACGTTAAAAACCAATGCGAAGAAGATGATGTGGCTTGAAAAAACGCTATTATAAACGTTATCAATCTGTTTGAGCAGACAAGGGTAGAGAAGCAACGTATGAGAGCAGACTACACGACTTGCAACGACATTACGCCTGAAGTAAAAAGCCGTGATCCACAAATTTTTGATGGATGAAGCCTGCAAAGACGACGACATTCTGACAAGTTGTGGGAGTGTGTTCAACGGATATCAAACAACATCAGCACCAAAATCAGTTGGAGCTATCGGGAGAACAAAAACGATGGTGTAGGTGCATCAACTTCGTCTACTAGCTTTGTTGGGGAATGCTAGACCATGAAGGTTTGGCTCGCATCGAGGAATTTGCCGGATATCGGACTCCCTCGTATGATTCTGCATGCGGGGAGCATTCAGATTAGGATTTATGATTTATAATTTCGTATCGTATTTATTTTTAATATATTATTGTTTTTATTTAGTATGGTAACATTTTAATTATTAATGAAATTTTAGTTTGTGTTAAAAAAAAATTGATCATGGTCGCCCTTACTGGGGCACCCAATCGCCTGAAGGTTGCTGGAGAGAGAACGCTGACGTGGCAGAGAAAATGGAAGGGGCACCTTATGTACAACTTTTCTCCAAACTAATTGAGGTGATTATTATCAGGGTCGTCTGAATTTTTGAGAGTCCTGGACAAAATTACATAATAAAGCATTTCGAGAAAGAATATTATATACAAAATGTTACTGTTTATATGATATAATGTAATTAGTTATCTAAATATTTGAAATATTACTTATTTAAAAAATGACTTTGATTAGCATATTCTGTAACTAAATTCAAATGTTACGGTCACAAAAACTTTTTAAAGCTTTTGCTAATTCGTATTAAATTATATACGAGTTTTAAATGTAACTACTTGTATAGTTTTTAGTTGAACATAAATTGTAAGTATACAAAAGGCATTTAAGTTAGGAATTTATGCAAGAGGACACTTGTGCAAAGACTTTTTTATCATTTAAGAAAAAGATAGATTCAAACTTTTTGTCTCGTATGCTTTGAATATCTCAATTTCCAAAAAGTGCATATTATTTTTCTCACTTTCTGTGCTTATATGTGTGACATATATTGCAAGATTAATTTAATGAAAATGAACAATAAACAAAGAATTCTATAAAGGTCGTTTTCATCGCTTTCAGTGATGCAAGTGAAACATGTAAATGCAACACTATTTCAGTCACGTCTCATATATGGTTTTCAATTTAAAATATAAAACTACTATTAAGCGATATTTACTGGGTTTTTCTAACTTGTCTTTATAAATTATAAGTCTTAAATGTGCACCTACTATTAAGAGATATTTCTGTGTTTATAAGTCTTAAATGTGCACCTACTATTAAGCGATATTTATTGGGTTTTTCTAACTTGTGCCTCCTTAAAGGCACAAGTTAAGCGCATCATAAGAGCATGGGGTATGGGAGTTTTTGAAACTCGCCGGTTCCAACGTGGCATCTCGCCAGTTGGTTTTGTTTCTTGCCGTGACACCACAACCCTTCGCCACCATCAGTTTCGTCGTTCAAACGACATGCAAAAAGACAAAGAGTTTTGCAGTGTTTGTGTTGGTTTATTTTGTGTTTGTGAGGGTGGGTGGGACCCAAGTGAAGAGGTTTGTGTTAGTTGTGATTGGGGGGTATTTTTTAGTTAGTGTGTTAGAGTGATGTGAAGGTGATGTGGCACACGTGGGGCCCAAATGAAGAGAAGTGAAGAGCTCACCATACCCCTTGCTCTAAGTACACCAAAAAGTACACATGGACCTACATAAAAGTACATCTGTTTGTACTTTTATGTAGATCCCCGTGTACTTTTTTATGAGCTTTTGTGTACTTATAGTGTGCTTAACTTGTGTCCCTATGACACAAGTTAGAAAAAACCCACGTTTATTTTCTATGTCAATTAAGTCAGATATAGTGGCTTGCTAATATATACTGTATATAGTCGTACAATTGAATTAATGATATGATATAGTCAACCATAGTGTTGTTTTCATTTTGATAAATGATTTGTACACTTTAAAAATTGATTGAGACACTCAAAACTATGCATTAAACAGTTGTACTGTATATATATTGTGCTTTAACAGGTTGCACATTAGAGTGTGCAAATCAAAACACAATGTGTACAAATCATCTCCCTTTCATTTTGGTTCACATAGCCTCTGGCTCCTTGCCTTCATTGATGGTGACACAAAAAACTCTTTGGACGAGTTTTTCTTAACATACATAACCTTTGGCTATTTACTAAAGGTTTTTAACCTTTAGAATCATAAATCTTGAGACTAAGATGTTTTGGCGTCGAAGATGTTCACCTAAAACTGTTCGTGATATTGTAAGCGGCTGATTGGGATTTCGCTTATTTTTTGAGCTTATTTGTTTATTATGTCTTTTTATTAACATCAAGAACTTATAACTATTTGGATTACTTTCTTAGGCCCCGTTTGGTTCGCGGAATATTTTTGATGGAATTGGAATCTATCTATGGAATTGGAATGTGAAGGAATTGGAATGTTAAAGAATTGGAATGTTAAGGATTTAGAATCTTAAGGAATTAAAATTTGCAAAAACTTATGCGTGTTTGGTTGGAAGAAAATAAAATGACGAAAAACAAATTATAATAAAATATTTAAAATTTTATTTTTTATTAAAATTGATAAACTAAATAATAATAATAATAATAATAATAATAATAATAATAATATTAATAATAGTATTAAAATAATTATAATAATTAATAATATTAATAATTAAATAATAATAATAATAATATTGATGATAATAATAACAATAATAATAATAATAATAAGAGTAAATTGCAAAAATCGTCCTTGTGGTTTGGCTAAATTGCACGTTTCGTCCTTGTGGTTCATTAAGTGCAAAAATCGTCCGGATTTGGCACTGTTACGTTCACTTTTGGTCCTTCATCATTGCAGAAACCGTCCTTGTGGTTTGCCAAATTTCACTGTTGAAGGACCAAAAGTGAACGTAACATGCCAATCCGGACGATTTGCACTAATGAACCACAAGGACGAAACGCAACCAAACCACAAGGACGATTTTTGCAATTTACTCTAATAATAATAATAATAATAATAATAATAATAATATTAATAATAATAATAATAATAATAATAATATTAAAATAATAATAGTAATTAATAATATTAATAATAATATTTTTTTAAATAATAATAATAATAATAATAATAATAGTAATTAATAATATTAATAATAATAATAATAATAACTGATTTTTATGATAAAATACTGAATTCCATGGAATTGTAAACTTTCCTCACACTTTGCTATGGAATGTTGAATTCCACAAAAATGAGATTTTGAAGGATTTCATTCCATTCCATTTGACAACCAAACACGTTAAGGAATTGAATTCAGATTCTGAATTCCTTGAATCTGCCAACCAAACATGTTATGGAATGGAATCAGATTCCAATTCCATCAGAATCCTGCAGATTCCACGAACCAAACGGGGCCTTAGCATATCTAGAAGTTGTTTCTCAATAAGGGCATTGCTCCGGGCTAGTTTCAAGAGTCTAAGTTGAAAAATGAGCAATACCTAACACCGGCCCCAATATGAATATACGGAATATACAAATGGGCTAATTACTTAAAAAGTCATTTAACTTGTCACTTTTTGTTATTGTGTCATTAAACTTTTTTTTTCTCATTGTATGTACTTAATTTTTAAATTTCGATCATTGTGTGTATTTTGTGACCATTTTACCCTTATTTTTTTCAAATTTTAAAGGGTAAAATGATCATTTTACATGGCTGAATAGTCACAAAATACACACAATGATCGAAATTTGAATGTTCAGTATACACAACCACTACAAGAAAAAAGGGCTATAGTGACGACAGGAAAATCATCACTAAAGGTGGAAAAGTCGTCACTAAACCGGTTTAGTCACGAAAATCAAGGTCGTCACTTGTCGTCACTATAGCTCCGTCACTAAGTTAATAGTGACGAAACTGGAATTTGACACTAAATTTAGTGACAAGCTAAAGTCGTCACTTATGGGTGTGTGACAACACATTTCGTCACTTAATTTTCGTCACTGAAGTGGCTAAAGTCGTCACTATTTGATGTGATTCGTGACGAAAGAAAGGCGTCATTTTTGGTTGAACCAAACAGAACCTTAACGTTCAATAGTGACGATAATATTTTGGTATTATTATTGCTGCAAAAAGTAAAACTGATAATATTACGAAATCCGGATGATAGACAACAAAAACATTTTTGTATTAGCATAATCTATTTTTCTGTTATGCAAACAAATACAAACCATCTGAAATTTACAATATCACTGAAAACACATAACCACAACCAAAAAAAAAGTCTGTACAGTATAAACAATAACAAAGCACTTGGTGAAGGCTGCTACTTTACTTCTTGACCAATATTTATTAGCATTTCCTTACGACTGACGGCCATCTGAAATACAATAACACACGTTTAACATGAGAAATACCGAAAAATGTTATGTTATTAATATTACACTTATTCTTACCTCGTTAACTACATTAGTCATACACAATGCATCGTATATGTGCAAAATCCTAACCCCATAAGTGATAAAACAAAGATAACCTGCATCTAAACTTCTTTATAACCTCTCCTCTCTGTCATTTGCCAATGTCTCCAAATGATATTTCTTAAATATTTTATATAACCGGAATACATTGCATAAGAAATAAGCTTTAATTTATTTGAATAAAGTTACAGTAAACAGTGTGAACATATTTTGCTTATTTTTGCTTTACAAAGGTTACCAGGAAAAGACCACTTAAACCTAGTAAGGTATGCAAAGTAATCATGTGTGTGTTGATCGTATACAAGATAATTCTACTTCTAGGCTCTGAGATGAATTGAGATGGCAAGTGGCGATATTTAAAAAAAAAATACAAAACTACAGACTGAAAACAAAATGCAATAGATTCACCAGTTCTAGTTCAACTCTCTTTTGCTTCAATGCACACGAGTTTTGATAGATTAGGCTTAAAATGGTGGATTTGGTATTTCAAACTAAAAGACATATAATCAAAAAAAGTATACTACATTATTAGTTAAATACTTCAAAAAGATTCATCTTAATAATCTTGACTAGTTCAATGATCATGTAGCTTAGCTAAAACTAGAGAATTGAGCTGACCTTAGACTTTGCGTGTAACTTCATGGCACCAAGAGGATAATACTTACTCGCAAAATAGTGTAAATAATAACACTAACATTTCGGTGTATAGTCCACAAGTACCTGTGAGATCGCACATTGACTTTAGTCCACAAGTACCTGTGAGATCGCACATTTCGGTGTATAGTCCATTGCATTATCATCACCTGCAAAAACATATAATTGACTCAGAATAGTAAGACGAGAGCTGGGACAAAATGAGAGATAGAGTACCCTGTTTGTTCACTGCATAACAGGGGAAATGGGCATTATTTAAAGATATATGGCGTATTATAAGTTAATAAAATCAATATCATATCATCGCATCCCCATACTTAACATATTATTTAAAGATATTTGGAAGAACTCTCTACTAGCCATGATCAGAGGATCTGGTCACACTCAAAAGGGGTGAAAAGTTAGCCCCGAAAAATTTATCACTTTATTTACAGAGCAAAATGAGGGGAGAGGGTTGGTAAAAACCCGCGGAGCTATTTCCTTAAGTAGGACATTGCTTTAACCAAACCATACACAGTTTTCCGATGCTGATTAGCAGCAAAGTAAATATGTGTCGTGTGTGTAGGAGAGGGAAAGAGTGAGAACCTGCATCTTCAGTTGCATGAGTCCCAAGCTACCCTGATGTCAACCTAAACAAATAAAACAATTCTTATAATAAGGAGTAATATAGAAACATTAACAATACAAGTGTAAAAGAAGACTGTAAGTTATAACGGATGTCATCATGATCAATATGCATACAATTCATCACTAGACTTTGGCACATTTTGATGAGTATCCAACATTTTAGGTTAGTTCACGTCATATGGCAAAATTCAGTATGGTTCATAAGAAATAAATAAAATGATCACCTAGGCAACAGAAAATGCACTTTCCAAACAAAAAACTGGTAATACCTTTCCAAACAATAATTGTGGCCATACTGCAGTGCTCAACTGTTTGGCGTAAATGTAACACTGCAAGAAAATAATCACATTTCCCTTCAACTTACAAATTACGAAACTAACTAAAGCAAAATGTAAGCAGACAAGAAAAAACTACATACAAGCACAAACTGCGCTTATCATCTACCTCAATGGCATCCTCTGTAATAACTTTCAAATCTTCTAGAGAATAAGGATGCTCAGGATCCTTAATATCTCTAATATGTTGTAAGCACAAGTTAAGGACAATACATAAGGACAGTTGGATTAGCTTGATTTTATGGGCTTATCTTCAGCTTATTAGCTTATGGGCTTATTAAAACTATTATCGGGAAGGCTTGACCGTTAAAAAATACATTTTTTTTCTTCTTAATCTTTGTGTCGTGGTACTTCATTAAAAACTACTGTGTCTCAAACATATATAAGCGAAAGCTAATACTTTTCAGGATAATACCAAGACAACTAAATAACGTATAATACAAGTTTTATCAAAACAATAAATTAGAAAACATTAACTACACAAGTCTACTTTTCATCGCTAATGACAATCTGATGGAACGAAGTATCTATCATTTTCTAGAGGACATGGTTACAGTATCTATCAGCAATTTATTTTTGTTTTGACACAAGCTAAGTCTACAACTTTACACATAGCGGCACTAGTGGGGCTCCTTATTTATGTCATACGTACACTAGCCATAATTCTAGCTCACAATTCATGTTATGGGGTAGCCACTTGATTATTAGTTACCTCTATTGGATATGATTAGTATTTACTAAATAGTAAATACTAATCATATAAGTTGTTATTAGTTACCTCTATTGGATCTCCGACAAGAAAAGATCATTGTATAAATGTCTTGTGCAGAAAAAGGAATTGCGGACAACCTTCTACTGAGTCCCCGTCAGGCCTGATTGCTTTTTCATTCACAAAGGCTACATCACACAAAAGACTAGGTTAGCCGAAATAGAGTTATTTCTATTTAGTTACCTTTTTTGGAGCAATCACCCCTTAATGAATTAACAGAATCAGAATATGTCATAAATTCAACAGCATATGAGAAATAGTAAGTAATGTTAGCTTACTTATAGGACAACGTATATTCCCCAAGCATGAGACCGCATTTTTACTGATACAGTAGAATAGCACAAAAATAAAAAGAGTAAGTCACACTGGAACCGAACATGTTCAAATCTTAACTGGAAACACTAACTATTTACAGAAACTTACGTAATGTTATCCCTTGAAAAAGAATCAAACAAATTTCTACAAGGAACAACATAAACAAAAATTTAGCAATGGTGCAAGAAACATTTCCGCTTTGGATTTGATACTTTAAAGAAAGAGAGAAGTTATCTTACGTTTGACGTATCTGACAACTATCCCATGAGCTGTCATATATAAATTTGTTGTATGACAGATCACTGCAAGAAAATTCACAACATCAATCATTATATTATACAACCATAAAAGTGAGTAAGTTATTTTACTTCTGCAAGTTTCATAGTAAATAAACATACATTGTATCCCCATCTGTAAGCATCCAACCAGGCAGACTTCCAGATAGCATGTTTCCCGTAAGATAGCTAAGAAATATATATAAAAAAAAACAAAAAAAACAAATTTGTATATACTATATAGTCACCATTGCACGTCAAATGACCTAGACTTAATAGCAATGTAAGAAGTATGTGGGAATTGGGATAGCAATAATCAGGATAATATACTTCATACTTACATGAAGTCTGTTCGCTTAATATTTATGTAACTGGCAGGAATGGTTCCATTAAGCTTGTTAAAGCTCAAGTCTCTGTAGCAAAAAATTAATTGATAAAAAGTTTACCGTTTCAAAAGATAAGGAAATCAAGCATAGTGTAAAGATTGATAACAATAAAATTACTTTATGGTAACTAATTGTATCGTTAAAGTGAATGTACACATTACTTACAAGACTTTCAAGCTACTAGCTGAGATGGTAGAGATGGTAAACCTCCAATTAGGTTGCAATTCCTCAATATCCTGGCAAGATTATGTTTAGCTTGTATTAATAAAAGAAACTGGTGACACACAACCAAAAGAAGCAATTCAACTTACAAATTCTTGAAAGATGATGTATTAATAAAGGGTGGACAAAGTGTGTCTGGTCCATTTAAGTCGCCGATTCGCCTGCATTTCGTGATTTAGTCAGCGTAAATACTTGAACAAAAATGTAGGGCAAATTAAAGATGACATATGAGGAATTACTTACAAGTCTATCAAAGTTGGCAAAAGAGTAATGTTAGAAGGTATTGGTCCCTCCAATCCACTCTCCCTGAATCCTTCTGTTATTCATAAATTTGATTAACTCTAATTGCTATTATATACAATAAATGAAAAATTAAACGAGAAAAAGTCTCACAAGCTACTGAGACTATTCCATTTCCCAATGAATTCAGGGATCTTCCCAGAAAGACTGCTATCACCAATCCGACTGCGAAAGAAATGGAAATTTTATAGTCGGTCATATCTGGCCATATAAAGAACATTTTTTGCATAAAATCACAGCTTTTGCTTTTGTCCCATTTTAGTCATTATACTTTATATGTAAACCAACCCACTTGTCCAAGTTTTCTGTAAACCAACCCACTTGTTCATCGATCCATTAGTCCAAACTTGTCTGGTAGCAGACAGCAAGTAAGCAAACATTTTTTTTGCCATAATTCGAGTATCAAAAAAGTAAATAACAAAAAACTAGAAACTATAGATACTTGACCCTCGTTTTTTCACAATATTTTCCGTTCATCTGAGCTCGGTCATTAAACAAAGTAGTAAAGTGTTGTCAGTGTTACTAGACATTTTCTCAAACACTTGGTATGCAATGTTTTAATATCCAATATCCGGTACCACTAAACGTAACTAATCCGCTAAACCTAAACTTTCTAAATTCAAACAAGCAATCAAATAACCAAAA
Source organism: Chrysanthemum makinoi (assembly GCA_910596185.1). NCBI lineage: Eukaryota > Viridiplantae > Streptophyta > Magnoliopsida > Asterales > Asteraceae > Chrysanthemum > Chrysanthemum makinoi. Next base: position 335,186,218 of record OU343224.1, read on the forward strand.
TTTTAGACCTAAACCTTTTCAATATTAGGTCAAAATCAAATAGGCAATCAAATCAACTAAACCTGAAGTTCATTGACTCAAATACATAATCAAATCAACAATCAAACAAGTAAATTAAACACAAACACAAACGAATTATTCAACGAATATACAAAAATTTCAGACAAGTGATATAATATCTTCGAAATTAAATGAAATTAACGCGTAATAATTAGGGATTAGAAATAACCTCCGAAAAATTAGGGCAAAATAGTGAAAAGTTGATTCGGAAGATGTTAGCCATGGCGGAATAGTGTTAGTGTGTGTTTTTAGTGTGTGAAACTGTGAAGAATTGAGTGTTTTTAGTGTGTGAAACTGTGAAATGGGGGAGGAGGAGAAATGAACGAAAAATGATAGGTATCCGTGTTTTTAAATATTTAGGCATTTTGTCAATTTAAGTCCCTGAGCTTTTAAGTGTTGGATAGCAAAATAAGAATATGTATTTGTTCAAGTGAGTGACGAATAGTTTCGCTTTTAAGTGTTGGATAGCAAAATAAGAATATGTATTTGTTCAAGTGAGTGACGAATAGTTTCGTGACTACCAATCCAAAAATTAGTGACGAAAACTTCGTGACTAAGCACCGTAACCAGAAATGAGTTACGGTGGCGATAAGTACTTGACTTAGTGACCCGATGCGTCACTAACATGTATGTTAATGACAACTTATTACTTCGTCACTAAATATATGCAAATTGACGAGATATAGTGACGACAATTCTACATCGTAACTAAATTGTGTTTTTAGTGACAAAAAATATAAGTCGTCATTAAATTCTCGTCACTATAGCCCCTTTTTTTTGTAGTGAACGAGAGAATAAAATGTTCAGTATACACAAAGACAAAAAGTGTCAAGTTAAATGACTTTTTAAGTAATTAGCCCTATACAAATCTATCTTTATACCGTTAAAATATATAGATAAAGATTGTTTAGTTGACTGATCAGTTTAAGCTAACTTGGACTTGGATTTTGTTTATATCGTAGTAAATATTGGGCATCAAGTCAATAAGATGTATGAGTTTTACTGACTGAGATACGTGAGCATGATCTTTACTGACTGAAGTGATGTATATAGTGACTGAAGTGATATATTTAGTAACTGAAGATGTTTCGCTATATATATAGTTTAAACTAGGAAAATACTCACTTCGCGTTTCTCTCAAAATGAGGGATGGCGATGGACATCCGATCCAATGTATAGTCTCCCGATCCATCCATTATTAACGGATATAGATGAAGTAAATAGATGAATAACGGATATGGATATCAACCTGATCCATCGCCACAACATCATGCATGTCAAGTCAATAATGCATCATTTGCGACTAAATATCACATCAGAATATTCAATTCTAGTATACTTCGGCTTTGGTGTAATTGTTGGATTTAACTATAAGATTCAACTCATTGTAATACTAAATTTGTATCAGATAGAATCATAGAAATATAATTATTTCCAATAATAGAGGGATCACAGCTGTTTAAGAAAACGTAAGTCAACGTCCCACTCCTCGATATGTACCTATATGCGCATAAGTTTTTATTCATTTTGCTCAAACAACCTTACTAAGTTAGTTTTTAATTTTTTATGCAATAAGAAAACCTTATTTGATGTCTTGACATTTTGAAAAACTAAATTATACTTTATTTGGTAATAATTATATTATTATTATTTTCTTTTTCAAAGAAAAAAAAAGCATTACACTCTGTTCCCGAGTATAAAATGGAAAGACGAGAGATGGAGAGGGAAAAAAAGAGAAGTAAAGAGGAGAGGAATAAAAAATTATTTTTTTATCTTGTGTTCCCGAGCTGGAAAGAAAATAGAAGGATGTAACAAAAAAATAGCTTTAAAATCAACTTCACTCCATTTCATCCCAATTTGGGAAGTAAATTAGGAGAGTAATTTTGATGTAATTTACTATCCTTTACTTTCCTCTCCCCTCCTAAAAAATCTCAGGAACACAATTCTTTTTTATTACCATTCCAAACCTTTCCCTTTCACTCCAAAAAATAAACTCGGGAACAGAGTGTTAGTGTTTCTTATTTTGGTGTAGTGAAATGCGTGTTGATATATCGTATGCAAGGACGAATCTCATATAGGGCAGGGGTGGGCCCTGGCCCCCCCAAATTTTTGTGTCCTTAGTGTATGTCATGCATTGTGCTAGTGTAAAAAAATGCTAATTAACAATTAGGCCCCTCCAAAATTAATAAGTTAAAGTTTGGCCCCTCCAATAAAATGTTTCAAGCTCCGTCCCTGATCGTATGTATAAAAAGGCATTTAGGGGAAAACCTAATAACAAATCTTTTGCTGTTGTGGGTAGTTTGGTTAAGTATGTGCTCAAAGAATTGCTTAATGGTCATGATTGGGTGTGTTTAGGATTGCTTATTAGGGGGGCAGGGGTGTTTGGGTGAGCATATTGAACCATCTTATTAGCTTATGCATTATTAAAAGATAATAAGCTACCTTGAATATCAAAATAGCTTTTGGATTAGTTGTTTATATGTGCTAAATAAGCTTTCTGTTAGAAGCCATGTAAAAAATATTAACTATCACTAATTTCATCCACTCTTATATTTTTAATAAGGGCAATTTCATATTTACTCAATCTAAACATGATAATGTCATATTTACCCAAATCATGTTTTAAATGCATTGTACATCATGCATTCAAAAGTTGTATTTTTGGTAAATATAACATTTTCATGTTTAGACCGGGTAAATATGGAATTATCCTTTTTTAATACTATTGTATGAGGAAACTATCATCGGGATAGAAGCAGGAAGAGAGAAGAAATGATGCAAAATTGCAAACTCGAGAAACCCGCTTTATCATGTTAACACATCATTCATTAACATACAAAAAAATCTTATAAAGGGGAGAATGTTTACATGCTAACTCGAAAAACCCGTTTTATCATGCATAAACTAAAAGTTATGAGACTTAACTCGAACATAACATTTATAAATAGCAAAACGTATGAGGCAATAATGCATTTTGCTTATATTATTAAAAAAAATCGAAATTTTATGCTTCATTTGGATATCTGTAAATGTGTGTTTAGGATAATTGATCGTATGTCAAATGGATAAAACAGAATGTATAGTTCCACTTTTTTATTCTTCATTTGACCATCACCTCTGTTTTTGTATAATTTTAGCTTAGTTGTTATGTTCTAAGATTCTTAAATCACATTGTTTCTATTATTAGTAAGATTCAATTCATATACTTAATGGTTTGGTTTAATTTACTCTAGAAACACATGACACCTTGTTGATTTGTTTGATTTTTTTCATAGGTGACTAAAAAAAATTTTCTATTAAAAACTAATCCTTGACACCCTAAGTTCAAGTAATGATTTTTATTCAAAGGTAAATATAGTTCTTTTTGTTAAAGTTCTGTTCACGCATTGTGGTATTTCACATAATTAAAAAAAAAATAAAAAAAATTGGGTGTTTTCAATACAAGTTTTGTCATAATACTCATATCCCTCGCGCATGTGTGGGATTTTGGCGCACATTGCGATATTTAAATAAACACGCACAAAATTTTTATAAAACCCGCATGTGTAGTTCTCACACCGTATTACTAAGCTGTAACAATTGTAGCTAAGGTGTCGCTAAAATATCACTAACGTGTCACTAAAAATGAAAACACAGCAAAAATATAAAATTGGAAATAGAGTCTCGCCGATGGTCTAAAATCTCACAAATGTGAGAAAATAGAGTAGTTTGGTAAAACCAAATATTTTTCGTTATTTTATAAAAACATGTATTGTTGTGTTTTTTTCTATTAAAAATAGTAATCTAGTTTTTAATCCAAGAAATCAGGAGGTTTGTGTGAAAATTATTTTCGAGATTTTTTAGAGGTTAGAGTAGACCAATTTTTAGTTATTTCTATCGAGAACTCAAACTTATAGACAATATTGAGTGGTTAAATACTTAACATCAGCCCACTACACAGTGTCTTGGATCTATCCCATTAAATCAGCTTTGAGCTGAAATGGGCTTAAGTTAGGACGGGTGTTTAGTTCAGGGGTACGTGTTCATTGGTTCGGTTATCGGGTTATTCGATTTATTCGGTTCAGTTAGTTCGGTGTTTTTTTTTCAAACCGAAAACCGAACCGAATTCAAATTTGACTCAACCGAACCGAATAACTGAAAACCGAATCCTTATAACCGAAAACCAAACCGGATAACACGAATTAAATAATTTTAATTAATTTTTTATTTAATTATATTTATTTTTAGTACAAAATTTATTTTCAAACTTAAATAATGATATATTTATACTAAAAAAGAGTTTATATTTATACTAAAAAAGAGTTTTAGTAATTTTTTTCATATAAATACATAGAAAAATGTTATATTTATACTTAAAAAAAGAGTTTTAGTATTTTTTTTTCATATAAATACATAGAAAAAATATATATTTATAAGAATTCACTTTTCGGCGGTTTTCGGTTTTCATTGCCATACCCATATCCAAACCGATAACCGAATATTTAGTTCGGTTCGGTTCAGTTATGACCAATTCGATTCGGTTACGAATTCGGTTCAGTTTTTTTTTTTCAGTTCGGTTTCGATTTTCGGTTACTGTGGATATTACCAGATCCGTGAACACCCCTAGTTTAGTTATGTGTTGATCATTCGGTCGCAAGTAAATTTGTGGATGAAAATAAGATAAAAATTTAAAAGGAATAAAAAGAATGACACAAATTACATGCCATCATCGTGTGAGATTTTTTTTATCAAAACTTATGTGATTGTACCATTTCTCATTTTTATACTATATCATCGCATTTTCTCTCGCTAGTTTCTTCGTCATGGAAACTAATGAAAGATGTTATTTAGGCTTCGTTTACATCGTTGTTGAGTTCGGCAATGCCTCAAATGTGCTCATTTGTATCGAACGAGTGGTATTTCTATATGTTTTCCCAAATGTTCTACCTGCTAAACTTACACAAGTAGATCCTTATTAGTGTAGGCTTCATGTCTTCGACACCTTTACCGCCTTAGACTATAGTTTCCTTGTGTTGTACACTTTAAGCGCATGTTTTAACTCGTACCACACTTGGACTAGAAAAAACATAAGATATGGCATTATAACTTTGTTTTTGGCTTTAAGGTATTCTATCAGCTCCAACATAACTCAGCTAACTATTGTATAAACTCCATATCTAGTCAAATCAAATGCTTACAAGTAGCAACTAGCAAATGTACACCCAATTCACTAAAGTCCACACATACTACGTTTGCACTCTGCTCACTGTATATGAACTTGGGGGCTTAATGATATTACTCTTATTCTATAATGTAAAGAAGTTCAGGAAGCCTAAAACAACAAATTGTAAAGAAATAAAACGATTGGAACAGAGCATGCTCCTAAACCTCAAAAGATTAACAAAGAAAGACAAGTGGGAGAACACACTCGTACATATTATTTCTAAGCTTAGAAGTATTTTTATGATCTCTTTGCACTATAAGTAGGCACAATGGGATCTGTTGAAAGTATTGAATATTCTTTAGCAAACAGCTGAACCTTCAGGGGTATATTGTGTAACTTTTTTATACATGATTTCTAACACTTAATACTTTGGGTGTTGTTTGTTAAGTTTGTATGTGCAGGGTTGATAATGAAATATCTCAGGCTATATAATGTCTTATTCAGCTAGGGTTTCATTAATCTCTTTCTTGATATTTCTCTCAAGTTTCACACACAAGTCTCTTGATATTCATCTGGGTTTCTTTTGGTTTTCTAGGTAGTTTACTATTGTAAACTGAGTGTAGATCATCTTGATCTTTGGTTTGGTTTTAGTGTGTGAGTGATTGTATTCTATTGTTGCACCTATTAGAGGGACAACAATCTTTCTTTGTATTTGTATTGATTAGCACCTGTGTTGGGGACTAATCTACTGTGTTTATCGTTATAATAAAAGATTATCACCAAGGGGTGGTTGGTTGGGTGATTATTGATATTGTTCTGTACCATTTTAACATGGTATCAGAGCTCTAGGTTGGTAATTGGCTTGATCTCTTGAAACCCTAATTTTTGGGGGTTTTTTGATTACTAAGGTTCTTGTTTAGATTGAAGGTGTTTTTGGTGGTTTGGGAAGTTGAATTGTTGGTTTCTTGGTACGTATGGAAGAAACCCTAATTTTTTAATTTGGGGGTTTCTCGTATTCTGGGAATTTTTTTCGCTGCTGGTTTCATATTTTACGCACTGTAAGGTTTAATTTCTTTTCCTCTAGGATTGACTAGTTCTGAGTTTAGTGGGCTTAAACGGATTGACTAACTTCTTGATTTGCCTCCTTGAGAGGTGTGAATACACCTACGGTCAATCACAGCTTACTGGCTTGGGCTAAGTTAGTCCTGGGTGTGTGTTTCTTGGTTTAGTTTATGTTTGGTAGTTCTTGTAGTTTCTTGGTATATCTGTTTGATTGTTTGTTTGTTTTGTTTGTGTTTCTGGTTCATTTTCTGTCATTATGGCTATCATGATTAGTAGTCTTGATCAGAGTAATCCTCTGCATTTGCATCCTAATGATTCTAATTGTGCATCTGTTGTTAGTATTAAATTGGTTGGTGTAGAGAACTATAGAGTCTGGGCTAGTGCTATAAAACTTGCTATGCAAATTAAAAATAAGATGGGGTTTCTTGATGGTACTTGTCTTAGAACTGCTTATGCTGCAAGTGCCTTGCTGGAAGCCCAGTGGGACAGGTGTAATGCAGTGGTGCTTAATTGGATCTTGAGTTCTTTAACTCAAGATGTGTATCTTGTACATGTATTTTCGATAATGCTTCGTTGTTTGGAGAGATTTAAAAGATACATATGATAGAATTGATGGCTCTGTGGTTTTAACTGTTTCAAAAGATAAATAGTGTTAAACAAGGGTGGCTTACACTGTATGAGTATTATCATAAGTTGAATTCTTTGTGGAGAGAGTTTGATATTCTTACTAAGTTGTCTGATTGTGTTTGTGAGGCTAGACAAGAACTTGTTGTTCATGGGAAGTTGTTAAAATTGATGCAGTTCCTTATGGGTCTTGATGACATTTATCAACCCATAAGAAGTACTCTTTGACTAGGGAAATCCTTCACGAAGTCAAAGATGCTTTTGTCATTGTATCAAGGGAAGAATCCCATAGAGGGGTTCCAACCACAACTGTTAAATCGAGAAGGCTCGGTTTCGCTTTTGTTTCTAGGACTTATGATAATAAGAATACTAGTTGGAGAAAAAACAGTAATAATAACAATTCTGGGTCTAATAACAGGGGAAATTATGATAGTTTGCTTTGTACTCATTGTGGTTTGAAATGTCATACTGTTGATAGATGTTTTGAAGTTATTGGTTATCCTCCTGGTTTTAAAAACAATCCTAATCTGAAACCTGCTAATAACTTTAATAAAATCAATGACATAAGGAGTGCCTCTGTTGTTAATAATGGCTCTAAGAATTGTTCGAAGTATGTCTCGAGTAATGAGCAGGTTATGAAGTTGTTAAGCTTGTTGAATGATAAACCAGGATCCTCTGCTCATGCTAATATGGCAGGTAGGGATTCTTGTTCTTTTTTTAACTGCAGTGTTTTCTTTAATCAACATTTTTATAAATTTTTTGGTGCTAATATTAAGTTGAATGGGTTTAATTACCATCTGGGATGGATAATTGATTCTGGGGCTAATCAGCATTTAACTAATAGTCCTCTTCATATGCATAACCTGGTTGATATATCTGATTTAAAAATTACTGTGGGACATCCAAATGGTACTCTTGCTAAAGTTACTCATGTTGGTAACTTAAAACTTAATGATAATGTGGTTTTGTTTGATGTGCTTGTTGTTCTTGAATATTGTGTTAGTCTTATGTCTGTTAATAAGTTGATTAAAGATAGTAAGTTGAGAGTTGGTTTTGATGAGACTAAATGCTATATTCAGGATTTGAATCAGCAGAGGGTGCTGGGGAGTGGTAGTGAGTCTGGTGGTTTGTATTTGTTTGATAAGTCTAGAGTTTCCTCTGCTTTTGTGACTAAAAGTGAGTGTTTTAGTTGTTTTGTTTCTAAAGATGTTTGGCATAGTAGATTGGGACATCCTGCTAATCCAGTTTTGAAACTTTTAAAAGGTTCTTTAAAATTAACTAATATTGATCATGGAGCACCTTGTGATGTTTGCCATAAGGCTAAACAAACAAGGGATCCATTTCCTCTAAGTGAACATAAAACATCTGTTTTTGGTGACCTGATACATCTTGATGTATGGGGGCCTTATAAGGTGGTTAGCAGGGAAGGTTTCAGATATTTTTTGACTATTGTTGATGACTATAGTAGATCTGTTTGGGTGTATATGCTAAAAGGAAAACATGAGGTTTTTGAGATGTTTCAAAGTTTCTTTAAAATGGTTTTGACTCAGTTCAATAAGAAAATTAAAATTGTCGATCGATAATGGTACTCGAGTTTGTTAATAATAAAATGGGTGAATTTTTTGATACAATGGGTATTATTCATCAAACTAGTGTAGCATATACTCCTCAACAGAATGAAATTGCTGAAAGGAAACATAGGCATCTGCTTAATGTGGCTAGAAGTCTTATGTTTCAGGGGGGGATTCCTCTTGTGTTTTGGTCTGATTGTGTTTTAACTGCTACTTATTTGATTAACAGGTTGCCTTCCTCTGTTTTGAATAGTAAATCTCCTTTTTCTTTGGTTTATGGAAGAGAACCTAGTCTGGCACATCTTAGGAGTTTTAGGTGTCTTTGTTATGCTACTATTTTAAAAGAGTCTGATAAGTTTTCTAAAAAAATCTGAAAAATGTGTTTTGCTTGGTTATGCAAGTGGAAAGAAAGCTTACAAATTATTAATTCTGGAAAATAGATCAATTTTATACTCAAGAGATGTTAAGTTTTATGAGACTATTTTTCCATACAAAATGAAACAGTCTGATTCTTCAAATGATCCACTTGATCTTAACACTTAAAATTTTTTTGATAATTTTGAGTCAAAAACCAGAACTCCTAGTCCCTCTCCCAATGATGAAACAGAGGATATAGATGTAACATCTGTAGGTAGAGAAGGTAATCTAGGTGAATCTGGTAGGGTAGTGGATGTTGATCGGGATATTGGTTTTAGAACAGATTTTAATTACGATCCACCACAGCAATCAGATATGCCTAGTTTTGCAACTCACGTAGGTGATAATAATAATTAGGGAAATGTTGTTTGAGAAGCAGATGTGCCTAGTTTTCAGAATGTTGTTCAAAATCAAACTGAGGAAGGAACTACTAGTTATAGGAGGTCTAGTAGATCTTCTAAGTTGCCTACTAAACTGAATGATTATGTGCTTGATTCTAAAATTAAGTATGGTCTAAATAAGTATGCTAATCATACTTGGTTAAGTACTGATAATTGTTGTTTTGTTGCTAATATGAATAAGTCAAGTGAGCCTTCTTCTTATGAGGAAGCTTCACAGGACATAAATTGGAAAAATGCTATGAATGATGAGTTAGTTGCTTTATATGAAAATGATACATGAGAAGAAGTTGATCTTCCTGAAGGAAGAATTCCTGTTGGGTCTAAATGGGTTTGGAAACTTAAGTTGAAATCTAATGGTGAGATTGAAAGATATAAAGCTAGAGTTGTGGCTAAGGGTTACAGTCAAAAACATGGTTTTGATTATGATGAGACTTTTAGTCCTGTGGTTAAAATGGGTACTGTTAGGTGCTTATTGAGTATTGTTGTTCAAAATGATTGCAAAATATTTCAAATGGATATTAACAATGCTTTTCTATATGGTGACTTAAATGAAGAGATTTATATGTTGCCTCCACCTGGTTTGTTTCCAGAAAACAATAATAAAGTTTGCAGGTTAAAAAAGTCTCTTTATGGTCTAAAACAGGCTCCAAGGCAATGGAACCTTAAGTTTTCTGAAGCCTTGTTTGAGGCTGGGTTTGTGCAGTCTAAAAATGATCATTCTTTGTTTGTTAAAACCAAGGAAAGTTCTGTAATGTACTTACTTGTTTATGCTGATGATTTGGTGATCACTGGTAATAATGAGAATGAGATTGAGGATTTTAAAACTTTTCTGAGAAATAAGTTTAAAATCAAAGACTTAGGAGAATTAAAATATTTTCTTGGAATTGAAGTTTTAAAAACTAATAAAGGTTTGTGTTTAAACCAAAGGAAATATTGTCTTGAGCTGTTAAATGATTATGGTTTACTTGGTTGTAGACCTGTGTTAACTCCTTTGCCTGAGAATATTGTTTTGAATCATAAAGAAACTAGTGATGATAAAAAGTTGAAAAATATTACTAGTTATCAGAAACTTGTTGGGAAGTTGATATATCTTACTATGACTAGACACGATATTTCTTATCTGTGCACTTTGCTTGAGTCAATATATGCATTCTCCTTTAAAATCTCATTTTGATATTGGCTTAAGGTTGTTAAAGTATCTTAAGCTTGCACCTGGTAATGGTCTACATTTTAGTAAGAATAATCAAAGTTTTAAAGTTTCGATTTTTCTGATTCGATTGGGCTAAATGTCCTGTGACTAGAAAGTTTGTGTCTGGATATTGTGTTTTTGTAAATGGTAACTTGGTTTCTTGGAAGAGTAAGAAACAAGCTACTCTGTCTAAGTCTTCTGAGGTGAGTATAGATGTATGGCCTCTACTACATGTGAGGTTATGTGGATTCTTAAAGTTTTAAAGGACTTGGGTGTTATTGAACAATTGTTGCCAGTTGAGTTATTTTGTGATAACAAAGTTGCTATACAAATTCTGCTAATCTGTGATGCATGAAAAAACTAAGCACTTTGATATTGATGTGCATTTAGTTAGAGAAAAAGTTGCATCTAGTTTGATTAAAACTGTTAAAGTTGACTCCAAAAGTCAAACTGCTGATGTATTGACTAAAGCTCTTGGGTTCATTGACATGGTGTTATGGTTAGAAATCTTGGTATGGTTAATCTGTTTGCAGGTTCATCAGTTTGAGGGGGATGTTGAAAGTATTGAATATTCTTTAGCAAACAGCTGAACCTTCAGGGGTATATTATGTAACTTTTTTATACATGATTTCTAACACTTAATACTTTGGGTGTTGTTTGTTAAGTTTGTATGTGCAGGGTTGATAATGAAATATCTCAGGCTATATAATGTCTTATCCAGCTAGGGTTTCTGTTAGGATATGAAAGTGTTGAAGATATGAAAGTACTGAAGATATGAGAATCTTGTACTGTAAGGCAAAAATCTTGGAAAAAGTCAAAGAGTCAAAGTCTTGCTAAAGATAAAGTCAAAGTACTGCACAATGACGTCAAATTACTACAAGAACAAAGAACTGCTATATTCGTTTATGGAAAGTATTGTAACTCTAGAATATTCTGTATTAGATTACTTGTCGTACAAGGATACAATTTGTAAACCGACTAGGATATCCTTGAGCCTATAAAAGGACTCCTAGATTGGCATTAGAGGTACGAAGTCTATGAGTTTATGAGTTTTAGAGTTTACGAATTCACAAGTTGTTTAGAGTTTTAGAGAGAAGTTCGATAATCTTAGAGTTGTTTAGTGTATCTGCATAATAAGCAGATTTAGAGTTAATAATAAAAGTTATTCTTCTTAGCTTTGTTAAGTAAATTCCGCGTACTTGATAAAGATTGCTCAGTGTTTCTTTGCTAATAACTTAGGATTTATCCGAGGTTGTTAAACCTTAACAAGCTAGTTAAGTTAGTTTGATTAAAGTATATCGATCCAACAATTTCATTAATCTCTCTCTCGATATTTCTCTCAAGTTTCACACACAAGTCTCTTGATATTCATCTGGGTTTCTTTTGGTTTTCTGGGTAGTTTACTATTGTAAACTGAGTGTAGATCATCTTGATCTTTGGTTTGGTTTTAGTGTGTGAGTGATTGTATTCTATTGTTGCACCTATTATATGGACAACAATCTTTCTTTGTATTTGTATTGATTAGCACCTGTGTTGGGGACTAATCTACTGTGTTTATCGTTATGATAAAAGATTATCACCAAGGGGTGGTTGGTTGGGTGATTATTGATATTGTTCTGTACCATTTTAACAGGATCATTCGCAAGCACACCAATTCTTCTCATCTATCTCTATTACATTTTAATGCGTAAACTCTGTAGAAACAATACTGACTTGATCATCGAAGGGGGTTCCAGCGGGCTCAGCCACGATCTTTCTTTATCTTTTCAGCACTGTTACCGAATTCCCTAAGGTCACGGTCAAAACGAGTCGGACGACCACCAACCAAGCAACTTGAAAAGTGCGGATTTTAGTATCACTTGAAGATCTTGAAACTGTGGCTTGCAATTTCCAGGTGTCCTGCATTAATGAAGTCAGTCAGATTTTTTTTTTTTTTTTTTATTTTGGTTTTGTGGGGGGTGGTTTACAATTCCCATTCTAGGATTAGATAAATATTAAATATTTATAAAAGACGAAGCCAACATAGATCAAACATGCCAAACAAGTTTATAATTTCCTAAAGTCTGTTTGAATCCATAACAACTCCTAAATTGTTTTCAATAATAGATTTATCAGTATAGACGTATATAGTAAGTTTTAGAAATCATCATTAACACATGAATATTACGGAGTAAATACACTTGAAAAAAATACAAGTTGGTTTTTTGTTTTTACATAAACATATTTTGGTTATTCTCTTTCGCCATATAAATAGACTATCCACATAATCAAGACTTTCCCGTCATGAACGATTAACGTTATAATTAGACTATTTTTTTTAATGACGAAAATTTTATTTAAAATCTAGCAAGAAGCTAGAAATACTATAAACATAAAGCAAACCTAAAAAAATAACGATCACGTACCTAAATTAAAACGATTAACCAACGGGAATTGATATGTACACGAACAAATTTGATCCGCACACATGCTTTTTTGGGGAATGGACTATAATGCCCTCAAAACATCACAAAATAATTTGACCAGCTTTCTTCCTCAAATCTTTACACATAAAACCGTATCATCTTCCTTCATCCGTCTATTTTTCCTGGATCCATGAACTGACTTGATCCGACACGACGCCTTTCTACGATGATGTCAAATGCTAACCATAAACCCGTATCAACCGATACTTCCATTGGCGTGGACGCTATTTCACCAACATATATAGTTTTACCGGCTTGGTTTTAATTTCGGCGGCACGCCTCATTATATGTTTCTGTAAAAATTGACTTCTTCATTTACACCCATTTTCGAGATTCGGTACATGGTAAATTTAGTATATATCCCATCTCATTTTTTTATGTTCTATGATGGGCGAACCATGGTCCCATAAATATATGAAAATATTGAATGAAACTGGAATTTAAGCTTTTATTTTATTTCAAAGTGAACTACAGGAGCTGTTTTGATTACAATCTTAAAGCTTGCGTCAACACATGATTGTCAATGGAGCTGCCTATTTCTTGGCCACCTTTCACCGGTGCGTTGGTTTCGATCTGTTTCAGATTGATGAGACCGATTCTTCTTTTATCGATCATGCTCAAAATTATTCTCTCCGCATATAAACTGTAATTGGGTAGTAAGATAGTTTGATATAGATTTGGGTCTGTAAGTTGAAGTTTGTTTCTTTTTAAGTGAAATTGAGGGCCTTAGCTGTTAAATAATTCTTCTTGGCTACATCGTAAGTAAATAGTTGAATAGCTTTTTAATTTGGGTATTGAAGAGGCTTTGTTACTTTATTTATTTATTTATTTAAATAATTTATTTCTTATGCAAGATTTCTCAACAATTGAAGTTGCAAAACATGACTGTCAAATATAGTTATCGTTCTGCAAAATTTAAGATGTAGTTTCTAAACAATAAAACTGTGGACTGAACCATCGATGGTCCAACTGTATGGTTTAACCGATGAATTGAGGCGAGAACATTGGAAATGAGGAATATAATTATATTGACAGGAAGTTAAAGATTAGGATTAATTTCATATATCACCCTACTTTCAACATAAATTTCATATATACTCAAAGTGCAAGTATTAAATGCATAATGTACAATGTTTTTTATGCATGTTTGGGTATATATGAAATTTTCAATAAAAAAGAGGGGAGATATGAAATTGACCCTAAAGATTAAAAGAGGGAAATGAGGAATAGTAAAATACAGTGACCACTGATGAGGATCATGAAAAATAGTTGAAAATGTGATTGAGGGCATTATTGTCATAATACAATATTTTAATGTGTGCATAGTGATTTCTTCGGTGTACATATCATTTGCCTTAACGAAAGCTATAAAACTAACCTTCCTAAAAATACATCTCAACAAAAAACGATACAACAAAGACAACAAATTGAAAAACCAACATACATATACCAACACGACAAACTATAATCCTCTCTCCGTCCTAACCGAAATACCGAATACTTTTCAAGTCAGCCCTTTCATCAACAACGATCAAGTTATATCCCTGCTTTCAGTAGTTGTGTTTAAAGGTGTAACTGATCATTCGTTAACACATAAAAATAGGGAAAAAATGTTTACATGCTAATTCGAGAAACCCGTTTTATTAAAAAAATCAAAATTTTATGCTTCATTTGGATATCTGTAAATGTGGTTTAGGATAATTGATCCTACGTCAAATGGATAAAACAGAATGTATAATTCCACTTTTTTATTCTTCATGTGACCATCACCTCTATTTTAGTATAATTTTAGCTTAGTTGTGATGTTCTAAGATTCTTAAATCACATTGTTTCTATTATTAGTAAGATTCAATTCATATACTTAATGGTTTGGTTTAATTTACTCTAGAAACACATGACACCTTGTTGATTTGTTTGATTTTTTCATAGGTAACTAAAAAAAATTTCTCTTAAAAACTAATCCTTGACACCCTAAGTTCAAGTAATGATTTTTATTCAAAGGTAAATATAGTTCTTTTTGTTAAAGCTCTGTTCACGCATTATGGTATTTCGTAATAACCAAAAAAAAATTTTGGTTGTTTTCAAAAGAAGTTTTGTCATAAAACTCATATCCCTTGCACATGTGTGGGATTTTGGCACACATTGCGATTTTTAAATAAACACGCACAAAAAATTCATAAAATTCGCATGTGTAGATCTCGCACGGTATTACTAATTAAGCTGTCCCAAAATTGTAGCTAAGGTGTCGCTAAACTGTCACTAACATGTAACTAAAAATGAAAACACAGCAAAAAATAAGATTGGAAAAAGAGTCTGGTACGATGGTCTAAAATCTCACAAATGTCAGAAAAGAGAGTATTTTGGTAAAACCAAATATTTTTAGTTATTTTGTTAAAAAGGAATGATATATGGACTTAAAAGTAGACCTAATTATGGACCTAAAAACATGTGGCATGATCCTGATGGAATGTAAAATAAGTGGGTCCTTATCTGCAGCCATCAAGATGATGTCACGTGTTTTTAGGTCCACAATTAGGTCTACTTTTATGTCCATGTATCATTTCTCTTTATTAAAACATGTATTGTTGTGAGTTTTTCTATTAAAAATAGTAACCTAGTTTTTACTTTTTAATCTAAGAAATCAGGAGGTTTGTGTGAAAAATATTTTGGAGATTTTTAATAAGTTAGACCAATATTTAGTTATTTCTATCTGGAACTCAACTTATAGACAATATTAAGTGGTTAAATACTTAACATCAGCCCATTACACTAGTGTCTTGGATCTATCCCATTAAATCAGCTGTCAGCTGAAAACTCACCATTACAGTTATGATATGGGAATTGATACTCACATCACACCTTTTGATTAATGCACCACAATCTATTCATTACAGTTTGTACCATACAATACTGTAATACACAATTTGTGGTGAATTAATCAAAAAATATGGTGTGAGTATCACCTCCCTTATGATATGGGCTTAAGTTAGGACGGGTGTCTAGTTACGTGTTGGTCATCCGGTCGCAAGTTAATTTATGGATGAAAATAAGAGCTCCAGGTGTCATGCAACTTCTTCATTCGGGGCTCATGGGTGCCACATCACCTCCACATCACTATAACAAACGTCCACAACAAACATCCCTCACTCACAACAAATCTCAACCTCTTCATTTGGGGCCCACCACTACAACTTTTTTTTTTTTTTTTTTCAAATTTCCAAATAAACTAAATTTATTTCATTAATAATTAAAATACATTAATGATAACGCTTGATCGCTTCCGAACCGTCAAGTTTTATCACACAAGCTAACCACTTGTGAATGGTCAACCGTAATAAACTTCAAACAGCTCAGAAACAATGCAATGAAGATCTAGAGGAGTATAGTGTTTCCCCAAGTCGTTAAGTCCCAGTACGAAGTCAGTTGAATGAATCACCAGCGATATAGTGATGGGGTTGAATTTGAGCGGGAAAAGGGTTATGATTGATACTAAATGACAAAGGAAAAATGAAATAAAATTAAAAAGCTAAATTATATTAAATAAACGCTATCACTATTTTTAAAATGATGTTTTTGATTTATCTTTTATAAATTTAAATTAAAAACTACGTAGCGTAAAAAGAAAATGTGAAATTGAGACAAATTAATCCTAAAAATATAAAATGAAATTTTACAAACCTAATGATAAGAGAAAATTTTGAGAAAAGGAAAATTATTTTTATGACTATCTATTTAATTATTATTAATTAAAAACTATTTTTACCTATTTAATAATACCCTAAAATATAAGAAAATATGAAATAAAGCTATAAAAGTGAAATTATGACTTAGAAAAATCTAAAATAACTAAAGAGAATTTTAAAAACTAATTTTGTATTTTTCTGATTATTTTTCTATTTTCTATGAATTAAAAACTATTTAAAACTAATTAAATGGCTAAAAATTACAAATTTAACTAAGAAAAATCTGGAAAAATTATTTTTTTGCTTTTTATATTTATCTTAATCTATGAAAATTGAAAACTTATTTTTTAGAAGTTTTTCTGATTTAATTGCAATAAAGGCTAATTAAAAATGCCTAAAAACTGATTAAAATAAAGAAAAATAGTAAGCATGATGGAAAATTATGAAAAATTCAGGAAAAGTCTAAAATAATATTCTAAGTCTATGAAAAATATAAAACCTATACTAGTGTGCAAGATTATGAAGTGGTGAAAAGTGCTTATAAATAAGCACTCAAAATAAGCTAAAGGCCACAAATGAGCACCAAATTATCACAGAAGCTATAATATGCTAAAACTACTTAACAGCAACCTATATCAATCAATCTAAACCTCTGGAAAGCAGGATGCAAGAATCTAGTGTGAATTGCACTTAAAAGCTAAAACAGGTTTTAGCTACTACTTTGCAGCTTAAAAATAAGCTGCTTAATGAGCCATAAACTAAAATCCAGATTAAGAAATCTCAAGCAGACCTGGCAAGGGGCTTATAAACCAAATTTGAGCCCAAGACAAGCTCTTATGAGCTTGTTGAAAGCTCTGCACAAACCTGTGCACACCCTGAAGGCACGAGGGCACTTTTGATCTAATTGACAAGGCGATAAAGAGCTTAAAATGATTACCAAAAATTGCACAAAAATCACTTTTGAACACCCAAGCAGTTGAAGTTATTAATCCCAAAGTATCAAGAGCATTGATTCAGAATTGAGACCAACAAAAATCTACAAAGTTTGGTAAAAACTGAGTTTTTCACTTTTTTTGACTTTTGAAACAGAAATGAAAGTTTGACTTAAGTGAGATTTGAGACCAATTCATGAACTGATAATGTAACACCCCAACCCGACAAGGGTAGAAGTGTCACATTCTGGTGTCATATCAGAACATACAAATAAAATTCTTCAAGCGGAAGTCTTAAAGAATAACGTACCAAGTCATTTAAACAAAAGATTTACAAGGAAAATTACAAAATCAAAATGTCTAAAATAAACCAAAATTTCAAAACAATAGCCCGCCAAAATAAGTCCAACTAGAGAGGTAACTAGGGTTGGTCCACTGAATAATCCAACTCTCAGCCCATCAAAGCCCATCTTCAAACCTAAAATCTGCCGCAGGAAAAGAAATGCGACTGAGCTTAAAAGCCCGTGAGCAGATATAACAAAACGAAAGCTAAATAAAAGCGAAACGAAATGAAACAAAGGAAACGATAACAAATTCGGCGAACTAAGAACAATGAGTCAATGAGGATCTGCAGAACACAATTATCTGGTATCCAAAACGAGCAGACAACAAGGAGAACAAAACAAAGCAAAGCATCGACGACATATAAACAAGTACATACAAACTAGACATACAAGAACTGAAACATAAGCAAGCATAGCAGGCATCGCATCCACACAACATATATGTCATACAATCAATTCAGGAAATTAGAAGGCATACAAGCCAAACGGATATCTGAGGAAGCGGAAGCAATTAGTTAATAAGTGAGCATGGCAATTCACACAGGTCAAAACCCTTAGTTGAAAACATAACCGATATCATAACGGAAGTACTAACAGTGATCAACACATGGCGATCACGTAATAAGTAGGAATACAATATAAACGATATAATTAAATGAATTAAAGATATATCAGGGCAACTAAACAAATTAACAAGCCGGGACGTCACAAGATGACCCATTTACCTAATCAAACCGTAGCATAAGGCGAAATGTAAACATGGCGGTCAACAATAAAAGATAAGAATACAACCGGATAGTCATAGTCCACGAGATACCGAACAAAGCACACATAATAAACCGACAAAACTATCGTTTACACATTAGTATGGTCACCAGACAAATCAGAGAGTCACATAACAGTGAGATCACATATCATCGATGAAAATCGTAACTCGGATAACCGCATAGAAATCACATCATAGCAGGATAATCAGTAGTCACATATAACATGAATAGCATAATCAAATTCAATAAGCATATAATAACCCGATGCGTGAATGGAGCGATAGTCGATAGCGTTGAGAGTGTACGATCAAAGCAATGGAATATATATATCTTGGTAGTAGAGTGAGTCATATAAGGTACTTGAGTAATGAACAATTTATTGAATATGGTGCGTTGGGGAAAAGCAGAAAGTACGGTATAGGTATATCAAAAGTGTAAGGGTTGTCGAAATCTACCACGAGCCGGAACATATCATATCATATCATATCATAAGTAACCATTGTATTGGAGGGTGACCTCGAATACCATATATCATAGGAGGAGACCTCGGTAACAAATGGAGTAGCTAGCTCGAATGTGAAGAGCGTATTACGCGACATCATTCACCATATAAATCATATCATAATAGTTAAATCCACTAAACATATCATATCTAGGATGCATCCATACGCCCCCCGGAACATAATGGCCAAATCATATACATATAGTGAGCTCATAATCATATCATAATGGGGACGGTGTGCAACATCACTCGTGCACACTGGAGTCATGCCATTGGTGCATCAATGACACGGTCATGTTACCTTCATGACTAGGAACACATATTTGGCTCGGGTATCAAACTGATGGGTCAAAGCATAATCATATCATAAGGGTTCATATCAAAGGTTCAGAAGTCAAAGGTTCATATCAGGTTTCCATAACATAAGTTCATAATCAGAGGTTCATAATCAAAGGGTTTATAACCAGAAGGTTCACAATCATAACAAACGAATATCATAGCGAACAGAATCATATCAAAGGATTATTTCGGAATCATATCAAAAGGATCATATCATAAGGGAATCATAGCAAAGGAATATCATAAGTGAAGCAAAGTCAAGGATTGAAAAGTCAGGAGAAATCCCTACTGAAAAGGGATAGAATATCTGTACCTCAATCGAAGCAAGCAAAATAGAAACGTAAGTCACACGATGTATCAATCCCGCCGTCCGGCACCTATATGAATTTGATAACGCTTGTTAAGATCGGATTACTCATTTTAGACGGCTTTCCATTTTTAGCAGGTTTCCACTTTTAGTAACTTTCCATTTTAGGTAACTTCCTATTTTAGGCAGGTTTCCATAATTAAGTAAGTTTAGCCATTGATGATATAATTAACAACTAAACCAAACTTAAACATGATTGTAGTGAGACATAAATTAAACCAAATGAACTCTTTTCCTATTATTCTTATTTAGCTTGAACAAATAATGAATGCATGCTCATGGTCGAATATATGCATGTCTAACAGGGATTCAAAACAGAATATATAAATGGATCTAACTAGCATGCATCTCCTTTGATATCTATGTAATCTTTATTTATAATTTATGTTTCATTAGTTATCTTTTTATGTGAGAGTCCCATTCATGCACATGCATTCGAACAGGAACAAAACAACCATACGACAAACGATTTAGTTCGAGACATCCTTCTCTTTGTCGATACAAAATAAACGTAAACGTTTACATTTATTAAATTTTAGCTAGGTATCAATTTATACATGATCATGGGTCATATCAAGAGAGGTTGAAAAAATTCAAAACCACCTGCATATGGGTCGATTATATATTGTCTTCATTCGCTATTTACGTGGCCAAAGTTATCATTTCATGTGACCTTTGTAACATATCATTTTATGTGAAGGTTGTAAGACGATTATCATGCATTCGGTTGAGACGTAATACACGATTTATAGACACACTAGGAGAGGAGAATAAAAAAAACGAGATTCGATACATTACCCTTGTGAGATGAAACAAGAATCAAAGGAATCGAGACCAACACCCACCTCCTTTCGACCTAGCAACCCCCACGACTAAAGTCACCTTTTCGAATCAAGACCACAACCAATATCACCTTTCACCAGCCCTCCTTCGAGACACCTACTGATCTCCCTTGCCTTGCCTTGATGTCGAATGGAAGAGAGAACCAAAGCTTGTCTTGGATCGAATGAAAAGGAGAAGACAAATTTTTTTGCCGTCACTTTTTGCAACTAGGGATTTTGGGTTTGTGGGTTTATTTTGAAAAGAGATTAGGTAAGTTGTAATGAGGAGTTTAATTAGGATTAAATGAAAATCATGAGGAAATTATGGGAGGGCGTTACAGGGGAGTAAATGGCGTGGGTTTAGGCAGAATTTGGGGGAAGATTTTATGACAATTTTCAATCTCCATAATTACTAAATGCATTAACTTTAATTTAGTATAATTTTCTTTTATAACTAGTACATGACATGGTCTTAATAACTTATCTAATGTGTCATAATTATTTTGTAGACATTAGTGAAAGTTGAATTATTATTGTCTTGCGTTAATCACTCATGAGTTAAGTGTTAACCGTATTTAACGAGATTGACGTATTTTACGAATTTTCATAATTATTTGACTTGAGGGCAAAATGGTCATTTAACATGCTTACGGTTTTTAGGGTTTTACAGATAATGATGTTTTATAGTAAAATGGAACTAATTCAAGCTAACTAATCTATTTCTAATCCTATATGCAAGATTTGTACTACTGATTCACACAAAATCTGTATCAAGAGCAGATTTATGCAATTTTTGACTTTAACTGATTGCACAGGTACAATATGAACTAGAATGAGTTATTTATACTAAATGAAGTTACTCCAACTGCTTTTAACCACAAACCAATCCTCAATCTTACTAAAGCTATCTAATCCAAACACTGGTTTATATACTAATTTTTAACTTTTTCAATCCACAACTTAGACCTAGCCTTAACTAATCCTTAAATCAGATTTGGTATGCAAAATTTCAAAGAATGTGACTCGATCTAACCACTATAACAGACTTAAACTAATCTACCCTCAATAATGCAGGTTCAACAAAAATCATGCATTAAGTTCTAAGCTAAGAAGTTCTCAAACAACAATCAAAATAGCTTTATTATGACTCACTACACTAAATTTAACACCATTAAAACAGATTAAACAATTCGAACTACAAATTCAATAATGTAGCAGAAATGGAACTTACTATAATCCTAGCCACTATGGCTTGTAGAGAGATTAGAGTATCACTATCCTAAACCCATTATCATCACAAAATCAACCCGGATCCGGATCTAACACCAAAGAATTCACCAAATCCTTCTTCCTTAACGAAGCGGTTGACTTTTATTGACCAAGTTGAGATTTAGCTTGAAACTGAATTTTTAGCTTATTAACAGCTATATGAAGTTGTAATGAGCTCAACTAAGTTCTAAATAGGCTATTTGAAACCTGGATTTAGCACACTTGATACTGAATTTAGAACAGGGAACATAAAAAACAAGTTTTTGGTTCAAACTTTAAATTAATACTTGAAATAAAATTACAAGCTGATAAAAACAAAAGGTTTTCTTAGTACAATCTGAAGGAAATTAAACATTTAGAACTAATTTAAGACATTGATATTAAAAACGACATGAAAGAAAAATACAAACTAAAAACTACTTTCTTCTCTTGCTCCTCTCTCTTCTATTTATATGCGAAAGTCCTCCCACTTGACCTCTGAGCAAATCCCACTTGTATTTTAAGCCATTGGATTACTTGAGTGGTTTATAGCCATTTGATGAATTTTGGCGCCAAAAAGATAATGCAACTGGGGGGGTTGAGTGCAAGGAAGGGGAGGCATTAAATGCATTTTGTTGTTTGGTGTTGAGGTGGAGTGATAAGGGTGTGGGAGTTGGCGAGGTGAGGGATGTGGTTTTGCGAGCAGGTGAAGAAGAAAGGAGGGAAAAAGGGCAGGATTTGACTTATTGTTTGACCGGGGTTTAATATTAGACATGGGGTTCAAAACAGGGGGTTCACAGGTCATGGCAGGGGTTCAAGGTTCAAAAAGGGTTCAAGGGTCATAGTTTGGTTTATTAATACATAAGGACCATTTTTGCAATTCCATAAAAACCAAGGACCAAATCTGCCATTTTCCAAAGTTATTCCAAGGGACCAATTATGAAAAGTTTCAATAGTACAAGGACCATTAAAGATATTTTCAAACTTCCAAAGACTATTTTTGCCAATTTTGAAACTTGAAGGACCAAACTTGTAAATTCTCAAAACTTTTGAAATTTTTCACCAAAGGACTAATTATGACAACTTATGATTTTAAAAGGACCTTTGGTGACTTTTCTTTTAAAATAAGTGCTCAGGGACTATTTTTGACAAGATTTGAAACTTGGGGGACTAAAACTGCCAATTATGCAAACTTAGCTCGATTTTCATCTGATTTTAAACATTTTGCATCTGAAACATATAAAATGCAATTTTGAGATATTTTTAGTATTTTGATGCATTTCTGAGCGTTTTAAGTGTTTTGCAGTTCAGATTTGACCAAAAATGATGAGTATTTACACACTCATCAACCCCCACACTAAACTATTGCTAGTCCCTAGCAATCTTTTGAGAAAAACTTAATGGATTTGAATCTCTTTACCAAAAGCCATTACTTCGGGAGTAGCCAAATGTTTCAGTTCAAGTAAGAACCTTGGTACAATGATAACCAAATGATTTTGAGCAAATCACCGGCTTTCAACGGTTTTGATTTGTCTTTACCGAAGCCGTTGCTTACGGACTAGACAACTCTTAGATAAAATATCTTTGGTGAGTCGATTACCAATTATGGTTTTCCAACTGCCTTTACCACAAGCCATAAACTTGCGGGCTAGCCAACTCTTCACTAATTAAAGATATGGTGAGTTGAACACCATACAATTTTGGGCAAATTGCAAGCCGTCAACGGATTTGAGATATCTTTACCAAGAGCCGTTTGCTCTTGGATTAGCCAATCCTTTTGTTTATTAGACATGGCGGATGATAACCATAAGTTGAGTAAGTGCAAAACACTTACTCCAAAAAAAAATTTTGGCCAAAAATGGGGAATTGGGTGGTATAATTACATGATAAAATTCGTGAGAATTCCCCCACACTAGAAATGAATATTTCCCTCAATATTCAAAGTACCGGCAGTTATGCCGAAACATAGAACGTAAAAGGGAAATACTACGGCCATTATTTGAAAGATTTTTTTTTTTGAAACTTTATATACAACAGCGTGGGGCAACTCCCCCACACTAGGGTGGTAGAAAGTAGAAAGAAGTCAGAAATATGGGTGAAAACCCATATGGCATGCTACTTTTTTTGATTCCCGAGTCGCTAGCTTGACTCGATCCCCGCATTCATTGGTTCATAGGGAAAGTTTGTAGATCCGGGACAACCACAGGAGGAATGTCCTCTCCAAAATAGTGCTTCAATCGATGACCATTCACTTTAAAATTTGGACCATCGGGTTGAGATAACTCAATGGTTCCATAAGGAAATACTTTAGTGATGGTAAATGGTCCAGACCAGCGGGATTTTAGTTTTCCCGAGAAAATCTTCAATCTTGAATTGAAAAGAAGGACTCGATCACCGATGTTGAAAACGTGGTTTTTGATTTTTGAGTCGTGAATCTTCTTTGTCTTTTCTTTGTAGATCAAAGAGTTCTCGTATGCTTGATCACGGAGTTCATTTAATTCATTCATTTGAACTTTCCGGTGATCACCGGTACCGCCTGAATATCGAAGTTAGCATGTTTCAAGGCCCAGTATGCCTTGTGCTCAAGCTCAATCGGCAGATGACATGCCTTCCCATACACAAGCTTGTATGGAGTACACCCGATGGGTGTTTTATAAGGCTACGGAAGGCCCATAGTGCGTCATCTAGCTTATCCGACCAAGAGGCACGGTTTTCCCATCTTGTCCTTTCGAATTCTTTTAATCCTCGGTTGGAAACTTCCACTTGCCCACTTGTTTGGGGGTGGTGCAGCGAGAGAGACGGTGAGTTCCACCATACTTTTGCATGACTCTATCAAACTGGTCATTGCAGAAATGCGTACCACGATCAATGATTATAGCTCGTGGAGTTCCAAACCTAGCAAAAAGAGATTTTAAGAATTTCACAACAACTTGGGCATCGTTGGTAGGCAAAGCTTTCGCTTCAACCCATTTTGACAAATAGTCAACGGCCACGAGTATGTATTTATTTCCTCGAGATGATGGAAATGGCCCCATAAAGTCAATGCCCCGGATGTCAAAAATCTCACACACTTGAATGGCGTTTTGCGGCATTTCATTTCTTTGTGAGATATTTCCGTGACGTTGACAAGCGTCCCAGGTTTTGACAAATTCGTGGGCATCCTTGTAAATCGTGGGCCAATAAAATCCGAAATCAAACACCTTCTTGGCGGTGTAGTTGGGGCTATGATGTCCCCATAGAGGTCCAGAATGGCAAGCCTTGAGAATGTCATTGGCTTCCGACCATACACACATCGCCGATGACTTGATCCGCGCAAATTTTGAATAAGTAGGGGTCGTCCCAAAAGTAATGTTTTACATCTTTAAAGAATTTGTTTTTCTGATGGGACGACATCCCTTTCACCACAAAGTTACCCGCATGGTAATTTGCAAAGTCGAAAACCATGGGGTAGAAGAGTCTCCACGAAAAGAAACCACATGGAGTGTTTCGAGAGGAAATGTTTCGTTTATTTCCTTTTTCTCGAACACATCTTGGTGAGGGTTTTCTAGACGGGACAGATGATCAGCAGCCAGGTTCTCGGCTCCTTTTTTATCACGTATAATGATATCAAATTCTTGTAGGAGGAGAACCCAACGGAGCAATCTCGGCTTTGCATCTTGTTTTGCAAAGAGATATTTGAGAGCCGAGTGATCCGTATACACCACGCATTTGGTCAAGATTAGGTATGGCAGAAACTTCTCAAACGCATACACCACAGCTAATAATTCTTTTTCTGTAGTGGTGTAATGGGTTTGAGCTTCAGTCATAGTCTTACTCAGCGTAGTGGATAGGCTTAAAATGCTTGGTTTTTCGTTGCCCCAAGACTGCACCGATAGCAAAATCACTTGCATCGCACATGAGTTCAAAGGGTAAATCCCGGTCGGGGGCAACTAGAATGGGTGCTTCCGTAAGCTTTTTCTTTAATGTTTCAAAAGCTTCGATGCACTCGGGTGAGAAGATAAAAGGAGCATCTTTTTCAAGAAGATGGGTCATAGGACGAGCGATTTTAGAAAAATCTTGTATGAATCTACGATAAAACCCGGCATGACCTAGAAACTCCTAATACCTTTGACGGTAGTAGGATGAGGCAATTTGGCAATAACATCGACTTTTGCTCTATCAACCTCAATCCCATTTTTGGAAATCTTATGGCCAAGGACTATGCCTTCTTTGACCATAAAATGGCTCTTCTCCCAATTTAGACAAAGATTGGTGTCTACACACCGTTTTAGCATTTTATCTAAATGGGAGAGACATGTTTGAAATGAGTCCCCAATGACCAAGAAGTCATCCATAAACACCTCCATTGTTTCCCCGATCATGTCGTGGAAAATTGCCATCATACATCGTTGGAACGTGCGGGGAGCGCTACATAGGCCAAAAGGCATACGTCAGTAGGCAAAAGTTCCGTATGGGCAGGTGAATGTGGTCTTTTCTTGATCCTGCGGATCAATGGGGATCTGAAAATAACCCGAGAAACCATCAAGGAAACAATAGTATTCGTTCCCTGCTAATCTCTCAAGCATCGGATCCATGAAGGGTAGAGGAAAATGGTCTTTACGGGTGGCTTCGTTTAACTTGCGATAGTCAATACACACACGCCATCCCGTAACCAATCGAGTTGGAATTAACTCGTTTTCTTCATTTGTGACAACAGTTATGCCACCCTTTTGAACACGTGGATGGGACTGACTCAAGGACTATCAGAGATAGGGTAAATTAAACCGGCATCAAGAAGTTTGAGAACCTCTTGTTTGATAACCTCGTGAATCTTAGGATTCACCCTTCTCTGATGTTGGACTGCCGGTTTGAAGTCATCCTCCATCAAGATTTTGTGAGTACAAAACTCGGGGTTGATACCCTTAATGTCGGAGAGTTTCCAAGCAATTGCTTGCTTGTGTGACTTCAAGACCTTTATGAGCAGATCTTCTCCTCCTCGTTAAGTCTTGAGCAATTATGACGGGTAATTTATCATCACCCTCCAAGAATGCATACTCGAGAAGAGGAGGTAGGTCCTTAAGTTCAACCTCGGAAATTATTCAAGAGATGTTTGTACTGATTTGATTTCCTCAATCGTGATCTCTTTTGGAGGGAGTGAAGGTAATGGATCTTCATTTAACAATTGCTCAAGATAAAGGATATCCCCCTCCGAATCATAAACACCATCAATTCCTGGCGGAATCGATTCATCATTAGCAAGAAACTCATCGATCTCTTCTAGAAAGAAGTCACCTCCCTCAAACGAAGTGAGAGAGGGGGAAGAGTCGGCAATAATTGGTTGAGAAGATGTGGTGGAATCCCCACTCACGGAATTATGAAAATAACCAAGAAACTCTTAAGAGTACTCCTCTGAAGCAATATCAATTACATCGACTCGATTAACTGATTGATATCATAATTTGAGGAGTACCTCGAAGTTTGATCAAGGTTAAAGGTGGCAGCTTCATTACCCACACGTAATATGATTTCTTGCTCAAATACATCAATGAGAGCACGGCCCGTTCTCATGAATCCTCGTCCAACAATGAGAGGAACCCGATGATCGGCATCGAAGTCAACAACCACAAAGTCACCTGGAAAATGGAACTTTCCTACTTTCACGAATACATCCTCGGCGATGCCAAGAGGACGCGATATAGAACGATCGGCAAGCTCAAGAGTCATGCGGTAGGAATAAGTTCGGAAGAGAAAGCTTCTTCCATATGAATAAGGCATCGATTGATGCTTGCACCAAGATCGGCAAGGGCAAAGCATTCAATCATCCCTGGAAAAACACAAGGAAGAAGAAATTTTCCAGGATCTCCAAGCTTCTCGGGAAGCTTCTTTAATGAAGCTGGCGGTTCGTTCAAAGGAGTTTTATCCATTTCAAACAGCTTTTCCTTGTTGCTTAACATGTGTTTGAGAGTTGATGCAAACTTGGGCATCGACATGATAGCATCCGCAAAGCTTATGTCAAAATGTAGTTCTTGGAAAATTTGAAAAAATTTTCCATTTGATGACTGCTTTTTCCGGAGCTTTGCTCATTTAAACGTGAGGGGTAAGGAATAGAAGTGTTGGATTTGGGGTTTTCAACTGGAGGTTCAAAAACAACTCCAGGTTTGGTTTTGGGTTTCGGGACAACTTGAGGATGGACATGTACTGTACTTTGTGAGCTAGTAGGTTGCACTTGGTCCTTTGTCGCCTCAAGTTCACTTTCCACTACCTTCGGGAGAGAAGAAGAAGAGGTAGTAGGAATAGCGGGTCCATCATATGAAGCACCACTTCGGGTTGTGATCGCCTTTGCATCGCCCCTCGGATTAGCGATCGTGTTGCTAGGTAAAGTACCGGAGCCCGAGGGTCGATCATTTAAAGACTTCTTAATGTCGAAATCGGCTAACCAACAACCTGTTCATTTCCTCTTGGGATTTCATGAATTGCTTCAATAACTCATCGATGATGGTCGGTTGGAACAATGGCTTGAGTTTGTGTAGGAAAATTCTGGCCTCTATTGTTTGGATTGGGGCCTTGATTTTGGAAATTTCCTTGATTATTGCCATGAAAATACCACGGGTTGAAATTTCCACGACTGGTTTCTATTAAAAATTCCTTGGTGTTGGAAGTTTTGACTTTGATTTTGAAAACCGTTATTTTGACTAAAATTACCTTGGTTTTGAAAACCTTGGTTCGTTCTATTCTGATTTTGATTACGGTTTTGGTTTTGGTTGAAACCGGGTGGTCCAGGTAGTGGTTGGGGCGGTGGTTGGTCTATAGAGCACGGTATTGGTTGCCTCAATTGGAATTCCCGCCACAGTTTGCTTCAAAGGGTTACCCTCGGTGGCCATACGGTTGTAATAGGCATGGGGGCCACCGCAAGTAACACATACTTCCACTTTCTTAACTTCAGTAGGAGGTGAAGTTTGTGGAAAAGAAACTTTCTTTTGGTTGGAGAGAACCAAAGCTTGAATTGCTTCAGTGAGTTTGTCAATCTTAGCATCGGTGCTAGATTGACTCACGGACGATGAAGCGAAGG
Source organism: Chrysanthemum makinoi (assembly GCA_910596185.1). Lineage (NCBI taxonomy): Eukaryota > Viridiplantae > Streptophyta > Magnoliopsida > Asterales > Asteraceae > Chrysanthemum > Chrysanthemum makinoi. The sequence goes on from OU343224.1 coordinate 335,215,201, forward strand.
ACCAACACGACTTGGGAAACAACCGGTTTGCTTAGATGCAGGTGCGGACTTTAGACTTATTTTCAATTATCGTCAAAGCTTCTTTTACAGTTTTGCTCAAGAAATTTCCTCCGCGAGGAATTGAAGAATCTTGATCGATTGACTCACTCCATTATAGAAAGTATCGAGTTGCATTAACTTCGGAGAAACCGATGGTGAGGACATTTTATGAGCAACTCCTTAAAATGATCCCACGATTCACTGAAGGATTCATCAAACTTTTGTGTGAATTTGATGATTTCGTTTTTAAGACTCGTGGTTTTAGAAGGTGGATAAAACTCGTTCACAAATTTCTTTACCAGGTCTTCTGATGAGTGTCTAAATACTCATCATTTTTGTACAATCTAAACTGCAAAATCATCTTAAAACACTCAAAAATGCATCAAAATGATGAAAATATCACAAATCAGTGTTTTATGTGTTTTAAATGCAAAAATATCAAAATCAGATGAAAAATGATTCAAGTTTGCAAAATTGGTAGTTTTAGCCCCCCAAGTTTCAAAAAGTTGTCAAATCTAGTCCCTGGAATTCAAAAATGTGGAATTTTATCATTCAAGGTCCCTGAAATATTCTAAGTTGTTAAAATTGGTCCTTGAATGATTCTTTGGTCAAATGGCGAGAAAAGGTCCACTGAGCTTTGAAAAATGGCAAAATAGTCCCCGGATATTTTAAAATGGAATTTATGCAAAAAGGGTCCTTGTACTATCAAAGTTTGTCAAGATTGGTCCTTTTGATAATTTGGAAAAAGTTCAGTTTTGGTCCCTCAAGTTTGCAAAATTACAAAAATGGTCCTTATGCTTTATTAATATCAATTGGACCCCTTTTGTATTTAGAACCCCATCCAAAACCAAAAAGAACCCTGCCATATACCACGACCCCCATGTCATTACCAATTTTGGACCCCTCTATTATTAATACCACCGGTCAAATTATTCAAACCAAAGACTGTTCCTCTCCCTCACAAGAACGCGAAACCGAAAACCATGGTGGTTTCCATGATTTTCTCCATCCCCCCTTACCTTGTCCCCTCCACCTCCACTAACACCAAAAACTCTTAATTGACTCAAACCAACCCAATTAATGTCTCAAACCTGCTATGAGACTTTGGCGCCAAAATCTACAATTGGATGGTTAAGATGATTTAGAGAGATCCAAGGGCTGGAAATTGGTGGGAAGCAATCAGAGATCATCATAGAGTCCAAAATGTCATTATAAAGAGGAGGGGATGCAATGTATCAACAATCATCTAGTGTAATTTTAGTTTTTCATTGTCGTTTTTATTATTTTAAAATCTCCAGTGTAATTTAAGTTTTCCTAGCACTTTGTTTGTGTTATTTAAAGTATTTGTGAACTATTTTCAGTTTCAATCTCAAGTATTAAGTTTTAATATCAGTGTATGCAATTTCAAATTTCAAAAATCTCATGTGAATCAAATGTTGTTATAAGGTGTTATCTTGGACTAAATAAGACACATAAGCTCCTATAAAGCTTATTCAAGCTTTTAGAAACACTAAAAGTCAGTTTAGAAGCAAAAATCAAAAATCACCAAAAATACAAATTAAATAGTTGAAAAATCAAAAGTCATTGGAAATGGTGTACACAGCTGGAGCAGGGTGAATTATGGATGGCCTTGGGTTAGAAGCTTAGTGGTAAGCTAATAGGGGTGATAATTGGTTCTTGATCTCAGTTTTGAGCTTGGAAGCTTTTGTAAGCCTTTTTATTCATTTTTGCATTTTACTGTTGTAGTTGTTCATTAGCCTAAATTTCTGTTTCTTTATGTTCATTAGATATAGTTAAGTGTATCTAATCCTTAAAATCAGTTGTTGTTCTTTTAAATTGGTAGTTTACAAAAAATCTCATTTTGACAGTAAAAATAGCATTATGGTTATTTCTTAGTTTAATGTTGTTATGATTGTTGTTTAAGGTTTCATTAATCCTAATAAGTGATATTATAAGGTCTGCAACAAGTCTCATGGCTTTAATTTGAGTTTTGCTTTGAAATTCACCAAAACTGTCTAAGTAAGGGTGTTTGGATTTGTCTGTTTAAACCATAGTAGGACTTGTTTGTATTGTTTGTTTGGGGTTGTTACGTGTTACTTACACACCTAATACCTCAGTCTAACAAGAAAAACCATTGGTCATTTGTCAAAAAGTCAAAATCTATTTTGATCTCATCTCTGTCACTCACTGTTGGATTTGCATGATCATTGATCTTGTTTTTATGTATATAAGTTGTTAAAATCAATCAAATCAGTCTTAGTATACCTTAAAACAACAAAATCAGTGAGTAGTAGTGATTCAAAGTTCATCTTGGTCAAACTTTTAGTTTTCCTTAAAAAGTCAAATTTTTCATTTTGGTCGTTTTTTATTAAAATAGATAATTTCAGTGTGAGTTTAATAGTGAGTTTTAGCTTAAAATCTTTTGGGGTATTAAAGTTCAGTTGCTAAACAAAATTAGAAAAATATTAGCTTTCCTTTAATCAGCTTTTAAGTGCTTATTTTCGGTTTCTTTTGGTACATTGGTGAAAAGGGTGCCACGTACGCGGTTGGGTGGTCCAACTTGATAAGCTCACATAGAGCTTATTAATTGCTCAAATCTTGTAATTTTTGGTTCTTTGGGTAGCTGACCTAGTCTTCTTTGGGTCCCAAGTTTAGTTTTCCATTTTGAAGCTTAATAGCTAGGGCTGCACCTAGCTTCTTTTTTTTGTCCCAACACTCAGGTATAAAGCGAGTCAGCTTAAGCTGGCGGTGATCTTGTATCACTTTCACAAGCTCTTATTAAGCTCTACAGTTACCTATAGCTTTTGATCTTTGGCTTTTTGGGAAGCCAACCAGCTTATCTTGACACCTCAAGGCTTGTTTTGAGCTTGTGAGCTTATTTCACTAGCTTATTTTGGTCTTGAAAAAGTCCTCAGGACTGTTTGGTTGTTCAGTTTAGTTCAAGTGCTTCTTGTCTTTTTTCTAGCTTATCAGTGTGCTTATCTTTGTCTTTTTGTTTTATTTGAGTAGCATTAGCTTATTTGTAGCTTATTTAACTTTTGTTTTCAGTTAACAAGCTTGTTTGAGCTTATTTCACCAAGAAAAGCTCATAAGCAAATCTGTTGGCTTATAAGCTTCTCAAACTGCTTATTTGTGATTTGTAAAATTTTTGTGTTTGTTAAAGTTTCATATTTTTAAGTAGTTCTCAAAAAGAAAATCCAGAAAAATTTCATTTTTAAAACAGTGATAGTGTTTATTTAATAGGTTTTAGCTTTTTGATTCTTCTTTTCATCTTATTATTTAGCAAATCTTGTTTTTATATTTTTCTTAGTTTTCTGTCACATTAAGTTATTTTTAGAAAAATTTTCATATTTTTCTCTATCTTTTTAGTATTTATTAGAATTTTTAATAGTTAAAAGTCTTAAATAATTAGTAATAAATAATTAAAAAGCAAAAAAAAAATATCTTTTCAGTTTTAAAATTAGTTTTATCATATTTTAGATTTTTCTAAGTTAAAATTTCATTTTTCCAGATTTATTTCATATTTTCTAGTATTTAAGTGTATTTTAAATAATAATTAATTAGTAATAATTAGATAAAAAGTGTGAAAAATATATTTTTAATTTTAAAATTAGTTTTATAATATTTTAGATTTTTCTCAATCATAATCTTATTTTTCTAGCCTTATTTCATATTTTCTTTTATTTTAGGTTATTTTTAAATAGTTTAAAATAGTTTTTAATTAATAATAATTAATTAAATAGTTGTAAAAATAATTTTCTTTTTCTAATAATTTTCTTTTATTTTTAGGATTTCAAAAATGTCATTTTCATATTTTTAGGTCTTTTATTTCTTTAAATCTCACTTTTTATTTTGTACGTTTACGTAGTTTTTAAACGTCGTTTTCGTTTGTCTTATCGATTGTTGTGCTTTCCAATTCGTTTCCAAGCTCATTCCAATCAATCGTAGTGTAATATTCAATCCAAAACCTTCTTGATCACTATCCTTAGTGATCACTCTATCATCTGATCAAGTGTTTACACACCATTGAGTCTCCGTGGGACTTAACGACCCGGGAATTCATTATATTCTCCAGGGACTTCATTGTATTTGTGTTTTAAGCGGTTTTAAGCTTCTTACGGTTAGCCATTCACAAGTGGCTAGCTTGTGTGAGGTAGCAGCGGTTTAGCACAGATCAAATTTTGGCATTGCGGGAGGCTTTAGCGTGTGTTAAGTCATTTTCAGACCCATTCTTGCACATATCCCACCATTTGTAAAAAGTTTTTGTAAAGTTATATAAAATCTCAAAAAGTTCATTAGCACTTTTCCTAAAGTGTTAAAAACACCAAAAAAATATAAAACAACAAAACAATCGTAACGTTTTCTAGCTTGTGTTTCTTTTAAGGTGATTCTTAAAGAAATACGATTTGGTTAAACGAGACGATACCAAAAATATTGTCCAAAAGTTTTTAAACCCTTTGCACAAATCATTACCTACGTCTTTTCAGTGGTACTTAATATATACATAAAAATCAACCACCGCAAATCAAGGCAGTACACCTACTAACTGGGGGTGTGACCATAATAAGTTCCCGAACATCAGATTTAAAACTTGCCTTTGTGTCCTTGTGATTTGGTGTACCTTTTTCAAAGAAGCCATTTCATTTGTGATTATTGGTTAAGTTCACTTGTCGTTTTGCCTCGCATTTGTTTTTGAAATTGATTTTTATACTTAGTGCATGCGCACTCGTTCTTCCAGTTCTACAAGTCCACTTTCAGCACTTGGAAACATTCCTCGTAGACGTAGAGGACGTTCGCTCCTTCACCGTGGATCGAGGAACGTCTACCACCACCACCACCGTCGTAATGGCGGAAGACAAGCCGATGAATGAGCTTCTCCAAGCACCCATCGAGGGTTACGGAGATGCAATTGTTGTCCCGCCATCGTGGTGATACCTTTGAGCTTAAAACCGGGTTGCTTAATCTTGTAACCCAAAGCCAATTCTATGGTTTTGAGCGGGATGATCCTCATGCACACATTCGATGGTTTAACAAGATTGCATCTACCATCAAATACAAGAATGTCCCACATGAAGCTATCAAGCTTCTTATGTTCCCATTTTCTCTAGAGGGACAAGCCCGGAATTGGCTTGAGAAACAACCCCCTTGTTCTATTGAGACATGGGAGGATCTAGTCACTAAGTTCGTTAACGAGTTCTATCCTCCATCCCGAACCACAAGTCTTAAGAATGAGATAATGAAATTTTCTCAGAGATTTGATGAATCGTTCGGGGAGGCATGGGATCGTTACAAAGAGTTGCTTCGCAAGTGTCCGCATCATGGTTTTACCGAGTTAATGCAAATGGATACTTTCTATAATGGTCTCAACCAGACTAATCAAGACTCTTTGAATGCCTCCGCGGGAGGTAATTTCTTGAGCAAGACTACCAAAGAAGCCTTGCAAATCATTGAGAACAAATCTCAGGTCCGCCCTTTCCGAGCAAAGACATATCAGGTCTCATCTGGACCTTCTTCTTCTTCATCTCCCATGAGTACATCTAGCACCGATGCTAAGATTGATAAACTCACGGATATTGTTCAAGCTTTGGTTCTTGCTAACCAAAAGAAAGTGACCTTCACTCAGACACCAACACATGGTGAAGTGAAGAAAGTTGAGAGTTGTGTTACTTGTGGTGGTCCTCATGCATACTACAATTGTACTGCCACCGATGGTAGTCCATTTGAAGCCAATGCTCTAGCCGGTAGTTCACATCAGGGAGGTAATCAATACCATCCTCAAAATGAACCACACTACCGTGCTAACACTAATCAAGCACCACCCGGTTTTAACCAGAATCATAACATGCAAAACCGGAATCAGAACCAACTTAGAATGCACCAAGGTTACCAAAACCAAGGTAATTTCTATCCTGCACCAAATCAAGGTTTCCAACATCAAGGAACCTTCATCAAAACCATTTCAATCGAGGGAATCAATTTCATGGGAATATGAATCCTAATCAAGGAAATTTTCAAAACCAAGGCCCTAATCCTAATATTAGAGGCTAGAATTTTCCTAATCCACCTCCGCCATTGTTCCAAGCGGACCATCATCGATGAGTTGTTGAAGCAATTCATGAAGTCCCAAGATGAAATGAACAGGTTGTTGGTCGGTCAGATTGCGATCTTAAGAAGTCTCTAAATGATCAACCCTCGGGCTCAGGAAAACTTCCGAGCAACACGATCGCTAACCCGAGGCGATGCTAAAGGCGATCACAACCCGAAGTGGTGTTTCATATGATGGACCTGCTATTCCTACTACCTCTTCTTCTTCTTCCCTCCCAAAGGTAGTGGAAAGTGAACCTAGGACACACAATGGACCTACGACTCCAATGCCTCCTCCACGAGGAGAAATGAGTCAAGTTACCAAGGATACAACGGACAAGGTGCATTATTCAAGCCCACAAAGTACCACACACGTCCCACCTTCGGTAGTCCAACCTCAAGTTGTCCAGAAACCCAAGTCAAATCCAGGAGTTGTTTTGAACCTCCTGTAGCTCTGTTGAAAACCGAAATCCAAATCTTCTATTCCTTACCCATCACGTTTGAATGAGCAAAAGCTCGCGAGAAAGCAGGTCATCAAATGGACAAATTTTTCCAAATTTTCCAAGAATTACATTTTGACATAAGCTTTGCGGATGCTATCATCTTGATGCCCAAGTTTGCATCAACTCTCAAACACATGTTAAGCAACAAGGAAAAGTTGTTTGAAATGGCTAAAACTCCTCTTAACGAGAAGCTGCTCGTGATTATCCGAAGAAGCTTCCCGAAAAGCTTGGAGATCTGGAAAATTTCTCTTACCTTGTGTATTTCGGGGAATGGTTGAATGCTTTGCCCTAGCGGATCTTGGTGCAAGCATCAACCTAATGCCTTATTCAAGATATGGAAGAAACTCTCTCCGGAACTTACTCCTACATGCATGACTCTCGAGCTTGCGATCGTTCCATATCCGTCCTCTTGGCATTGCCGAGGCGTATTTGTGAAAGTAGGAAAGTTCCATTTCGGTGACTTGTGGTTGTTGATTTTGATGCGATCATCGGGTTCCTCTCATTGTTGGTCGAGGATTCACGAGCGGGCCGTGCTCTCATAGATGTATTTGAGCAAGAAATCACATTACGTGTTGGTAATGAAGCGTAACCTTCAACCTTGATCAAACTTCGAGGTACTCCGCAAACTATGATTACGATCGGTTAACCGAATAGATATCATTGATGTTGCTATTGAAGAGTACTCTCAAGAAGTTCTTGGTTATTCTCATAATTCTGTGAGTGGGGATCCCACCACATCTTCTCAACCTATCATAGCCAATTCTACTCCTTCTATCACTCCTTTTGAGGAAAGAGACTTCATCTCGGAAGAGATTGAAGCATACTTGGCTAGTGATTACGTTCCGTGGGAAATTGATCATGCTCCAATTGACATTGAGGGGACATACTTCTTATTGAGAAGTTGCTTAATGAGGATCCATCATCAACCCCTCACCCTAGTGATTCAATCCCAGATGAGATTAATCAAAATGAGGTTAATCACGGAGGGAGATATTCTTCTTGAGAAATTGTTAAATCAGGACACTTCTCCTCCTCTCCCTCCCATCAAACTTCATAACAAGGAAGTCAAGTCGGTTGAGAAAAGCTGAAGAATTTCTGAGGTTGAGCTTAAGGACTTACCATCTCATCTCAAGTATGCATTTCTTGAAGGTGATGATAAATTGCCGTCATTATTGCCGAGATTTGAGTAAAAATGAAAAAGCTGCTCTCATAAAAATCTTGAAGTCACACAAGCAAGCAATTGCTTGGAAACTCTCCGACATAAAGGGTATCAACCATGAGTTTTGTACTCATAAAATCTTGATGGAGGATGACTTTAAACCAGGCAGTTCAACATCGAGAGCGAGTGAATCCAAAAAATCCATGATGTTATCAAACAAGAGGTTATCAAACTTCTTGATGCAGGATTGATTTACCCGATCTCGGATAGTCCTTGGGTTAGCCTAATTCATTGTGTTCCGAAAAAGGGTGGCATTACTGTTGTCACAAATGAAGATAACGAGTTAATTCCAACTCGTCTTGTTACGGGATGGCGTGTTTGCATTGACTATCGTAAGTTGAATGGCGCTACCGTAAAGACCATTTTCCTCTACCCTTCATGGACCAAATGCTTGAGAGATTAGCGGGGAATGAATACTATTGTTTCCTTGATGGTTTCTCGGGTTATTTTCAGATCCCTATTGATCCACAGGATCAAGAGAAGACCACATTCACTTGCCCATACGGAACTTTTGCCTACAAGCGTATGCCTTTTGGCTTATGCAATGCTCACGCGCGTTCCAACGATGTATAATGGCCATTTTCCACGACATGATCGGGGAAACAATGGAGGTGTTTATGGATGACTTCTCGGTCATTGGGGATTCTTTTCAAACATGTCTCTCCCATTTAGAAAAAATGCTTCAAAGGTGTGAAGACACCAATCTGTGTCTAAATTGGGAGAAGAGTCACTTTATGGTCAAAGAAGGCATAGTCCTTGGCCATAAAATTTCAAAAAATGGGATTGAGGTAGATAGAGCAAAAGTCGATGTTATTGCTAAATTACCTCATCCTACTACCGTCAAAGGTATTAGGAGTTTTCTAGGTCATGCCGGTTTCTATCGAAGATTCATACAAGATTTTTCTAAAATTGCCCGGCCTATGACTCATCTTTTTGAAAAAGATGCTCCTTTTATCTTCTCACCCGAGTGCATAGAAGCTTTTGAAACATTGAAGAAAAAGCTTACTGAAGCACCCATTCTCGTTGCTCCCGACTGGGACTTGCCATTTGAGCTCATGTGCGATGCAAGTGATTTTGCTATCGGTGCAGTCTTAGGGAAACGTAGAAACAAGCATTTTCAGCCTATTCACTACGCAAGCAAAACTATGGTGAAGCTCAAACTCATTACACCACCACAGAAAAAGAGCTATTAGGCGTGGTGTATGCATTTGAGAAGTTTCGGCCATACTTAATCTTGACCAAATGCGTAGTGTATACGGATCACTCGGCTCTTAAATATCTCTTTGCAAAACAAGATGCAAAGCCGAGATTGCTCCGTTGGATTCTCCTCCTGCAAGAATTTGATATCATAATACGTGATAAAAAGGAGAGAATCTAGCTGGCGATCATCTGTCGATTAGAAAACCTCACCAAGATGTTTTCGAGAAAAGGAAATAAATGAAACATTTCCTCTCGAGACACTCAATGCGGTTTCTTTTAGTGGAAACTCTTCTACCCCATGGTTTCTGACTTATAAATTACCATGCGGGTAAATTCATTGTGAAAGGGATGTCAACCCAGCAGAAGAACAAATTCTTCAAGGATATTAAACATTATTTCGGGCGACCCCTTCTTATTCAAAATCTGTGCGGATCAAGTCATCCGACGATGTGTTTATGGACAAGAAGCTCTTGACATTCTCACAGCTTGCCATCTTTGGACCCACGGGGCCATCATAGTCCAAACTACACCGCCAAAAAGGTGTTTGATTTCAGGTTTTATTGGCCCACAATCTATAAGGATGCCCACGAATTTGTCAAAGCACTGTGGCGCTTGTCAACGTCACGGAAATATATCTCAAAGAAATGAAATGCCACAAAATGCCATTCAAGTTTGTGAGATATTTGACATTTGGGGTATTGACTTTATGGGGCCATTTCCATCTTCTCGCGGAAACAAGTACATACTCGTGGTTGTTGACTATTTGTCAAAATGGGTTGAAGCAAAAGCTTTACCTACCAATGATGCCCGGGTAGTTGTGAAATTTTTAAAATCTCTTTTTGCCAGGTTTGGAACTCCGAGGCGATAATCGGTTATCGTGGTACACATTTTTGCAATGACCAATTTGATCGTGTTATGCAAAAGTATGGTGTTACCCACCGTCTCTCTACTGCATACCACCCCCAAACAAGTGGGCGGGTGGAAGTTTCCAACCGTGGTATTAAAGAATCCTTGAAAGGACAGAGGCGAAAATCGTGCATCACTGGTGGATAAACGGATGGCGCACTCTGGGCCTTCCGTGCGACTTACAAAACACCCATCGGGTGTACTCCATACAAGCTTGTGTGCGGAAAGGCATGTCATCTTCGATTGAGTTAGAGCACAAGGCATCTTGGGCCTTAAAACATGCCAATTTCGATATTGAGCGGTGGTGATCACCGGAAAATTCAAATGAATGAATTAAATGAACTCCGTGATCAAGCTTACGAGAACTCTTTGATCTACAAGCAAAAGACAAAGAAGATTCATGATTCTAAAATCAAGAACCGCGTTTTCAACGTTGGTGATCGAGTCCTTCTTTTCAATTCAAGATTGAAGATTTTCTCGGGAAAGCTCAAGTCCCATTGGTCTGGTCCATTTACTATCGCTAAGGTTTATCCTTATGGCACCATTGAGTTATCTCAACCCGATGGTCCTAATTTTAAAGTGAATGGTCATCGAGTGAAGCATTATTTTGGAGAGGACATTCCCCCTGTGGTTGTCCCGGATCTACAAACTTTCCCCATGAACCAATGAATGCGGGGATCGAGTCAAGCTAGTGACTCGGGAATCAAAAACAAATAGCACACACCATATGGGTTTTCACCCATATTTCTGTCTTCTTTCTCTGTTCTACCACCCTAGTGTGGGGGAGTTGCCCCACACTGTTGTATATAAGTTTTCCAATAAAAAAATATATATATATATATATATATTTCTAAATAATGGCCGTAGTATTTCCCTTTTACGTTCTTTGTTTCGGCATAACCGCCGGTACTTTGAATATTGAGGGCAATATTCATTTCTAAGTGTGTGGGGGGGGGGGAATTCTCACGAATTTTATCATGTATTATCCGCCCAATTCCCCCATTTTTGGCCAAAATTTTTTTTGGAGTAAGTGTTTTGCACTTACTCAATTGGTTATCAGTCCGCCATGTCTAAAAAATAAAAGGATTGGCTAATCCAGGAGCAAACGGCTCTTGGTAAAGATTTCTCAAATCCATTTATGGCTTGCAATTTGCCCAAAATTGTATGGTATTCAACTCACCATATCCTAAAAAGTGAAGAGTTGGCTAGCCCGCAAGTTTATGGCTTGTGGTAAAGGCAGTGGAAAATCCATAATTGGTATTCAACTCACCAAAGATAATTACGATAATTTATCTAAGAGTTGGCTAGTCCAGAGCAAGCGGCTACGGTAAAGACAAATCAAATCCGTTCTGACTTATGAATTGCTCAAAATCATTTGGTTATCATTGTACCAAGGTTCTTACTTGAATCAAAACAATTGGCTACTCCAGAAGTGATGGCTTTTGGTAAAGAGTTTTTAAAATCCATTAAAGTTCAAATCATTGCTAGGGACTAGCAATATCTCAATGTGGGGGATTGATGAGTGTCTAAATACTCATCATTTTTGTACAATCTAAACTGCAAAATCATCGAAAACACTCAAAAATACATCAAAATGATGAAAATATCACAAATCAGTGTTTTATGTGTTTTAAATGCAAAAATATCAAAATCAGGTGAAAAATGATTCAAGTTTGCAAAATTGGTAGTTTTAGCCCCCCAAGTTTTAAAAAGTTGTCAAATCTAGTCCATGGAATTCAAAAATGTGGAATTTTATCATTCAAGGTCCCTGAAATATTCTAAGTTGTTAAAATTTGTCCTTGAATGATTCTTTGGTCAAATGGCGAAAAGGTCCCGAGCTTTGAAAAATTACAAAAATAGTCCCTGGATATTTTAAAATGGAATTTTATGCAAAAAGGGTCCTTGTACTATCAAAGTTTGTCAAGATTGGTCCTTTTGATAATTTGGAAAAGTTCGTTTTGGTCCCTCAAGTTTGCAGAATTACAAAAATGGTCCTTATGCTTTATTAATATCAATTGGACCCTTTTTGTATTTAGAACCCCATCCAAAACCAAAAAGAACCCTGCCATATACCACCTGACCCCTGTCATTACCAATTTTGGACCCCCCTCTCTTATTAATACCACCGGTCAAATTATTCAAACCCAGCACTGTTCCTCTCCCTCACAAGAACGCGCCAAACTAGAAACCATGGTGGTTTCCATGATTTTCTCCCCCCCTTACCTTGTCCCCTCCACCTCCACTAACACCAAAAACTCTTAATTGACTCAAACCAACCCAATTAATGTCTCAAACCTGCTATGAGACTTTGGCGCCAAAATCTACAATTGGATGGTTAAGATGATTTAGAGATCCAAGTGGAAATTGGTGGGAAGCAATCAGAGATCATCATAGAGTCCAAAATGTCATTATAAAGAGGAGGGGATGCAATGTATCAACAATCATCTAGTGTAATTTTAGTTTTTCATTGTGCGTTTTATTATTTTAAAATCTCGGTGTAATTTAAGTTTTCCTAGCACTTTGTTTGTGTTATTTAAAGTATTTGTGAACTATTTTCAGTTTCAATCTCAAGTATTAAGTTTTAATATCAGTGTATGCAATTTCAAATTTCAAAAATCTCATGTGAATCAAATGTTGTTATAAGGTGTTATCTTGGACTAAATAAGACACATAAGCTCCTATAAAGCTTATTCAAGCTTTTAGAAACACTAAAAGTCAGTTTAGAAGCAAAAATCAAAAATCACCAAAAATACAAATTAAATAGTTGAAAAATCAAAAGTCATTGGAAATGGTGTACACAGCTGGAGCAGGGTGAATTATGGATGGCCTTGGGTTAGAAGCTTAGTGGTAAGCTAATAGGGGTGATAATTGGTTCTTGATCTCAGTTTTGAGCTTGGAAGCTTTTGTAAGCCTTTTTATTCATTTTTGCATTTTACTGTTGTAGTTGTTCATTAGCCTAAATTTCTGTTTCTTTATGTTCATTAGATATAGTTAAGTGTATCTAATCCTTAAAATCAGTTGTTGTTCTTTTAAATTGGTAGTTTACAAAAAAATCTCATTTTGACAATAAAAATAGCATTATGGTTAATTCTTAGTTTAATGTTGTTATGATTGTTGTTTAAGGTTTCATTAATCCTAATAAGTGATATTATAAGGTCTGCAACAAGTCTCATGGCTTTAATTTGAGTTTTGCTTTGAAATTCACCAAAACTGTCTAAGTAAGGGTGTTTGGATTTGTCTGTTTAAACCATAGTAGGACTTGTTTGTATTGTTTGTTTGGGGTTGTTCTGTGTTACTTACACACCTAATACCTCAGTCTAACAAGAAAAACCATTGGTCATTTGTCAAAAAGTCAAAATCTATTTTGATCTCATCTCTGTCACTCACTGTTGGATTTGCATGATCATTGATCTTGTTTTTATGTATATAAGTTGTTAAAATCAATCAAATCAGTCTTAGTATACCTTAAAACAACAAAATCAGTGAGTAGTAGTGATTCAAAGTTCATCTTGGTCAAACTTTTAGTTTTCCTTAAAAAGTCAAATTTTTCATTTTGGTCGTTTTTTATTAAAATAGATAATTTCAGTGTGAGTTTAATAGTGAGTTTTAGCTTAAAATCTTTTGGGGTATTAAAGTTCAGTTGCTAAACAAAATTAGAAAAATATTAGCTTTCCTTTAATCAGCTTTTTAAGTGCTTATTTTCTGGTTTCTTTTGGTACATTGACTGAAAAGGGTGCCCTGTGCACAGTTGGGTGGTCCAACTTGATAAGCTCACATAGAGCTTATTAATTGCTCAAATCTTGTAATTTTTGGTTCTTTGGGTAGCTGACCTAGTCTTCTTTGGGTCCCAAGTTTAGTTTTCCATTTTGAAGCTTAATAGCTAGGGCTGCACCTAGCTTCTTTTTTGTCCCAACACTCAGTATAAACTGAGTCAGCTTAAGCTGAGCAGTGATCTTGTATCACTTTCACAAGCTCTTATTAAGCTCTACAGTTACCTATAGCTTTTGATCTTTGGCTTTTTGGGAAGCCAACCAGCTTATCTTGACACCTCAAGGCTTGTTTTGAGCTTGTGAGCTTATTTCACTAGCTTATTTTGGTCTTGAAAAAGTCCTCAGGACTGTTTGGTTGTTCAGTTTAGTTCAAGTGCTTCTTGTCTTTTTTCTAGCTTATCAGTGTGCTAATCTTTGTCTTTTTGTTTTATTTGAGTAGCATTAGCTTATTTGTAGCTTATTTAACTTTTGTTTTCAGTTAACAAGCTTGTTTGAGCTTATTTCACCAAGAAAAGCTCATAAGCAAATCTGTTGGCTTATAAGCTTCTCAAACTGCTTATTTGTGATTTGTAAAATTTTTGTGTTTGTTAAAGTTTCATATTTTTAGTGTTTAAGTAGTTCTCAAAAAGAAAATCCAGAAAAACTTCATTTTTAAAACAGTGATAGTGTTTATTTAATAGGTTTTAGCTTTTTGATTCTTCTTTTCATCTTATTATTTAGCAAATCTTGTTTTTATATTTTTCTTAGTTTTCTGTCACCTTAAGTTATTTTTAGAAAAAGTTTCATATTTTTCTCTATCTTTTTAGTATTTATTAGAATTTTTAATAGTTAAAAGTCTTAAATAATTAGTAATAAATAATTAAAAAGAAAAAAAAAATATCTTTTCAGTTTTAAAATTAGTTTTATCATATTTTAGATTTTTCTAAGTTAAAATTTCATTTTTCCAGATTTATTTCATATTTTCTAGTATTTAAGTGTATTTTAAATAATAATTAATTAGTAATAATTAGATAAAAAGTGTGAAAAATATATTTTTAATTTTAAAATTAGTTTTATAATATTTTAGATTTTTCTCAATCATAATCTTATTTTTCTAGCCTTATTTCATATTTTCTTTTATTTTAGGTTATTTTTAAATAGTTTAAAATAGTTTTTAATTAATAATAATTAATTAAATAGTTGTAAAAATAATTTTCTTTTTTCTAATAATTTTCTTTTATTTTTAGGATTTCAAAAATGTCATTTTCATATTTTTAGGTCTTTTTTTTCTTTAAATCTCACTTTTTATTTTGTACGTTTACGTAGTTTTTAAACGTGCGTTTTACGTTTGTCTTATCTGATTGTTGTGCTTTCCAATTCTGTTTCCAAACTCATTCCAATCAATCAGTAGTGTAATATTCAATCCAAAACCTTTACTGATCACTATCCTTAGTGATCACTCTATCATCTGATCAAGTGTTTACACACCATTGAGTCTCCGTGGGACTTAACGACCTGGGAATTCATTATATTCTCCAGGACTTCATTGTATTTGTGTTTTAAGCAGTTTTAAGCTTCTTACGGTTAGCCATTCACAAGTGGCTAGCTTGTGTGAGGTAGCTTGACGGTTTAGCACAGATCCCATGTTTCGATTGATTGAGGGGGTTGTTTTTCAAGCCAAATCCGGGCTTGTCCCTCAAGGGAAAATGGGAACAGAAGAAGCTTGACAGCATCTGTAGGGAGATTCTTGTATTTGATGGTAGATGCAATCTTGTTAAACCATCGAATATGAGCATGAGGATCATCCCTCTCAAAACCATAGAATTGACTTGAGGTTACAAGATTCAGTAACCGGTTTTGAGTTCAAAATTTTCACCACAATGGTCGGGATAACAATAGCATCTCCACACCGTCGATGGGTGCACGGAGAAGCTCACACATAAGACGTTCTTCCGCCATGATAACGGAAGTAGTGTGAGCAGTCCGGATCTCAGATCCGACCGATGGGGCGAACGTCTACGGACACACCTTCTTGGAATCTTGACAAGCTCACGAAATGGGCTTACAGATCTAGAAGAGCGAGTGCGCATACACTAGGTTTAACTCTAAGGAATCTCAGAGTTAAGGAAGGGAATTATGAAAATGGGAAAAGAAGAATCTTTTTGAGTTTTATGGTTTTGAAAAGTAGATATAACAACAAATCCAATTAAAACAATATCGAGGCAAAACGACAGTGAACTTAAACCAATAATCACAAGATGAATGGCTTCTTTGAAAAAGGTACACCACTCACAAGGACACAAAGGCAAGTTTTAATCTTTGGTTCGGGAACTTATTATGGTCGTACCCCCAGTTAGGTAGTACACTGCCTTGGTTTGCGGTGGTAATTTTTATGTTGTTATTATTAAACAAAGAAAACGACAAATCTTTTGTATTTTTATCTTATATATATATATATATAGAAACAAAGGAAAAATATATTTTTTTGTGTTTTATACGTTTTAAGATGTTTTTGGGTTTTTGGATTTTTTTATAAGAAAATATATATAGATATAGATGGTATAAACAAGGAGTGAATATTCAAATCACTAATCTGCTAAGCATAAGATAATTAGCACACTCCCGTGGCGCCAAAATTTGATTCGGCTCCGAACCGTCAAGTTTTATCACACAAGCTAACCACTTGTGAATGGTCAACCGTAATAAACTTCAAACAGCTCATAAATAATGCAATGAAGATCTAGAGGATTATAGTGTTTCCCCAGGTCGTTAAGTCCCAACGAGCTGTGCGACTGAATCACCAAACGTATAGTGATCGGGTGAATTTGAACGGGAAAAGGGTTATGATTGATACTAAATGACAAAGGAAAAATGAAAGAAAATTAAAAAGCTAAATTATATTAAATAAACGCTATCACTATTTTTAAAATGATGTTTTTGATTTATCTTTTATAAATTTAAATTAAAAACTACGTAGCATACAAAAGAAAATGTGAAATTGAGACAGAATTAATCCTAAAAATATAAAAATGATATTTTTACAAACCTAATGATAAGAGAAAATTTTGAGAAAAGGAAAATTATTTTTATGACTATCTATTTAATTATTATTAATTAAAAACTATTTTTACCTATTTAATAATACCCTAAAATATAAGAAAATATGAAATAAAGCTAGAAAAGTGAAATTATGAATTAGAAAAATCTAAAATAACTAAAGAGAATTTTCAAAACTAATTTTGTATTTTTCTGATTATTTTTCTATTTTATATGAATTAAAAACTATTTAAAACTAATTAAATGGCTAAAAATTACAAATTTAACTAAGAAAAATCTGGAAAAATTATTTTTTTGCTTTTTATATTTATCTTAATCTATGAAAATTGAAAAATTATTTTTTAGAAGTTTTTCTGATTTAATTGCAATAAAGGCTAATTAAAAATGCCTAAAAACTGATTAAAATAAAGAAAAATAGTAAACAGTGATGGAAAATTATGAAAAATTCAGGAAAAGTCTAAAATAATATTCTAAGTCTATGAAAAATATAAAAACCTATATTAGTGTGCAAGATTATGAAGCTGCAGTGAAAAGTGCTTATAAATAAGCACTCAAAATAAGCTAAAGGCCACAAATGAGCACCAAATTATCACAGAAGCTATAATATGCTAAAACTACTTAACAGAAACCTATATCAATCAATCTAAACCTCTGGAAAGCAGGATGCAAGAATCTAGTGTGAATTGCACTTAAAAGCTAAAACAGGTTTTAGCTACTACTTTGCAGCTTAAAAATAAGCTGCTTAATGAGCCATAAACTAAAATACAGTTTAAGCAATCTCAAGCAGACCTGGCAAGGGGCTTATAAACCAAATTTGAGCCCAAGACAAGCTCTTATGAGCTTGTTGAAAGCTCTGCACAAACCTGTGCACACCACAGTGACCAGTGCTGGGCACTTTTGATCTAATTGACAAGCTGATAAAGAGCTTAAAATGATTACAAAAAATTGCACAAAAATCACTTTTGAACACCCAAGCAGTTGAAGTTATTAATCCCAAAGTATCAAGAGCATTGATTCAGAATTGAGACCAACAAAAATCTATAAAGTTTGGTAAAAACGCGGAGTTTTTCACTTTTTTTGACTTTTGAAACAGAAATGAAAGTTTGATTTAAGTGAGATTTGAGACCAATTCATGAACTGATAATGATGTTTTATAGTAAAATGGAACTAATGCAAGCTAACTAATCTATTTCTAATCCTATATGCAAGATTTGTACTACTGATTCACACAAAATCTGTATCAAGAGCAGATTTATGCAATTTTTGACTTTAACTGATTGCACAGGTACAATATGAACTAGAATGAGTTATTTATACTAAATGAAGTTACTCCAACTGCTTTTAACCACAAACCAATCCTTAATCTTACTAAAGCTATCTAATCCAAACACTGGTTTATATACTAATTTTTAACTTTTTCAATCCACAACTTAGACCTAGCCTTAACTAATCCTTAAATCAGATTTGGTATGCAAAATTTCAGCAATGTGACTCGATCTAACCACTATAACAGACTTAAACTTATCTACCCTCAATAATGCAGGTTCAACAGAAAATCATGCAGATTAAGTTCTAAGCTAAGAAGTTCTCAAACAACAATCAAAATAGCTTTATTATGACTCACTACACTAAATTTAACACCATTAAAACAGATTAAACAATTCGAACTACAAATTCAATAATGTAGCAGAAATGGAACTTACTATAATCCTAGCCACTATGGCTTGTAACAGAGATTAGAGTATCACTATCCTAAACCCATTATCATCACAAAATCAACCCGGATCGGATCTAACACCGAATTCACCAAATCCTTCTTCTTTAACGAGCAGTTGACTTTTGTTGACCAAGTTGAGATTTAGCTTGAAACTGAATTTTTAGCTTATTAACAGCTATATGAAGTTGTAATGAGCTCAACTAAGTTCTAAATAGGCTATTTGAAGCCTGGATTTAGCACACTTGATACTGAATTTAGAACAGGGAACATAAAAAACAAGTTTTTGGTTCAAACTTCAAATTAATACTTGAAATAAAATTACAACTGATAAAACAGGTTTTTCTTAGTACAATACAGAAGGAAATTGAACATTTAGAACTAATTTAAGACATTGATATTAAAAACGACATGAAAGAAAAATACAAACTAAAAACTACTTTCTTCTCTTGCTCCTCTCTCTTCTATTTATATGCGAAAGTCCTCCCACTTGACCTCTGAGCAAATCCCACTTGTATTTTAAGCCATTGGATTACTTGAGTGGTTTATAGCCATTTGATGAATTTTGGCGCCAAAAAGATAATGCAACTGGGGGGGTTGAGTGCAAGGAAGGGGAGGCATTAAATGCATTTTGTTGTTTGGTGTTGAGGTGGAGTGATAAGGGTGTGGGAGTTGAGCTGGAGGTGAGGGGATGTCTGGGTTTTGCAGAGCAGGTGAAGAAGAAAGGAGGGAAAAAGGGCGGGATTTGACTTATTGTTTGACCGGGGTTTAATATTAGACATGGGGTTCAAAACAGGGGGTTCACAGGTCATGGCAGGGGTTCAAGGTTCAAAAAGGGTTCAAGGGTCATAGTTTGGTTTATTAATACATAAGGACCATTTTTGCAATTCCATAAAAACCAAGGACCAAATCTGCCATTTTCCAAAGTTATTCCAAGGGACCAATTATGACAAGTTTCAATAGTACAAGGACCATTAAAGATATTTTCAAACTTCCAAGGACTATTTTTGCCAATTTTGAAACTTGAAGGACCAAACTTGTAAATTCTCAAAACTTTTGAAATTTTTCACCAAAGGACTAATTATGACAACTTATGATTTCAAAAGGACCTTTGGTGACTTTTCTTTTAAAATAAGTGCTCAGGGACTATTTTTGACAAGATTTGAAACTTTGGGGACTAAAACTGCCAATTATGCAAACTTAGCTCGATTTTCATCTGATTTTAAACATTTTGCATCTGAAAAATATAAAATGCAATTTTGAGATATTTTCAGTATTTTGATGCATTTCTGAGCGTTTTTAAGTGTTTTGCATTTCAGATTTGACTAAAAATGATGAGTATTTACACACTCATCAACGCTACACGCGTCGTTCGGGGTCAAAGGAACTTCCTTTTCTTCGAGCAAGTTTTATAACACCCTAGGCAGTGAACCTAATCGTTGTAGTGTAGTATTAGGGTAAGCCACGGGTATTGATATCGTTCTCTAGGGGAATAGTGTCGTTAGGCTGAAGTGTATGTCGATTTAAGTCTAAAGGTGAGGGATGATTATTTTTGTATTTTTATATTTTATGAATCTCGGTTTTGGAGGGGAGGGTGGAATTAGTTGCTAGTCAACTATCCCAAAAGATACTAACTAAATTATAGGTCTACCAGGAACGTGAAGCGTATCTACTTATGATGTATTACTCCTTGCTAGCTATCCAATTCTACCTACTGAATTGTCACGTCCTATTGATGGTTGATTTGTCACATCCTTATTCTTAACGCGTTGTGTTTTCTAAGGTCGTAAGGTCTGCATTCCCTAACTCTTTGAAGTCACCTTCAACTGTAGTAAACGAAATCCACTAAGTCATTCATAAATTAACTTTGAGGTTATCTTTGGGTTTAGTAAACGAAATCCATTAAGTCATTCATAAACTATCCAAGATTTATCAAGTATTAAACACAACGATAGCCTAGTTGCACTCCTAAGCCAATTACAATTAAGATAAGAGACAACCAATCAAACAAGAGACGGGGATGCAAGAATTATAAACAAAACCAATTAGACTCATTGAAATTGTCACACCCCTAATGATGAAGATAAACACAAGCATCATTAAGAAATCAATAAGATCTAATTAATTATATACAAGTTTCTTACAATCATAAGCAAACACTAGATGAATTAGCCAAGCATAATTAATGAAGAGCAAGCAACAATTATGATAATTGAAGACATACCATAGGATTGGATAATCAAACAAACCATTACACGATGTTTATAGAGTGTTTGAAACCCTTTAAGTTACTGGAAAAACACCTACCTAAACCCTAGAATCGGACTTAGGGTTTAGGGCTTACAAAAAGTGAAGTTATAATGTTATATTTATAGGCAAATTTTCTGTCGGCAAAGAGTGACGGCGTCACGACCATTTTTTCACCAAACTGTAAATTTTCTCGTTCCGGTCGCGTGGGCTTTTGAATCACCTAAATCCGAGTTCGTATGCAAAAGTTATGGCCAAAACAGTATCGCTACTTCGCGCATATTGCGGCTTGTGGCGTCACCTTATGGTCGTGACGCCGTCGGCTTCATCTTCGGCGCCGTGGATCAAATCTAGGCGTCGAGTTGCGACGGCCTACTCTTTTAAAGCTTGACATCGTCACTTGAAAATAAGAAATTTGGCTTATGTCCCGTCACAAAATGCTCCGGCGTCGCGGTTAAGCGATGGCCGTCACCTTGTCATTCAGCAGCTTGGAGTATCTCGATTCTTGACTTTGGCCATTTTCTTCGTATATTCGGGCCTTTTCGTCCAAATAAGTGCCATTACAGCAATTTGCCTTCAAGAGACCTAAAAAGTGAAAATGAACGATATTAAATAATAACGGATACAAAAGTGATCAAATAAGGGCTTAAATGACCCTTCAAAAAGGTACATTTTAAAATCTTATCAAATATCCCTACACTTGGTATTTGCTTGTCCTCAAGCAAATGTGCTTTTAGCCAATTAATTTATAAGTTAGGGGTCATGAAGCATTGGTTTAAAACAGTCCACAACACATATAATCCCTGCAAAAGTCATAACAAGCACGGAAATAACATACTAGCACCTCACATGGGGTGTTTGGATACTCACATCTCTCTCGGGTGTATATCAAATATAACAAGTTGGAAATGGAAGATAAACACTCATTAACCGGTCCTAGTACATAGATTACCATAGGCTTGAGAATAGATCAAACCTCCATCGCTTTGGCGTAAGCACCTAGGTAAGACTATCAAAGAGGTCTTTAAAAGGGTTGTAACGTTAGGCTTACGGTAGGGAAACAAAGGGTTTGGTTGGATAGGCTATTTAGTGGTGGCAAGTCAAAAATCTCTATGTTACAAGCATACGAAGAATGGCGTTGCTAAGCCAAGACTCGACACTCTAAACTCTAGATAACTGAAACAAACAAACATAAATTTAAAGGATAGATGTAGGATCGTAGCCCGTATGTTTTTTTTTTTTTTTTTTTAACACTCTTTTTTTTTCTTTTCTCTTTTTCTTATTTTTTTTTTCATACACTTTTACTCCACCATCCTCTACGGTAACATCAAAATGATAGGGATTTATAGGCACATCCCTACACTTGAGTTTTTATTACTCTAACGCTAATTTGACCCGAATTGAAAAGATCAAAACACTTGGGGTTTATAGGCACATCCCTACACTTGAGTTTTTATTACTCTAACGCTAATTTGACCCGAATTGAAAAGATCAAAACACTTGGGGTATGTTATTACGCAAATAAGCGAATTTAACATTCCCTTTCAATCATTTTATAAACTTTAACTTTTTCCCATGAGTCCCAATCGTCCCAAAACTGTGTACAAAGGATATGACTCGACTTAGCAACTCATGCAAGCAACCAGATAATTGAACTAAGGGTTTATGGTGATAACAATAATGCACTAAAAGTGAGTGCATACAGGGTAGGCTAAGGCGATTTGGGTGTATATTTGGGGGTGGGGTGTAAACAATGCTCTTCATTGATATTCCGGAAAACCGAAGCATCACGAGAACCGCGAAAAGGATAGGCTTGAGGGGTTAACTAGGGGTATCGTGTACTAAAGATGAGTACAACGCAAAGGTGTGGGGGAATTACTCAACCGGTGTGGAAGAAGTAATTATATTACGGGTATCAAACAAGGGTTATCCTAATGTCTCTTATCATTTAGTTATTCCTAACTACACAAGTGTAGTCTTACTAGCGATCTCGGGATGCATCACAAAACAAGTTCTAGAATCTAATATACTACCGGTTCACACTCTAAGCATTAAAGATGAATGCTTTAATTCCTACTAATCTAAGGGTGATCCTCACATTTTGGGTGGAATTTAAGTGGTAAAAGGTTTTTATGCTAGTCATATAACTTCCTATCCATGAGACGCTTTTGTTAAGACTAATGGCCCATTCTTATATGTCATGAAAAATTAAAAATTTGGTGCCAAAATTACCCTAACCGATATTTTCTCATGGTTTATTACACAAATGCAATTGGACAAAGCAAATAATCAAGGATAAGCATAGTTTCAAAGTTCCCGTTTTATTTTCCCTCCCAACACTTAAACTGAATATTGTCCCCAATGTTCCCCGAAAGTATCAAAGTTATGATAATGGAAGGTAATTAAAAACGAAAGAAACTAATACTCCCCTGATTAGCTCGGTAGGATCCGTGTGAAGTGGTGGTTAAATCCTTTCCAATAAGAATGTATGCGTAAAAAGCTCCTTCCAATCTTATGTATCTTCTTCTTGATAAATAAAACCTGCACACTTGAAGAAAACAAACAACCCAACGCATCAAACCGAACAAAGAAAAATCACAACAAGATGTAATTCCAGACTTAAATAAGATATAATGCTTGTGGAATGGATGTTTGCGATTTTCGGAAAATTAAGACTGGAAAATTCCAAAAATTTATAAGTAGCACGAAAACGAGAAAAAGTAATCAGTTGTTTTACGCTCCTTCGGCGTCGTCAGGTTGCGACCCTGACGCCGTCAGGTTATCCTGACAGAAACAGGTCTGCGATTTTCTGGAAAAAATTATGGAAAATTTACATCTTTAGAATCTGGAAAAATTTCCTGCAAAACATCCATTATGACTCGATACAAGCATTTGACTCAAACAAACACACATGTATATCTTTTTAATAATCGTTATTCTCATGTTCACGTTTCTTTTGAAAACGTGTGTAATCTTCCCTACACTTATCCTTTATGTAAAATACCTTTATATGTAATTAAGACGATGGTAAAGACAAAATAAAGCATTTTTACAAATTTAAACCTGAGAATAAACAATCACTAAAAGATATACGACACACAAATAAAAATAAAAAACAAATACACATGGGTTGCCTCCCAAGAAGCGCTTGTTTTTGTTCGAGTCACGAGCCTGACTCTACCCTTATTTAACGGATAAAGGGGAGGTTTTCCCTACACTTAAGTTTAAGTGCGGGTGATAGTAGCGATACACACCCTTAGGGTGGCGATTTTCCACGTGAGGTGAAGGGGGTGTGTGAATGGCTTCCTTCATCCTAAAACTACCCGGACTAAATTGGTTGATGGGTGGGTCGGTTACTTTTTTGTCTCCTAGATGTATATCTAAGGATGGAAGTAAAGATTGAGGTTCCGGTTCATCAACACTATGAAATTCTCTATAACTAAGAGTAAGACTGAGACTACAAGTATTCAATCCTATATTCTCTAGTTGCGTTTGGTTCAAATGTTCTACCTCCATTGGGATTCCTAAAGTCTCTTCTACTACTTCCGGGTAAGTTACGTGCGGTGTGTATGCCTTAAATGATGGTGGGACTTGTGGGATACCTTGCGGGTCTAGACTTTTCACCTTATCCTCAATCACATCTACATCATCTATATGCTCATCATGTGCTATTTCCTTAGGTCGTGATGAAACCAAACTTAGTAATTGATCCAACTTATGGTTTAACGCTTGGTTGCTTACCATGATATTTTCACAGATTTGGTCAGTTCTCCTAAGGGCTCACTAACAATAGTTTCTAAAGATGGAGGTTGTTCACGAAAGTCTATCCTAGGTGAAGGCTCATACGAAGCATAGGTTTCACTAGATGAGGTGTTTTGTGGGCTTGATGGAATGGTGAAACCTTCAAAAGGTTTATGGACTTGGTTACTTTCTTCCCACCATCTTGAATAATCCGCTTTAGTAATATCATAATTTCTTATGAAAAAACCTAATCGCAGATATAGTGGACTCGCGTTCTCCATAATGGTGAACGGAAGAGTCAATGGAAAAGTTTTACGAACAAAGGCACAATGAAGGGGGATAGACTACAATGAAGCTAATAAAAAGAAAAAATCTCACTTGATAGGAATCTTGTGAGTAGACCTAAATGAGATATAAATCAAGCCTAAACAATAACTATTCCCCGGCAGCGGCGCCAAAAACTTGATAACGCTACACGCGTCGTTCGGGGTCAAAGGAACTTCCTTTTCTTCGAGCAAGTTTTATAACACCCTAGGCAGTGAAACTAATCGTTGTAGTGTAGTATTAGGGTAAGCCACAGGTATTGATATCGTTCTCTAGGGGAATAGTGTCGTTAGGCTGAAGTGTATGTCGATTTAAGTCTAAAGGTGAGGGATGATTATTTTTGTATTTTTATATTTTATGAATCTCGGTTTTGGAGGGGAGGGTGGAATTAGTTGCTAGTCAACTATCCCAAAAGATACTAACTAAATTATGGGTCTACCAGGAACGTGAAGCGTATCTACTTATGATGTATTACTCTTTGCTAGCTATCCAATTCTACCTACTGAATTGTCACGTCCTATTGATGGTTGAATTGTCATATCCTTATTCTTAACGCGTTGTGTTTTCTAAGGTCGTAAGGTGTGCATTCCCTAACTCTTTGAAGTCACCTTTAAGTGTAGTAAACGAAATCCACTAAGTCATTCATAAATTAACTTTGAGATTATCTTTGGGTTTAGTAAACGAAATCCATTAAGTCATTCATAAACTATCCAAGATTTATCAAGTATTAAACACAACGATAGCCTAGTCGCACTCCTAAGCCAATTACAATTAAGATAAGAGACAACCAATCAAACAAGAGACAGTAGGATGCAAGAATTATAAACTAAACCAATTAGACTCATTGAAATTGTCACACCCCTAATGATGAAGATAGACACAAGCATCGTTAAGAAATCAATAAGATCTAATTAATTATATACAAGTTTCATACAATCATAAGCAAACACTAGATGAATTAGCCAAGCATAATTAATGAAGAGCAAGCAACAATTATGATAATTGAAGACATACCATATGATTGGATAATCAAACAAACCATTACACGATGTTTATAGAGTGTTTGAAACCCTTTAAGTTGCTGGAAAAACACCTACCTAAACCCTAGAATCGGACTTAGGGTTTAGGGCTTACAAAAAGTGAAGTTATAATGTTATATTTATAGGCAGATTTTCTGTCGGCAAAGAGTGACGACGTCACGACCATTTTTTCACCAAACTGTAGATTTTCTAGTTCTGGTCGCGTGGGCTTTTGAATCACCTAAATCCGAGTTCGTATGAAAAAGTTATGGCCAAAACAAGATCGCTACTTCGCGCGCATATTGCAGCTTGTGACGGCGTCACCTTATGGTCGTGACGCCGTCGGCTTCATCTTCTGACGCCGTCTGGATCAAATCTAGGCCGTCTGAGTTGCGATGGCCTACTCTTTTAAAGCTTGACATCGTCACTTGAAAATAAGAAATTTGGCTTCTGTCCCGTCACAAAATGCTCCGACGTCGTTTCAATTAAGCAGTGACGCCGTCACCTTGTCATTCAGCAGCTTCGAGTGTCTCGATTCTTGACTTTGGCCATTTTCTTCGTATATTCGCACTTTTTCGTCCAAATAAGTGCCATTAAAGCAATTTGCCTTCAAGAGACCTAAAAAGTGAAAATGAACGATATTAAGTAATAACGGATACAAAAGTGATTAAATAAGGGCTTAAATGACCTTTCAAAAAGGTACATTTTAAAACCTTATCAATTAACAACACAATAATAAGAAAAAAAAATACGATACATTAAAAAAAAAAAATAATAATAACGATACGGGGAAAAAAATACAACACTTACTAATAATAAGAAACCTAAACATTTTACTAGTCATCTCTTTCAGCATATTTCTTCATTATTCTTTCTTGCCTCTTTCGGATAATCTCTGCTTTTGCCGGGTCAGAAGTCAAATTGGGATCTGGCATGAGAAACTTCATCTCCTTCATCTCAAACGCAATAATTTCCTTCTCCCGCCTCGCCTCGTAACAAGCCATTTGAACTTCGGCTTTTTGAGCATATTTTTCGGATAATTGTCCCGAAAAAGTACTCGATTAACTCCCACTGGAGCTCACAGCGCTCGACGTTGAAGTCGACTTTTGTTTCTTTGCGGCTCGACTCTTTCTACCGCCATCTCTTTCAGGCCGAGGTCGTTTATTCGGGCCGAATATATCCTCGAGACATGTAATGTCAATCGGATCTTCGGCATCCCACTTCGTGTAATTTTTCAAAATCTCCCAAGCGTGAACATACCCGAATTCCTTCCCACCAAAGCGTTGCTCAAAATTCAGTTTCCCATTCAAGAGATGATCATGGTCATTTTCACCACTTCGACGCTGCAAATGTTTGTAAATAGCGTTGAATTTTTGGCAATCGCCGTTAGCCATTTACGATGGCCATCGATAGTCTGATCATTGAACATCTCCATAATGTCGTTCCAAAAGAAATCTTCGGAACGGTCATTTCCCATATCTCGATCTTGCGAAATTTCTATCCATATTTGCGCAAGCAACCTTTCTTCAACCTTGTTCCACTTCCTCCTGACTGCCTGGCCTATGACTTCCACATCTTCGTCATCGTCTGCGTCCAAATCCACAACTTGTTTTGATTTTTTGCCTTCGTCTTTTTCTCTTTACCTTTGGCTGGTTCACGTGCTTTTGGTACTTTTAATTGTGAACCGGACGGTTGTGATTCAATTTGGGAAAACGTTGGAGGTTGTGACGGGTTAAAAAACTGTGGAGGTTGTGACGGGTTAAAAAACTGTGGTCATGGAAATCGGGCGGGGTAAGTTGCGAATCCTTGTTGAAACGCATATTGTTGGTTAAGAAAAATTTCTTTGGGAGATGGGTTGGAATTTTGCGAGGAGGGGGTAGACGGGTTTGAAGAACCCCCGTATTGTGATGGGTTTGAATTTAGTAGGTTCGTGAAATACCATCCGTCATTCGGGTTTTGAGACTTTTTTTTTTTTTTTTTTTGAACTAGAGATATAGAAAGTATATAAAAGTTGGTTGAATTGTTGTGAGAAAAATGGTGGTTTATGGTTTGTTATTTATAGGGGTTGTATAAGTAAAAACTATCCGTTTTTTAACGGATAGATTTTTTCAAAATTATTTATCCGTTTGGTTTTGTGGCTTTTGTCAGACACTCTCTTCATTGTGCAGACGACGAGAAGCTCCATGACGAAGGACGGCGAGGCATGCCGGTGTGGCGGCGAGGGACGGCGAGGTGTCCAGCGTGGCACGCACTACAAGAATTCAGGCGAATAGCCACGGACAACATTTGTGGGTAAAAGCCATATTTTCATGGGTAACTGGGTAATACCCACGGACTACCCCCAACCATGTGAAGATGGGTAAAACCTCCTAGGCTAAATGTATGCCCACGCCATTTGCACTCTGTGAGTGAAGTTTTATGGGATTTTTTTTAACTCACCACGAGAATACCCATAGATATACGCGTGGGTAATTTGTGTGTAACATTGCCCACAAAATTATTTCATGTGTAAAAGTCGACACATAATATGTGGGTAACTTTTCTGTTGGATCGATATACTTTAATCAAACTAACTTAACTAGCTTGTTAAGGTTTAACAACCTCGGATAAATCCTAAGTTATTAACAAAGAAACACTGAGCAATCTTTATCAAGTATGCGGAATTTATTTAACAAAGCTAAGAAAAATAACTTTTATTATAAACTCTAAATCTGCTTATTATGCAGATACTCTAATACAACTCTAAGATAATCGAACTTCTCTCTAAAACACTAATTAACTTGTGAATTCGTAATCTCTAAAACTCATAGACTCGTACCTCTAATGCCAATCTAGGAGTCCTTTTATAGGCTCAAGGATATCCTAGTCGGTTTACAATTTGTAACCTTGTACGACAAGTAATCTAAACATAGAATACAATACTTTCCATAAACGAATATAACAGTTCTTTTGTTCTTGCATTACTTTGACTTCGTTGTGCAGTACTTTGACTTTGTCTTTAGCAGTACTTTGACTCTTTGACTTTTTCCAGTACTTTGCAGCTTACGGTACTTTCATATCTTCAGTACTTTCATGTCTTCAACACTTTCATATCCCAACAATCCTCCCTAACTTGAATTCTACTTGCTTGACTTCAAGTTCCTTTGTGAATGTATCTTTAACACTTCATCTTTAGATTGTTTCTTAGGCTTTTCATTATATCTCTGTAGTGTATGCGTGCTTGTCAAAGTATCTCTTAGAATTGTTCTTTCTCAGACATCCAAAGAAGCTCCATCTTTTCTGCAACATAGCAACATATGACAATTTGTACATTAATTCAGTTTAAGTTGCATACTATTTTCATCACTTCCAGGTGTGTTAACTCCTGTGAGAGGTGAATCATTGAAAATTTAATGGATTTAGATCTCTTTACCAAAGCCATTATCTTTGGAGTAGCCAAATGTTTTGGTGTGTAAGACCATGGTACATTGATAACCATATGATTTTTAGCAAATCATCACCTATCAACAGATTTGATTTGTCTTTACCAAAAGTTGTACCCTTCTGGACTAGTTAGTTCTTTTATCTAATGGTGAACTAATTACCAATAATGGATTTTCCACTGCCTTTACCACAAGCCATTTTCTTGTGGGCTAGCCAACTCTTCACATTAACTGATATGGTGAGTTGATTACCATACAACTTATTAGCAAGTTGTCAACTAAAAACGGATTTGATATATCTTTACTAGAGCCGTTTGCTCATGGATTAGCCAATCCTTTTGTAACCATGGTGGATTGATGACCTATTGATGTTTCCATCTCAAAATCCATTTAATTCATTTAACCTTTGTTTTCAAAATATTTGATATTTTAACAAAATATTTCTTTCAAAAATCACTTAACTGGTTTTAAAAGCTGCAAGCAGTACTTTGATGAAAGTACTTGTTTGATCAGCGATACTTTGAATAAAGTCTTGATTTATCAAAATAAGTTATTCAATAAAACTCATATCGGTTTACTCATCTTTTTCAGCAATAGTAGTCCAGTTGATAAATAGATTGATAACCATGCAAGCGGTTTCATTATCCTCTTCTACTTCCAATCCATGCTCTAGCATTCTCCTCATGAGCTCAACTGTGAGAGGATATCTTCTATTTACAAACATGTGTATCATTTTACCATTCTCCAGCTCTAAAACATGAACTCCAGACTCTTCAAAGAATCTCCAACAAACAATTTCCCAATTTTCTTGATTCTTCCAAATATCATCGTGCTTTCCTCTTACGTTTCCCACATGGTTATGAGATCTCCAAGCAAAACTAGACCAATTCTGATGGAATATCTCCAAAATAAGCTTTTACCACATTATATAGATAGAATAGATCCACTCTATCTATAATATGTAACAAATCCCATAGCCTATTGAAAACTTTGAAGCTTTCATCTTCTTTATGAAAAATCATATAATCTCCTTCTTTGGATTTCACAACTTCAAAAGCACTAATCTAAGATCTGTTCATCTTCATGTCAGCATCTTCTTTTGAATAATCAAAATCTACCACTCTGAGATAATTTCTTAATGCATCTTTAGTCTCAGATCTTAATTCAACTCTTTCTTTCTTTGAGAACTATCTATCTGTAACTTCAGTTTTCCTTTTTCTTTTTAAACTCTTCTTCCTTTTCAAATCCAATTAGCTTCTTCTCTAAAATCTTTGATATCGCAACACTCTTCTTATAAGCTTCGTCTCAAAGCATCATAGAGTCTTTTCAAATCAACATAATTCAGCTTCTGCAATCCTTTATACCCTCGACCTTTCAAATAAGCCATCATAGCATTCCTGTCCTTAGCTAAATTAGGTCTTCTAGGCATATATCTAACAGGAGTAGGTGATTGTAATGGTTCATCGGCTTCAGATTTAATTGCTCTTGCAACTTTTTAGCCGCTTCTCTACTTTGAGCTTCTTCAGCTTCTTGAGCTTCTCTATCTTTAGCATTTAAATCTTCTTGAAACTTTCTAGCTGCAGCTTCATTCCTAGCAACTTCAATTTCTCTAAGTTCTGCCAAAGTTAATTTCTTCTTCTTAGTTTCTACCAGAACACCTTTCCCTTTATCCTTAGGATCAATTGCAGGTTGAGAAGTTCTTTGTTGTTCTTCTTCTTGTACTTCTCTAATAGTAACACCGCCTCTAGGTTGTGATAAATCTTCTAAAATTGTAGCAATAAACTCATCATCACTTGCATAATGAATAGGTTTGAGTGTAGCTTCCTCCTCTTCTTGTATAACAGTTGTAGAAGGACCAACTCCCTCTTCAAAATTCAATACTCTTGGAGTTATCACCTCTTGTCTGAAAGTACCTTGCAAACCAGATACTTTGTTGTTCATACCTTGATCATCAGTACATTGAACTTGAACTTGTTCCTCTTGTTCCTCAGTATCTTGAATGATCTTTTCATGTTCATCGATACCTTGATCATCGGTACCTTCGGTTCTTTCTCCTTCTCAACATCTTCTTTCAAATTTTCTTGTTCTAAATTCCTCCCCAAATTGACAGAAGATTGTTGATGAACCTTTTGGCGTTTGCGTTCTCTAGACTGCCTTTGCGCCTTTCTCTTTGATTTAACTCAGATACGAAAGTCTTGAACTAATGGCCACACAAAAGTCTTTAGCCTTCTAAACTTCAGTTTTAATTTCTTTATCTGTTTGGCTTGAACCTCAGTAGTCTTTTTCAACTTAACCAACTCTATTGTCAAAACATAATTATCCAATGTGATTTCGTCAGGAGGTATGGTATGTGAATCTTCTCATTGAATAGGTGAATGTTCCTCTGATTGAGAAGCAGGAACAGACCCTTGTGGAGATGGAGAAAGTGAAACTGCAACATCTTCTTGAAGTTCAGTACTTGAGGAAGCAGTACCTTGTGAAGATGCAGTACCTTCTTTTGATGCAGCTTGTGGAGAAGCGACTTGCAGATGCAGTATTTGAATCAGATGCGTACCTTCATAGCTTCATCAGCTTCGATCTCTAACAGCTGAACAACTTCCATCATAGAGGTAGTTAAAGGAGTATCCGGACCCTGAACAAAGCACTCCTTTTGCCATAAAGTAAAAATCTTCGATTGTTGAACAATAACAGGAAATAAATCTGTAGGTTTAGGCACATCAGCAAGTTGCTTGTTTAAGAAAACCTGTATAAACCTTGGGTACATTAGCCAAGTAGATCCATGGGAGATATGTGAGAGCATTCCATCCAGTATTAACCTTGAGAAGTTAAAAACTCGATCGGTAGCTAACCCAACCATAGCAGATGCTATATTTGACCCAAACTGTTCCCAAGAGGCACTCTTAGCACTTATGCAATGGAGCAACACATGAACCAAAAATTTCCAATGCGGACAAAACAGTTGTTTTCTAAACGTTTGTTCATTCAAAGATCCTTCATAACCAATATGGCGAAAAGTATCCCATATCAACTGCTTATCAAACCTTACAGCCCCATCTGCATCATTAAACAATAAATCTTCTCGGAAGGAGGCTTCAGTAATCTTAACAGTTCTTCCAGCAACTGTTGATCGAATATAATATTCATCATTCTCCATGTTATCCCTAGCATTAGCCCAAAATTCTTGAATCCAGGGCTCAATTATATCCGGCTCCACTAAAAGAGCATAACTGATGGGCGATCCAGTAAGATAATCAATGATATCATGAAAGAGTATATTCGATTCAGTCTTATCCAAATTAGCCACCATATTGTGCTTTGAAACGGTTGGACGATTAGCCATTGGTGATTGTGTAAGCACAAAAGAGTTGTAATCGAATAATATGGATATGATAAGAGAAAGATGGAAAAGATTCTAATATATCAATATGAGAGGGAAAATCGGAAAGTAGGTATTTATAGGTGAGATTTAAAAAATCACAGCCTAAAATAACAAAGTTACCGTTTTAGCATTAATTACCCCTCAATATAACCGTTGGAACAATACTTTAATAAGACAAACAAGTACTTCCACGTAGCAGTACTTTCCCAAGCGTACTTTCCAAGCATACTTTCACAAAAATTACTTTTCCAATTTTTAGTATCAACTAAGTATACATAACTGTCCTCCCCTCAAGCAATGCACGGGACTATACAAATACTAAATAGTCCTCCCCTTAAATGTAGCTCAGTAGTTAATCATGCCAATGCTCACCACAAAGTGAGTGAATCTAGAAACATCAAAACCTTTGGTAAGTAAGTCAGCTACATTATCATCTGTGTGAACCTTAACCACATTAATAAGCCTGCTCATAGCAATCTCTGATAAAGTGATGCCTAATCAGTATGTGTTTGGTCTTGGAATGATAAACTGGATTCTTCACAATACAAATGGTACTCTCATTATCAATGTTGATAGGAGTATTCTTGAAATTGAATCCATAGTCCAAATCTGATTTTGCATCCACAAAACTTGTCCACAACAACTTGCAGCAGCTACATATTCAGCTTCAGTAGAGGATGTTGCTGCAATTGTTTGTTTCTTGCATTGCCAGGAGACTAATCTTCTTCTAAGATATTGGCATCCTCCAGTTGTTGATCTTCTATCATAGTTATCACCTGTATAATCACTATCTGAAAAAGCTTCCAAGTGAAAAGGTGACTCCTTTGGATACCACAACCCCAACTTTGGTTGTTGCTTCAAATAACAGAAGATTTTCTTCACTGCATTCATGTGAGAGATCTTTGGTGAGACTTGATATCTAGCACATAAACAAACTGCAAACATGATATCAGGCCTTGATGCAGTAAGATACATAAGAGAGCCAATCATTGATCTATAAAGCTTGACGTCAACAGGTTGTCCATCTTCATCTTTGCCCAATGAATTGATAGATTTAATAGGTGTAGTAACAGCCTTCATATCATCAAAATTGAATTTCTTAAAAAATACCTTCTGTTGACTGCTTAACCTGAAGTCCTAAAAAGAAAGTCAACTCTCCCATTGAACTCATTTGAAATTCCTTCTGCATCACCTGCTCAAACTCTTTAACCATGGACTGTTTGGTAGCCCCAAAGATGATATCATCAACATAAACTTGAACTAACATGATATCTTTCTTGTCTCTCTTGATAAACAAAGTCTTGTCAATAGCTCCCCTTCGATATCCATGTTGCAATAAGAATGTGGAGAGTCTCTCATACCAAGCTCTAGGTGCCTAATGAAGGCCATAAAGAGCCTTAACCACCTTGTAGACTTTGTTTGGGTGTTTAGGATCTTCAAAACCAGGAGGTTGTTTGACATAAACTTCCTCTGTAATCTTGCCATATAAAAGGCACTCTTGACATCCATCTGGTAAACTTGAAATCCCATATAAGAAGCAAAAGCAAGAAATATTCTAATAGCTTCAATCCTTGCTACAGGAGCAAACACTTCATCATAATCTACTCCCTCTTCTGTAGCCTTGTGCTACTAACCTTGCCTTATTCTTGATAACATTACCTCTTTCATCTCTTTTGACTCTAAAAACCATCGGTTCCAATAACTCTCTTCCAATCTGGAAGATCACATAAAACCCAAACTTCTTGAAGTTTAAATTAAAGAAGTTCTTCCTGCATAGCTTCAACCCAGCTTTCTTTAGTCAAAGCTTGAGAAATATTCTTGGGTTCTTCTTGAGAGATAAAACAAGTAAATAGACAAGTTTGATGGTCCTTATGATTTAGCCTGTTTTGTTTATACACAAAGCTAAGTAAAGCATTGTGAGGTGTAGAAAAAGTCTTAGCTTTGTGTCTAGTCATTACGCCAGAAGTAGAAGGACCAATGACTTGATCAGAAGGATGATTCTTATGAATTCTTAAGTTTGGAGACTGTGGAACTCCATAAGTATCCTCCAAATTAGTAACATCAGCACCTTCTGTGAAAATATCTTCATCTTCAAATTCATCATCAGTATCTTCTAATCCAGGCATGGTAGGATCATCCAGATCATTTAAAGTACTGTCAACAGGTGCATCAGTACTTTGGTCGAAAGTACTGTCCAAAGTACTGTGAGAGTACTCTGCAGTCTTGTTCTTCTTCTTTGCCTCTTCATAAGCTCTCCTTTGTTCATCGTGTAAGAATGTGCTAAAACATCTTGAAGAAGCATCTGATTAAGTTCCTCTTGAATAGATTGATCCTCGGCAGATAAAGAGGATTCGGAGCAACAAGATTTCTTTGTGGGGCAACAAGATTTTCCTTGGAACATCAGTACTTTGTTTTGGACTAACGGGATCTTCATCAGAACAACATCGGGTCTAATATGAACTCCATGAACAACATATTGTAAATCTTCTCCATTGTGCCTTTGGTTGATTTTCTTCTATAACAGGTACATAGTTCATAGATGGAGTTAAAACCTCAAGATCAAACATCCAATCAGGACCTTTACCTTTCTCATTGTCTTGATCTTCTAAAAACTCAACATGAAGACAATCTTGAACCTTCTTAGTAACTCTATTGTATACTCTAAAGCCCTTATTGTTAGTGCAATAACCCAATAAGTATCCTTCTTCTGACTTGCCATCAAACTTCCCCAGATTATCAATAGTATTTAAAATAGTAAGAGGGCATCCAAAAGGCTTCATAAAACGAATGTTAGGTTTATTGCCCATCAGCAATTCATAAGGTGTCTTCATCTGTGGTTTAGTGACTGAGACTCTGTTAAGTACATAGCAAGCAGTACTTACAGCTTGAACTGAATAGGTAGGAGAGAATCTGCTAACATTGTTCTTGCCGCTTCAATCAAAGTCCTATTCTTCCTTTCTGCAACACCATTCTGTTGTGGTGTTCTTGCAATACTAAACTCCCTTTTTATGCCTTTGTTTGCACAAAATTCATCCATAAGCTTGTTCTTGAATTCAGTCCCATTGTCACATCTAATACCACGAACCTTGAGTCTCAATTGGTTTTCAAGAGCTATAATCGATTCGAATAGCATCAAAAGTATCATATTTAAAACCCAAGAAAAATACCCAACTGAATCTACTGCAATCATCTGTTACAACTAAGCAGTACTTTTTCTTGTTTAAACTTGCCACATAAACAGGTCTAAACAAATCCATATGTAGCAGCTCCAAAGGTTCTCTAATAGTTCTCTCCCCAAGCTTCTTGCAGGAAGCTTTATGTTGTTTACCCTTCTTGCATGCCAAGCATGATTGATCATTCCTGTAAGTCTTTGAAGGTAAACCTCTAACTAAATTCCCTTTGACCAGTTTGTTGATATTCTTGAAATTAACATGGCCCAATCTTCTATGCCATTGATGTGCCTCTTCAGATGTTGCTTTAGCCACCAAGCATGTGGCTCTTCCATAAGACTGTAGACTCTTCATGTCTAAACTATACACATCATTTGTCCTTGGTACTCTAAGAACTACTAATTCATCATCAACAGGCTTAAAGTCAGAGGAAAGGATAAGACATTCTGTGTCAGTGAATAACACAGGATGCTTTTTATCACAGATTTGTGATACTGACAATAGATTGAACTTTAACTCCTTCACATATCTAACATTCTCAAAATCTATAAGCCCTGCTTTGATAGTTCCTTTTCCAGTAATCTTTCCTCCATTGGGATCATTCCCAAATGCAACTCTTCCTCCACTAATCTTCCTAAAATCGGACAGGATCTCTTTGTCTCCTGTCATACTTCCAGAGCAACCACTATCCACAATAAGATGATCTTTAAGCTCCTCTTCGGGTTGCCTGCACACAAAGAAAAGAGTTAGAAACTTTTAGGAACCCAAGCCATTATTGACTTGTGTTCCCCTTGTGGAGTTACAAACTCAAATTCTTTGAGTATGTAATTTCCACTATCTTTCAAATGATGATCCAGAATTATCTTTTGATCTTTAGCATGTGGTTTTTCAAAACTTTCTGGTTTTTCAACACAAATCACTTTTTCTTGTATGACAAAAACATCTGATTCACTTTTTGTTGAAAGTACTGTTTGTCCCTCTGCAGTACTTTCCTTCTTAACCCATTCTGGTTTAACACGTGGTTCCTGTGATCTAGATCTCCTATGTGAATTATAATACCTTCTAGGTTGATAGTAAGATCTCCTAGGACTCCTATTCCAAATAGTGTGATCGTACCTTGTTTTGGTGAGTAGTACTTTGAGAAAGTCTGGTCGAATTAACATACTTTGGAAAGTACTCGTGAGATCTGAAGGTTTTGAAAAAGGTTTTCTCGATGTGGGTATCTATGATCCGGTGAGAAATTTCGTGATTGACCCTATTTGAATTATTCCGCTGGTTTGTTCTCTCTAGGTTTCGGTTGGCGGATCTGTGCTTTGAAAATTTTTAAGGTATTCTCGAGTGTTGTTCACAATCCTTAATTAGATGAGTAGGACTAAAACACACAAAACACAGTTTTTGACCCATACTTCCAAAGTCACATCTTCTATGTCTATGCCCAAAATTATTTTGCCTTCTTGGTGAATGATTAAACTTGTTTTGACCAAAGTTATCCCAAAAGGTTGAGCGATCTGTTTTGAAAAG
Source organism: Chrysanthemum makinoi (assembly GCA_910596185.1). Lineage (NCBI taxonomy): Eukaryota > Viridiplantae > Streptophyta > Magnoliopsida > Asterales > Asteraceae > Chrysanthemum > Chrysanthemum makinoi. The sequence continues at coordinate 335,252,495 of OU343224.1, forward strand.
GTTTTGCAGAAGGTACTGCTTGTGGAGCAATACTTTGATTTGAAGGTACTGCTGGATTTTGAACATTGTGTTCAACAGGTTCTTTGGGTTTTTCAGACCTAGATTGAGCAACTAGCTTCTTCCTAAACTCTAGACTGTCTACTCCAAAACGAGAAACATCGGCCTAGGGGTTGATGAATGCCGATGGGATGGGGAACAACATGATAATCATTAGCTTTCTTATATTCAAGAGGTGAGTCACTTATTGAACCCTCATTACTAGATGTATCTACATAATTAAGGAGTTCTTCATCACTAGTAATTATATCCTCAAAATCATCTTCATCCTGATCACTAGATTGGTTTTCTTCTAGTTTACTAAAATCCATTCCAAAACCTAATCCAGTTTTAAGGTAGGCTCTTTGTTGTTTTTGAACATAAGAAACATGTAACAGACCAGACTCTCCCCATGCAGCAAACTTAGCTAATAAATCATCTATTTCCTTAGTTAATTTCTCAATTTCAGCAATTTTACAGTTTAATTTCCATTCACTAAGTTTTAACGGGTAATCCTGTTGTTCATATTTTTCATTCAAGCTACTTCATTATTTTCATGTGCTAGAATTTTGGCTTCCATAGATTCTAAGGTTATTTGATAACTGCTACCTCAGAACCTAGCCCTAACACAGTTATCTCTCTCAATCACATAACTGCTAAGTAATTTATGATAAAAATCATAGCAGTTTGAGCATACCTCAGAGATAGGAGATTGATTTGGTGAAGTAGCCACTAATGCTAGTTGAACAGGATCATCTTCACTTTCCTTGCTCCAATAAAATCCTCCAAAGCCATCATCAGATTCCAAAACAGCATGTTCAGGTTCGTCATCAAAAACAGTGCTCCAGTCCAATGCTTCCACTGATTCTTCAACAACTTCTTCCATTGCTACCATACAGTAAGTTACTGGTTCATCATCAAATTCTTCACTCCAGTCAACTTTTGATAACTTCTCTTGAGCAACCAAAGCCTTTGTTTCAGTAATTGGAATTTCTTTGAGCTCAAGTTTTGGCTTCTCAGATGTTCTGTTTGCTTGATACTTAGCAAATCTGCACTCCCTTGCAAAGTGACCAGTCTTTTGACAATTGAAGCACTCAATTTTAGATTTGTCAAAAGTTATGCCCTGTTTTGGTTTGAAATCAATGCTTTTGCCTTTCTTCTTCATGTACTTTTTGATCCTTGCAGTGATCATAGCAACTTGCCACCTGATATCAATTTCTTCAAGTGCATCTTCTTCAATCTGTGCTAGATCTTCTTCATAAGTGACAGGTAAACTAGCTTGTTGGGCAAAGAAGGAGCACATAACTTCATCTGAGTGCATAGTGGTAGTTGGTGGGGCCTGCTGAGCATATGAGGGGGGTGTGTAGACAACAGTACTTTGAGACACAGTACTTTGAGGAGAAGCAGTACTTTTGATGGAAGTACTGGCCTTCTTTTCAGATGATAGAAAAGCAATACTGTGAGACTTAGAATTTGTTTGACCACTCATCTCATGCTCATACACCTTTAGTTGATGATAGAGATCATCAAAGTCCATGACATCTAAACCTTGTTGTCCTCTGATCATTGTAGCAATCACATGCCATGAAGATGGCAAACTCCTTAGAAACTTCAAATTAGCACCTCAACTAATACTTACGCCTTGTATAGCTCCATCATGTTGAGAAGATTCTGAAACCTATCATATGCAGCATCAAGACTCTCTCTTTCACCAACTGTGAAAGTTTCAAACTGTTGCTTCAGCAAATTTCGTGCATCTTTTAGAGGCTTCATTCCCTCCAAATCGGTCTTGAGAGCAACCCGAGTGCTTAGCATCTTTAGCATCATGAAATTTGAGAAGATGACCATCTGGAATGGCAGATAAGAAAATGTTGAGTGCCTTCTCTTGATTCCTTAGGGTTGCTGCTGGTAAAACTGCCTTAGGTGCTTTGGGTTGTTCAGGAATATCAATGGGCTCTGGAACAACTTCATTCCTATTCACAATTACATTCCATAGAGCATGGTCTGTAATGGCAATGTACTGCCTCATCTTCATGCACCCGAGATCATATTCTCCCTTCTTGATTATTGGAATTCTGAGTGAGGTGATTGAGGGTGGTGGAACAGCTTCAGTCGACATCTTGAATATTGTTGAAGTAGGGTTTCTTCCTAGTCAGAGTTTCCACACAAGCTCGGATACCACTTGTTGGATCGATATACTTTAATCAAACTAACTTAACTAGCTTGTTAAGGTTTAACAACCTCGGATAAATCCTAAGTTATTAACAAAGAAACACCGAGCAATCTTTATCAAGTATGCGGAATTTACTTAACAAAGCTAAGAAGAATAACTTTTATTATAAACTCTAAATCTGCTTATTATGCAAATACTCTAATACAACTCTAAGATAATCGAACTTCTCTCTAAAACACTAATTAACTTGTGAATTCGTAAACTCTAAAACTCATAGACTCGTACCTCTAATGCCAATCTAGGAGTCCTTTTATAGGCTCAAGGATATCCTAGTCGGTTTACAATTTGTAACCTTGTACGACAAGTAATCTAAACATAGAATACAATACTTTCCATAAACGAATATAACAGTTCTTTTGTTCTTGCAGTACTTTGACTTCGTTGTGCAGTACTTTGACTTTGTCTTTAGCAGTACTTTGACTCTTTGACTTTTTTCAGTACTTTGCAGCTTACAGTACTTTCATATCTTCAGTACTTTCATGTCTTCAGCACTTTCATATCCCAACATTTTCCTCAATAATACGTGGGTAAACATCCCCACCTATTTGTCGTGTGTAAGCCATGGGTAACAATGACCTGCTTTTAGTGATATTTCGTGAGTAAATTCGCTACTAAATTAACAACGGTTCTATGGGTAAATCATGGCTACACATTCCCATAAAAAACGAATACTTCATGGGTAAATCCATGAGAACAGTTTTCTCAAAATTTTATTAAATATATAAATTACAACAAATGCATTATAAAAAGCGTACACAAAAGGTCTCGTATAACCAAAAAAAACATCCTATTATAAGAAGAATATTCAAACATAACATAGATATCAAGTCTTTTAAATCAAAACAACGGTCATCCTAAAGATGTCTTAAACAAAATATAATAAACTGGTAAGAACAACATCATCCTAAAGATGTCTATAAGTAAATATGATAGAGATTGATAGCACTTATCAACTTAGGTGCTGTTTGGTTTGTTGTCCAGAATGAGAATCGGTATGGATTTGATATAGGGGTGAAATAGAAATGACTATAAGTTGAGGTATCAATCTCATAAATATTGATTGGTAGGATAACTAGATAAAAAGTGTAGTATAAATTATGTGAGGGGAAATGGTGGGCCCGGGAATGAAACAATCATAACCTACCCGTGTGATGCCTATCAAGTATGGAATATATTTGTATATCATTTCTACTTTTGATAATCATTCCGGGATACCAAACACTTTGAATCGGAATGATATTCATTCCTCCATTCCGCTTGGGGGATACCAAACGCACCCTTAAGTTCAACATAGGGGTATTATGGTCGTCTTCCTCACTTCTGGTGCAACATGACTAGTGTTTGGATCTTGATGAGCATCTCTTCCATCATTTTCACCTATAACATAAAAAATAAAGAGTATTGTATAATCTAGAAATCAGGAATTACATTAATTGTTTTTGACCTCTCATTAATAAAAGTTTACTTGTCATGACCTTGGATATCATTATGCAAGAATAGCTCATCCAGTACGTGGACGCCTGTATATAGATTCCTACATCAATTAAAAAAAGATTAACAGAAATTTTGGGACACAACAAGCATTTCTTTGAATGGAAAAATAAAAAAAAATAAAAAAAAATGTAGCAGAATATAGAACAATCACAAAAAAAAAGAAGGTGGCAGAAGTTTATGCAGTTTACTGATATTCTTAAATTTGACCTTTGCTTTATCTGCATACTTTTATTAATACACAATGGATTCTATAATTACTAATATATGACTTCCCCATATATAGGTAAGTATGTATCTACCAAGAACCTTCAAATTAGTTGTTGTTTACAGCAATCTACTTATATAAATGTCATGCTAAATTGCAGCATCTTGACAAAATAGTCATCATCAGAAACTTTTCAAGCCGTATCAAGTGACATTCAATTTACAGATTAGCAACTTTTGTTCAGTAATATTACTGAAAAACCTTAATCATGTTTACATATGTTTTAGTAATCATAAGTTCATGGGATTGAAATTTTTCCATAGTATCATACTCCTACAAGTATAAAGCTACTTTCATTTTGCCACTGTTATATTTTATAAAGAGGAGTATGCTAATTTAATCCTTAGTAAGAATGTGGAATGGGGAATACGAGATACCATTCACAGATGACCTGTAAATGTGTATCACATAATACTCACAACTTCAAAAGCTTTCAAAGAAAATAGACAAAGAAACAAAACACTCATTCATATATTGCTCAAACCTACTGCACATAGAAAGACACGCACAACATAGCCAATAAAAATTCCAGTAGGCAACTAAGAAACACTAGGCGTCTAGGTCCAAGTCACAGTAGCAAGGGTCCACAAAAGTTAACTTCTTCAGATAGCCCGATAAGATTTTGGTTATGATGTGAAGAGGGAAATTATTCAATAAATGAAAGGTGTAGTTATAAAAATAGGTGAAGTCACTAAAGGTACCTTCATATTGCTGTCCAGGGCTAGTAACCGATGATAATCAGCTAATCTTTTACTTGATTTAATCTGTTGATGATGATCGTCTTCATATTAGCCCTTATTAAGATGCTCAGTAATGTTAACATTACATCAAATAACAAACACAATGGTCGATAACAATTATACAAGTTTCATAAAATATTTGACCGGATATATGATAAAATGATCAATTTTCACAACAATGGCTCATCACTTCATATTTAATATAATTGAAGGCTAATTAAAGGTAAAAGTAGGTGTCTACTGTCTAGTCAGTTGACATGCTCACCTACACTTGTAAAATATGCATAAATATTTAGTGTCAAATTTGATTTCAAAATTATAGTAATAATAATCTAATTTTTCCCATAAAATGGTTCTCGGGTTTTACCCATTAAAAATACACGTTAAGAAGCTTTGAACCCCTTTGTCATGTTAAAGATTAACTATAACCCGAATCAACCCATTCATAAGTAAATATGTCAAAATGGCTCTCTTCTTTGCTTATACTTTCAACCCAAAATGGCTCTCTTTTTCGTTTACTTTTTAATATACAATGTTTAAGACGCATTATGAATGAACATATCGTGTAATTTATTTCCTTTATCAACCCAAAACGGCTCTCTTCATCGTTTACTCAAACAGTTTCTATAAGCAATCCAATGCTAAACAGGCCCTATGGTTAAAATTGGCAATTTAAGACTTGACAATAGGCATGAGCTATATGAATTGGTAAGGTAGATCCCATCATAACATCAACCTTCTTCTATCTCTATTTCAACCTTCTTGACTACGTCGCCCGTGATAGCGCACATGACCTGCAATATTCATGCACCAAATGATTATAAGCTCATTCTATCATTAAACAAAATTCTTGCAATTAAAAACTTGAGCTATAAGCTTCAGTCAATATACATCAACACAACAAAAGAAAGATATTAACGTGCTCTAATATATCACCACCAATTCCTTCAAAGTTGTGAATTATATATGAAAAAGGGACAAAAGAAAAAAATCACCCACATCTAAGTTGGGATGGATCGCTCTATTGGTTTGGCTTCTAAAGTTGAAATTGCATAACACATTCACGGACTACGGCTCATTTATTTCCAACCGTAGCTAAAGTTTCCACTTAAACCTTTTTTATCTACAGACAAATAACAACATTTAGCAATGAACATATTCCCTTTTTTGTGTGATCAAACTATGAATCGTACCCTTACCCATCTGAGCACATGCTATCATTGATTCACAAATTTCACAATATTTGTACCTGCATTTGCATTAAACATTAATAATCAATAAGACTATTAAAAAAAAGCCAATGAGCACTAACTTAAATTAAACCAAACATGATATCATATAGTCTCAAAATGTAATAACAACATTAATTAGATGTTGCGATGCTATAAGAATTTTCAAACTTAATAACCATCTTCCACTAAAAAACTAAAACAACAAACATTTGCTTTTCAACATCACATAGAGTTTCTGTTCCAATTCGTGAAAAGTAACCGTACAATCTACCAGTTCCGAAATCAATATTCGTTGTTCTGTATTAACAATTAATACCTTCAAAGAGTCTAAAGTTGTAAATATATGACCAAGGCTATACTAATTCATTCCAAAATTAAGACTTGGTGGGATAAAATTAACGTTTTTAGCATATAGACATACATAGATTAAGCTTTAAATTAAACATAAAATTAACTAATAACTCAAGCCTTGGTCAATACAATGATACATACACATTAACACATCAAATATTAAGCCTAAAATTAGCCTTAAGTTTCAAAATAAATATAAGAGAAAGAGAGGTAGACGACCTTGACGGTGATAGTGATATGATGAAATGAGGAAGGGTGGTGGCCGGTGGCAGAGACCATGAAATAAAATGATGAGTAGGTGGTTATCGATTTTTTATTTGGGGGAAATTCACGATAAGTTTTTTTTTTCTTTTTTTTTGAACAAGAAGAGGGATTTGAATTTGGGTGAGATAAGGGGCGGGAATGAAGTAATTTTTGAGGAAAATGGAAGGTAAATCAAATTTTGGCAGAATTGTTTATGAGAATAAACCTATGATTTGTTACAAAGAAAAATATAAGAATAGATTTAATGGGGAATTATGTTAAAAAACTTACGTTATTGATAATAAAAAAAATGTTAAGTTAGTCTTTAAAGTTTTATCAAGTTTGTTGTCTAATATTTGGTAATATATCCTAACCTTTTTACATTTTTTGTTCACAAACATAGTGATAAAAAAAATAAAATGGAGCATTTTTTTTTTCAATTTGCAACAACTTGCGAGTATCATATTACTCGTTACACAAAATTAGCATATAAGTCGCACGGCTCGACACATTTCCTGTATTAGGTTATTGAGCTCGACCTGTTCTTGTATTTATAGTTTACTCTAATTTTGGTGTTATAGTCTATTAAATGAAATGATATGATTAACAAATCAATATCATTTTTCATTGTACCTACATCTTTTGAGCTCCAAAATACTCGGCTCGTGAAGCTTCCGAGCCTTATCGAGCTTCGATTAAATTACACTTTTACCCTTTTATATACATAATTTTACTTAATGTTCATACAAATCGAGTTGAGCCGAGCTTGATATGCAGATTATTTATTGAGCTCGAGCATTAAATGAGGAAATAATCGAGCTCGATTTGAGTTTCGAGCTCGAGTTTCATATGACGAGTCGAGCTCGAGTTCGAAATATAAAGCTCGACCGAGCACGAGCTTGGCAGTACTCGGCTCAACTCGGCTTATTTACACCCCTAGCGCTGACAACGTTAGTTAACTAAAAACAGTTAAAACGGTATGGCAAAAAAAATACGCGGTTAGAGTTTTGGCTGAAAATTCCAAAAAACTTTTTTAATAAGAAAGGGATAAATGGTGGCGGCTACGGTTTGACGGAGTGTCATAAAGCCATCTGCTGACAATGTAAACCCCGTAGGTCATAATGTATTATTAGAAAACTATATATACAATACATGAAACATAATAAACAACTGGACCTAAGCCCACACATGAGATTTGGCCATATATATCAACCAGCCCACAGTATAAGCGGCAAAATCATATCGCCAAAGCTTGGGCTAAAGTAGTAAACTAGAAAAACACTATAGCAATCAAACCCAATAACTCGTTGCAATTATGCACAAATTATAACCCCATATATCTCAACGAGATAATTAGAACTTTTTAGTTCTTCTAACTTACACTATTATCAAAAGAGACACACATAAATTTAACTTACTTACCCAACATGAACTTCTTCTATATTGATCGATCATGACATATATATTCTTGTTTATGATAAGAAAGAAGAGACACAAATCACCCACATAAACTTATCCATATAGAAATACTAAAAACAAAAATACAAGTAAGCATATGATTATATATTTACTCATAAATTACACAAAAAATTACCCATACAAAAAAATTCCCATGAAAACAAAGTTGTGGGTATATTTGTAACCACGAGTTTACCATAAGCGATTATTCACACCAAAATACACATACAAATAATAGGATGGGTAAAGTTATGGGTATATATTTCACCCTTAAAATACCCACGTAAACTCACCCACCAATAAAAAGGACTTTGCATTTCGTGGGTAAATAACATTTACCCACTAAATAACCCACGTATATACCCATGATAACTCACGATGTGGGTAGTTTGTGGGGAATAATTTAGCGCCAATTATTTACCCACCAATTTCACACTAAATATATTTTCATGGCTATTTATGTGGGTAAATTCAAGGGAAATTTGAGGGAAAATAAGATCAACTAATTAAGTCATTGATCATGGGTAATGAGTGGGTATTCGGTGTGTAATTGCCCTCAAAACAATAAGTGTGGGTAATTGTTGTGGGTATTCCATCAGATTCTTGTAGTGACGGCGAGGTGTCCAGCGTGGCACGACGAGGCACGAAGAGAACGATACCTTGTGCTTTAAAAAAAAATATAGAAGGTAGAGAGAGAGTGACACAAATTACATGACATCTTATTTTATTTTTTATTTATTTACTTTTTTTTTTGCAAAACTTATGTGATTGTACTATTTCTCATCTTTATATATCATTGCAATTTCTCTCGTTAGTTTTTTCGTCATGGAAATTAATGAAAGATGTTATTAGGGCTTCTTTAACATCATTATTGAGTTCGGCAACAACTCAAATGTGCTCATTTGTATTGAACGAGTGGTATTTCTCTATGTTATCCCAAATGGTCTACCTGCTAAACTCTCACAAGTAGATCCTTATTAGGCCTTCAACTATAGCAATTTCCTTGTGGTATACACTTTAAGCGCATGTTTATACTCGTCATTATACGCCACACTTGGACTAGAAAACATAAGATATGGCATTATAATTTTGTGTTCGGATTTAAGGTATTCTACCAACTCCAACAGTCCAACATGTAACTCAGCTAACTTTGTATAAACTCCAAATCTGGTCAAATGCTTACAAGTAGCAAATGTACCCAACTCACTAAAGTTTACACAGACTACGTTTGCACTCCGCTCACCGTATATTAACTTGGGAGCTTAATTTTTGGGTTGTAAATATATATAAAATAACTATTTAGATATATATGACATTTTTTTTTAAGAAAGATATATACGCAATTTTAAGTTTATGTTGGATATATATGCAAATTTTAGTCTTTGGAGGGATATATATGCAATTCTCTTTTTAATTTTCGTATTGTATTTTAGTGTAATATATTTTTTATTATTAATAAAGTTTAATCTTGTTAAAAAAAGTTGAAAAAAAGAAAATGCCGGTCGTCTTATTATTATCTAAAAGGTCATTGATAGGTCGTAGGAGAAAAAGAAAAAAATAAAAGAAAAAAAGACAAAATAGCAAGAAAATTGAGGGTTGCTTATGTGATAGCTAAAGGTAGGGGTGTCAGTAGGGTCGGGTTGACCCGACCCGACCCGAACCTGATAAGGCCTTATCGGGTCGGGTCAAATCGGGTCAAAATTCTTGTCGGGTTGTTTTGACCCGAACCCGATAACCCGATAATGTTATCGAGTCGGGTTGGGGTTAAAATAAATTTTGCTATCGGGTTATCGGGTCAACCCGATTAGACCCGATAATCAATTTTCCAATTTTAAATATATTCGTTTTTTTATAGTTCAGGTATGCTATTAAAGGTCTGTTGTGTTGAATGAGTTATTAAATTATTGGTATACTATGACTTATGATATACGATGTGTTGAATGACTATTGGTAACTGATGTTTGTGTTATATTCGATCAGTTGATATGCGATGACTTTATACTGTATTACTATGTACTAGTATTAGAGAAGCAGGTGATGTGCTATTACAGGTCTGATGTGCTATTACAGGTCTTGTTGTTACTTTATAGTTCAGGTCTGCTGTGTTTGATGTTTTAACCCGCCAACCCGACTAAACCCGACCCGATAACACCCAAACCTGATAACCCGATTACTTATCGGGTCGGGTTGCGGGTGACTTTTTAAAAAATCATAACCCGAATCCACCCGACCCGGCAAACACGATAACCCCGATAACCCGACTCGATAACACCCCTAGCTAAAGGGCCTGCATCCACTCACCTAACACATTTATGGAGTACTTTTTCTCTTAACACGACCTTACATATTTACTCACTCACCTAACACATTTACTCTCTTTTAAAAATGACCTAACACATTTACTCATTCACCTACACATTTACGGAGTACTTTTCTTTTCTTAAAATGACCCAAGACATTTACTCACTCACCTAACATATATACACTCTTTTTTAACACGACCTAACAAATTTACACACTCACCTAATACATTTACTATCTTTTTTAACACGACATAACACATTTACTCACTCACCAAACACATTTACTCTTTTTTTTAGTACGACCTGACACATTTACTCACTCACCTAACACATTTACTCTCTTTTAAAAACGACCTAACACATTAATTGTTTCACCTACACATTTACAGGGTACTTTTTTTTCTTAACACTAGCTAACACATTTACTCACCCACCTAACACATTTATTCTTTTTTTTACATAACCTAACACATTTACTTACTCACCTAACACATTTACTCTATTTTAAAAACGACCTAACACATTTACTCACTCACCTACACCCCGCAGTACTTTTTTTCTTAACACAACCTACCTTATTTACTTCCTCACCTAATACATTTAGCCACTCAACTATGAGATTTACTATTTCTATCTCCAAATTTACTCATCACTCTCACATTTCTCTCTATAAATCACACTCATCTCTTTGTAAAAATAACCACCAGTCGGAAACCATCACTAACCGCCGGAAAATCACCACCACTAACTACCGGAAATCACTACCAACCTCCAGAAACCACCACCTAACCACCACCACCCGTCAGATCTAGACCAGATCTAGCCGAATCTGGTTGTAGTGGTGGTGGTTTCGTGTTTATATGTTGGTGGTTTGAATTTGTAAGTGTGCTAAAACCATCCATACGTAAACACTAATGTTTTAGATATGTTAGAATTTGTAAGTCTAAGTGTTTAGATATGACTTTGCTAAAGGATTTTTCACCTTCTTTTTTAACAACATTTTTTTTCTCGAGAGTAGTTGGATTATTAATTGTAAGAGTTTCATCAAACACGATAATAGCTCGTGGAAAAAGATTCCCAATTGTTTATCACCAGGCTTAACCATATCCATGGAGTTGGTAAATGACTTTGTATTGCTTCATGATAGGATAGATAAACTATTTTATTGTTTGCTCCTTCCACGATCCTATTATGACGGTGAACATTCTTCTCGTCCATTTGTGGGTCGTAAAGGTGATTGCTAGACATATCATTTGATGATGTTTCAATAGACCGTAGAAAATCTTGGTAGTTTAGTTTATTGATTGTGTTGCCTAAGTTTCTAGTTAGATCTTGATAGTTTTCCTCGTAACCCAATTCTATCAGCTCTTCATCCCTAAATATTTTATACTCTTAAACGTGAATATCTTGGCTCGTTCTCTTCGACCCATAGCAGTCACATACAAATTATCTTGGCGCATATGAACTTCGGATGCTCTATCCTAATTGTTTGTTATTAGGATTATGTTTACGTATGGTATATCTTCTCCCCTCATAATGAATTGTGTTAGCGAGTTTTTGCCTGGAGCTTTTACTAATCTTTTTGTAAATCCTATGTAATTTCCCTTGGTATGATTTATAAAAAGGTTAGTCAAAGTATTAGGTATAAACTCTTTTAACACATTTCATTAAGAGGGGAGAAGATATACTATACGGAAACATAATCCTAGTAACAAACAATGAGGATGGAGCATTGGAAGTCCATATGCGCCAGGAAAATTTGTACGTGACTGTTATGGGTCGAAGGGGACGAGCCGAGGTATTTAGGTTTAAGAGTATCAAAGATTTTGGGGAGGAAGATTCGATAGAATTGGGTTACGGGGAAAACTATCAAGATTTAACTAAAACTTACGTGACACAATCTACAAACTAAACCATCAAGATTTTTTATAATTTGTTGAAACATTAATAGATGATATGTCTACTAATGAACTTGACAACTAAACGAACCACAAATGGAGGAGAAGAATGTTCACTATTATAACGGCTGTCGCGGAAGGAGCAATGACTAAAATAGTTTCTCTATCGTATCATGAATCAATAAAGAGTCGTGTACTACTCCCACACCATCGATATAAGTAAGTCTGATGGTAAACAATTAGGAATTTTTTTCCGGAGCTACTATTGGTTTGATGATGATCTTACATTTAATGATGTAACTGCTCAAGAGAAAGAAATGTTGTTCGCAAAGAATGTGCAAGAACCTTCAGCAAAATCATATCTAAAACACTTAGATGACGTCCTAGCCAGAGGTAACATTTTCCGAGTGGTGCTTAACATTTTATGCAGACATTAGCAGTTATTCCTCTTCAAGCAGGTAATGCTTTTGATTGATGCAGATTTAATATCTTCAGTGATGTTCTTTAAATGTGTATTGATACCAACATATATATGATGCATAACAAATTGTAATTTTAACCTTCTTTTACCTTTCTAGTCTCTACACTCTAATACAAGAAAAGTTACATGCTTGGATGAGCTTTTACAAGGGGTGCGTAGCACCAGTAAATGTGCTTTAATTGCTTGCGCTCGTTCCCTTTTTTTTTCTCTCGCCACTGAATAACATATTATATGAGAGATCATAACAATAAGAAATACAATGGCAACATCAGTTAAACGCAGACCTACACCTGGCAAAATTGACCCAATTATGTAAAATAGGTTGGATTGGGAAATTTTTTTAGAAACTTTAGGGTCATATGGTGAATAAAGTTTGGGTCGAGTGGGTTTTTCAAAACATCTTGGAATTAGTAGAGTAGATCTGATCAGTAATAAGCATGGGTTGAATCTTGAATGGGTCAATTACAAATTCGCATCTCTATGACTACACCTGAGTAGGTAAATCATATAACGGCAGGGAGTGTTTGGTTACTTCTTGCATCAGGTGGGGTGTTTTGGTACCACTGTATTTTTGTCAGCAAGCTGAATATTAGTGTAACAAAGCTGAAAGTTGTTCGATTTAGAAATTGTGTGTTCAATGTGAATAACAGAAAAATGGGACATGGCTTTTTTCGTCCAGTAACCAGTTTCTTTGAGGTCATATTCATGTTTAGTAATACAACACGAGGCCTATTTATTGACCCCAACCATACCTTCTGCATATTGAAAATTGATCTCTACGAAAAGTGATGTTAAGCTATGCACAAGTCCTTGTACGAACAAGTTACTGAATTCATCAAAAACCTTTCCAAACTCATAATTGACGTATTTTTATAATTAGACGTATTCGTCTAATCATTGATATAATGTGTTATTTTATGATTCAGTAAAAAAAGGCAAGTTGTCCCAAAAAGGAAATGTAACAGGCCAGCCCTTTCCATTTGACACATGTCTTATGACCCGACCCAACCTGTTTGCCACCTCTCGCAGACCTGATCTTTCTCTGCAAGCAACTCAGTAATAAGAGCAAGAGAACATTACCAAAATACCCTTGTATATGATTCTGTGGCAGGTGATTTTTAGGAGTAGATACCGTCTTTGATTTATCCATTTTAGAAGAAGACTTGTTTGGAACTCTTTTACGCTTCTACTATATTCTTCTTCAGACTCGGTTTCAGGTTCAGACACGTGCTCTTCATAAGTTTTTCTTCTGCTTTCAGCTTATGCTTGTCCTGCAATGATTATATATTCAGGTTACCCAAACTCATGGTAATGATCATCAATGTACCACCAAATATACAAGCATTCATATCAAAATTAGCATTTAAGTAAGTGAGAGTGGAGAAAGTTTTGAATTAAATTGTAATTAAGTATTTGAATAGTTAATAGACGTTTTATAAGTAAGAGTATTTTGGTGAAACAACACTCCTCGTTATGTATGTTTTTAATCCTAATGTGTTTTCTCTTTATATGTAGTATAGATGACAACGCTTCCGTTAAATCGATTGGACATATGTGACTCATAAGTGAATGAATTCTTTGTATTTGCATGTACAATTTAGGTACTTTGATCAAGGTGGCATCCATCCATACAGTAACAAGTCGCCCCCTCGACTTTTAAGAAAAAAGCGTATTGACACTTCTCTTTTTGTGCTTAAGCGATGTTTGGAATTTACTTTCTTAATATCTCAAATTTTGTGGATAAATAGCTTATAACTCTATGATGTTGGTTATGGATTTTGTATCGTTAGGACTTTGATAGCAATTACTGGTTGGTCACTTAGTTAGACATTCAAGTGCGCTTGTTCTAATTCTCTAATGTTCTTAAACTAATTTGCTACGTACTTGGTAATCTTCTTTGAAACGAAAAAGTTTTCCTTGTGTACTTGCCCACACCAATATGTGGGTGAAAATTTACGAGAGAAGTCTCATGTACATGTATATCATAATCTTTTTATGGTAATCTTTTACACTTCTTACTCTTTTCTTTTTCAGACCCGGGTTCGGGTTCTGGTTCAGACACATGGTTCTTTAGACCCAGGTTCGGGTTCAGGTTACACATTTTTGGTGAATTCCTTTGATTTTTAACAATTTACGCATTATATATGCTCGCAAAAACACTATAATTACAATAATAATCTAATTCTAGATGATTAGATTAACATAATTTATGGAGTTATGTGCATAAAGAAAAAAGTTTCTCCTTAAAAGCTTAAAATATTAATTTGACCCGATCAAATTTACTAACGGGGAGGTACCTTGGACAAGCTTTTAGAAGGTGCATCACCAGAGGAATATCTGCTTTTCTTGCTTGCGCTTGAATGCTTTTAGCCTTTGCTTGACTGCACGACATCTAGTATATGAGAGAGGTGTCATAACAGTAAGAAATACAATGGTAACGTTACTTGAATGTGTAGGAAAACACAATTTAAACCAACAACAGATCTTGAATCTAAATTCAAGCACAACTTCTTTTTATTCAACCAAAACCACACAGATCAATAAGCAACTGATCTCAATCAGAACAACCCAGAAATATCATATGAACCAGAAACAACTGAACATCACACAGTCCTTCCCACTGCTACTCAGGTGAAAGGCTATTGACTAATTATCAATAGTCTTTACAATACAAGAAACCTCACAATCACTCTAAATCAATGAGACAATAGTTTTGGTTGAGAGAAGATATATAGCAATCTTCACACAGAGATAACGAAAGATATAAAACCCTAGAAGGGTTGAGAGTATATATAGCTTTGACTGATCTTGACTGCATCTTTCCAGATATAGCACAAAAGCCCCTTCAACTATCAACACCTTTCACTTTGCTACCAAACCTCAAAATAGCTTACAACTGAGAATACAAAATGCACAATATTAGTCCCTACAATATAATGTTTCAGATATTGAGTTATATTTTAACATCCCCCCTTAACTCAAACCTGAAACATATCATAAAGACCCAGTTTAGAAACCAGTTTCTCATGTTGCAGCTTATCAAGACCTTTAGTAAAAATATCAGCTATCTGATTAATAGACTGAACTTTTTCTGTTTTGATAACTCCAGCCAAAATTTTTTCTCTTATAAAATGTAAGTCAATTTCCAAGTGTTTTGTTCTTTCATGAAAAACAGAATTAGCTGCAATTTTAATTGCAGCCTGACTATCACAAAACAGTTTTATAGGCAAAAAATGTTCCCAGTTTAGATCTTTTAAAACTTTCAAGACCCAAACAATTTCTGAAGTAGCAGAGGCCATTGCTCTATACTCACCTGCACTAGACTTAGAAAGGGTGTTTTGTTTTTTACTTTTCCATGAAACTAGTGAACCATTAAGAAACAAACAAAATCCTGTAACTGATTTTCTAGTAACCACACATTTGGCCCAGTCTGCATCCACATAAGTCTCAAGATTTACAAAAGAGTTTTTAACAATGTGAATTCCTCTTCCAGGAGATCCCTTTAAGTATCTTAAAACCTTAAGTGCAATTTTAAGATGAGACTTAAGTGGTTTATGCATGAACTGACTCAAACAATGTACAGCATATGATATATCATGCCTAGTATGTGTTAAGTAAATCAATTTCCCAATAAGTTTTTGATACTCAGTTATATTGTCCAAAACAGGACTCAGTAGTAGTAGGTTCATTAGTAATAGAAACACTTTGTTCTAAAGGAAAAGCAGATGGCTTACAAGCCAGTAAACCAAACTCAGAAAGCAGATTTAAGCAATATTTTCTTTGAGTTAAACATAACCCCTTATCAGTTTCAATCACTTCAATACCCAAAAAATACTTAAGTTTTCCTAAATCCTTAATCTGGAATTTAGACTTAAGAAATTCTTTAAAACTTTCAATCTCACCAAGTTATTACCAAGAATAATAATGTCATCAACATACACAAGTAAAGCAACAATATTACCTGAATCATTCTTGACAAACAAGGAATAGTCACTCTTACTTTGTATGAAACCATTTTCAAGCAAAGCACTGGTTAACTTAGCATTCCACTGCCTGGGTGCTTGTTTTAAACCATATAAAGACTTTTTAAGTCTACAAACTTTTTTATCATTAACATCAAAAAAACCATCAGGCAAAGACATATAGACAGTTTCATGTAAATCACCATAAAGAAAGGCATTATTGATATCAAGCTGAAATATAGGCCAACTTTGTTGAACAACTAAATTAATGAGACATCTAACAGTAACAATCTTCACAACAGGTGAAAAAGTTTCATCAAAGTCAACCCCTTCCTTTTGATTATAGCCCTTAGCTACAAGTCTAGCTTTATATCTATCTACCTCACCATTAGACTTATATTTTATCTTAAAAACTCACTTACAACCTATAGCCTTTCTGCCTTCAGGTAATTTAACAATTTCAAAGGTATCATTTATATACAAGGCTTCCATCTCACTATTCATTGCATCTATCCAGTGCTGATACATGCAAGCCTCCCAATAATTTTTAGGTTCAAAACTTTTATTCAATTCAATAACAAAGCATAAAGTATCACTTTTGAGTTTAGCATAAGTCACAAACTTTTCAAGACCAAATTTAACTTTTGAATCAACAATATAATCATTGTATTTGTTAGGAAAATTTAATGTTCTACCAGTTCTTCTTAACATAATTTGATCATTATTATGTAACCCAACTTCTACTGCTTGTTCAGGAGAGGGACTATGATCACCCTCAGAAGCACTCACATCAGCTGGTGTTGCAGCCATCTTACCAACACTGGCAGCCTCATTGGAACCAGGAGAATGCCCCAAATCATCCTCTCTTTGGTCAATTGTTGGGCCATCCAAGTGTTGAGAGTTGCTGCCATCACCAAACTGATGATCATTTTGATTTATATTACCCATAGGGGTATCATTTAGCTTATTATCATCATTGGGTGTGTCAGAATCTTCACTAGTAATTTCATCAAAGAAATTAACATGGTTTAGATTCTGACTGAGAGGGTCAGGAGCAGCAGATGAGTTTTTAATCTTGAAAGGAAATACTTTTTCAAAAAACTTTACATCTCTAGAAAAAATAAACTGATTCCTTTCACGACTATAAAGCTTGTAACCTTTTTGAAAATTAGAATACCCAACCAAAACACATTTTTCTGCTCTACTACTAAACTTATCATGACTGGTAAGAACAATAGCAAAACATAAGCAACCAAACATTCTTAAGTGTTTTAGATTAGGTTTGCTTTTAAAAACAAGATTAAAGGGAGACTTTCCATTTAGCACTGAGGAAGGCAATCTGTTAATCACATAAGTGGCAGTTAGAATGCATTCAGACCACAAAAAAGAGGCAATCCCCCCTGAAACATAAGGGATCTAGCAACATTTAAAAGATGCCTATTTTTCCTCTCTCCAACCCCATTTTGTTGAGGAGTATAAGCACAAGAAGTTTGATGCACAATACCATTACTTTCACAAAATTTATTAAATTGATTATTAACAAACTCAGTGCCATTATCACTCCTAAAAACCTTAACACTCTTCTCAAATTGTGTCTTAATTAGATTATAAAAGATTTGAATGCAATCAAACACTTCATGCTTATACTTAAGCAGATAAACCCAAACAGCCCTGGTGAAATCATCAACAATAGTTAGAAAAAATTTGTATCCTTCTTTACTTTTAACCCTATAAGGACCCCAAATATCAAGATGAACAATATCACCAAGACTTATGGTTTTATGGTCACTTAAAGGAAAAGGTTCTCAATTTTGTTTAGCCTTTTGACAGACTTCACAAGGCTCAATTTCAGTTTCATTTTCAAAAAAGATTTCACCTTTTAAAACAGACAAGACATGATCAGAAGGATGACCAAGCCTGCCATGCCACAAGTTTTTTGTCAAATTACAGGTAGGGCTAGAATTCTTAAATCCTAGGTCAGTACCTTGATTTCCATCAAAGTAATACAATCCATTCTTTTGTTTACCAATCCCTAGCACACTCATCCCCTTCAGATCCTGGGGTAAAACATAACACTGTAACTCATCAAAAGCAATAACAAACTTGCTGTCTCTAGCCACTTTATGAACAGACATTAGACTAACACAATACTTTGGAACAACAAGCACATCATATAAAGTTAAATGTTTAGTTAGAATCATATTTCCAACCTTAGTGATTAAGGCCTCAGTCCCATTGGGGTGAGAAACCTTAATTCCAAGTTTGGAAATATCAATCACATTAACTAAGCATTTATCAGTATATGTAAGATGCTGATTAGCACCAGTTGCAACAATAAGCCCAGTTGCAACAAGTGCAGGCCTAAACTTACTATTATTATAGAAAAACTTTTCAAAGTTTTGATTGAAGAACTTGCTATTGTTTAAAACAATATCTGCCATATTGGCATGTACTCCTTTTCCATTTCCATCAACAATTTTAGAGTTTTCTTTAATCAATGAAATCAGTTTAGAAATCTGGTCATCTGAAAAACTAGAAGTGGAACTAGAGCCAACAGAATTATTATTATTTATAAACCTCTTGTTAAAATTCTGAGCACCCTGACTATTATTACCAGTACTAGTCCTTTTATTCTTTCCAAAATCAGTAGGGTACCCAATGAGTTTAAAGCATCTATCAGCAGTATGTCCATTAAAACCACAATGTTCACAAACAAACACAGGACCACCAGAAGTCCTCCTATTATCACTAGCCCTAGTGGTATTACTTGGCCTAGAGTAACCAACAAAGGATGGGGGCCTCTGAGAGTTAACTCTATTGGGCACACTGGAGTTAAACACAGTTGACTGAGACTTGTTAGAAGTCCCACCAACTGAACCAGTTACCACAGATCTATGAGATTCCTCACTAGAGATAATGGCAAAAGCCCCTTTCACATCAGGTAGAGGATCTCTAGATAACACATTACTTCTTATTTGCATATAAGAATCATCCAAGCCCATTAAGAATTGCATAAGTTTCATTAACTGATTATGTTTTTTAAAATCATCAGCAGCATGACAAGTGCACCTAGGCAACTCAACTAAAGCATCAAATTGTTTCCACAAAGTGCTCAGTTTATTAAAATATTCAGCAATAGAACAACCATTTTGAGACAGAGAATTGATTTTATGATGCAGATTAAAAGTAATTGAACCATCAACTCTATCAAAAGTTTCTTTTAATTCATTCCACACATCAGAAGCCCCTTTTGAAAAAATTTGACCCAATAACAACTCTTCTTATATGGAATTCAAAATCCATCCCAATACAACAGCATTAACCCTGTCCCATTGTCTCCCTAAAACTTCATCAACATGTGACCTAGTGCAAGTACCGTCTATTAATCCAGTTTTATTTCTGCCTTCAAGGGCCAATAACATAGCACATGACCACAAATTATAATTTTCAGTCCCTTTTAGTTTAATAGAAACAACAGTCAAGGTAGCAGAATCATTAGGATGCAAGTGAAGAGGATGAATAAGATCCAACTTACTAATTAAAGTAACTGGCTCATCATCAGCCTCAAATTCATCATCAGTATAACCATGAAAAGACATAATTGAACAAATATAGACAAACACACAAGAAAGGTCAAGAAAGAAGTTCCCAGGCTTCCTTGCCACTCAAGGTGGTAGGTCAAGGGCTGAACACAAGCACACAAACAATAGAAAGCAACAAAAAACAAAGAAACCCTAAACACAATAATCAACCAATCTCAACTTCCAAAATCCCAAATCCTATCCTCCAGCAATCTAATGCAAGAAAATAAAAACAAAAATTAAAGAAGAGAGCGTGAGAGGTGTTACAGAGCACACAAGAATCCAATAAGCAGCGGAACAAGAACCCAGATTATGATCTTGATTCACTTAGTCAAGAATCACAACCCAAATAACATCAATAACCCAGAATCGCCAAGATTCACCAAAACACCGGTAAATCAACCAAGAGCACTTATCCAACCACCAATCGAAGCCAGAGATCAAAAACCCCAAAAAATAACCAAACCCTAATTTTTCAAAAAATTAGGCGTTTTGTTATAAGATCAAGAATTAGTCAATTATAGTCAAAAGAAATCAATTAACCACAGTTAATTGAATTAAATCAATGCAATTTTAAAAACCTCCAAATTTTTCCGAAAACCAATTTTAATTTTTAAAACCGATTAGAGCAAAGATTTAACAACCTGGCTCTGATACCATGTAGGAAAACACAATTTAAACCAACAACAGATCTTGAATCTAAATTCAAGAACAACTTCTTTTTATTCAACCAAAACCACACAGATCAATAAGCAACTGATCTCAATCAGAACAACCCAGAAATATCATATGAACCAGAAACAACTGAACATCACACAATCCTTCCCACTGCTACTCAGGTGGAAGGCTATTGACTAATTATCAATAGTCTTTACAATACAAGAAACCTCACAATCACTCTAAAGCAAGGAGACAATAGTTTTGGTTGAGAGAAGATATACAGCAATCTTCACACAGAGATAACGAAAGATATAAAACCCTAGAAGGGTTGAGAGTATATATAGCCTTGATTAATCTTGACTGCATCTTTCCAGATATAGCACAAAATCCCTTTCAACTATCAACAACTTTCACTTTGCTACCAAACCTCAAAATAGCTTACAACTGAGAATACGAAATGCACAATATTAGTCCCTACAATATAATGTTTCAGATATTGAGTTATATTTTAACAGATGCAAACCTGATCCGTCTCTGCAAGCATCTCACTCGTGGTAGCATGAGGATTCAACATGAAATCTATCAGCTTTACCACAATATCACCCTGTTTGTAAAAAATACATAACAAAATCATTATGCATAAGCATAACACTATCTTTACAGCACAGTTTATACCAGTACGCATAAACTCTAATTCTACACAAGTACGAATGATCGCCCATTTTTTTTCCAAAGATATTCTCATGATATTGTAGTTTTTATATTTGTGTTACAGTCAGAAATGATATTGTTGACCTTTGCTTGAAACGTATCGAAAGCTTGCGACAACCGCCGGTCTCCAAGGCTTCCTTGTATTCGATGCCGTTGGTGGTGATACTGTTCCCTTCTGTTGGAACGTCTTTCTGTTGACTACGGAAAGAAATCCTAGCTTGGTTTCACCGTCTACCCATCCCCACAGGTCTCAACATATGTCGTTGAGCACTAAAACAATGTCCTATCTACTCACTCCTTATTGGAACACACCGATGTTGCCATTCTTCTCGACAATGAAGCTATCTAGATATGATATCTGCAGACATTCTCTTGACATTGAGTGTCCCACCTATACCAACCTTAATAGCCTTGTTTCTCAGGTCATCGATCTCATCAATGATCGCGTCTTTGAGGTTTTATGGAGCTAGCATGGAACGTTGATGCAACTGAATTCCAGACCAACTCAGGATCCATTTCATGCTTCCGTCATACGCTCCTGCATATCATCTCAGCCGAGAAGGCTTATCATGAGCAGAAGCGCTTTTAAGCCATCTTCCATGATGGCCAAATGTGATC
Organism: Chrysanthemum makinoi; assembly: GCA_910596185.1. Classification (NCBI taxonomy): domain Eukaryota; kingdom Viridiplantae; phylum Streptophyta; class Magnoliopsida; order Asterales; family Asteraceae; genus Chrysanthemum; species Chrysanthemum makinoi. The sequence goes on from OU343224.1 coordinate 335,274,761, forward strand.
CTCGTCATGGAAAGTACAAGGCTTGCTGCCTCATGTACCGTAGTGACATTGTCTCCAAGGATGTCAACACTGTAGTTGCAACAATCAAGACCAAGAGGAACCATCCAGTTTGTGAATTGGTGTCCAACTGGGTTCAAGTGCGGTATGCCGGTATCAACTACCAGCCACCAACTGTTGTGCCTGGAGGTGATCTAGCTAAGGTGCAAAGAGCGGCCTGCATGATTTCTAACTCAACCAGTGTTGCAGAGGTGTTCTCTCGCATTGACCACAAGTTTGACCTCATGTATGCTAATGTGCGTTTGTTCACTGGTACGTTGGTGAGGGAATGGAAGAAGGACAGTTTTCCGAGGCCCGTGAGGATCTTGCTGCTCTTGAGAAGGATAATGAGGAGGTTGGTCGAGGATGAAGGCAATGAAGATGAGTACTAGATTTTGATCTGTTTCTGTTTCAGCTGGTTTGTGTGGTCGCTTGACGACTTTGTTTGTAGATCTTAACGATGTTTGTTTTGTTTCGATCTCGTGTAATTGTGGCCGCGTGACAAGTTACTATCTTCATAATCCTGAAAGTTTGTTTCGAAATGCTTGTTTCAGACATTTTTTAAACTCATTTTTTACAGACTGATAATTAGTGCATATCCATTTTATTTCACCGACTCGTTGCAAAAAATGGTTATGAATGAATTTTTAAAACTCATTTTGGACTTGATGCAACTGTTAGATACAACTGATTACTCATAACTCTGTCTTAGGTCTTAGATTCTTATTAGTTGCAATGGTGCTTTTATATATTTGACCACAGTCATAGTGTTTCTCGAATATGTTTGACATCCTTAGAGATTTTCAGCAATTGTAATGATAATTTTTGTCTACTTGAAGTAACTACATTGTAATGATAATTTTTGACCCTTTTCTTAACTAGCCAGAACCAAAATTATTGGGCCGTAATTCTTTTAGCACTATGCCTGTCGAAAAATTTGATGTGAACATTTTGAGCGATTATCTTATAAATATGTATTTAGTTAATCTCAATCTGTGTATCCATGAACGGCACTTAAAAAGGAACCTATTATTCATGCTCACTATTATCAACTTGTCCCATTTTATTGCATGTTGTTTGTACACTTGGAAGCGTAGTCTTTGTGAGCATCTTGCTTGTTCGCAGGGTATGGACTGGAATATCATATTGTCAAGAGGGTCGTTACTGTAGGACAGATGATTTTGATGATGAGAATCAGCCTGTATCTTGATTCATACATCACAGTGTAGCTGCAATTCAACAATCTGGGATACGCTAACTTTCCTAGCAATTTTTTTGAAAGAGAATAAGTTAACGTCTTCCTGGTTCCTGATGGTGATGGAATATGCAATAAGAAGGCCATCTTCTACCGTGAAGAAATTTGAAAGACCATATTACCCTTGTTCTTACGGTAAAAAAACACACGGTGTAACTTTCTGTAAATGTACATCTCCAATGCTAGAAATGCGCTATATGCACTCTTCAGCATGCCAATATATAGGGCCTAAGCTGCATCTAGATATGATATAACCATCTTATACATTTCATACAGTAAATGGATTGGGATTTGTTCAAAGTATATTCCAACGCAGAAATTAGACGATTATTGAAATTTATACATTTTTCCCGGCGTTGTTGACATATATCAAGCGTTACATGTTCTGATCCGAAGCTCTTTAGACCCTTAAACTTGTTTTACCTGAACCGGATAATCTCCTTCTTTTATCTTCAATTAACATAAACTAAACATATTGTACAAACCAATCTAGCCAAAAACACATACTATATACTTTTGATGCTTTGACTAAAATAATATAGTACTCCATAACTAAGGTTAAACAAAAAATTGTCAAAGCTTCTACACGCTTCATAGTGATAAAATAGTACAATACTATAATAATACATTTTTCATATAGCCATTGCATCGCGATGCACGGGTATCTTACCATATTTATATGAGATAGTATGCCTTATTCTATAATGTAAAGAAGTTCAAGAAGCATAAAACAACCACTTGTGAAGAAACAAAAACGATTGGAACGGAGCATGCTCCTAAACCTCAAAAGGTTAACAAAGAAAGACAAGTGGGAGAACACACTCGTATACATTATTCCTTAGCTTAAAAGTATTTTTATGATCTCTGTGCACTATAAGATGGTACAATGGGATCATTCGCAAGGACACCAATTCTTCTCATCTATCTCTATTACATTTTAATGTGTAAACTCTGTAGAAACAATACTGACTTGATCGTCGAAGGGGGTTCAGTGGGCTCAGCCAGGGCACTTCTCTAACGATCTTTCTTTATCTTTTCAGCACTGTTACCAAATTCCCTAAAGTCAAGGTCAAAACGAGTCGGACGACCGCCAACCAAGCAACTTGAAAAGTGCGGATTTTAGTATCGGTAGAAGTTCTTGAAGTTGTGCCTTACAATTTCCAGGCGTCCTGCATTAATGAAGTTAGATTGGGGGGACAACTTACAATTTCCATTCTAGGATTAGATAAATATTAAATATTTATAAAGACGAGGCCGAGATGGATCAAACATGCCAAACAAGTTTATAATTTCCTAAAGTCTGTTTGAATCAATAAAAACTCCTAAATTGTTTTCAATAATAGATTTATCAGTATAGTGCTAAGTTTTAGAAATCATCATTAACAAATGAATATTAAAAACACTTGAAAAAGTACAAGAAAACACGTCAACACTTATCACCTAGGTATTACCTGCATGTTTCGTGGTTCCACTGTTCGAGATTGTAAAAGAACGGCAGTAAAGATTCTACATGCCTCATGTCTTCAAGACTAGAGTGCGTTTGGTTCGCAGTATGTTTTGAAAGGAATTGCAATCTGTTAAAAGAATTGTAATTTGAATGAATTGTAATTTGAAGGGTTGGAATGTGTTGTAATTGTAATGTGTTGTAATTGTAATTGATGTATTCTGTCATTGTGTTTGCTTGGATCTCAACGTAATTTAATTTAAAAAAAATTAAAATAAAAAACTTAATAATAATAATAATAATTAAATAAATATTAGCATAATAATAATAAAAATAATAATAATAATAATTATTATTATTTTATAATATTATTATTTTAAAAATTATATTAAATATTTATTTTTATTATTATTATTATTATTATTATTATTATTATTATATTGTTATTATGATTTTATTTTATTTATTATTATTATGTAAATATTATTATAATAATAAATATTTTTATTATTATATTATTTTATTATTTTATTGTTATAATTATTATAAAAATATTATTATAATGAATATTTATTATTATTAGTATTATTATTATATAAATATTATTATTTTAATAATTACATTAAATATTTATTATTATTATTATTATATTATTATTATTTTATTTTATTTTATTATAATAATAATAATAATAATAATAATAATAATAATAATAATAATAATAATAATAATAATAATGTGGAGAGCTTGAGAAGGATGCTGTGGCCTTACTAAAGCGGATCCGAAAGTTCTCGATGACTCAGGATATCGGCGCACGTGCAGCGGTTCATATTTTCAATAGGATTGGCTTTACTATTGCTAGAGGTGTGGGGGCCCATCTAGTTTCTCGGCTCCCCACCAATTTCTTGTAATCCTATGAGTTTTTAATAAAGTAATGTTTAAATAAAAAAAAATAAAATAAAAATAATAATAATAATAATAATAATAATAATAATAATAATAATAATAATTATTATTATTATATAATATTTATTATAATAAATATTTATAATTCTAATAATAATAATAATTATTATTATTATTATTATATTTTATTATTATTGTTTTATTATAATAATAATAATAATAATATTAATTATTATTAATAATAATAAAATTTATTATTATTATTATTATTATTATTATTATTATTATTATTATTATTATTAAAATATAATAATAATTATTATATTTTATTATTATTATTATTATTATTATTATATAAATATTATTATTTTAATATTTATATTAAATATTTATTATTATTATTATTATATTATTATTATTATTATTTTATTATTATCATATAAATTTTATTATAATAAATATATAAAATAATAATAATAATAATAATAATAATAATAATAATAATAATAATAATAATAATAATAATTTTTACTATTATTATTATATAAATTTTATTATTTTAGTATTTATATAATAATAATAATAATAATAATAATAATAATAATAATATTCTGAATTACAACGTAATTCAAAACTTTCTATCCAATATCATATATAATCTGAATTCTCTCCTTGGATGTAATTGGAATGACTGAATTACAATTACAACGCAAACCAAACAGCCTACGTAATGTAATCTGAATTACATTCCCTCCATTCTGCGAACCAAACAGACTACGTAATGTAATCAAATTACAATTACATCCAATTACGGCGGATTACGGCGAACCAAACACCCCCTAAGTTCATTACTATGTTTTCTAAGAGCACTAGGTGTCAAAACGAGGTTAAGGTTCGTCGTTGTGTCACCTCAGCGCCACATCAGCATCCTATTTTTCCACAACTAACCACAACAAACCCCTCCTCACTCATAACAAACCTCAACCTCTTCATTTGGGGCCCACCACTACCACTTTATTTTTTTATTCAATTTTCCAAAGAGTGATGATACATGAGTCTAACTAAATAGGCTAAAAGGAGATCGTAAATGTATTGTACAGATCTGTTACATTTACGTTGTCTCCTTTTAGGCCTCTATAATTAGGTCCATTTATCATTTTCATTTTCGAAATATATATCTAACCACAACAAACCCCCCCTTTACAATTTAATTTTTTTTTTTACATTTTCACATATATCAATCCGTATACCATGCGAAAAAAATATATATATATATATTCTTCTTTACACCACCACCATCTATCTTCTTCTCCAAAAAAAACCACCACCATAACTCACACACATATCTTCTTCTCCAAAAAAAACCCACCATATCAAACCATAACTCACACACACAAACACACGCTGCACACACACACAACCCACCAACCATTTAAACGGATAGAAATTGAATATTCAAACGGTAATAATAGTTTTTGTCAGAAATCCTTCTCGTCGTGCCCACGATTTCATTTCCAACGACGAGGCTCGGCGAGACACCCCGGTGTCACAACGAGGCTCGACGAACTGACAGAGTGGACGACGAAGGCGAAGACGAAGTGGACACCGGGTGCTCTAATGTCATCCAGAACTTCTTTTATCGCCTCATTTGCAATTGAACAGGCCCTAAAGATTTATGAAACAAATTATCATCTATATATCAAATAACTATTGTACTATATGTGTTTTAAATGAGGAGAAACGGTACGAAAAGCAAACCTTTCATGCCTTGACATAGCATTGCACAAGAAAGAAAAATGGAAGGCAACGTCAAGCCTTAAAAGGTTAGTGGCGGAGAGTTCATCGTGAGCTACCATGCTCCCTTTCTACAACGGGGTATCATAATTTTATTAATTAAGGATCATTAATTTAGTATGTTCCTCAGATAATCAGAATAAAAACAGCTAAAACACAATTAACCTCATATGCTTCTATTGCCTACTCGCTTAACTTCTGAGCTTCTATCTCAGAACTTAACTCAGCCATATACTGGTAGCAGATGGCCTTCCTGATAAGAGATATTAATAAAAAGTTTGAGAAATAAAAAGCTAACAGCAATCTTCCAAAGTCAAGTGTTAAGATAAGCTCACATGAGGTAGTACAACGCCTTAGAATCAGGTGTCGATGATGTTGGCAGCAGGTACTTCTCTATTGTGGTTATCATATCGATGCACACAGTGTTAACAGACTCTACAGTGCTCTTAATTCGGTCCTCTATAAGCTTGGCTTTGTACAGTTTTTTACGTAAGTCATAAATGACGTCTTAGTCGACTTTTTTTTTTTTTTTCATTCAAGTTCCTTATCCACAAGTTTTAAAGGAGTTTGTTTTTTGTTTTTGGACCCTAGGAAAACACTAAGGTTGTGTTTGTCAAAAATACACGGTGTAGCACTCAGTTGTGAGGTGTGACAAGTTGTCATTTTAGAAAACCATTTGAAAATTAGTTTTTTTTTTTTTTAAATTAGCAAAGTTCGTCGCTCTTTTGTCAAACGACCACTAAAATTTAAAATGTTCATTGCTCACCGCTCTAAAAGCTTCACACCGCTCCACGCCAAACATACCCTAACAATATGTACTAAGAAGTTACGGAATACCAGTAGGGTACCCGCGCGTTGCGGCGGCAAGTACCCTGAAATAAAATTTTCCAGTGAATCACGTATTTTAGTTTATTGTATTCTTTTTAACAATAAATATACGAAAATCAAAAGTTTCATACAATGTCTTTTATTATACAATTGTGATAATAAATATTTTAGTCGTCGTTCAAAATATTTATTTGATTCATATAAAGCTAAGTTTTATGGATACAGGTGTTAAAAAAATACGTGAAACTGGCAAACCAAGCCGACCGGCTCAATCCGAAACCGCAAAAAATGATAACTAAGAAATCAAATCCGAAAAAAACAGAAATCGGATAAACCATCTTATCGCGATTCGATTTCAGTTTTATTTTCAAATATCAACGATTATCCAAATAGAATCGTGTTTTATATACATATAGTTTTGAGGTTGGATTAGAAATATGCATAGTAGAATAAAATATATGAAAAAATATTTTTTAATTTACCATTATTACTTGTATTTCTTAAATTGTTGTTTAAGTTAAGATTTTTTATTTGTTTATAGACATTTAATTCATGAATGTGTGTAAGTTGGTTATAAAATATGTTTGATAATTTGTATTTTTTGTGTAAAAGATGTTTTAATAACTGTATTAATCATATTTTTTGACCAGTTAATTTATGAATGTAATTGTGCAAAAGTTAATTGTACCTTTTGCTTTAATATTTGTATTGTATTTATTTAAAATTTTGGATCATATTAATTGCTCATTTGAAACTAAAAATGATGGGAGGTGATACTCACATCACATTTTTTGATTCTTTCACCACTTTTTATGCATTACAATATTGTACTGTACAATACTCTAATGCATAAAAGGTAGTGAAAGAATCAAAAAATGTGGTGTAACAATTCTCAAAAATGATAGTGTTTTTTTGTTGTAAGTGTTATACTCTAAGTTTTAAAACTTGTACATCTTAAAATTAAGCGAAAGAGTTATTTATGATTTATATATATGGTATAGATTAAGTACAAATTATCGGTAGTTGAACCGAAAATAATAAAATAGAGAATCAACTATCCATATAAGACTTAAACTTAAGGGAAAAAGGCATGCACATTTAGTTGTGTATTTACCTAGTTGGAGCAGTTATTTGTAAATAGTAAATGGTTATTTTTTTTACAATCATATAAATATAACGCATGTCCGAACAAGTTAAACATAACCTTTAGAGATATGTTTAACATATTTCCTAAAATAAATAGATAAATAAATAAAAACTTCAAGGACATATAGTCTATTGGAGAATGGAGCATGGAGCATGCTTGCTTTTCTATGAGTAGACGTAATGTTTGGCAGTGTTGCAAAAAAAGTCTACAGGGCCGATTCATTATCGATTACGCGTTATTGAGCCATCGACTTTGTCGATTTGTGTAAATCACTTAAACAAATCGGCCAGTTGTGGTTAAGGGCGGTTAACGATAGTCAAACTTACCGAAACTTGCAAATCTTGCTGAAAACAGGGCCATCTCGTGGATTTCAATGGCCCCGTGCCATTACCACAAAGAGGCCCTCAAACACACACATATATATACATACCTATAATTAGTGCATGAATAAATTAATATCGAGTCTCATATTGTGTTCATATACATAATAGAAGTGCATGAAATTTGGTGGCCCTCGTCAAGCGGTGACCACGTTCAATCGCACCTCTTACACTCGTCATAAACTAGTTTTAATCACTTGTAGTCACTGTTTATATTTATTACAAGATGTTTTACAAGAAAAATTTTGCTGAGAATATCAAAACTCGCGGTAAATATGCAAAGCTTGCCAAAAATGCCAATATGATTTATCACCGATTCACTATTTTTGCAACCCTGAACAAATGTAATCACTTATAATCGTTGTTTATATCTAGTACAAGATGTTTTTAAGAAAAATCTTTCTGGGGTTACCCAAAACTCGCCGAAAATACACAAAACTTGCCGAAAATGCGAATCCGATTAATCACCGATTAATCCCGCCAAGACCGATTACAAGCTACAGGGAGGTCGACCGTCTCACTACCGATTCGCGATTTTTGTAACCTTGATGTTTGGTATGTTGTTATCAAAGTGGGATAGAAAGAATTATTATGATGGAATGAAAAAGATTTGTTTGTTTTACAATAATACATTGTGATGATTTATTATAAGGAATGACTTTTTACACAAAAAGTAATCATTTTTATTCCATAGGGCCCTTCCTTTTTTAATTATATTTTGTAATGAAATCAAAATTACATAAAAGTCTATCATTAACCAACCACATTGAATAAATTTCTTATCATTAATGGACATTCTAGTCTTTTTTTTATCGATTCCATTACGTACTATCATACCAATCAAACATGACTAGCAGGGTACCCGCGCGTTGCAGCGGCGGGTACCCTGAAATAAAATTTTTCGATGAATAATGTATTTTAGCTTATTATGTTCTTTTTAACAATAAATTTACGGATGTCATGAATTTCGTATAGCCTGTGCTCGTTCGGGCTCGAGCCCGTTGGCCCGTGTCTGCTCGGGCTCGAGCCCGTTTGGTCCGCGCTCGTTCGGGCTCAAGCCCATTTGACTTGTTGCCCGTTCGAGCTTGAATATTTATATAATGTGCTTTATTATTTGTAGTAGTGAAATTTAATGCAGAAATTTTATTTAATTGGTTGTACAATATGTTTGATAATTTGTATTTCTTATGTAACGGGTGTTTTAATAACTGTATTACTTGTATTTATTGACCAGTTAAATAATTGACTACATTAAATAGCATTAATGTGGTGTTTTGTTGTACACTATGCTTCTTGTCTTATACGTCTGAAAATTATGTGCATTAAAGTGTTGTACACTATGTTTCTTTTCTTGTAAGTAGTATTCATTACAGTCATTAATAACATTGATCACTTTAATAACATTAATGTTGTAAATCTGAAAATAAGTCTGAAAATTACATCATGCTTATTTTGTTGTACACTATACTTATTCTGTTGTAAATCTAAAAATTGGTTGCAGCTATTGTACATTGTGCTTAAATGGTTGTAATTTTTGGTGAATGAGTATTTTTAATAGCATTAATATTGTTTCATAGAATTTTGGTCTTAAAATGACACCACGCTTTATTTTGTTGTACAATATGCTTACTTTGTTGTAATTCTGAAGATTGGGTGCATTAAAATGTTGTAAACCATGCTTAATTTCTTGTACGTCTTAAAATTAAGAGTGAGGTGCCTTCGTGCATTATAAGTAGTATAGATTACTAACGGTTATGAATCATTACATTACATCATTTATTTCATTACGTGGTTCATTCCATTCATTTGACATTTCCTTTTGTGAACCCTACTTATACTTAAACTAGAGGAGGGGTATGTAGTATTAACCAAGGTTTTAGATAGCGTGAGGCGTGGTGTGACGGCATGGTCAAGCCTCACGTCTTACAAGCTATGGCGAAGCCTTAGCGTTATTTAAGGTGTGACTTAAAGCGGCAAAAAATTATAAAAATATTTATAATTTTTTATATTATATATTATATATTATATATCATATATCATATTTCATGTATATCGAGTTTACAAAAAGTATTATATATAAGGAACTAAGTCATTAACTTTTCCTTAAATGTAATTTTCTTCATTTAAAAAAAGGAAAAAGAAATGAAAAATCATCGTAGTTGAATTCACAAGAGGTGTGCCTTGTTTATTGCGTAGCGTAAATGTCACGATTTTGCGGTGCCTTTGGGCCGCGATAACACGCCTTTTAGAACCATGGTATTAACTAAACAAGACAATGTACACAATTTTGACAATCGGGTGAATTCAAACTAACGTTGTGCCAAAAAATTCCATGAGTGTCACGGAACCCACTCTGGTTCCGCCGGAATCCGTACTCTTAGAGCCAAAGAAAAATATTGTTTAAAATTTTTTAAGGTGTATATCGTCTTCAAACATTATAAAAGAGTGTGTAAGCTATGACAAATTCTGAACTATAGTGCTATATCAAAAAAAAAAAAAAAAAAAAAAAAAAAAAAAAAAAAAAAAAAAATAGAGTAAATATACCATATGTTTTGGCTTGCTCTGCGTGTTTAGCCTTTTCTACGAGTTCCACTCTTTCTTTAGAATTATAAACAGAATCTACAACAACAAAAATAAATATATGAACATAACTACTATAGCAATTAAAGACACTTAATAAAAGTTCGAACTAATATTACATATCGCCAAACCTTTGTCGTCTCTCATGTTGCTGCTGCTGCTGGTGTCTTTGGCTTCACGACTATCCATTATATTCGTAGTATTATTAGGCATGCTTTTATGTGAAGAGATTTTGATACTAAAAATAGTTCACAAAACCTTGAAGAACCGATTTCTAAGGCTTTATATGTTAGAACTTAGAAAAGTTGAGGCACCGTGCAATTCATTTTTTGGGCCGTATACTAGAGTGTGGGCTTGGAGACGGGCTATAAGCAATGGGTGGAGTCAGAAAAATATTTAAAAGTACATTGGTTTTTATGTTAATAAAAAAACCCAATTATCAAAGTGAACCATATTAACACTCTCTTTACAAGAACGTACTATATTTATTTATTTTACGAAAATGAACCAAAATTTCCTTTACACTGACAAATGCGGAGTAAAAGGTAAAACTAAAAGTGTATTTTCTATCCCATGTAAGGCCATGCGGCAAGGGGGAGGTGAGTGATAGGTGAGTGGTAGGTGAATGTTAGGTGAAGCATCTCTGGGCAGATATATTCACCGTGAGGCTCGCAATTTAAGAAGGCTTAAGGTGAGTTACTCACCTCGTTGTTTTTCACGCCAAGCTTTTGTTAAAAAAAAAAAAAATCTACTACCCCATTTTCTCTTTATAAATACCCATCAAATATATTTTCTAAAACACACACTACATTTTATAACTACCCCATTTTTTCCTATATAAATACCCACCAAATTCATTTTACAAAACTAACTTAAACTCTTTATAAACACATCTCCTCATATCTCATTCCTTTAATTTTCAAATGAATTCAAAGCGTTTATGTTCACCGACTCTGAAGAAGAACAAGAAATTGAAAGTCGGAATTTAACTTTTATTGCAAAAGCGGTGTCGTTTATTAGAAATAGCCGAAAACCAAATCGGTAGGCAATAAAACGGATTAATCGTGATCATTATGGTGCTCATGACCGTTTAGTCGCGCATATTTTTCTCGACGACCCTTTTGCGATGAACGTACATTCAGAAAGAGATTTCGAATGAATCGATCTCTTTTCAACTGGATAGTTCGGGAGGTAACTCTTCATTGTTCGTTTTTAGTGATAATATTGATTGCACCGGGAAGAAGGCATTTCAACTTTGATGAAGTGCACCTCCAATTCGCGATTGGCATACTGCGAACAGGATGCTTTAGATGAATATCTACGATAAGTGAAAAAACATCTCGTCGAAATGTTGATTTCTTTTGTAAGTCTGTTATGGAAATTGTTGGCCCAGAATATTTGAGGAAACCAACTATGACCGATGTCTTAAAGCTTTATCGACATCACGAAGAAGAACACGGGTTTCCAGGGATGTTAGGAAGCCTTGACTGTACAGATTGGGAGTGGTTTGGTTGTCGAATGCACACAAAGGGCAATATGTTAGGCGTGATCATGGTTGAATCCATTCATTTCTTTGGAAGCTGTGGCGTCTCAAGACTTATGGATATGGCATGCTTTCTTTGGTGTTTCAGGGTCGAACAACGACATCAACGTTCTTGATCAATCCCCTTTATTTAACGATCTTAAACAGGGGATAGCACCGGAGATTCCGTTTGTTGCTAACGGGGTAACTTACCCATTTGGTTACTATCTTGTTGACGGGATATATCCAGAATTGGCAACACTCGTTAAGACGATTCCGAACCAGAGATGATGACCGAAGAGAATAAGGTATAAGCAAAAGCGAGAATCGGCAAGGAAAGATGTAGAAAGGGCGTTTGGTGTTTTGAAGAAGAAATGGGCGGTACTTGCCAATCCCACAAAGATATTGACAAAAGAAAGAATCCAGAATATGATGTATACATGTATCATATTACATAATATGATACTGAAAGACAAAAAGGCAATATCTCCCGAGTGGTACCGGGCGGAAGCACATCAGCCGAATGACTACATACGATCCGATGAAGAAATGCGAAAAGTTATGAGGTACATTAGATCTCATCAAATACATCAAAACCTTCGCTAGGATTTAGTCGAACATTTGTCTCGTAATATTTAATTTCATGTTTAATTGTAATATTTTTAATTTCTCAAGTCTGTGTAATGGTTTTAGTTTATGAATAAAAGTTTTTCTATTTCGTAGATGCGGTACGTTTTAATTTCAGATGCGTTAGCGTTTTATTTTCATTAGTTACGTTTATATATTTTGTAAAGTAAAAAAAAATTAAGGTGAGTGAAAGTGAGTGCCTTGTCCACAGAAAGGTGAGTGTAAGTGAGTGGAAGAGAGAGGAGAGAGAAAGCTGATGTGGCGCTGATGTGTAAGGTGAGTGTGTACATACCATGCCATCCAGCCTAACGTGATACATAAGAGTTATCATACTCCATGTTCCCACTTGATCATTTTCCACCATAGATTTACAAATCAATGGCTATCAATAAATTGGTATCTTTTGTATTGGATCAAGATATATAGTTGACTGCCAATATTTCGCCTAGAATTTCGCCTCTACCATCTCCCAAGCTTCATCTCGCCCAGTGCACCGCCCAGAGTTTCACCTCGTCCAGTGTTTCGCTTACGTCGAAAAGTTTATTTTTGTAAACAATACACGCGAAGTTCATATACTTAAAGCACTAGTGAAAATAGTTCATTGAAAAAAATTGCTCTAATAAAAAAAATAAGTGTTTCAACTCGGTAAATTGAAAAAAGTAGGTTATTATTTTATTGCTTTTACCCATCTTTAAACACAAAATATGGTAAACGCAAAATAAAACATTAGTTAATTACATATTGCATCCCTTTAATTTCTACATAGTTTCACATTCCGTCTTGGAATTTCATCATATACACGCGGTTGTGTATGTAATTGTCTATCTGTAAATGACTATATAAGAGGTCGAATATGATTATGTGTGAATTGACAAAAAGCACTCTTATCTGTAGAGACTTAACGATGACAAACTAACCGATGTTTGGTCAAAAGACTAGTACACAAAAACTAAATATGTAGTTAGGATATAGCTGAAGTTCAAAAAAAAAGTTAGGATATAGCTGGACCATAAACTTCGGTATCTCAAAAGATAAAATCAAACCATTGGTTTTCCATTCGGTTTTGGTTTTATGGTTTTTCTATTTGAGGTTCGGTTTTTTAGTCTTTCCAAAACCATGGTTTGTAAAGTTAACAAACAACCTTGTTATGAATATAATTCTTAGACTATGGGAGTGTTTGTTTAAACTTATATGTGGCGTATAAGCTCATAAGCCCATATATAAGCTTAAACAACACCTCTATGTGTATGAGGGACACAACTGACGCGTCATACCTCTCCACTCATGCATCGTCGTTAGAAAACCAACTTTTGACGCATGCGTCTTCCATGTCCAAAAGGGAGAAGTCCAACTTGTGAAATTGGTTGTTGTGTGTTTATAGGTTGTGATGTTGGTTTTTGCGAGATATATTCATATATACATATGGTATGTTTGAATAGTGATGTTGGTTGTTTTATTACATTATTGACGAATGATGATGACGATATTGACATGCATAGAAAGAAAATCGAAGGGGTAATTCCCAAAAAGGGACAAAAAGCTCCATTGAGGTCACTTTGAGGTACAAAAATAAACCCTCTTCTCAAAATGGTCATGTGCGAATGTACGAATGTGCGATTCCATTAGATGTGCGACACATGTCTACTTATTTATTATTAAAGTACAGTGGTAAGTGGGATTTTTTTTCCAAATATTATTTTTTGTCTTATTATTACTAATGTAAAAAGTCAAAAATACCCCTCTTTTTTATATGTATTTTCTCTACCTACCTTCATCTTCAAACAAAAAAAAAAAACACAAAAATCATCAAAAGATTATATACTCAGATCCCGTCAACACACAACACAAATCAGATTACAACTTAATATATCCATTTCACTATCACAAAATTCAGTCAACTCACCAATTGACACTCATCACCAAACCCATCTAATCCACACACACAAAAACTCTCGATTGAACACAAGATCTTAATCTAAACCCAGAATCCGATCTCACAGTCGACTCACACCAAAACCCAAACCTTAACAGTCACCCACTCGATCAAAAGAAAACCAGAAATCAAACCCAGAAACCCATATAAGAAAAATGGCACAGATTCCGAGTTCAAGGTTATCTGGTTAGAAAAGGTAGACGAGAATCGGTTTGAATTAGATTTGTGATTTGGATTGAAAAGTGATAAAAGGATTTTATTTGCCTTGGTTGATTTTTTTGTGTCGATGGGTTTGATAAGGGAATACAGGTATGTGGTATTGAAAATAGGTGTTAGGCTGAGCCTGATGAAATAACTGATAGGTGATAACAATGGAATTCTAATGTAACTCATAGAGTTATAAAAGGTGGAGTGAGGTGATGATTGTGTCAGGAAGAGTGAATAGAGATATGGGTTATGTCATATGTGATGATTAGCAGATCCCAGTTCCGTCGTAGTGGGTGGAGCAACCGGATGGTGTCGGATCTGTTGGTGAGGCGTGGTAGGTGGAGCAACGGGGTGGCGGGTGGAGCAGATCTGGAGGCGATTTAGCAAATGGCTGGCCGGATTTTTTGAGAGAGAGATGGCCGGAATTTTTGAGAGAGAGAGAGGTGGTGATGACTGTGTTTGGTGAGAATTTATTTATATAAATGAGAAATGATAAAATTAAAGTGAGGGTATATTAGACTTTTAATATTCTCAATAATAAGACAAAATTCACCTACTACCGTACTTTATTATTAAAAAAGTTGACACTTGTCGCACATCTAATGGATTAGCACATTCACACATGACCATTTTGAAAAAAAGGTTTATTTTTGTACCTCAAAGTGACCTCAATGGAGCTTTTTGTCTCTTTTTGTAAATTACCCCAAAATCGAAATGGTTACGAGAATAAAAGTTGATGGGGGCAAATATGTAAATAAGAAAGAACACATGTACTTTGGATTCATGTTTAGTTAAACTAAACTAAAGCCCATGTTGACCGACAGTTTCATTCATCATCTCCTTATTCGATACAAACTTAACCTTTTTTACTGTTCAAACAATGTTGTATAAATATAAATAATCCCATCATACTGTTTCATATAATTGAAGTTTGAATCGACTTTAGTACTTTCTGAGGTATGATTTGCTTTTTTTGTTTTGTTTTTGGGTTACCATGGTTTTCAATTATGATGCTTTAAGGTTAATTGTTTATTAGAACCCCTTTAAGATTATGCTTTTTGGTTCAAATAAATTCATTTAGACTTCTGAGTGCTTGATTTGTTTCAATTGTAATCAGTTTTTTTGTAAATAGCCTTCAGTTCCAGTGTTTAGCTTTGGTTTATTATCCTTTTGGATTGTTCAATTAGCTTATTAGCTTATATGAGCACTGTTTTGTGTCTTTATTAAGTTTAGAAGCAATAAGCTTTTGGAGATGTTCTATTGGTTTATTAAATGCAAAAAAGACCTTTTTCCTGTTTCTTCTATAAAAGCAATAAGCTATTTAAGTGTTTGGATAATCAGATTATTATTAATTTTTTTTATTATTATTTTTTATTTATTTATTTTTTCCTTAATTTGTAAAAATAAGCAATAGCCTTCAATTCCAGTGTTTAGCTTTGGTTTATTACATTTAAGGATTGTTCAATTGGCTTATTAGCTTTTTTTTTTTTTTTTTTTTTTAATTGTTCAATTGGATTATGAGCTTTTTTGAGTTTTTGGATTGTTCACTTGTTTTGTGTCTTAGTGTTTAGCTTATGTGAGCTCTGTTTTGTGTCTTTTTTAGTTTATATGCTAAAAAATAGACCTTTTTCCTGATTCTTCTATAAAAGCAGTAAGCTATTTGAGTGTTTAGATTGTTCAGATGGCTTATTTCAATGCTTTGCTGTAAGCACTTTTTTGTGTATTAGTTTTAAAAGCAATAAGCTTTTTGAGTGTTTGGATCATGCAATAAATTAACCTCTAAATATTATTGTTTAGATGGAGCAAATTTCTAGTGATCGATTCCCTCCCTTGTCTTCCAAATATCCGTGGTTGATTGCCCAGAACATACAAGACGTCGAAAAGCAAGACCAGTTCTTCTTCTGCACCATAGACAACGAGTTGCCACATTATCGATGTCGAATCCCTGAGTTGCTTGGGAAACACATCCGGGGATTTTTTCATGACTGGGTAATTCTTTCCAACTATCCATACAACAATATATGGTCTCTTTGGAACCATGTGACTTCTAAGATCATAAGTCTCCCCACCTTGGTTTTGGAAGATGGCGAGTCGTATGAGTCTATCCGCCAGTGTTGTTTGTCAGCCCCTCCTGATGATCCAAGCTCAATTCTTTTGTTAACAAGAACTAATAAGTCTGCCTTCTTATTTTGTCCGTTAGATAGTAAACGGGAGGATTTTAGATGGACCGAAATGTCGTATGCCCAGCAGCTGAAGAGACTAACTTCAAATGGTAAATTACTAGATAGTCTAACTTGTTGCAATGGTAAAGTATATGCCCTATGTACCGATGGTACTTTTGCGGATTTTGTCATATATCTTGACATTGTTGTTAAGTACAATGAAGTTGTGATAAATCTAATGACATTCAGCGCTTGCCCTTCTGACCCCTATTGTTGTGGAGGAGACATTCAGTTTTTGAAAGGATCTTCTACCGAACTGTTCTACGTTGAAATAGGTTTTGATGAAGAATCTGAGAATACAGAGAAAAAACCTGCCGATGTGTATTTGTATAAAGCAGACATGACTTCTATAAATTGGGAAGAAAGGGAATGCTTCAAAGATTGGGACATAACTGATATTAATGTTAGGTTTCCAGGATGCGATGATCTCGAAGACTCGGGTAATGAACGCTCGAACACGGGGAGTGACGATTTGGACACGAGTGGTGAAATTTGGAAAAACTATTATAGAAAAAACTTGGACATGAGTCGTGAAGTATGGAAAGTAAATGATGACCTCAAAGACGCTATTTTTTATATGGATGTTGCCCATGATTACTCGGTTTCTTATAGCCCTGTAGTTGCCTCAGAGTTAGGAGGTTTTATACACATTCGTGGTGAAATGGGCAAAACAATATACTCATACAATGTCAAAGATAATACAATCTCCATATCTTCTATTCCCTCTCCTATGCTGCCGACAAGCCATGTGTGGATGTGGGAACGCAGGTATTGCCTTTCAATTAATTTGTGTTTGTTTGTCATATGTGTTTTATTATGGTTCTCTTTTATGCATAATATACCATATTATACGTTTTCATTGTCCCAATTTTGACGGTTTATTTTCATTTTCGGTACATTTGTGTGATCTATTAAAAGATGTTGTCGGTCTTGTAAGAGGTATCACAATATTTTCATATATATTTTCAAAAAAAATTTAAAACGGATTTATGAAACGGCATGTTGGTATTATATGCGGAAAAAATAGATTATATTGTAGGGAAGCTGTTTCTTAATATCCTATTTTATGTAGGTTACAATTAGAAGATGATCATGGAGAAGCCAAATGCACTCTTGATTCTAAAGAAGAGATGGGAAACAACAATCAGATATTCTTAAGATCAGGAACAAATAATGGGGTTGAATTTAAAAATTCACACCTCCTCGGTATTCCGTTTGATCTTTTGGAGATGATTATTGAGCAAAGCGTTGGCGTGGAATACATGAACTTTCGTGCTACATGCAAACAATGTCTTTTAGCAGCGCCTTTGATCAAATGGAGCAACGAAACATCGTTAAGTAGATTACGAACACATTCAACTGTTTCACCTTGGCTAATGGTGGTAGACAGAAAAAGAGGTATTATCACTTTCACAGATCCTATGTTGGGAAACAACTATTTTCTGAAAAACTCCCAAGTATTAATTGACGAGAATGAGAGAATATGCTATTCAAGGTTTGGTTGGTTATTGTTTAAGAAGATAAAATGGAGTTGCTTAGTTTTCTTTAACCCTTTCACAAATGACCTCCGGGAGCTTCCAGAAACGAAACACAATCTAGAAAGCTTATGTTTTTCGGCACCACCAACTTCCCTTGATTGTATTGTTGCTGGATTTACAACAGAGTGTGTTTACTTCCTCTTTGTGAATAAGAAAAGGACGTGGCGTGCACTTCGTCTTGACACTGATCCACATACCGTTTGTTTTTCAGCTTTTTATGGTCGAGATCTTTATGCCTTTTGTGAAGGAGAAGTTATTGTTATAAATAATTTAGGCAAAAAAGACTGGTTCGTGGAACTTGTTGAAACCGAAGCTCCTGAAGGTGGTTGTAGATCCGCGACAAAATATTTCATAACAAATTGTGATCAACATACTTTACTAGTTATTGTTGGCGAGTATGGGGAAGCTGTTGAGGTATTCAAGCGCAACGAGTCTGACGAAAAATGGGAAAAAATAGATAGTGTAGGTAAGCACATGATCTATATTTGCGGCGCAACAGGTTTCTGTATTGAAGCCAAAGAACCGAAAATGGAGAATAAGATTTTCTTTCCGCGACTACATACCAAGAATAAGAGGGTCGTGTTTTATTCACTTGACACATGCAGGTACCACACATTTGATGCCCAAAACTTTCAAGAAGAACATCTAATGGATTTCTTTGGAACCACGCATCATCTCTCCCTTAACGTTTGGATTGAACCAAGTTGGTCCTAGTTGACACAATAATCATGTTTGTGATAGGTTAAAAATGTTAGTTGCGTCTTTTTATTTATTCATCTATAAACTGTTTGAGCCACGTTGATGTTAACAATTCCCTGTGATGGTTTCTATTGTTTGTCATAAATGTTTGTTATCGATTAATTGTGATATTAATTTTTTCTTGGGTTATTTTAAAAGTTCCATTCCTGTTGTTTCAGCCTTTGATCTCATATTCTCATTGTCTCCTTATATTTTTTTAGAGTTAGTTACACCATTACTACCTGTGGTATGGCCGTATTTTATACGACATCCAAAAATGCAAAATCTTGCCTGGTTAGTCCCTTTTTATTGAATTTATTGGGTGGTCCAATTTTGCTAAGAGCACAAGGTATGGGGTGTCATTGGTGTGCCAAATGCATGCCATTCGTGTGCCAACCATACCGGAGCATTGTGCCATTCGTGAGCCAAACGTTTTGAGCCAATGCAATGGCTCAAGCCATTTGCATTCTTGTGTGTGAGTGAATATTTTTAGTGGGGTATTTTGTGGGACCCAATAACATGTTAGAGGTGTGTTATGAGGGAGAGTGTTTTAGTTAGTGGTGTGTTATTGAAAGGTGTATGATGTGGCGCTGAGGTGGCATACCAATAACGTGTTATTGGTGTTGCTCATACCTTGTGCTCTAACGTTGTTAGCTTTTCTCGTTATCTCGCTTTTCACGTGCAAATCCTACGAGTGTACTTTTGTCCAACACAATTTTTGTCCTTTTCCTCTGTGAATTACACTTTTTGTATTTTTATTTAGGGACAAGTTATCCACACCCACTCATAGAGAGGGTATCCAATGATTGGGTGCATCGCTGACTTGTACGGTGTGTATCGCGAGTTATACGGTTTGACCAAAACTCTATGATGTGACAACATAAAGAGGATATCTATAACACATCCTTTTTATTTATTCTTTTAACTTACTTTTTTTACTTTCACAATAAAAACACATGCTTCATTTATTATTACGATTCATCTGGCTCTGTCTCTCTCTCTCGCTGTCTCACACACACACACACACACATTCCTTTCTTCTTACTTTATTTTTTTCAATCCTTCCAAATTATCTTAATATCAAATATTCTTCAATACGCAATCCAAGACTAATACGTCGACCAAATGTCTATAGGCAAACATATTTCTTATCGTTTTATACTTGATCTTAAGGTTAATTGGTTAAAAATATAATTTTTTTAAGCCCTAATTTAGGCAACTAGTAAAGGCGGTCGAGGAAACAATAGCGTTAAAAGAGGCGGTGGAAGAGGAAACATGTGAGGAAACGGTAGAGGAATATTTGATGAAGAGACAGATTATGAACATGAAACTGAAGTTCTTGAAAATGTCAATGGTGATGGATTTCTTACTGAGGAACATGAACTTCAACTAAAATTAAACGAAGACGCACTAAGAGAAACATTAGAAGAAGAGGCAAGGGGTGAAAAAGAGTTGGAGGAAAGAATTAGGCAAGAACAAGAGTATGAAGACATGTTGTTGTTGGAATTTAGGGTGGTGGAATCTGATTCTGAATCAGATTAATATGTAACTTATCTTTTAGTATTAGTTGACATGAGTTGAAATATGTACACTTCATTAATAATGCGTTTATTTCTAGCAATAACAAACACTATCATTTTGTTCTTAAGTTTCATTTAGAAGTAGATGTGAAAGCGAATGAAAGAAATACAAAAAAGCTTTATGTTCTCAAGATTTTATGTTCTTTACTTCTCTTTTCAAGACTTTTCTTTTCTCTCCATAAACAAGTTTAGATAAAGTGCTAAATAGACATTAGAAAGGGAAAAAAGGTCGGAGAGGCGTCTTAAATAAAGATGGTAGAGCTTTGGCTAAGTTCAAAACAAAAAAAAAAAAAAATAAAAAAAAAAAAAATAAATATGGTACAAGTGACCAAGTGGATGGAACGCCGCCTATTTGAGTTCTCCAACATCGTTTGTAATGAGTGTGGAAACCCGCGCGATGCATCAGGATTGCTTTTGTAGACGTGAATTTGAAACTGATGAATGATCGGAAAATTTGTTTGTCAATTAATTCTACAGGACTTACTTTGCAACGACACTTAAACCTTAGGGACTATTTTTGCCAAATTGCTATAGATAGCGATGAATGCTACAGTACTTACTTTGCGACGACACTTAAACCTCAGGGACTATTTTTGCCAAATTGCGAAAGATAGCAATTAATGTTGCAAAAAAGTGTCTTGCTCTATGGTATATACGAGCGGGGTAGCCCGCGCGTTGCTGCGGGTTTGTTCTGTTAAGTTGTTTTTTTTTTTTAAATGATAATATAAAAAATTTGGTGTATAATAAATGTGTAAATGTATTTTTTTGAAACTTTATTTTTGTAAAAGGTATTGGGCTTATTTGTAAAAAATGATTTATGCTTGATATACAGCCCATTTTATATTTTTTTCCCTTTCTTTTTATATCGGTTAATAAACTTTGTTTACTTTGTTGTGCGTCACTGTTCGAGAAATCTAGGGTTAAGTCATAATCTGCTAATATCAATACGCGTCTCATCAGTTGTGGTTGCAGCTAATTAAGGTATTCAATTTATTGTTATGAGAACTATTTTAGCCAAAACAATGTTGATATCAGCATGTGGTGTTTATGTGGTTGTGGTTTGTTTGGATTTCTGTATGGTATTTGTTTTCTCTGGTTTGAGGATACTTTTAGGTCAGTATAGGGTTTTGTTTTTCTCTGTTTTGGGATACTTTTAGGTCAGTATAGGGTTTTGTTTTTCTCTGTTTTGGGAATCTTTGGTTGTAGCAATAATTAACGAATTACTATTCCAATTTGGTTAGAGTAACTTGGTAGCACAATGATTTTAGGGTCTATATAAGTTTCGCCTTTTTTTGGTTTACATAGTTGTTTTTGGACGTTATCAGTGTTTAACAAATTATGTGAAAAAAATGGTGTTAACCCCTATCATTGATCAACTTAAGTATGAATGTGGTTCGGAGGAATTGCACCATGCTTTCAAGTTCCTTTTTGCAAAGGAAAAGCGTGAGAATGAGGTGTTTCTTATGTTGATTGAACAGAAATGTGATGATATACGTCGCAGGATTGAGAATAGGACTGAATTGTTGGAGGAGGGCCGTAGGTTGACTCAATCTAATGATGTTGCAAGTGATGCAGTTGAATGCCTAGAGGAGGCGCAGGATAGAGATCATGAAATCCTTGCCGCACTGATCGGTGTACTTGATTTGGGTAGGGAAGCACGTATTGAGAAAGGGCGTCATGTTTTCACCATGGAGTTGTATGATTAGGGTAGTTTATTGTATGCTTGTTTGGTTGTTAGTGTGTTGTTTTTTATGTTCCGTCTTATTGTCTTATGTTTTAGAGAAACAGTTTATCGTTAATCTGTTATGCTATGGTTGTAACTTATGTTTTATATCAATAAAAGTTACACTTGCTTGTGTTCAAGAGTTTATTTATTTTGTGTATTGGAATTGAAAGTTGTATTTATTTTGCATTGTTTTGTATATTGGGTACAATGGTTAGTTATGGTTAATAGGCATTGTTGGAATAATGTCTTTGTATCATTTAAATATGTATGCAATCCGCGATTACTGACTCTGCACATGCTGATGTATATTTTTGTATATGCAGTTGATGGCTCCTCGTTTTCCTAAGCTGAAAAAAATTTCACAACAAATTGGTGATGATCGTATTGACAGCATTCTTCAAGCTGTATTCTCTCGTGAAAAGAGGGCTTATAAGTCTGATCATAAGAACTACTGTGAAATGATTGAAGAAGTTCAAAGTCGTATTGATTATAGGCATGGTATAATTATGGAATTGAAGAAGCTTGAGAGAGATTCTGATGTTGATGAATATGTGGCTGCTTTAAAGGCTGCAGAGCATGAAGATCTGGCTGAAGTGTCGTTGCTACTTCAGAGGAGCTATGCTGCTGCATTGCGCGCGGGTGAGAAATCTAGACTCAAGAAAAAGCTTAAGAAATCAATGTAATGTTGCTGGTTTAAGTGGTTTTGGTATAACGAAGCAGTCTAAAATGGGTCATTCTTTTGTGTAAGCTAACTGTCTAGATGGATTAGGTGTGGATGTTGTCTTTTGAGTAAGTTGCTGTTAGCATGTAGATCGTCTTTTGTAGACAGTTAGCTTCAACTTTCAATGGTATTATGGTATGAAGTGTCGTGTATATGTCTGTAGGGTAGGTTTGTTAGTAGTGTGGGTTGTTGTATAGATGGTGGGTGTACATTGTTAGTGATGCTGTTGGAAGGCGGTGTATGTTTATAGTAATATGTATGTAAATATAAGGTTTTATGGTAGTATGGTGACGATGTTGTTTTGGTCAGTCTTTATTAACCTCAGCACTTTGTTTGTTGATAGTTGTTGTTATGTACATTAGATTCGGCATATATGTATATTTACTGCATAAATTATGTTTGTAGATAAGTTTGATACATTCATGATATGAAAATCTGTTTGCTAATGCCGTTGGTGCAGGCATATTACAAAAAGTATTGGTACATGTTCCATAGTTTGAAAACTTAATTAGTAGTCCAACATTATTTTTAGATAACACATATATTACAGTGGTGTTGTTGTTGTAGGATTGTTGTGAGACCATGTGGATGAGCAAAAGTGTGGTTGTCAGATGAAACCTGCAGTTAATCATATAAAATTTAACAGCATTAGGAGTGGGTGTATCAGTTTTTGTATATAAAGGGTGCATTATATGGTTATTTACCTTTGTAGTAGCACTTATTCTTTTTTGGTTTTCTTGGTGTCGCCTGGCTTATCTTGGAAAAGCGGTCGTTTAGTGGTTGTTTGTCCACTTGGCTGGGTAGCACTTTTGGTGGGTGCTATGTCTGATGTCATGATAGTTGGTGGCGGTGTTTTACTACCTGGCATAAAAAAAAATGTTGCATGTCAGTCAGCGTTAACCTTTTTTTTGTTTTTATTTTTTTTATTATTTTTTTTTATGTTTTTATGTTTTTTATTTTTTGTACCTGAGGAAGATGTGTCTGGATTGTTGGACTGCTCGGTGTTTTCTATAGTTTCGATGCTTTTTTCTTGATGTTCCTGTGATGGTGTTCCTGTTTGGCAAAAAATAGTGTGTTAATACAGCAGGCATAATAATGGTGTTTTTGTCGATTATTGAATGTTTACCTGAGGATGTTGCTTCAGTTTGTTGTGCCATAATTGGTTTGTCCAAAATTTTGTTGAGAACAAAATCTGGTGGTTCTTGTTTCGAAGTTGTATTATAGTGAAACTAGAAAATGTGTGTTTTCCCGATGATGGCTTTTAGTTTCTCTGGAAATACTTTTGGATCAGGGTCTTTGGTTGATGCAAGGAGTGTGCTGCAGTCCTCCCCAATGATGTCATCTGCTGCTGGTGTGAAGAACGTCATCATGACTGTTTCCGAACCATCCGTTATGTATGTTTTAAAGTTGTACCTGTTTGTATAAATTACCGTCGTTAGATACACTTGTTTATGGGTTTTTTTTTTTTTTTTTTTTTTTTTTTTTTTTCGCAGATATGGTTACCTGTTTGTTGGAGACGTAATGGGCCCGTGAACTCTGCAGTTGTAAATGTTGTCGTCATGTGTAAGCTTGATAGAACAGCTGCTGCAAGATTTGTAGTACCACTCAAGTGATGTGTTCAGGCCAGTTATAGTTCCTTCGCAGGTAAATCGAACGCCCTGCATATGGTTTTGGTCAGTTTTTTGGTGTCTGAATAATGGTTTAAAATTGAATTTATTAGTATGGTATTTGTTATTGCTACTTACTGCATAAGTGTGACGACTTTGTTTGAGAAGTATGGCAAAAGGGATCCTGTTTCTAAATTTTTCTTTTTCCTTGTCTTGAAACGGTTGCCTTATAATTTGTAATGGTGGAGTCAGGTTAAAAAGTGCTTTATACTGTATGGATGCACATATTGTAAAAAGGGAAAGTGTTGTATGATTTATGGTTAATAGTAAACATGATAATCAACTTACTCTGACTTATATTGCTCCAGCTCTGGGATGTTTGGGTTTACATAGTAGTATGTTGTTTGGTGTTGTGATAACTGTAAGTTGTTTAAGTAACGTGAAACTCTGCAAGATGTTACAGCTATTATAATAGGTTTTTCCAATGCATCAATAGCTTCCTTGTTGAATGTTTCGGCAATAGTACCCCATAGTGTTACCTCAAGGGAGTTGCGGCTGTTTTAAGGAAAAAAGTTATGAGAACCAAAGTTTTAGCATGTAGCTAGTGTGCACTATTAACAGTTGATTTAGTATGTAGACTTACTTTAGGTTTTGTATCTCGATTTTGCGATGAAAGACTTGGTTTCTATTTGGGTTGCCAATTTTTTCTTTCTCGGTGGATTTTATGTAGCAACCTATGTAGTCTGTTTAAAAGATGGTGCAAAAAAAAGTTTTTAATAAAAAAGTTTATATATTACTAATATAAAGATTACATGATGCATTACCTGTAAGGACTGGATGGGGTTTTTTTGTTTTGTTTTTTGTATCAACGACTCTGTTAGGCAGTTGATTGTAAGAAACGAAGTCAAAATAGTGTTCAGGAAATCCATGATCTAGAAGGTCGTCAAACTTTGTGACTGTTGTAAATGAAAATGATGTCTTGTTTTGTAGCGTTTGCTGCCAGTTCTCTGTAGGAATGCATGTAAACCCTGAAATGCGATATGTTTTTCCTGGCACCACAATTGGGGTAAAGTGTTGGATTTCACTGGCTTCCATATTTGCCTGTATTGCATCACCCTGTTCACATTTAATATTAAAAGTTAATAATTATTTGTATATTTAATTTTTTAATATTTTTGTTGTTGTGGTATTGATTGTTTTTGTTCCTTTTAAATTATAATATA
The DNA here is from genome assembly GCA_910596185.1 of Chrysanthemum makinoi. Lineage (NCBI taxonomy): Eukaryota > Viridiplantae > Streptophyta > Magnoliopsida > Asterales > Asteraceae > Chrysanthemum > Chrysanthemum makinoi. Next base: position 335,300,775 of record OU343224.1, read on the forward strand.
TATAAAATACCTGTTTGTCCAATAATATTGCTCGGAAACCTTTATCTGTTGTGTCTGGTGGATCTCGATGTATCCATGCTCGATACACTTTTGCCTCTAGTATCTTGTTCCTATCTCCTGGCTTTAGATCTTTAATGTGTGCTTCACTCATCCTGCAGTTACTAACATAAGGTATTTATTAGCTTTTAATATATGGTAAAATATATAACATAATAAAATGTGATGTAAGAATAATATGTATTGTTAGCATGGAGAATTTGTAAATCAGTGTTTTTGGAATCAAATGTGTTGTAAAAACCTTTTGTGTTACAGATTTTGTTTAAAAAATCTTTATAAACTATATTCATTGTTGTTTCTGGTGAATGTTCAGGCTGAGGTGTGATAAGGATTTTTAAACCGTAAGGTGATGTAGCACGCGACAAAGCAACATATAGCTGCCCGTGACCAAAAATTGGTTGCGGAAGGTAGATGCCTATTTTGGTAAGAGATTGTCCCTGGCTCTTGTTAATTGTCATAGCGTAGCAAAGTTTAACCGGGAATTGTTTCCTTTTGAAAATGAAAGGGTAGTTTGGGTCTTTGTGGGTCAAAGAGATTCTTGGAATATAGACTTTTTCTCCAATTCTTGTGCCTGTAATTATTTCTGCTTCAATGAGTTTTGACATGAGATTTTTGACAATCATCCTTGTTCCATTGCAGAGTCCGCCACCTAGGTTAACGTTTCTGAGTAGCATGATTGGAGCTCCAATTTTTAGGTGAAGAGTATTTGGTGGTAAACCTAGAAATTTTAAAGTATTCAAGTATTCTGGTGGGTACAACATTTTGGTTGCAGCACCATCTCTTCCAACTGGGATTGCTTCATCCCTACTTATGTATGTGGCAATGTTTCCTTTCATCAGCGATAGCACCTTCTCATTTATAACTTCATCAGTCTCATTTTTTGGACAAACGATTGCTTTTTCTTGTAAGAGTTGTGGTGTTGGGTTTTTTAATGTTTGTTTGTCCTAGATAAAATCAATGAGCGTCTGCACCCCATCTTCATTGTCTGGGATTAGATATTCAGGAGGGATTGTGATCCATGAAGCATCTTTTGGATTAGTTTCATCAGGTTGGCCAATTTGACCGTCACCTATTTGTAACAGCCATGAAGAGAATTGATGAATTATATCTTTTTCCTTCTCATTTAGGCGATTCTGCAGCAACCTCATATTTTGTTTGAGCTTGAATACTTTAAAGTGTGGCCAAAGGTATGATTCAGCTATTGATGAGTTGATAATCTCTGTTCTTGAGCTGTTTTTTTTAACTGGCAATGTCTGCCTAAAGTCACCGCCTAACATTATTGTTTTTCCACCAAACAATCTGTCTGAATCATTTAGTATATCTTTAAGTGTTCTGTCTAGTGCTTCAAAACAACGGCGGTCATTCATTGGTGCCTCATCCCATACAATTAACTGAGTTTCAGTTAGGAGTTTAGCCATCATTGTGTTTTTTTTTATGTTGCAGATCGATTCGTCAGATAATTGTAGTGGGATTTTAAATCTTGAGTGAGCTGTTCTTCCAGATGGCAATAACAATGAAGCGATACCTGAAGATGCAACCGGCAGAAACGATTTTGCCATCCGAGCGTAAGGTGTTAATTATCGTTTTCCATAAAAAAGTTTTTCCGGTGCCGCCGTGTCCATAGACAAATATCAATTCTTGGTGGTTGTTTTTTGATGCAGAAAGAATGAGATCATAGATCTTCTTTTGTTCTTCATTCAGTTTGTTGGCAGAAATGGCGACCTTTTGTTTTAATTCTTCGCGGTTGTAAATTTTTTCTTCCATCAAAAGCCTGTTTTCAAGTTGAGCAAGTAAGTGGGCTGGAGGTAAAGAGAAACCGTACTCTTGAACCGATTTTGAGCAGGTATTGAGTATGAACTCAATTTCATACAGAATGTAGTCTTTTACTTCTGGCTCATTAACATATAAATCTCTAACATGAGATGTTTCTGCAGCTTTTGCCGGGATGTCATCTGCCATGGCGCACCAATGTCTTTCCCACAACTGTATTGGATCTGCTACGTCACAATACATTAGAATATGAGCGAATAGAGTGCGAATTTCTGATGCAGATGCTGATAAAGATGCTTCTTGGAGTGCGATATCCCATTCTTTGTCATATTCTAGCAGACCTAACGCCTGACATGCTGCGCGATAAGTATGGAAAACATGTTTGTTTACGGTGCGTACATCAGCATATGAGGTGCATCCCTTTTGGTGTGCCAGCAGCATACGAAAATAAAATAATTCACCTGCAGTTGGGTGCACATACGCAAGGCAGCCAATTGAGTATTTGCTCTTAGACTGTCTTCGCCTCCATGTTTTTGAACTTTCGTACCAAGCATATTTAGAAGGGAAATCTAGATATGTGAGGTGCTTGCCATCATGATACAACTGGTTGTAAGTAAACCATTCTGTCAATGTCGTTAATTTTCAACCTTCGTCTGCCATCACATTTGTTAAGGCTTCTTTCTCACGAAAGGTAAGCGTTTGCATATTTTCTAGGTGTACAACCAAAATTTGGACCGCCGGTTCTCTATGGTGTATGGGGAATTTAAGTATTCTCCAGCAAGCTTCATGTGGACAGATAAAACGACTGTCAATGAAATTCTTTATTTCATCAATCTGTATCTTAGGTGCTGATGATGATGTTCCAGGATCACGAATTGGGCGCGTAATGCGAGCTGCAATACGATCTGTGCCTTTATAAATATATTTGAAAAGATATTTTATGAGCATGCTCCATCCACAATACTCAACGTTTATGTGGGCGTGAAACATGAGACAAAGGAGACGATTATAAGGGACTACATAAGTATTGTCTAATTTGAACTCACCTTTTGGTACGTAAGCTGTTGTGTTTCTTCGTCTGTAGTGTACGTGACCATTTTTATCAAAGTAAGTGGTTTGATTAATTTTTTTTGCAAGCATCGCCTTCCATACATGGAGCAGATGGTTTAGCGTTTCCACATGGGCCATGCATCATCAGGTCGGCAACAACTCTGTAACCTTCAGGATCAGACTCCTTATCAGGTAACTCTGCTGAAATAAATTTATCAACTTCTTCTGGAGTTTTTATTTTGTCTTTAGAATCTATCCATAAGAGTGTATGACAGTGCGGGAGCCCACGTTTCTGAAATTCAATTGTGTAAAGCACTGTCAAAAAGGAAAATGAAATTTCAGTAATCATATACAGGATAATGAATGTTTTTGTGAAAAAAGAATTAAATTTATCGCGTACCTCCTGTACAGCGGCCAAATATGTTTTTTTCTTTCAATACTTGTATGAAAATTTCAACTTTCTGTTGGAACACACGAACTACGATGTCAGCTCTATCTGAAGGAGTAAGTCCTGGACATTTTTCCATACGTCTTTTGATCTCTGGCCAGTTAACATTACATGTAAATGTAATGAAAAACTGTGGTTTCCCTAATACACGGCATATGGCAAGAGCATCAAGATAATGACTGTACATGTATCTTGGTCCTCTTGTAAAGCTTGATGGGAGAATAATCTTCTTTCCTATGTCAGCACCAATGTGGTCACCTTGCGATATTACATCACATATTCCTGATAAACATTCGCTCCGTATGTTATTTTTCTTACGCCGTATGAAGTCAAGCCTGTCTTGCTCTAGGGTACAGTAAACTAACACAACATATTGTTGAAACAATCGGCCAGTTCTGAATATATGGCCATATTCATTAAACCGTTCATGTAATTAGTACATGTAATACTCATTCATAGACAATTTCTTTTTTTTCCTGTGTGCGTGAACACCTGTAAGTTTCATCTTTATGTTGTAGCCTGGTTGGCCGTACACAAACAGAAGAGGGAACTGCAGCGACATGTATGAATTGTGAAGCTTGCTGATTCTTTTAGGGTGTTTGTCTTTATATTCTATGATCACGTCATAGTCAGTTTTTGTATTTGAACCCTCTTCAAATACTATAGCCCCGAGAGTGCCACTGGAAGGAAGCGCATACTCTTTTGCACCAACGACATTGTAAAGTTGAATTTTTAGGTTAGGTATGCTTGAGTCGTTACACCTGTCTCTGGCTGTTCTGAATAATTGAACCAACCTGTTGTGGTTATCTAGTATTTCTATTAACCCTTGAACAATATCAGGTTTTAGACAGCTCTGATTGTCACCGCCAAATGGTTTCATTCTATTTGCGACCTCATTCTCTGTATCATAAATATAGAGCTATAAGAACTTAGGATCATCATTATTGCTAGGCAATAATGTTCCTATCCAATGGTGTATCTGGCCTGAAATCTTGAACACGTATGGTCCTTTGCCGTCATTTATTGTTTCATCTATTTGTGCACCAAAAGATGTCATGCTAAACATTTGGTTGTATGCGCGGATGTTATCCAAAAAATGTCTATCATGTAGTAGTTGTTTCAAATATTCTGGAGGCTCTAATTCTTTTGGAAGATATACTTGTCCTCCTGCACAACATCGGTGGTATCTGACTTTTAAACGCTCAGACTTGCCTTTTAATCTTTCTCCATACCAAAATGCAGCATCACAGTACTGCCATTTTTGGTCGCACTCTCCTATATCAATATATAAGTTGGATACATCTGTGGTGGCCAAATTAATAAATTGTTAGTAATTTGTATGTACTAATTTATGAATACAGGGGACATACACACATAGTTTTTGAAGTAATTGTTGTTACCTTCAGGATAAGGTACGGTAGAATCATGGTTGATTGAATTTAATATTGGTTTCTAGGTTAGAGTGGTACGTGTTTGCTTCCTTTTCTTGCCTGTTACACATAAATGAATTACAACATACTTTTTTAAATATAGTTATGGAAACCACGTATGTTAGTAAAAAATTGTGTTTGTGGAAAATGTACCTGTAAGTATCGCTGTGTTATTAAAATATCCACTTGGAATGCATATATGATACTCAGATTGTGGAGGCATATAGAATGTAGTCATACGATTGTCTGAAAACTCATTTTGATTGTAGGCAACATTATTGTTTGTTAATAACTCTGCATTAATAAAAAAAGAAAAAAAGAAAAATATGTTAGGGGTACAATAATTAACTTGAATAAACCATAAAGAAAATGATAATTGAGATTACCTTGCCCTTTTTCGTTGTCTCCCTGTCTACCCTTTTCAAATGAATCACTTTGTCTTTTTAACCTTTCGTTTGTTAATGCACCCTGTCTGTCATTGTTGTTTTGTGATTCCAGGATTGGTGCAACATGATACATCGAATTTAATATTGGTTGGTCGATTAGAGTGGTATGTGTTTGCTTCCTTTTCTTGCCTGTTACACATAAACGAATTATGATTCGCTCCTGAACAGTCAAGTTTAATCACACAAGCTGACCACTTGTGAATGGTCAACCGTAATAAACTTAAAACAGCTCAGAAAGCAAATGCAATTAAGATCAGAGGAATATAGTGGATTCCTGGGTCGTTAAGTCCCACGGAGACTGAATGGTGTTTGAACACTTTCAGGTGTCGAATAATCACTAAGGATAGTGATCAGTAAGGATTGTGAATGATAATTACACCTAAAAAGAAAGTTTTGTAAATTACAGGGGCTTAAATGCAAATTAAAGAAAATTAAAAAGCTAAAATATATTAAATAAACGCTATCACTATTTTTACAATGATGTTTTTCTTGATTTATAAAACAAAATAACTTAAATAAACTATTTTAATTAAAACGTAAACTTAAATTATCTAAAAACGTGACCTAAAATGAAAACGTGCGTTATGTATAAAAATTACGCGAGTGCGCAAGTAAAAACGTAAAATTTTTGAAATAAAAGTCCTACAAGTGTAAAAACAATTTTCTTACGTACTATATGACAAAAGAAAATTTTAGAAAAAAGATTTATATTTTTTAGACTTTTATATTTTTTATTATGAATTAAATACTATTTTAAACTAATTAAATGATTAAAAATACTAAAACTATTCAGAAAAATCTGAAACTTTTTTATAAATTACTTTATACTAATACAAAGTTAAGAAAAATACAAAAGTTGAAAAAGCTAGATTAAATAAGCTAAAAATAAGCTAATAAGCTCGTATAAGCTTAAATGGACAAGAAGGGTTATATATTAAACTTTGCAATATACAACCAGTTAAAGTCCCAAGGGCAGTTGGTATGGTGTGTGTGTGGTGAGCTGGGTGGCCAGGGTTCGAATCCCAGCAATGGCTTTTTGATTTTTTATTTTTTTGGACTTTTATTTTACAAACTAATTAAGCATAATGTAATAAGCACTTTTTATAACTACAACTTTTTATGAAAACAACTAATAAGCTCAGTTTGAGCTTATTTATCTCAACAGTTGAACAAGAATTGGAAATAAGCAAAAGTATTAAGCCAAGTGGCCAATAAGCTATTCAATAAGCAAAAGGAAACTTGAAATAAGCTAAATAACTTGTAATAAGCTAAATTAACAACTGAAAAAGCACATTTAATAAGAAATAAGCAGTTTAGAAGCTTAAAAACTCAACAGTGGGCTTATGAGCTTATTTTAGTGTTTTAAGCTCAAACAAGCTTCAAAGCTGAAACCAAAGATAGATTAAGATGTAAACAAGCTAAAACTACTTGTATTAAGCTAAAAGACTCAAATAAGCACACTGAGAAGCTATAATAAGCAAATAAGCACTTATGACTAAACTATGCAACCAAACAGGCCTGCAAGGATATTCAAGACCAATTTAAGCTAAAAGAAAAAGCTCCAAAGTAAAAAATAAGCCTTGAGTCAGCAAGCTGGGTTGGTGAGCTTTCTAAAAAGCCAAAGCTCACACACTGGGGACAACTGATAAGCTTGTGAAGAGCTTATTAAAATGGTACCAGTTCACTGGTTATCTATTTTTCACAGAAATGGGACAAAGTACAAGTTACTTGCAGCCCTACCAAATAAGCTGAAAAGTGGAAAAATAAGCTAGGGACATTAAGATGGCCAGGTTAGCCTCACAAAAAGCTAAAACTCACAAGCTAAGGTTAACTAATGAGCTTGTGACAAGCTTGTGAAAATGACCATAAAACTATGCACAGGGCACTATTTTGAACAAGGTCTCAAAAGAAGCTAAGAATTAAGCTACTAAATAAGCTAACTGAAAATTATAAAAAATACTAGGATTAAGCTGAGCAGTTGTATTTTACTATCCAAAAGCTCAGATCTTGAAACTTACTATAAAACCCTATATAAAATAATCTATTTTATTTAAAAACGACCAAACTGAAATTTTGACTTTTTAAATTAAACACTAAAGTTGACTAAAGTGAACTTTGAATCTATTCTACTTATTAATTATGTTATGTTAAGCTATAATAAGATCAAATTAAGCTAGGTTAACAAGTTTTAAACTACTATTATGAGTTTTACCTTTTAAATCTTAACAGTTATGAAGTTAAGTGAGATTAAGAGTGATTTTGACTATTTAACAAATAAGGACTAGATTTTATGCTTGTACTGAGTTCTTAGACACTAATGTAACATGATACAAGCACAAACAACAACACAAACAAGCTATACCAAAGTTAATCATGGCAAATCCAAACAACCCTTAATGAGACTGATTTGGTAATTTTCAAAGGATTTCAAAGATTAAAACCATACAACTGATTACAGACCTTATATTATCATTAAATAAGACTAAAGAAACATTAAATAACAACAATAACAACATAAAACCAAGAAATTACTCTTATGCTAATTTAACTGCTTAAAATAAGATTTTATTAACTACAAATTAAAAAGAACAAGTGACTATTTTTAAAGCTTAAATATACTTAACTATGACTAATAAACATGAACATACAGAGATTTAAGCTAATGAACAATTCAAAGAGTGAAATGCCAAAAATGGAGAATTAAGCTTACAAGTTGGATTCCAAGTGAAAACTGAAAACCAATGCTTGAAAACACTTCCTATAGCTTCCCAAGAAGCTATAAACCAAAGGGCAATCCATTATTAACCCTGCTCCAGCTTTGATTACCATTTCTTGTGATTTTTGATTTTTGACTGATTTTTTTTGTATTTTCTTGTATTTTTGCTTTTTGCTTCTAAACTGAATTTTAAAGTTACTAAAAGCTTTAATAAGCTTTCTAGGAGCTTATATGGCCTTATCAGTCCAAGATAACAACTATTAACAACATTTGATCATTTTGAGATTTTTTTGAACTAGGAAAATTTGCATAACATGAAAACTTGAATTAAAACTGAAATTGAAACTGAAAAAGGATTAAAATACACTGAGAATTGATAATACAGTACTTGAAAGTTTAAAACATACTCTTGAAAACATAAGTTAATGAAAAACGAGCTAAAAATTACAAATTACTCTAGATATTTTACTACATTGCTTCTCCTCTCATCTTTATAGACTTTTGAGACTCTGTCGACATCTCTGAACATATCCCACCTCATCTTGGCCATTGAATCTCTCAGAATCATCAAATTCGTCCATGTGTCATTTTGGCGCCAAAATAGTCTTGAGCAGGTATTTAGCATTTAAAGAAGTTTGGGAGGTTGTAGAGGTGGAGGGGAGTGGGTAAACAAGTGGTGTAATGAGGTGGAAAGGTGGACAAGTGGTGGTAAAACCACTGGTTTTTGAAATGCAGGTGATGGAGAAGAGAGTGAACAGTGGTGGTGGTTTTGGCGGGTTTGACCGATTTTGACCGTTTGATATTATTATGAAGGGGGGTCAAAATGGGGGGTCACAGGTTTATTTGACTGGGGTCTATTGGCTGGGCTCAAAATACAAAAGAAAGGGTCCGTTTGGTTTTGTATTAATAACAAGGACCATTTGTGTAATTCTGCCAAACATGAGGGACTGAAATTGCCAATCTTCCAAAGTTCACACAAGGACCATTCCTGCCATATGTGAATAGTACAAGGACTACTATTGCATAAAATTTCATTTTCATAAATCCAAGGACTATATTTGACATTTTCAAAACTTGAGGGACTAAAGTTGTAATTTTGCAATTTTAAACTTCAAGGACCAATTTTTACAACTCATGAATCCCTAAGGACTTAAAATGATATTTTTCTTTATTTTGATTTACCAGGGACTGTTTTTGACAACTTTTTAAACTTGGGGGACTAAAACTGCCAATTATGCAAACTTGATACGTTTTTCACCAGATTTTGATGTTTTTGCATTTAAAACACATAAAACACTTATTTGTGATATTTTTATCATTTTGATGCATTTCTGAGTGTTTTCAGATGTTTTTACAGTTAAATGGTACAAAAATGATGAGTATTTAGACACTCATCAATCCCCCACACTAAGATATTGCTAGTCCCTAGCAATGATTTGAGAAAAATTAATGGATTTCATCTCTTTACCAAAAGCCATTACTTCTGGAGTAGCCAATTGTTTAAGTTCAAGTAAGAACCTTGGTACAATGATAACCAAATGATTTTGAGCAAATCACCAGCTTTCAACGGTTTTGATTTGTCTTTACCAGAAGCCGTTTGCTTCTGGACTAGCCAACTCTTAGCTAAATTATCTATATTATCTTTGGTGAGTCGATTACCAATTATGGCTTTCCAACTGCCTTTACCACAAGCCATAAACTTCCGGGCTAGCCAACTTTTCACTAATTAAAGATATGGTGAGCTGAACACCATACAATTTTGGGCAAATTGCAAGCCATAAACGGATTTGAGATATCTTTACCAAGAGCCGTTTGCTCCTGGATTAGCCAATCCTTATGTGGGTTAGACATGGCGGACTGATTACCATTTGCTGAGTAAGTGAAAAACACTTACTCCAAAAAAAATTTTGGCCAAAAACGGGGGAATTGGGTGGAATAATTACATGATAAAATTCGTGAGATATTTTTAGCTTATTTTTAGCTTATTTAATCTAGCTTATTTTTGATGGAAATGGCCCCATAAAGTCAATGCCCCAGATGTCAAAAATCTCACACACTTGAATGGCGTTTTGCGGCATTTCATTTCTTTGTGAGATATTTCCGTGACGTTGACAAGCGTCACAGGCTTTGACAAAATCGTGGGCATCCTTATAAATCGTGGGCCGATAAAACCCGGAATCAAACACCTTTTTGGCGGTGTAGTTTGGACTATGATGGCCCCCGGTGGGTCCAGCATGGCAAGCTTTGAGAATGTCCATAGCTTCTTGTCCATAAACACACCGTCGGATGAATTGATCCGCACAGATTTTGAATAAGTAGGGGTCGTCCCAGAAGTAATGTTTAACATCTTTGAAGAATTTATTCTTCTGTTGGGTCGACATCCCTTTCACTATGAAGTTACCCGCATGGTAATTTGCGAAGTCAGCAAACCATGGGGTGGTAGAGTTTCCACGAAAAGAAACCGCATTGAGTGTCTCGAGAGGAAATGTTTCATTTATTTCCTTTTTCTCGAAAACATCTTGGTGAGGGTTTTCTAGACGCGACAGATGATCAGCAGCCAGGTTCTCAGCTCCTTTTTTATCACGTATAATGATATCAAATTCTTGGAGGAGGAGAACCCAACGGAGCAATCTCGGCTTTGCATCTTGTTTTGCAAAGAGATATTTGAGAGCCGAGTGATCCGTATACACCACGCATTTGGTCAAGATTAAGTATGGCCGAAACTTCTCAAACACATGTTAAGCAACAAGGAAAAGCTGTTTGAAATGGCTAAAACTCCTTTGAACGAGAACTGCTCAGCGGTTATCTTGAAGAAGCTTCCAGAAAAGCTTGGAGATCCTGGAAAATTTCTCTTACCTTGTGTATTTCCAGGAATGGTTGAATGCTTTGCCTTAGCAGATCTTGGTGCAAGCATCAATCTGATGCCTTATTCAGTATGGAAGAAACTTTCTCTTCCGGAACTTACTCCTACATGCATGACTCTCGAGCTTGCAGATCGTACAATATCCCGTCCACTTGGCATTGCCGAGGACGTTTTTGTGAAAGTAGGAAAGTTCCATTTTCCAGCTGACTTTGAAGTTGTTGATTTCGATGCTGATCCACGGGTTCCTCTAATTGTTGGACGAGGATTCCTGAGAACGGGCCGTGCTCTCATTGATGTATTTGAGCAAGAAATCACACTACGTGTGGGTAATGAAGCTGTCACCTTTAACCTTGATCAAACTTCGAGGTACTCCACAAACTATGATTCTGAGCCGGTTAACCGAATAGATATCATTGATGTTGCTTCTGAAGAGTACTCTCAAGAAGTTCTTGGTTATGATCATAATTCTTCGAGTGATAATCTCACTCATTCATCTCAACCCATCATCGCCAATTCTACTCCTTCTCTCACTCCATTTGAGGAAAGTGACTTCATCTTGGAAGAGATTGAAGCATACTTGTCCAGTGATTCAGTTCCATGGGAAATTGATCACGCTCCAATCAACATCGAGGGGGACATACTTCTCATTGAGAAGTTGCTTAATGATGATCCATCTCCACTCCCTCCCGTCGAACTTTATAACAAGGAAGTCAAGTCAGTTGAGAAAACTGAAGAATTTCCTGAAGTCGAACTTAAGGACTTACCACCTCATCTCGAGTATGCATTTCTTGAAGGTGATGATAAATTACCCGTCATTATTGCTCGAGATTTGAGTAAAGATGAAAAAGCTGCTTTCATAAAGGTCTTGAAGTCACACAAGCAAGCAATTGCTTGGAAACTCTCCGACATTAAGGGTATCAACCCTGAGTTTTGTACTCACAAAATCTTGATGGAGGATGACTTCAAACCAGCAGCTCAACATCAGAGACGAGTAAATCCAAAAATCCATGATGTTATTAAACAGGAGGTTATCAAAATTCTTGATGCAGGATTGATTTACCCGATCTCAGATAGTCCTTGGGTTAGCCCAATTCATTGTGTTCCTAAAAAGGATGGCATAACTGTTGTCACAAATGAAGATAACGAGTTAATTCCAACTCGATTGGTTACCGGATGGCGTGTGTGTATTGACTATCGTAAGTTGAATGACGCCACCCGTAAAGACCATTTTCCTCTACCCTTCATGGACCAAATGCTTGAGAGATTAGCAGGAAACGAATACTATTGTTTCCTAGATGGTTTCTCGGGGTATTTTCAGATCCCCATTGATCCACAGGATCAAGAGAAGACTACATTCACCTGCCCATACGGAACTTTTGCCTACAGACGTATGCCTTTTGGCCTATGTAATGCTCCTGGCACGTTCCAACGATGTATGATGGCCATATTCCACGACATGATCGGGGAAACAATGGAGGTGTTTATGGATGACTTCTCGGTCATTGGGGACTCGTTTCAAACATGTCTCTCCCATTTAGAAAAAATGCTCAAACGGTGTGAAGACACCAATCTTTGTCTAAATTGGGAGAAGAGCCACTTTATGGTCAAAGAAGGCATAGTCCTTGGCAATAAGATTTCGAAAAACGGGATTGAGGTTGATAGAGCAAAAGTCGATGTTATTGCTAAATTACCTCATCCTACTACCGTCAAAGGTATTAGGAGTTTTTTAGGTCATGCCGGTTTTTATCGTAGATTCATACAAGATTTTTCTAAAATCGCCCGGCCTATGACCCATCTTCTTGAAAAAGATGCTCCTTTTATCTTCTCACCCGAGTGCATCAAAGTTTTTGAAACATTAAATAAGCTTAATGTTATGGCCAAGGATTATGATCATAACCAAGATTTGGCCATACTTAATCTTGACCAAATGCGTGGTGTATACGGATCACTCGGCTCTCAAATATCTCTTTGCAAAACAAGATGCAAAGCCGAGATTGCTCCGTTGGGTTCTCCTCCTCCAAGAATTTGATATCATTATACGTGATAAAAAAGGAGCTGAGAACCTGGCTGCTGATCATCTGTCCCGTCTAGAAAACCCTCACCAAGATGTTTTCGAGAAAAAGGAAATAAATGAAACATTTCCTCTCGAGATACTCAATGCGGTTTCTTTTCGTGGAAACTTGATTCTATCGGGAAACCAATAACAGAAGAGAAGTGTGTAGTATGCGGGTAACTCAAACGTGTTAGGTTTGAGCACCGAGATCGTTCCGAACGAGGGTTGAATGGAATTTCCAACTCACGTCGCGATTATCGGGATTTGAATGGGAAAAGGGGATAATTTGAAGTTTTCTAAACTACGGGGCAAGGGAAGCATAAAAGGGAAATTACACTACGGGAAATCCTAAGTACGCAAATTATACTAAAACGTATTAAATGAAACGTAAATAAAATGCAACTACGTCTATTCTAAGTCCTAAAAATAATCTAAAATTACTTTCTAACTAAAAATGATATTAGAAAATTAAATAAGAATTAAAATTATTTTTTTATGATTTTTCTGGAATTTATTTCAATTAAAAACTAATTTTAAACTAATAAAACAAATTTAAAATACTAAAAATTATGAAAACAAAAGTGAAAATTATGAAACTATTTTTCTAAAATCTAAAATAACTAAAAATAATTTTCAGAACTGGAATCACATTTTTATGACTTTTTCTCTATTTATTATGAATTTAATACTCTTTAAAACTAATTAAAAGGCTAGAAAATACTATTTAATATAAGAAAAATCTGGAAAAATAATTTTTATGACTTTTTGAATATTATAAACCTAAGAAAATTGAAATTGCATTTTTCAGAACATTTAATGAATTATTTGTATTAAAAGCTAATTAAAAAGCCTAGAAAATGAAATTAAATGTAGAAAAATAGCAAATAAGTTTGGAAAATTATGAAAACTTCCAGTATATTATAAAATAATATAGAGAACTAGGTAAAAATAACAGAAACAACTAAAGATCACATGAACTATGATTTGGGCATGAATCTAATTAAAATAAGCACTTGAAATAAGCTAAAAGCCTCCTATAAGCTACCACAAGCTACCACAACCTAAAAATACCTAAACTAACCAAGAGTAAGCTAATGCAACTGGTTTAGACCCTAAAAGCACAAGCTAGAAGCACTATTCCACAATTTCAGATTCTAAGTTTAATAAGCCAAACGGCCCTCAAGCCCTACTTTAAGCCTAGATTAAGCTAGCTAGAAAAATTCAATAAAATAAACTAAAATGGCCATGATGTCCATAACCAACCAAAGAGCTTAAATCCTAAATTTAAGCTTCCAAGAACTTGCTTTTAGGAAATTAAAAAATCAAAACTATAAGCTATTTAGGATAGAAGTGAAATGATGCAGAACAGGTGTGGAATGAGGATTGCAGGCATGGAATAAGCAATGCAATTAAGCTCTTAAATCCCTAATAAGCCTAAAACAGATAAAAATACTCCCTACTCTACTAGATGAGTACAAACTAACTTCCTAGATCCTAAGGCTAAGCATATGAATTACTTTGAAACGAAGCTCCTAAGGCTGCAACTTGACTGATGCAGAAACAGTTAAGAGAACAACTTGAGATCAAATAAAGTACTATGAAATTAAAAATATCATAACCAAATAAACTAGACTCTAGCAAGTTATCTACTCTATCAGTGAATGAAATCAACTAAGCATTAATTATAAACTAAACAATTTCCTACAAAACTGCAAGTACGAACCTGTTGTGAGAAACTGAATGTAGTGATCATAATGGACAGAATTTGCACTTAAAGACCTCAAATCATCTTCTAAAACCAGAATGCTCTATCACTTCAGAACCAATCCATGTAAAAATTATACTCAAGTTACCTCTAATTGCTAAATCCAAACACTCCTTTAACGAGCTTTTATTTAAGCTTAACTTTGAAAACTGATGAAATGAGGTTGTGACTGAATCAAAATGAGTAAACTAACATTAAAATTAACCATTAAACAAATTAACATCAGAAATTTACCAAAAGGCTGTTTGACCTTGAAAATTTGACTTCCGTTGACTTTTTGCAAAACTTTGAGAATTAAGAAAATTTAACCAACAATAAACTCAAATAAGCTGTAAATAGCTTATTTGAGCTTATCAAAACCGTAAAACTGCTTCTAGGACTAGTTTAACAATTACTCACTTTAGATGACAAGAAACTAATTGAAAGGAAATTTCATTAATCAAAAACTGATTACAATGCTGGAAAGTAAAAGATACACTAATTAAAAACAATTAAAAGACAAGTAAAGAAAATGGCCTAAGTTTTCTAAAACGTAAAAACTGGACAAGCTAACTAGTGACTGATTGGGGGTTTATATAGCATAAGCTTGAGGCTTGGGATGCTTCTAGGCTTCTAATCACGACCATTGATCTCATCATCTTGTCATCAAATCCCATCTACACCCTTGGATTAGAATGGTGATGTGTTACGACCAATAAGGGAGCTCCATTTGTCCACGCAATCATTCCCATCACATGGATTGCCAGCTTGGCAATCCAAGATGCTTAGTACAATGCTGCTCAGGGGTATGATTGGGAATTCAAAGGTTGAAGGAAATTGAATCAGTGTTGGGGGATTATTTGGGCGCGTCATCTGGTGGGTTTTTTTTATATTTATTTGACTGTTTGGTATCTCGTTGACTGGGTTGGGTAAAATAGGATACTGGGTGAGATATTCGGGTATAAGGGTTGGATAAATGGGGAACCGGGTATGTGTTATTTGGATTGGACCGGGTTAGTGTTGGGCCAAGGGAATATTTGGGCTAGATGTATATTGGTTTTGGACTTAGGATTTATTTAGGATCCATGTAGTAACTTAGGGACCAAAAGTGTATAAGCTGAAATTTCAGGGACTAGACATGTAAATCTGAAAATGTCTTCCAAGGGTCTTTCTTGTCAATCTCAAATAAACAAAGGACCAGATTTGCCAAATTTGAAAATTTCAAGGACTAAACATGTCAGTTCTGAATCTTCAGGGACTAAAATCGCCATTTTGAGAATTGATTGTCCAAACTTGCAAATTCCTTTCCCAGCCTCAGCTTTTAGCATTCTTCTTTCTCTCGTGCTCGGTTTTCTTCGATTTTGGCTTTCTTTTGTCTGTTTTGTCATATCCGTACCTGCACATGAAAAGGTATGTGTTTAAGCACATATCAAAATACCCCAGACGAGACCATTGTCGTGTCCCCACGCAATGCAATCAACTCACGCTTCTAAAACAAAGGATTTCAATCTCTTTCTACTAAACCTATGAAGAAGTAGCAAAGATTCCTCAAAAGAGATTAAGAAAGCCTTAATTTCTAAAAACGCCCCATTTACCTTTTAATTCACATGTAGATATTACGATTAAGCACATTCTGATTATGAGTGACGGTTTGCTGAACTTTCATGTCGATCAATAACTCCAACATTTTTCAATCAACAATTTAGGATCATGGAGTAGAAAACACAACACAGCGTGAAGTGACCATACGGATAGAATACATCGTCCCTGATTTTTCACAAGTCCCCAAACTAAGCGTAAAATCGAAATCATTGTTAAATATGATTCTAGATGCTAACACTACCCATGGAAGTTACTTGTGTAATTACCTTTTGCTCCCATTTTCCTATTTGCCTCTAGATTTTTTATTTTTTGTGAGACATGAATTTCTTCATAATTCTCGTTTCGATAACTTTTATTTCGATAAAGATATAAAGCTAAGTCGATAATTAGTTATTCACCTTCCCTCGAAAACCACTGCACACAAGAATGAGGTCCACATCAAGGTCCTAATTTCACACGATTTAGGAGAATATCCTTTGTATGGCGAATCGAGACAACTCATCTCCGAGTCCAGAGACAGAAGCTTTATTTAGACATCTCCCGGATCCGAAGTTTGGCTTAACACTATTTCAGCACATTTGCATTTTTGCAATTCAGGCCCTTGGTCTTTTAAACTACTAACTCAACGGGATTACCGTTTTATCAGAAGTCTTATTATGACTTTGGATTTTCCTCTGCTTTTATAGAAGTCTATGACAACTTTTATAGCTTTGGTTTTTTTTTTAATTTTAAAACATTTGGGCTTTATTTCATGTTAATTTTTTTGTGCCAAACTCCAAACCCTACGGCTTTTATAACAATAGAAACAATAGCAGCAAACTATCAGGAATCAGTTGTCTATTACACCGTAACACTGACAGTACCTCGATGTGTACCCAACTATCATGGGCAAAGATTCTCTAAAGAAGACAAAGAACTAACTATCGCCAAAAACTCAACATCTCTAATTATTATTAGACAAATATGGGGTGAAACAATTTTGTGGGAACAAAAAGCCATAAGTACCTTCGATGGGCTCTAAAGAGAACCAACTACTCCACGCTTAGCATCTAAACTCATAAGTAACTCTATCATTTCTCGATCTCCGCAAATTTAAAATCCCAAATAATGAGATCCGCGGATGCTTAGCCGATAATTTTTAGATTACCTATGGTTAAGGGAACAAGCTAGGGCTCAACACGCCCGGTCAAGTCAGAATTCTATTCCTACTCTCACCAGCGGAAAGTCAACAAGGTGTCAAAACATATATTAACTTAGCAAATGCTTCGTCTAAATGAAATTAAGTAATGCATATTTAAAATCACTCAGGGAAACTTGCAAATTCTTGGCCTTGTGAGCTAGAATTCGCATTTTATAGCTTCTTGTCTAAGAGACTAGCAAACTTTTCAATAAAAAGACTTAACAAAAGCTTGAAAATTTTTTAAATTTTCTCATTTTTGCACAATTTTTTCATTTTCTAAGGAAAAACGGGGTTGCGAGAGAAACACGACAAAAATAAAGCAAGTGCGGTCAAATCAAATCGAAGATTACCCTACCCCAGACTA
This sequence comes from Chrysanthemum makinoi, assembly GCA_910596185.1. Classification (NCBI taxonomy): domain Eukaryota; kingdom Viridiplantae; phylum Streptophyta; class Magnoliopsida; order Asterales; family Asteraceae; genus Chrysanthemum; species Chrysanthemum makinoi. Next base: position 335,318,498 of record OU343224.1, read on the forward strand.
GAACGAAACATTGTCCTCAATGTTTAAAAGCAAGGGTATCAACGAAAATCTAAAAGCCGTTTATTAAGTATGCTCAAAGATAAACGTTAGTCGATAAGATTTCGGATATCGGATTTCCATCAGCAACGATCATGAAACTCGAGTGGAGAAAATACAAACTTCGAGCACGAGAGTCTTCATATCGGGAAAATCCTGAACACAACATCACAAACAACCAAACACGAGAAATCGAAGAGGCTAACCCCTTCACGTCACTTATTAGAAAATAGAAAGAAAATAGAGATAAGCATGGGGTGCCTCCCATGAAGCGCTACTGTTTTTCTTCAACGAGTCGCTAGCCTGACTCGTCCCCGAATTCATTTGTCCTTGGGGAAGAAAATGGTAGAGATACCAGGGTCAAAAACGGTGTCCTCATTCCCGAAAGAATGAGACTGGGTTTGGGTGGATAAGGCATATGATGTAAGAAGGATCCATCATCCAGTGGTTTTGCGGGCGGACGAAAGGATGACGGATCAACATGAGAAAACTCCAAGAAAGATGGGAGCTCATGGTAAAGGATAAAAGGTTTAGGCTCACAAATAAAGGCATCCATCCGAGGATCCTTATCTCCAGAAATGATTTTAACAAAAGGCTCATCAATGCATATCCCTGGTTTAAAGATTTTGTCTTCACATGTGGGCTCAACGGGATAAAGGATGGTGGATTCATCAGAGAAAGGGGAGTCAATAAAATCATCAAGAACAACCATATCCCCCTCGGGATTATTAAAAGCATCCTCAATACCCGGTGGTATTGGGTCATCAAAAGTGAGAGATAAATCAGCATTCTCAATGATCGGGTCATTTGTCGGAGTATCGGTCAAAACCTTGCTCATATCAACCTCGAAGTAGAATCGCTCAAGACTCGGAGGATAAACATCTGCTATAGTGGGACTGCCACTAATCTCTTCATCAAATCGGAAAATCTCAAGCTCGGGAGAGAAATCACTATCTTTAACGGAGATAGGATGCGAACTTGAATTATCATTTAAGGCTTCAATCTTAGAAATGAGAAGATGGACATTCGACAATGTTTCACGTAATGCTTCATCCTCGATCTCTATATCATTAGGCTCAATCTCTTCAACTTCCGGCTCAAAATCGTTTTCTTCTTCTATGTTGACGGGCTCAGACGGTAAATCATCGATAAAATCGATGTCTCCATAAGAATCGTCATCGGAATCGGAATCGGAGAACATCTCATCGTGATCATTTGAAATATCAAGAGAAGGCTCATCATCAACAACAACCCCAGACTCTCTTGGGATTGGGATAAGGATCTCAACACTAGTCTCTTCCGTTTCCGGAATGGTACTAAGATACTCATCCCCCATTATGAGAGAATCAACGGGTTCAACGATGTCCGTAGAAATATGATCATCGACCTCTTCCAAAACGACGTCACTTCTCTCAACCGGCGTGAGAGAAGGGGAAGGGTCGGAAATTAAAGGCTCAGAAACGGGAGTGGGATTGCCACTCGGAGGAGTATAATCGTCATCAGAATTAGAATCGTAATAATAGGCAGTTAGACGATGTTGGATTACTTTAGCGGCTTCCTCAGCTAAACTTCACGATAGGTGTTCTGAGGAGGATCTTCTTTTCCGTGGGTAAATTTATCAAGAAGATTCTTAAGATCACTCATCATTTCCAGAAATTTTTGATTAAATTCTTCAGAACATGGTGAAGGTTGTGGTTGAATTTCTTGGTATTGTGGAGGTGGGTTATAAGGATAATCGTAATTGTTACAAGGAATTTGCTCGTAAACAATCGGGTTCTGCATCTGAAAATCGGAATTAACATGCGGACCTCCACAATACTCACAACAATATGATTGTTGTGACGAATACGGATAATATTCATAACCAAAGTTTGAGTTGTTAAATTGAACTTGACATTGAAAACCTTGGTGAGGACCACCACAGTACTCACAAGAGTATGATTCCGGCTCATGATACAGAGGTTGGTTAGGAAAATCGGTTGTCTCATAGTTAGGATTGTGGTGAAACTCGGTTCCAGATTTTCCATTGCTACAAGCGGGACAATTCCCACCATATTCGGGTCCTCTGCACCATATGCACAAGAGCTGATAAATCGAAGAATTATCCGGATAAGAGTTAGCGATTTCCACCATTTCCGTGATAGGCTCTGGTTCTTGAACGGGAGTCATCTCGGGCTCAGAAACATATTCCATTTCCCTCACCGGAGAAGGAGTAGGAATCGAGGGTTCTCCAATTATGTCATTATAAAGAGCACTCTTTTGTTCTAGCCGTGCATAAAGACGAGCGAGATCTGGATTTGGATTAATAAAATTCTGGCATACATTACAAAATCCATCTCGACAATTATTTCCGCACCAGTCGCAAATACATTTCAAACATTGATATTGATTTTCTTCCATACGGCTTTGGCAATGAAGGCAACGATGATAGGAACATATCTCGGGTTGTGGCGGATGGTCAGAAACACTTTTAGAGTCATCGAGAGATTGTTTATCGGCCAAGTCGCACCAATAGCAAGATTTTTTAGAACCGGGGTGTCCACATCGCTCACATACACATTCTGGATTCAAACAACAATACTGTTCGTCTTCCATACGGCCTTTGCAATGAAAACAATGACGATATTTGATTGTTTCCATGGGAATTGAACATATAGAAGGTTAAGGAGAAAGAATTATCGGGTTCAGAGGATAAAAGAAGAATATTTTTGGGTTTTTAAAGCAAATTTTGAAAAGGAAAATCTTTTTGGGTTTTTAAGAAAATTTTGAAAACACAATTTGTTTGTAACCTTCACGTCAATCGGTGCTCGGTAGCTCTCAAAAGTACGCGCAGCGGAGCGGGAACGAAGAGTGGATCGTTCTTCAGTCTGCAATTTAATGTCAAGACTTTCCTTATACCCCGTGTATAGGTTGTACCTTCAAGGTGAGCCGACGTAACAATTAACGTTCGGGTTTTGTTTTGTTGGTTTTTTTAATTTTTATGGTTTTGTAAACACTCTAGGAAGAATGTTTTGGTGTTTTAAGAATTTTTTTTTTTTTTTTTTTTTTTGGGATTTTGAAAAATATATATTTACAAAAACGACGGTAACTTCACTCGGGGAAGGATCTTCAAATGCACGCGATTCGAGACGGAATACGAAAACTCGCTACAAGCCCTCCCCGGCAGCGGCGCCAAAAATTGATTCGTCGGGAAACCAATAATAGAGAAGTGTGTAGTATGTGGGTAACTCAAACGTGTTAGGTTTGAGCACCGAGATCGTTCCGAACGAGGGTTGAATGGAATTTCCAACTCACGTCGCGATTATCGGGATTTGAATGGGAAAAGGGGATAATTTGAAGTTTTCTAAACTACGGGGCAAGGGAAGCATAAAAGGGAAATTACACTACGGGAAATCCTAAGTACGCAAATTATACTAAAACGTATTAAATGAAACGTAAATAAAATGCAACTACGTCTATTCTAAGTCCTAAAAATAATCTAAAATTACTTTCTAACTAAAAATGATATTAGAAAATTAACTAAGAATTAAAATTATTTTTTTATGATTTTTCTGGAATTTATTTCAATTAAAAACTAATTTTAAACTAATAAAACAAATTTAAAATACTAAAAATTATGAAAACAAAAGTGAAAATTATGAAACTATTTTTCAAAAATCTAAAATAACTAAATAATTTTCAGAACTGGAATCACATTTTTATGACTTTTTCTCTATTTATTATGAATTTAATACTCTTTAAAACTAATTAAAAGGCTAGAAAATACTATTTAATATAAGAAAAATCTGGAAAAATAATTTTTATGACTTTTTGAATATTATAAACCTAAGAAAATTGAAATTGCATTTTTCAGAACATTTAATGAATTATTTGTATTAAAAGCTAATTAAAAAGCCTAGAAAATGAAATTAAATGTAGAAAAATAGCAAATAAGTTTGGAAAATTATGAAAACTTCCAGTATATTATAAAATAATATAGAGAACTAGGTAAAAATAACAGAAACAACTAAAGATCACATGAACTATGATTTGGGCATGAATCTAATTAAAATAAGCACTTGAAATAAGCTAAAAGCCTCCTATAAGCTACCACAAGCTACCACAACCTAAAAATACCTAAACTAACCAAGAGTAAGCTAATGCAACTGGTTTAGACCCTAAAAGCACAAGCTAGAAGCACTATTCCACAATTTCAGATTCTAAGTTTAATAAGCCAAACGACCCTCAAGCCCTACTTTAAGCCTAGATTAAGCTAGCTAGAAAAATTCAATAAAATAAACTAAAATGGCCATGATGTCCATAACCAACCAAAGAGCTTAAATCCTAAATTTAAGCTTCTAAGAACTTGCTTTTAGGAAATTAAAAAATCAAAACTATAAGCTATTTAGGATAGAAGTGAAATGATGCAGAACAGGTGTGGAATGGGGATTGCAGGCATGGAATAAGCAATGCAAATAAGCTCTTAAATCCCTAATAAGCCTAAAACAGATAAAAATACTTCCTACTCTACTGGATGAGTACAAACTAACTTCCTAGATCCTAAGGCTAAGCATATGAATTACTTTGAAACGAAGCTCCTAAGGCTGCAACTTGACTGATGCAGAAACAGTTAAGAGAACAACTTGAGATCAAATAAAGTACTATGAAATTAAAAATATCATAACCAAATAAACTAGACTCTAGCAAGTTATCTACTCTATCAGTGAATGAAATCAACTAAGCATTAATTATAAACTAAACAATTTCCTACAAAACTGCAAGTACGAACCTGTTGTGAGAAACTGAATGTAGTGATCATAATGGACAGAATTTGCACTTAAAGACCTCAAATCATCTTCTAAAACCAGAATTCTCTATCACTTCAGAACCAATCCATGTAAAAATTATACTCAAGTTACCTCTAATAGCTAAATCCAAACACTCCTTTAACGAGCTTTTATTTAAGCTTAACTTTGAAAACTGATGAAATGAGGTTGTGACTGAATCAAAATGAGTAAACTAACATTAAAATTAACCATTAAACAAATTAACATCAGAAATTTACCAAAAGGCTGTTTGACCTTGAAAATTTGACTTCCGTTGACTTTTTGCAAAACTTTGAGAATTAAGAAAATTTAACCAACAATAAACTCAAATAAGCTGTAAATAGCTTATTTGAGCTTATCAAAACCGTAAAACTGCTTCTAGGACTAGTTTAACAATTTCTCACTTTAGATGACAAGAAACTAATTGGAAGGAATTTTCATTAATCAAAAACTGATTACAATGCTGGAAAGTAAAAGATACACTAATTAAAAACAATTAAAAGACAAGTAAAGAAAGTGGCCTTAGTTTTCTAAAACGTAAAAACTGGACAAGCTAACTAGTGACTGATTGGGGGTTTATATAGCATAAGCTTGAGGCTTGGGATGCTTCTAGGCTTCTAATCACGACCATTGATCTCATCATCTTGTCATCAAATCCCATCTACACCCTTGGATTAGAATGGTGATGTGTTACGACCAATGAGGGAGCTCCATTCGTCCACGCAATCATTCCATCACATGGATTGCCAGCTTGGCAATCCAAGATGCTAGTACAATAATGCTCAGGTATGATTGGGAATTCAAAGGTTGAAGGAGATTGAATCAGTGTTGGGGGATTATTTGGGCGCGTCATCTGGTTGGGTTTTTTATATTTATTGAATGTTTTTGGTATCTCGTTGACTGGGTTGGGTAAAATAGGATACTGGGTGAGATATTCGGGTATAAGGGTTGGATAAATGGGGAACCGGGTATGTGTTATTTGGATTGGACCGGGTTAGGGTTGGGCCAAGGGAATATTTGGGCTAGATGTATATTGGTTTTGGACTTAGGATTTATTTAGGATCCATGTAGTAACTTAGGGACCAAAAGTGTATAAGATGAAATTTCAGGGACTAGACATGTAAATCTGAAAATGTCTTCCAAGGGTCTTTCTTGTCAATCTCAAATAAACAAAGGACCAGATTTGCCAAATTTGAAAATTTCAAGGACTAAACATGTCAGTTCTGAATCTTCAGGGACTAAAATCGCCATTTTGAGAATTGATTGTCCAAACTTGCAAATTCCTTTCCCAGCCTCAGCTTTTAGCATTCTTCTTTCTCTCGTGCTCGGTTTTCTTCGATTTTGGCTTTCTTTTGTCTGTTTTGTCATATCCGTACCTGCACATGAAAAGGTATGTGTTTAAGCACATATCAAAATACCCCAGACGAGACCATTGTCGTGTCCCCACGCAATGCAATCAACTCACGCTTCTAAAACAAAGGATTTCAATCTCTTTCTACTAAACCTATGAAGAAGTAGCAAAGATTCCTCAAAAGAGATTAAGAAAGCCTTAATTTCTAAAAACGCCCCATTTACCTTTTAATTCACATGTAGATATTACGATTAAGCACATTCTGATTATGAGTGACGGTTTGCTGAACTTTCATGTCGATCAATAACTCCAACATTTTTCAATCAACAATTTAGGATCATGGAGTAGAAAACACAACACAGCGTGAAGTGACCATACGGATAGAATACATCGTCCCTGATTTTTCACAAGTCCCCAAACTAAGCGTAAAATCGAAATCATTGTTAAATATGATTCTAGATGCTAACACTACCCATGGAAGTTACTTGTGTAATTACCTTTTGCTCCCATTTTCCTATTTGCCTCTAGATTTTTTTATTTTTGTGAGACATGAATTTCTTCATAATTCTCGTTTCGATAACTTTTATTTCGATAAAGATATAAAGCTAAGTCGATAATTAGTTATTCACCTTCCCTCGAAAACCATTGCACACAAGAATGAGGTCCACATCAAGGTCCTAATTTCACACGATTTAGGGAGAATATCCTTTTTATGGCGACCGAGACAACTCATCTACGAGTCCAGAGACAGAAGCTTTATTTAGACATCTCCCGGATCCGAAGTTTGGCTTAACACTATTTCACCACATTTGCATTTTTGCAATTCAGGCCCTTGGTCTTTTAAACTACTAACTCAACGGATTACCGCTTTATCAAAAGTCTTATTATGACTTTGGATTTTCCTCTGCTTTTATAGAAGTCTATGACAACTTTTATAGCTTTGGATTTTTTAATTTTAAAACATTTGGGCTTTATTTCATGTTAATTTTTGTGCCAAACTCCAAACCCTACGGCTTTTATAACAATAGAAACAATAGCAGCAAACTATCAGGAATCAGTTGTCTATTACACCGTAACACTGACAGTACCTCGATGTGTACCCAACTATCATGGGCAAAGATTCTCTAAAGAAGACAAAGAACTAACTATCGCCAAAAACTCAACATCTCTAATTATTATTAGACAAATATGGGGTGAAACAATTTTGTGGGAACAAAAAGCCATAAGTACCTTCGATGGGCTCTAAAGAGAACCAACTACTCCACGCTTAGCATCTAAACTCATAAGTAACTCTATCATTTCTCGATCTCCGCAAATTTAAAATCCCAAATAATGAGATCCGCGGATGCTTAGCCGATAATTTTTAGATTATCTATGGTTAAGGGAACAAGCTAGGGCTCAACACGACCGGTCAAGTCAGAATTCTATTCCTACTCTCACCAGCGGAAAGTCAACAAGGTGTCAAAACATATATTAACTTAGCAAATGCTTCGTCTAAATGAAATTAAGTAATGCATATTTAAAATCACTCAGGGAAACTTGCAAATTCTTGGCCTTGTGAGCTAGAATTCGCATTTTATAGCTTCTTGTCTAAGAGACTAGCAAACTTTTCAATCAAAAAGACTTAACAAAAGCTTAAAAATTTTTAAATTTTCTCATTTTTAGCACAATTTTTTCATTTTCTAAGGAAAAACGGGGTTGCGAGAGAAACACGACAAAAATAAAGCAAGTGCGGTCAAATCAAATCGAAGATTACCCTACCCCAGACTAGAACGAAACATTGTCCTCAATGTTTAAAAGCAAGGGTATCAACGAAAATCTAAAAGCCGTTTATTAAGTATGCTCAAAGATAAACGTTAGTCGATAAGATTTCGGATATCGGATTTCCATCAGCATCGATCATGAAACTCGAGTGGAGAAAATACAAACTTCGAGCACGAGAGTCTTCATATCGGGAAAATCCTGAACACAACATCACAAACAACCAAACACGAGAAATCGAAGAGGCTAACCCCTTCACGTCACTTATTAGAAAATAGAAAGAAAATAGAGATAAGCATGGGGTGCCTCCCATGAAGCGCTACTGTTTTTCTTCAACGAGTCGCTAGCCTGACTCGTCCCCGAATTCATTTATCCTTGGGGAAGAAAATGGTAGAGATACCAGGGTCAAAAACGGTGTCCTCATTCCTGAAAGAATGAGACTGGGTTTGGGTGGATAAGGCATATGATGTAAGAAGGATCCATCATCCAGTGGTTTTGCGGGCGGACGAAAGGATGACGGATCAACATGAGAAAACTCCAAGAAAGATGGGAGCTCATGGTAAAGGATAAAAGGTTTAGGCTCACAAATAAAGGCATCCATCCGAGGATCCTTATCTCCAGAAATGATTTTAACAAAAGGCTCATCAATGCATATCCCTGGTTTAAAGATTTTGTCTTCACATGTGGGCTCAACGGGATAAAGGATGGTGGATTCATCAGAGAAAGGGGAGTCAATAAAATCATCAAGAACAACCATATCCCCCTCGGGATTATTAAAAGCATCCTCAATACCCGGTGGTATTGGGTCATCAAAAGTGAGAGATAAATCAGCATTCTCAATGATCGGGTCATTTGTCGGAGTATCGGTCAAAACCTTGCTCATATCAACCTCGAAGTAGAATCGCTCAATACTCGGAGGATAAACATCTGCTATAGTGGGACTGCCACTAATCTCTTCATCAAATCGGAAAATCTCAAGCTCGGGAGAGAAATCACTATCTTTAACGGAGATAGGATGCGAACTTGAATTATCATTTAAGGCTTCAATCTTAGAAATGAGAAGATGGACATTCGACAATGTTTCACATAATGCTTCATCCTCGATCTCTATATCATTAGGCTCAATCTCTTCAACTTCCGGCTCAAAATCGTTTTCTTCTTCTATGTTGACGGGCTCAGACGGTAAATCGTCGATAAAATCGATGTCTCCATAAGAATCGTCATCGGAATCGGAATCGGAGAACATCTCATCGTGATCATTTGAAATATCAAGAGAAGGCTCATCATCAACAACAACCCCAGACTCTCTTGGGATTGGGATAAGGATCTCAACACTAGTCTCTTCCGTTTCCGGAATGGTACTAAGATACTCATCCCCCATTATGAGAGAATCAACGGGTTCAACGATGTCCGTATAAATATGATCATCGACCTCTTCCAAAACGACGTCACTTCTCTCAACCGGCATGAGAGAAGGGGAAGGGTCGGAAATTAAAGGCTCAGAAACGGGAGTGGGATTGCCACTCGGAGGAGTATAATCGTCATCAGAATCAGAATCGTAATAATAGGCAGTTAGACGATGTTGGATTACTTTAGCGGCTTCCTCAGCTAAACTTCACGATAGGTGTTCTGAGGAGGATCTTCTTTTCCGTGGGTAAATTTATCAAGAAGATTCTTAAGATCACTCATCATTTCCAGAAATTTTTGATTAAATTCTTCAGAACATGGTGAAGGTTGTGGTTGAATTTCTTGGTATTGTGGAGGTGGGTTATAAGGATAATCGTAATTGTTACAAGGAATTTGCTCGTAAACAATCGGGTTCTGCATCTGAAAATCGGAATTAACATGCGGACCTCCACAATACTCACAACAATATGATTGTTGTGACGAATACGGATAATGTTCATAACCAAAGTTTAAGTTGTTAAATTGAACTTGACATTGAAAACCTTGGTGAGGACCACCACAGTACTCACAAGAGTATGATTCCGGCTCATGATACAGAGGTTGGTTAGGAAAATCGGTTGTCTCATAGTTAGGATTGTGGTGAAACTCGGTTCCAGATTTTCCATTGCTATAAGCGGGACAATTCCCACCATATTCGGGTCCTCTGCACCATATGCACAAGAGCTGATAAATCGAAGAATTATCCGGATAAGAGTTAGCGATTTCCACCATTTCCGTGATAGGCTCTGGTTCTTGAACGGGAGTCATCTCGGGCTCAGAAACATATTCCATTTCCCTCACCGGAGAAGGAGTAGAAATCGAGGGTTCTTCAATTATGTCATTATAAAGAGCACTCTTTTGTTCTAGCCGTGCATAAAGACGAGCGAGATCTGGATTTGGATTAATAAAATCGGCATACATTACAAAATCCTTCTCGACAATTATTTCCGCACCAGTCGCAAATACATTTCAAACATTGATATTGATTTTCTTCCATACGGCTTTGGCAATGAAGGCAACGATGATAGGAACATATCTCGGGTTGTGGCGGATGGTCAGAAACACTTTTAGAGTCATCGAGAGATTGTTTATCGGCCAAGTCGCACCAATAGCAAGATTTTTTAGAATCGGGGTGTCCACATCGCTCACATACACATTCTGGATTCAAACAACAATACTGTTCGTCTTCCATACGGCCTTTGCAATGAAAACAATGACGATATTTGATTGTTTCCATGGGAATTGAACATATAGAAGGTTAAGGAGAAAGAATTATCGGGTTCAGAGGATAAAAGAAGAATATTTTTGGGTTTTTAAAGCAAATTTTGAAAAGGAAAATCTTTTTGGGTTTTTAAGAAAATTTTGAAAACACAATTTGTTTGTAACCTTCACGTCAATCGGTGCTCGGTAGCTCTCAAAAGTACGCGCAGCGGAGCGGGAACGAAGAGTGGATCGTTCTTCAGTCTGCAATTTAATGTCAAGACTTTCCTTATACCCCGTGTATAGGTTGTACCTTCAAGGTGAGCCGACGTAACAATTAACGTTCGGGTTTTATTTGTTGGTTTTTTTAATTTTTATGGTTTTTGTAAACACTCTAGGAAGAATGTTTTGGTTTTTTAAATGTTTTTGGGTTTTTGAAAAAAATATATATTTACAAAAACGACGGTAACTTCACTCGAGGAAGGATCTTCAAATGCACGCGATTCGAGACGGAATACGAAAACTCGCTACAAGCCCTCCCCGGCAGCGGCGCCAAAAATTGATTCTCTCGGGAAACCAATAATAGAAGAGAAGTGTGTAGTATGCGGGTAACTCAAACGTGTTAGGTTTGAGCACCGAGATCGTTCCGAACGAGGGTTGAATGGAATTTCCAACTCACGTCGCGATTATCGGGATTTGAATGGGAAAAGGGATAATTTGAAGTTTTCTAAACTATGGGCAAGGGAAGCATAAAAGGGAAATTACACTACTGGAAATCCTAAGTACGCAAATTATACTAAAACGTATTAAATGAAACGTAAATAAAATGCAACTACGTCTATTCTAAGTCCTAAAAATAATCTAAAATTACTTTCTAACTAAAAATGATATTAGAAAATTAAATAAGAATTAAAATTATTTTTTATGATTTTTCTGGAATTTATTTCAATTAAAAACTAATTTTAAACTAATAAAACAAATTTAAAATACTAAAAATTATGAAAACAAAAGTGAAAATTATGAAACTATTTTTCTAAAATCTAAAATAACTAAAAAGAATTTTCAGAACTGGAATCACATTTTTATGACTTTTTCTCTATTTATTATGAATTTAATACTCTTTAAAACTAATTAAAAGGCTAGAAAATACTATTTAATATAAGAAAAATCTGGAAAAATAATTTTTATGACTTTTTGAATATTATAAACCTAAGAAAATTGAAATTGCATTTTTCAGAACATTTAATGAATTATTTGTATTAAAAGCTAATTAAAAAGCCTAGAAAATGAAATTAAATGTAGAAAAATAGCAAATAAGTTTGGAAAATTATGAAAACTTCCAGTATATTATAAAATAATATAGAGAACTAGGTAAAAATAACAGAAACAACTAAAGATCACATGAACTATGATTTGGGCATGAATCTAATTAAAATAAGCACTTGAAATAAGCTAAAAGCCTCCTATAAGCTACCACAAGCTACCACAACCTAAAAATACCTAAACTAACCAAAAGTAAGCTAATGCAACTGGTTTAGACCCTAAAAGCACAAGCTAGAAGCACTATTCCACAATTTCAGATTCTAAGTTTAATAAGCCAAACGGCCCTCAAGCCCTACTTTAAGCCTAGATTAAGCTAGCTAGAAAAATTCAATAAAATAAACTAAAATGGCCATGATGTCCATAACCAACCAAAGAGCTTAAATCCTAAATTTAAGCTTCTAAGAACTTGCTTTTAGGAAATTAAAAAATCAAAACTATAAGCTATTTAGGATAGAAGTGAAATGATGCAGAACAGGTGTGGAATGGGGATTGCAGGCATGGAATAAGCAATGCAAATAAGCTCTTAAATCCCTAATAAGCCTAAAACAGATAAAAATACTTCCTACTCTACTGGATGAGTACAAACTAACTTCCTAGATCCTAAGGCTAAGCATATGAATTACTTTGAAACGAAGCTCCTAAGGCTCAACTTGACTGAGCAGAACAGTTAAGAGAACAACTTGAGATCAAATAAAGTACTATGAAATTAAAAATATCATAACCAAATAAACTAGACTCTAGCAAGTTATCTACTCTATCAGTGAATGAAATCAACTAAGCATTAATTATAAACTAAACAATTTCCTACAAAACCTGCAAGTACTAACCTGTTTGAGAAAACTGAATGTAGTGATCATAATGGACAAATTTGCACTTAAAGACCTCAATCATCTTCTAAAAACCCGAATTCTCTATCACTTCAGAACCAATCCATGTAAAAATTATACTCAAGTTACCTCTAATAGCTAAATCCAAACACTCCTTTAACGAGCTTTTATTTAAGCTTAACTTTGAAAACTGATGAAATGAGGTTGTGACTGAATCAAAATGAGTAAACTAACATTAAAATTAACCATTAAACAAATTAACATCAGAAATTTACCAAAAGGCTGTTTGACCTTGAAAATTTGACTTCCGTTGACTTTTTGCAAAACTTTGAGAATTAAGAAAATTTAACCAACAATAAACTCAAATAAGCTGTAAATAGCTTATTTGAGCTTATCAAAACCGTAAAACTGCTTCTAGGACTAGTTTAACAATTACTCACTTTAGATGACAAGAAACTAATTGAAAGGAAATTTCATTAATCAAAACTGATTACAATGCTGAAAAGTAAAGAATTACATAATTAAAAACAATAAAAAGACATGTAAAGAAAATGGCCAAAGTTTTCTAAAACGTAAAAACTGGACAAGCTAACTAGTGACTGATTGGGGGTTTATATAGCATAAGCTTGAGGCTTGGGATGCTTCTAGGCTTCTAATCACGACCATTGATCTCATCATCTTGTCATCAAATCCCATCTACACCCTTGGATTAGAATGGTGATGTGTTACGAACAATAAGGGAGCTCTATTTGTCCACGCAATCATTCCCATCACAAGGATTGCCAGCTTGGCAATCCAAGATGCTTAGTACAATGGTGCTCCAGGGTATGATTGGAATTCAAAGGTTGAAGGAGATTGAATCAGTGTTGGGGGATTATTTGGGCGCGTCATCTGGTGGGTTTTTTTTATATTTATTTGACTGTTTGGTATCTCGTTGACTGGGTTGGGTAAAATAGGATACGGGGTGAGATATTCGGGTATAAGGGTTGGATAAATGGGGACCGGGTATTGTTTTTGGATTGGACCGGGTTAGTGTTGGGCCAAGGGAATATTTGGGCTAGATGTATATTGGTTTTGGACTTAGGATTTATTTAGGATCCATGTAGTACTTAGGACCAAAGTGTATAAGCTGAAATTTCAGGGACTAGACATGTAAATCTGAAAATGTCTTCCAAGGGTCTTTCTTGTCAATCTCAAATAAACAAAGGACCAAATTTGCCAACTTTGAAAATTTCAAGGACTAAACATGTCAGTTCTGAATCTTCAGGGACTAAAATCGCCATTTTGAGAATTGATTGTCCAAACTTATAAATTCCTTTCCCAGCCTCAGCTTTTAGCATTCTTCTTTCTCTCGTGCTCGGTTTTCTTCGGTTTTGGCTTTCTTTTGTCTGTTTTGTCATATCCGTACCTGCACATGAAAAGGTATGTGTTTAAGCACATATCAAAATACCCCAGACGAGACCATTGTCGTGTCCCCACGCAATGCAATCAACTCACGCTTCTAAAACAAAGGATTTCAATCTCTTTCTACTAAACCTATGAAGAAGTAGCAAAGATTCCTCAAAAGAGATTAAGAAAGCCTTAATTTCTAAAAACGCCCCATTTACCTTTTAATTCACATGTAGATATTACGATTAAGCACATTCTGATTATGAGTGACGGTTTGCTGAACTTTCATGTCGATCAATAACTCCAACATTTTTCAATCAACAATTTAGGATCATGGAGTAGAAAACACAACACAGCGTGAAGTGACCATACGGATAGAATACATCGTCCCCTCATTTTCACAAGTCCCCATACTAAGCGTAAAATCGAAATCATTGTTAAATATGATTCTAGATGCTAACACTACCCATGGAAGTTACTTGTGTAATTACCTTTTGCTCCCATTTTCCTATTTGCCTCTAGATTTTTTTATTTTTTGTGAGACATGAATTTCTTCATAATTCTCGTTTCGATAACTTTTATTCCGATAAAGATATAAAGCTAAGTCGATAATTAGTTATTCACCTTCCCTCGAAAACCACTGCACACAAGAATGAGGTCCACATCAAGGTCCTAATTTCACACGATTTAGGGAGAATATCCTTTGTATGGCGACCGAGACAACTCATCTACGAGTCCAGAGACAGAAGCTTTATTTAGACATCTCCGGGATCCGAAGTTTGGCTTAACACTATTTCAGCACATTTGCATTTTTGAAATCGGCCCTTGGTCTTTTCAACCACTAACTCAATGGGATTACCGTTTTATCAGAAGTCTTATTATGACTTTGGATTTTCCTCTGCTTTTATAGAAGTCTATGACAACTTTTATAGCTTTGGATTTTTTTTTAATTTTAAAACATTTGGGCTTTATTTCATGTTAATTTTTGTGCCAAACTCCAAACCCTACGGTTTTTATAACAATAGAAACAATAGCAGCAAACTATCAGGAATCAGTTGTCTATTACACCGTAACACTGATAGTACCTCGATGTGTACCCAACTATCATGGGCAAAGATTCTCTAAAGAAGACAAAGAACTAACTATCGCCAAAAACTCAACATCTCTAATTATTATTAGACAAATATGGGGTGAAACAATTTTGTGGGAACAAAAAGCCATAAGTACCTTCGATGGGCTCTAAAGAGAACCAACTACTCCACGCTTAGCATCTAAACTCATAAGTAACTCTATCATTTCTCGATCTCCGCAAATTTAAAATCCCAAATAATGAGATCCGCGGATGCTTAGCCGATAATTTTTAGATTACCTATGGTTAAGGGAACAAGCTAGGGCTCAACACGCCCGGTCAAGTCAGAATTCTATTCCTACTCTCACCAGCGGAAAGTCAACAAGGTGTCAAAACATATATTAACTTAGCAAATGCTTCGTCTAAATGAAATTAAGTAATGCATATTTAAAATCACTCAGGGAAACTTGCAAATTCTTGGCCTTGTGAGCTAGAATTCGCATTTTATAGCTTCTTGTCTAAGAGACTAGCAAACTTTTCAATCAAAAAGACTTAACAAAAGCTTAAAATTTTTTAAATTTTTCTCATTTATAGCACAATTTTTCATTTTCTAAGGAAAAACGGGGTTGCGAGAGAAACACGACAAAAATAAAGCAAGTGCGGTCAAATCAAATCGAAGATTACCCTACCCCAGACTAGAACGAAACATTGTCCTCAATGTTTAAAAGCAAGGGTATCAACGAAAATCTAAAAGCCGTTTATTAAGTATGCTCAAAGATAAACGTTAGTCGATAAGATTTCGGATATCGGATTTCCATCAACATCGATCATGAAACTCGAGTGGAGAAAAGACAAACTTCGAGCACGAGAGTCTTCATATCGGGAAAATCCTGAACACAACATCACAAACAACCAAACACGAGAAATCGAAGAGGCTAACCCCTTCACGTCACTTATTAGAAAATAGAAAGAAAATAGAGATAAGCATGGGGTGCCTCCCATGAAGCGCTACTGTTTTTCTTCAACGAGTCGCTAGCCTGACTCGTCCCCGAATTCATTTGTCCTTGGGGAAGAAAATGGTAGAGATACCAGGGTCAAAAACGGTGTCCTAATTCCTGAAAGAATGAGACTGGGTTTGGGTGGATAAGGCATATGATGTAAGAAGGATCCATCATCCAGTGGTTTTGGCGGGGCGGACGAAAGGATGACGGATCAACATGAGAAAACTCCAAGAAAGATGGGAGCTCATGGTAAAGGATAAAAGGTTTAGGCTCACAAATAAAGGCATCCATCCGAGGATCCTTATCTCCAGAAATGATTTTAACAAAAGGCTCATCAATGCATATCCCGGTTTTAAAGATTTTGTCTTCACATGTGGTCTCAACGGGATAAGGATGGTGGATTCATCAGAGAAAGGGAGTCAATAAAATCATCAAGAACAACCATATCCCCTGGGATTATTAAAAAGCATCCTCAATACCCGGTGGTATTGGGTCATCAAAAGTGAGAGATAAATCAGCATTCTCAATGATCGGGTCATTTGTCGGAGTATCGGTCAAAACCTTGCTCATATCAACCTCGAAGTAGAATCGCTCAAGACTCGGAGGATAAACATCTGCTATAGTGGGACTGCCACTAATCTCTTCATCAAATCGGAAAATCTCAAGCTCGGGAGAGAAATCACTATCTTTAACGGAGATAGGATGCGAACTTGAATTATCATTTAAGGCTTCAATCTTAGAAATGAGAAGATGGACATTCGACAATGTTTCACATAATGCTTCATCCTCGATCTCTATATCATTAGGCTCAATCTCTTCAACTTCCGGCTCAAAATCGTTTTCTTCTTCTATGTTGACGGGCTCAGACGGTAAATCGTCGATAAAATCGATGTCTCCATAAGAATCGTCATCGGAATCGGAATCGGAGAACATCTCATCGTGATCATTTGAAATATCAAGAGAAGGCTCATCATCAACAACAACCCCAGACTCTCTTGGGATTGGGATAAGGATCTCTTGAGTCGACGTTGACGTTCAACAACAGGTTTGACTCCATCTTCGAAATTGATTTTGTGTTTGCAGAAATTGGGACTAATTCCTGGGATATCAGATGTTTTCCAAGCGAAAGCTTTTTTGTGATTTTTGAGGATAGAAACTAAACTTTCTTTCTCATTGTCTTCGAGTAATGAAGATATGACTACTGGAAGAAGTGAGTTTTCCTCCAAGTAAGCATATTCTAGATGATTAGGCAGAGGTTTGAGCACGAGATCTGTTGGTGGTTCTTCGATAGAGGATTTTATTCTCATCTCGTCATCGAAAGTTACTGCTTCAAAATTTTCTCCCTCCAATTCTTCCTCCTCCGTGTTATCTCCTTCGAACTCTACTTTCATGAAATCATCAAACTCTTTGTCAAAGTCTGTTTCATTGATTTTTTCAGAAGTAGTCATGAATGGATCGGATTCGTTAAGTAATGCATCCAATTCTTCATCAGTGACTTCATCGATAACATCGATGTTGAAACAAGTGTCATCACTGGAATGTGGATAGCGCATCGCTTTATCGATTAGAAAGGTGATTCGATCTTCGCCAACTCCAAGGTTGAGTTCTTTTCCTTTCACTTTGATGATTGCATCGGCGGTATTTAGGAAAGGTCTTCCTAAGATGAGTGGGACTTTACTATCTTCTTCCATTTCTAAGATTACAAAGTCCACGGGAAAGATGAATTTACCGACTTGAACAAGCATATTCTCGGAAATACCAACAGGATATTGATAAGAATGATTTGCTAATCGAATGCTCATTTTTGTTGGTTTAAGGCTGTTATTGCATAACTTGGAATACATCGAATAAGGCATCAAATTGATACTTGCGCCAAGGTCGGCTAAAGCATCGCATTGAATATTATTCCCGAAAGTACATGGAATAAGAAAGCTCCCAGGATCTCTGAGCTTTGGTGGGATCTTGTTTTGGACAATGGCTGAGCATTCTTCGTTAAGGAAAGTAGATGATATTTGCTCTAGCTTGCTTTTGTTATTAAGAAGTTCTTTCAAGAATTTCCCGTAATTGGGCATTCTGGCTAAGACATCAACGAGAGGAACATTGAGTCTAACCTCTTTGATTATTTCGATGAACTTCTTATATCGCTCTTCCATTTTTTCTTTCTTAAGGCGTTGATGTTAGGTCACCATATTAGTAACACAAGCATCAATAGAAGAAATATAGACAAGGTGATCGGATGAACAAACACACACACACACACGTATGATATATGGAAGAGTTATGCGTAGAGTGAAATGAGTGAATTGAATAACCAACCCTCAAGTGAGGGTTTACAAGGATTATTTATAGGGCAAGGAGCTAGGGCAACACTACTAGCATCCTTCCCTTATTATGGGCTTGGGCCAAGGCTCATGGGCTTTCTACATAAGCCTTGGCATGATAACTAACATAAAAGCCATGATTAAGCTAACTATTACATATTAATTACTAACACTTGAATTCTAGTTTAGGAGTGATTCCAACAATCTCCCCCTAAGTGTTAGTGATTGATGATATAAACGTTGAAGGTGCTGATGTAATAGTAGCTTTGACGTCTTCTAACATTCTTCTTTCTTGTGAGAAGAAGTGTGTTGGATATTGGATTTCACAAACACATCAAACCATTAACACAAGTGGGCGTATAAGTGGAATTCTAGAGAGAGAAAGTTAGAGGTTTAGGGAACTTAGTGAGAGAAAGTGAAAGATATTATTATGAGCTCCAACTCTCTACCTTGGGAGGTAGAGAGTATTTATAGTCTTACATAAATCGCCACACAACGGGCTGTGGATCAGGCATACAGTGGGTAAAGACCCGTCCGTCCTCCACGGTGTTACTTAACTAAATACTACTTAACTAAATATAACTATGACTACGAGCATTCTAACGATTACATATACTTGAGGTGACCGACTCTTTAATACCGGGAATTTCTAATCCTAACAATCTCCCCCCTAAGGGAGGTCACCTCAAACATCTACTAAAATGACATTGAATACAATCAGATATTACATTAACAATTGATCTTGCATTCTTGATGTAGTACTTTGCTCCGAAGCTCGAGTCATTGATTCCACTCATTGCATGTTTGGTTAATCCAAGTGGAGGTCTTTTACTTATCCACGTGATAATGATGTTGAGCCAGCTTTTGAGATCATCATCTAATAGAAAATCTCTGATACATCCATTGTGGTGTTGGTATTATGTGATGTTGTGTCTTTCGGACCGACATGCTCACATTCTGGATCATGATATCTTCTATTATGAGTAAGCGGAAGCATTCGTTGATTCATGATATTGGCAGCAGTGTATGCGAAGCATGGAGTTAGAATATCAAAGTCATTGATGCACCAATCATGATTTCTTTTGATATGAATGTGTTGTTGTGAGCATGCGGCTTATGGATTGACCGCTTCATTCTGATCAGCTGCAAACGTCGGGTGTACCTGCATAAGACAGTTAGCAATAAAGCGCACGAAAGTGTCTTTGATCACTTTCGATGAATTGAGGTACACGGCCCACGGTTCCCGTTGATCAGATACAAAGTACCTGATCGGTATAATTCCGAAGAATTTCCTTGACAGGGTTTCGCAATTCTGCTCTAGCTGTTCTCAAACCGAACGTCTCAAAGAAGACAACACCTGAAGTTGAGTGAACCAAAGTAATTTACGTCCAGCGATTGATGAAAAGATTTGAAAAACAATCGTGTATTGCTCAATATAAATTGTTTTTGCAAAATAACGAAGGTTTTAATGAAAATCAATTATCAATCATAAAACACCTTTTGATTTGAAAAATTAGCACCAGGGTCGACGTGCTAATGATAAGAGTTTTAAAGCACAAAGACCGGTTTTTCAAAGGTATCCGTCAATCCATAACTTTGAACCAGGTTGATTGATTCAAAAGATTGAATCGCCCCATTGTTCTGTTCATTTTGTCCACATGGTTGATCTATAGAATAGATCTCACATGCCACCTACCAGGAGCTTGATAGATGTTGGCTCCAGAAGGCTTTCCATCTTCACAGTGAATATGTAAACACATCACTCAGATGTTCTGGCAATACCACAAGGATAATGCGTAGGACTCAAGATATAATCTCTCTTTCCACATTGTGTGAAACAGAGAGTCTTCATTGAAAGTGTCCTAATGAGATTTATTGATGATCTCGCGGCTCTAGACTCAATTTGTGCGTTTTTGGATCCTATATCGGAGACTAGGGAGAGGGTCTCCTTCTTCAATATCAACAAACTCTAAGAGAAAGTCGATATATAATGTCGGTTCCCCGTGAGAATGAAACAAGTCCTTTTAAGAGGAACTTGAGTGGTTTGGAAAGTTGAAGTGCAGTGCGTCACTGGGTCCATGACGTCTTGTCTTCAATACCGATGTTACCATCAGTAGCATATGAATTGAACCCGGTTTCTGCCCTAAGGTTGAATAAATGGAGGGCAATTTGTTTTCACCCTTTTCTCATTCAATTCTTTTTAATTCTTCAACCCCTTCAGTGCTTACCGAGACTTCATAGCAAGAACCTTGTTGGGTTTATTCCAGTACTAGCTCAGTCTTAGTCCGCACTCTTCCCATATCTCATTTTTCTCCTTTTATCATCATACCTAAGAACTCTACACTAACTAGTGGATAGTCCCTGGGTAGATCCCTCCGGTTCTGGCGGATCATGGGAACACATACCTAACCTTATCGTCCTTATATCACCATACATAATGGAAAGTTGGTCGGTCTTTTGGTATTGTTCATCTGCCATAGGAACCAATTGAAAACCATTTGAAAATCAATCCAGATACTTATGATATTTTATCAAAGCATTTTGTACCTGAATTGTTTTTGATATTTTTAGAAGAAGAACTCCCCCTCAACATGTGAATCAAGTATTTGAAATAGTTTTCCACACGGAGGCAAGAGAAAAAAAATTAACTTCTTTGATTACCATTTTTTTTAAAAAAATATCAACATCACTTCCCTAATCGACTCAAGTAGATAAAGCATTTTGGGGAAGGATGAGGTTTTCATGATTTTGCTCCCCCTCAATATGTGCCTCGAGATTTGAAAAGAGTTTTGCGCATACTAGAGGGAACCTGCACCTTGAGATAAGTTATCACGTTTCAAATCATAGGTTTAAGATAGATGCTCCCCCTCAACATGTGCATGGAAAATTTGAAATCGTTTGACACATGTGGGAAGGAGAGCTTGTATATCCTTATAAAACCATTTACCGAATTATCAGTTTAAATCCAATTTAAATCACACATTCTCCCAGATCACATTATCACTCTATAGATTTAAATTTATTTTTGAAAGCTTTTAAGGAGAATTGTGACTTGATTATGAAAGCGTTTAACTGATAATGATCGGATTTTAAGACTTTAAACTCCATTGATAAAACATGCCTGAATATCTTTTGAAAACAATTGAATGCCAAATAACTTTGTAATTTAATTGAAATCATTCTCCCCCCAATCAAGACATAGGTTGTTGTTGGTTGAGATTGATATTTGACAAATAAGTCCTGATGATTATCAAAAATAGAGACTGAGTTATTTTTCAAAGTAGTTAGTTTTCAGCAGATAAATGATTAAAGAATCAGTGCATGGAATTTTGAAAACATGATAAAGTATGGCTCTGTTCTTTCTTTGAAAAAGCGGGTTACTGCCTGAAATGACAATAAACCATTGTTTCTCTTTCTCTCAAAAATCATTTTTTATTTTTATTTTTATTTTTATTTTTATTTTTTTTATTTTTTTAAATTCGAATAACATCTAAAGTCCCGTGTCATTCTTTGAATGACAACAACAAGACCGTAGATATTATCGAATCGAGAGAAACATGACAAAAAGACAATATTTTTTTTTTGAAGATTTTTCTAAATTTTCAATTTTTTTTTTTTTTTTTTTTTTTTTGAATAAATATTTACAAGAGATAGATGAAGGAAACCTTTTACTCCTCATCTTCCTCCTGAAGACGTTTGAGTGTTTCTGGTTGAATGCTTTTCAAGCCAAGTCGTGGAAGAATAAACTCAAAACGTTCTCTTGGAAGGGCTTTGGTGAAGATGTCAGCTAACTGATATTCAGACTTCACAAAATAGAGTTCCACCACACCTTTTTCTACTTGTTCCCTGATGAAATGATGTCGAATGTCAATATGCTTTGCTCTTGAGTTGACATTGTTGCATGAAAGAGCAATAGCACTTTTATTATCACAATACAGAGGGATTTTGTTGAATACGAAGCCATAGTCAGATAATTGAGATCTCATCCATAATTTGAGCACAACAAGATGACATGGCTATGTATTCAGCCTCTGTAGAGGAAAAAGAAGTACTCATTTGCTTCTTTGAAGACCAGCTCACAAGCTTATCACCCAAAAACGAAGCACCTCCAGACGTACTTCGACGAGTATCTTGACAACCTGCATGATCAGCATCTGCATAGGCCGTTAGTGACATACCGGTGTCCTTCGTGTACCAAAGACCCATATTGATGGTTCCTTGGAGATACCGAAAACCCGTTTAACCGCTTCAAGGTGCATTTTAGTAGGCTTAGCCTGGTATCTAGCACACATGCAAACAGCGAACAAGATTTCTGGTCTACTAGCAGTGAGGTACATCAGGGATCCAATCATACTACGATATTTCGTTTG
The DNA here is from genome assembly GCA_910596185.1 of Chrysanthemum makinoi. Classification (NCBI taxonomy): domain Eukaryota; kingdom Viridiplantae; phylum Streptophyta; class Magnoliopsida; order Asterales; family Asteraceae; genus Chrysanthemum; species Chrysanthemum makinoi. The sequence goes on from OU343224.1 coordinate 335,341,397, forward strand.
GTCAATCATGATCCCTGAGTGGTCCTCATCTAGTTTGGTTCGGTCAATCATGGGGTGTCAACAAGGTCACTTGAATCAAATCCAAATTTCTTTAAAATCTCTGTTGCATATTTAGATTGATTTATGAAAATGCCTCCGGGCCTTTGAGAAATTTGTAATCCCAAGAAAAATGACATTTGTCCCATCATTTACATTTGAAACTTTGAACTCATTTCATTTGAAAACGATCACATTCCATTGGGTCTGTCGAGGCAAAAATAATATCATCAACATAAATTTGAACATGAGTTAAATGTTTGCCTGACTTTCTGGTGAATAAGGTAGGATCAACTGCCTCTTTTGCTGAATCCAGTTGATAGAAGAAACTTTGATGTGTATCATACCATGCCCTTGGAGCTTGCTTTAAACCGTAAAGAGCCTTCTTCAACGATAAACGTGAGTAGGATGCTCTTGATTCACAAATCCTTCAGGTTTTCTGACGTAGATCGACTTCTTTAAGATATCCGTTCAGAAATGCCGTTTTCACATCCATCTGATAGACTACCATGTTTCTTACTAGCAGTGCATTAGCCAAAGATTCGATTGCCTTGATTCGAGCAACAGAGCAAAAGATTCTTCAAAATCATACCCTCCTCTTGACGGTATCCTTTAGCAACTAATCGAGCCTTGTTCTTTAACACATCACCATGCTCATCAAGTTTCACTAGAAGATCCATTTAAGAGCTATAATCATAGCACGTCGGGAGCAGGTACTAACTCCCATACTCAAGTCGATCAAACTCATGATTTCATCTTGCATGGCATTGAAACCCGCTATCTTCATTCATGCGTTTAACATCTTTTGGTTCGATCTTAGATAGTACGTTTAAGAAGCACCATAAGGCATCAGTTGCAAGTTGTTTCCGGTTTGATACAGGACGAGAGGGATTACCAATGATGTTGTCTAATGGATGATAGTGAGTCCATTTTCTGAGGTGTTCATGTGGCAGTTGTTGAGGGACTGAGGTAGCTGAGTCGATGTCTCCAGATGAAGATGGTTCTGATGATGATTCAGGGGCAAATATGTTTTCAAATGGAGCATCTTCAGGATAGCAAAGGATTAACTTCAGTATTGATGCCAAAACATTTCCATGATGTACATTTGAAGAATGATGATTTGTTGATGAGACTGAAGGATCAGCAGCAGTTGCTTCTTGACTTAAAGATATTGAGACTGAGGGATTGACCTCATTCACAGGAATATGAGCATCCTCTGTTGTAGGATCAACACCTCATTATTAATTGAATCATACAGTTCATCAAACATAGGATCAAACAATTTCTTTAAATCATCTTAAGATGGAGGTACATATGGAGTTTCTTGAGAAGAGTTTGGAACAAGAGATGAACCAATGGACAGTTTTGAAGTGCGGTCCTGAGCTGAAGTGTCAGAGCCATTTTACACCGTCATCCTCATCAACGTAACGTGAATGGTTTCCATGATATTTCGGTTCTTTTGTTATAGATTCGTATCCCTTTTGTTTGGTGCATATCCTACAATATTCCAATGTCGACTTTAGCCTAAGTTTCCCTAAATCTTGACCCTCATTAGTTGGATAACACAATGCACCAAACACACGAAGGAAAGAGAGATTAGTTTTTCTGTTGTGGACAAGTTCATATGGTGTCTTCCATGAACAGTGTGAATCAGGGAACGATTTTGTGTGTAGCATGCAGTGGCAATAGCTTCTGCCCAGAGAAACATTGGAACTTTTGAGTAATCACATTGTTCTAGCGGCTTCTACAAGAGTTCGATTTCTTCTTTCAACTACACCGTTCTATTGAGGAGTTCGTGGAACACTTCTTTGATGGCTGATTCCAATGCTTTCACAGAATTCACTAAGTTGTTTGTTAACAAACTCAGTTCCATTGTCTGTCCGATAATTGACGGTTTTGTTAAGTCGACCTGCGCTGTTGTGATAAGTTTGATGATGACATCAGGAGTTTCATCCTTTGTCCTTAAGAACTTGACCCAGGTGAATCTAGAGTAATCATCAACTATAACTAACACATATTTCTTCCCAAAGATATTCTGCACTCTCATTGGTCCACATAAATCCATATAAATTGTATGAAGAACTTCTGTGACAGAGTTAGTAGGTTTGGTTTTATGGGCATACTTCTTGCTTTTTCCCAATTGACATGCTGAACAAAGATGATCCTTTTCATACTTTAGTCGAGGTAAACCTACAACTAAGTCCTTTCTGAAGATCATATGGTGCCTGAGTTCAAGTGATTGAGACGTGGATGCCATAACCATGACTTTGTTTTAGAAGCCTTGATACAAGCAGATTGGAGAAGCCCTCATCATGTCATCGATAGAGATGGTGTAAGATTAGAGCCACGAGTTCCTTTTAACAGTTCCTTGCCATTAAGATCTCTAACAAAGTAGGTATGTTTTCTGAAGGCTACTTCTAGATCAGAATCACAGAATTGACCAACAGAGACAATTATGACCCAAACCTTCCACATAGTAAACTCAGAGATGACACTATCACCAATAACATAATCTCCATAACCCATAATAGCACCGAAATGATCATTACCAAATCTAACATCCCGATGAATTTGCTCACGAAGTTCATGAGCTGAACCGGTCTCCATCATATGCTTGGAACAGCCTGAGTCCGTACCACGAACGATTTGAACGACCTGCAGTTGAACACAGACAAGAATGGATAACTGAATAATTGGGATCCCCATGCAAGAATGGGTTCCACTTGTTTAGTAACGTAATGGAACACCCACATCAGAAACAGAAACATCCATATCATAAGTAAAGCAATGGAATCATTGAGAATAGATGCAATGTTTGTCTGTATTTAACCTATTCAAAGTATGTTCACTTTTTAAGGGAATAGTTCTACCAGTAGGCATCCATTTTCTAGTGGGCATAATCTTAGCAGTTTGAGAACAAACTGATTATTCTTATGGCCAAAAGGTATCCAATAATAACCTATCTTTATAAAGTTCTTCCGTGGGTTTCACTGTTTTTCTACCAATCTTTCGTTTTTGCCTTATTGCCTTATTTGCACGATTATTAGCATTAACAATTTTAACTGGACATTTGACAGCATTAGACAAAGCATTCACACCACATTCATGATTAGCAACAGAATTCAAGCATACATCATTACAAGGTTTGCAAATAGTATCGAATGAATTAATTACAGTATTCCTAAGGCTAATACTAGAATCAACACGATTCGTTTTATTCAACTCAAGCTAAAAGTTCCTAGATTGGTCTTCTACTCTCTTCCAATGCACATTCTTAGCTTGCAAGGTCCCATCATTCCTTGTATTGTCTTGAGACTTTGACCTGCTCGCTTTAAAGTCACTGATTACTCCTGTAGAGGGAATGGGAACATTAGTTGTTTGATCTAATTTTTGCATTCCGAACTACGATGTGCAAGGATCTGAAGTACTAGAAGCACATAAGTGTTACTTTCTTTAAGACTGTGATTTGAGCTTTTGCAGGCAACACTAAAGTTCACTTTCTTAGCACTAACATATCCGAATCTGAACTTCTTGAAGGCACATTAGTGTTTCCTTTTCTAAGACTGGGCATAGAACGGATTTCCTGCTTGGCACTAGGCATAGAACATGGCATCACAGCTTTGCCTTTTGCACCTAAGGTTAAGGATTTGGGACATGTTGCAATTACACATTCTAGCAACTCTTGAGATCGTTTGGCCTGGAGGCAAGCAAACCTAATTTCACTATCAAGAGTTTTGTTAATGAAATCCTCTTCGACAATCTCACGGAGACATTCTACTATCCTTAGTGAGCACAGTATTCATGAAAGGCATGTTCCTTATTCCTAAGAGAGGAGGAATATATTTAACTGCCACAGTAATATTTGCAGTCTAGGGTGACTT
>OU343224.1:335345413-335598229 GCA_910596185.1 Chrysanthemum makinoi
ATACTAAAAATAGTTCACAAAACCTTGAAGAACCGATTTCTAAGGCTTTATATGTTAGAACTTAGAAAAGTTGAGGCACCGTGCAATTCATTTTTTGGGCCGTATACTAGAGTGTGGGCTTGGAGACGGGCTATAAGCAATGGGTGGAGTCAGAAAAATATTTAAAAGTACATTGGTTTGCAAGCTAATAAAACCCAATTATCAAAGTGACACTCTCTTTACAAGAACGTACTATATTTATTTATTTTACGAAAATGAACCAAAATTTCCTTTACACTGACAAATGCGGAGTAAAAGGTAAAACTAAAAGTGTATTTTCTATCCCATGTAACGTGATACATAAGAGTTATCATACTCCATATCAATAAATTGGTATCTTTTGTATTGGATCAAGATATATAGTTGACTGCCAATATTTCGCCTAGAATTTCGCCTCTACCATCTCCCCGAAGTCATCTCCCAGCGCACCGCCTGTAGTTTCACTCGCCCAGTGTTTCGCTACACGAAAGTTTATTTTTTGTAAACAATACACGCCGAAGTTCATATACTTAAAAGCACTAGTGGAATAATATTGAAAAAAATTGCTCTAATAAAAAAAGTGTTTCAACCTCAGAATGAAAAAGTAGGTTATTATTTTATTGCTTTTACCCATCTTTAAACACAAAATATGGTAAACGCAAAATAAAACATTAGTTAATTACATATTGCATCCTTTTAATTTCTACATAGTTTCACATTCCGTCTTGGAATTTCATCATATACACGCTGTGTATTGTATGTAATTGTCTATCTGTAAATGACTATATAAGAGGTCAATATGATTATGTGTGAATCAAAAAAGACTCTTATCTGTAGAGACTTAACGCATGACAAACTAACTCGATGTTTGGTCAAAAGACTAGTACACAAAAACTAAATATGTAGTTAGATATAGTCAAGTTCAAAAAAAGTTAGGATATAGTCGACCATAAACTTCTAGATCTCAAAGATAAAATCAAACCATTGGTTTTCCATTCGGTTTTGGTTTTATGGTTTTTCTATTTGAGGTTCGGTTTTTTAGTCTTTCCAAAACCATGGTTTGTAAAGTTAACAAACAACCTTGTTATGAATATAATTCTTAGACTATGGGAGTGTTTGTTTAAACTTATATGGCTGTATAAGCTCATAAGCCCATATATAAGCTTAAACAACACCTCTATGTGTTTAGGGACACAACCGACGCTGGCTCATACCTCTCCACTCATGCATCGTCGTTAGAAAACCAACTTTTGACGCATGCGTCTTCCATGTCCAAAAGGGGAGAAGTCCAACTTCAGGAAATTGTTTTGTGTGTTTATAGGTTGTGATGTTGGTTTTTGCGAGATATATTCATATATACATATGGTATGTTTGAATAGTGATGTTGGTTGTTTTATTACATTATCACGAATGATGATGACGATATTGACATGCATAGAAAGAAAATCGAAGGGGTAATTCCCAAAAGGGACAAAAGCTCCATTGAGGTCACTTTGAGCAAAAATAAACCCTCTTCTCAAAATCACGTGCATAACGCATCGAATGTAGCGATTCCATTAGATGCGACACGTCTACTTATTTATTATTAAAGACAGGTGGGTAGTTGGATTTTTTTCCAAATATTATTTTTTGTCTTATTATTACTAATGTAAAAAGTCAAAAATACCCCTTTTTTTATATGTATTTTCTCTACCTACCTTCATCTTCAAACAAAAAAAAAAAACACAAAAATCATCAAAAGATTATATACTCAGATCCCGTCAACACACAACACAAATCAGATTACAACTTAATATATCCATTTCACTATCACAAAATTCAGTCAACTCACCAATTGACACTCATCACCAAACCCATCTAATCCACACACACAAAAACTCTCGATTGAACACAAGATCTTAATCTAAACCCGAATCCGATCCACGACTACCAAAACCCAAACCTTAACACACCCACTCGATAAAAGAAACCGTGAATCAAACCGAAACCCATATAAGAAAAATGGCAATGATTCCGAGTTCAAGGTTATCTGGTTAGAAAAGGTAGACGAGAATCGGTTTGAATTAGATTTGTGATTTGGATTGAAAAGTGATAAAAGGATTTTATTTGCCTTGGTTGATTTTTTTGTGTCGATGGGTTTGATAAGGGAATACAGGTATGTGGTATTGAAAATAAATAGCTGTTCCTATGAAATAACTGATAGGTGATAACAATTGGAATTCTAATGTAACTCATAGAGTTATAAAAAGGGAGTGAGTGCTGATGATTGTGTCGGAAGAAATGATAGAGATATGGGTTATGTCATATGAGTTACATTAGAATTCCATTGTTATCACACATTTGTCTCTTTTGTAACTCAATGGAATTCTAATGTAACTCAATGGAGCTTTTTGTCTCTTTTTGTAAATTACCCCAAAATCGAAATGGTTACGAGAATAAAAGTTGATGGGGGCAAATATGTAAATAAGAAAGAACACATGTACTTTGGATTCATGTTTAGTTAAACTAAACTAAAGCCCATGTTGACCGACAGTTTCATTCATCATCTCCTTGTTCGATACAAACTTAACCTTTTTTACTGTTCAAACAATGTTGTATAAATATAAATAATCCCATCATACTGTTTCATATAATTGAAGTTTTGAATCGACTTTAGTACTTTCTGAGGTATGATTTGCTTTTTTTGTTTTGTTTTTGGGTTACCATGGTTTTCAATTATGATGCTTTAAGGTTAATTGTTTATTAGAACCCCTTTAAGATTATGCTTTTTGGTTCAAATAAATTCATTTAGACTTCTGAGTGCTTGATTTGTTTCAATTGTAATCAGTTTTTTTGTAAATAGCTTCAGTTCCAGTGTTTAGCTTTGGTTTATTATCCTTTTGGATTGTTCAATTAGCTTATTAGCTTATATGAGCACTGTTTTGTGTCTTTATTAAGTTTAGAAGCAATAAGCTTTTCGAGATGTTCTATTGGTTTATTAAATGCAAAAAAGACCTTTTTCCTGTTTCTTCTATAAAAGCAATAAGCTATTTAAGTGTTTGGATAATCAGATTATTAATTTTTTTATTATTTTTATTTATTTATTTATTTTTTCCTTAATTTGTAAAAATAAGCAATAGCCTTCAATTCCAGTGTTTAGCTTTGGTTTATTACATTTAAGGATTGTTCAATCATTTTATTAGCTTTTTTTTTTTTTTTTTTTTTAATTGTTCAATTGGATTATGAGCTTTTTTGAGTTTTTGGATTGTTCACTTGTTTTGTGTCTTAGTGTTTAGCTTATGTGAGCTCTGTTTTGTGTCTTTTTTAGTTTATATGCTAAAAAATAGACCTTTTTCCTGATTCTTCTATAAAAGCAGTAAGCTATTTGAGTGTTTAGATTGTTCAGATGGCTTATTTCAATGCTTTGCTGTAAGCACTTTTTTGTGTATTAGTTTTAAAAGCAATAAGCTTTTTGAGTGTTTGGATCATGCAATAAATTAACCTCTAAATATTATTGTTTAGATGGAGCAAATTTCTAGTGATCGATTCTCCCCTTGTCTTCCAAATATCCGTGGTTGATTGCCCAGAACATACAAGACGTCGAAAAGCAAGACCAGTTCTTCTTCTGCACCATAGACAACGAAGCCACATTATCGATGTCGAATCCCTGAGTTGCTTGGGAAACACATCCGGGATTTTTCATGACTGGGTAATTCTTTCCAACTATCCATACAACAATATATGGTCTCTTTGGAACCATGTGACTTCTAAGATCATAAGTCTCCCCACCTTGGTTTTGGAAGATGGCGAGTCGTATGAGTCTATCCGCCAGTGTTGTTTGTCAGCCCCTCCTGATGATCCAAGCTCAATTCTTTTGTTAACAAGAACTAATAAGTCTGCCTTCTTATTTTGTCCGTTAGATAGTAAACGGGAGGATTTTAGATGGACCGAAATGTCGTATGCCCAGCAGCTGAAGAGACTAACTTCAAATGGTAAATTACTAGATAGTCTAACTTGTTGCAATGGTAAAGTATATGCCCTATGTACCGATGGTACTTTTGCGGATTTTGTCATATATCTTGACATTGTTGTTAAGTACAATGAAGTTGTGATAAATCTAATGACATTCAGCGCTTGCCCTTCTGACCCCTATTGTTGTGGAGGAGACATTCAGTTTTTGAAAGGATCTTCTACCGAACTGTTCTACGTTGAAATAGGTTTTGATGAAGAATCTGAGAATACAGAGAAAAAACCTGCCGATGTGTATTTGTATAAAGCAGACATGACTTCTATAAATTGGGAAGAAAGGGAATGCTTCAAAGATTGGGACATAACTGATATTAATGTTAGGTTTCCAGGATGCGATGATCTCAAGACTCGGTAATGAACGCTCGAACACGGGGAGTGACGATTTGGACACGAGTGGTGAAATTTGGAAAAACTATTATAGAAAAAACTTGGACATGAGTCGTGAAGTATGGAAAGTAAATGATGACCTCAAAGACGCTATTTTTTATATGGATGTTGCCCATGATTACTCGGTTTCTTATAGCCCTGTAGTTGCCTCAGAGTTAGGAGGTTTTATACACATTCGTGGTGAAATGGGCAAAACAATATACTCATACAATGTCAAAGATAATACAATCTCCATATCTTCTATTCCCTCTCCTATGCTGCCGACAAGCCATGTGTGGATGTGGGAACGCAGGTATTGCCTTTCAATTAATTTGTGTTTGTTTGTCATATGTGTTTTATTATGGTTCTCTTTTATGCATAATATACCATATTATACGTTTTCATTGTCCCAATTTTGACGGTTTATTTTCATTTTCGGTACATTTGTGTGATCTATTAAAAGATGTTGTCGGTCTTGTAAGAGGTATCACAATATTTTCATATATATTTTCAAAAAAAATTTAAAACGGATTTATGAAACGGCATGTTGGTATTATATGCGGAAAAAATAGATTATATTGTAGGGAAGCTGTTTCTTAATATCCTATTTTATGTAGGTTACAATTAGAAGATGATCATGGAGAAGCCAAATGCACTCTTGATTCTAAAGAAGAGATGGGAAACAACAATCAGATATTCTTAAGATCAGGAACAAATAATGGGGTTGAATTTAAAATGTCACACCTCCTCGGTATTCCGTTTGATCTTTTGGAGATGATTATTGAGCAAAGCGTTGGCGTGGAATACATGAACTTTCGTATACATGCAAACAATGTCTTTTAGCAGCACCTTTGATCAAATGGAGCAACGAAACATCGTTAAGTAGATTACGAACACATTCAACTGTTTCACCTTGGCTAATGGTGGTAGACAGAAAAAGAGGTATTATCACTTTCACAGATCCTATGTTGGGAAACAACTATTTTCTGAAAAACTCCCAAGTATTAATTGACGAGAATGAGAGAATATGCTATTCAAGGTTTGGTTGGTTATTGTTTAAGAAGATAAAATGGAGTTGCTTAGTTTTCTTTAACCCTTTCACAAATGACCTCCGGGAGCTTCCAGAAACGAAACACAATCTAGAAAGCTTATGTTTTTCGGCACCACCAACTTCCCTTGATTGTATTGTTGCTGGATTTACAACAGAGTGTGTTTACTTCCTCTTTGTGAATAAGAAAAGGACGGGCGTGCATTCTGCCTTGACACTGATCCACATACCGTTTGTTTTTCAGCTTTTTATGGTCGAGATCTTTATGCCTTTTGTGAAGGAGAAGTTATTGTTATAAATAATTTAGGCAAAAAAGACTGGTTCGTGGAACTTGTTGAAACCGAAGCTCCTGAAGGTGGTTGTAGATCCGCGACAAAATATTTCATAACAAATTGTGATCAACATACTTTACTAGTTATTGTTGGCGAGTATGGGGAAGCTGTTGAGGTATTCGCTTAAACGAGTCTGGATAAAAATGGAAAAAATAGATAGTGTAGGTAAGCACATGATCTATATTTGCGGCGCAACAGGTTTCTGTATTGAAGCCAAAGAACCGAAAATGGAGAATAAGATTTTCTTTCCGCGACTACATACCAAGAATAAGAGGGTCGTGTTTTATTCACTTGACACATGCAGGTACCACACATTTGATGCCCAAAACTTTCAAGAAGAACATCTAATGGATTTCTTTGGAACCACGCATCATCTCTCCCTTAACGTTTGGATTGAACCAAGTTGGTCCTAGTTGACACAATAATCATGTTTGTGATAGGTTAAAAATGTTAGTTGCGTCTTTTTATTTATTCATCTATAAACTGTTTGAGCCACGTTGATGTTAACAATTCCCTGTGATGGTTTCTATTGTTTGTCATAAAGGGTAAAAGTCAAAAATGATAAACATACTTACTCAAATGTACCAATATGATAAATATAGTCATTTATGTATCTATATGCTAAACCAAGGATCAAATATGAGCAATAATGGGTAATTTCTTCGCACTTTCATCTCTCATATTTGCATCGTTAGTCCTTTATACTAACGGCCGTTAGTAAATAACTTAAAACTTGGTTTCTTTTTTCGCCGTCCGATTTTTTACGCTGTTTTAGTCCGTTATTTTGCTGCCGTCAGTCCGTTATTTTATTCGTCCGTTTTTTGGTTTTCCCGATTCGACCGATTTTGTTTTTGCCGAGCGTGAAAAGACGCCGAGTGACGTTGTTCAGCTTTTTGACTGTTGTTGTCCGATTTTGTTTTCGTTTTAAAGACCATTGTTTCGATTTTTGTTCGCGTTCATGAACGTCCGATTTTATCGCTTATTGGCGGAGTTCATTGGCGGATTTTTTTTCATGTTTGGCGTGATTTTTCATTGTCTGACGTTGTCTGCGGAGTTCGTTTTATCTCGAGCTTTTGTTTATCCGATTTAAGTTCGAGTCGACTTGGTTATCTTTTTATGTCCTGATTTTGGTTTATCCGAGTGATTAAAAGAACGGATGGAATTAAATGGAATGGAAAAAAATGGAATGGAATGGAATGAAAATAAAAAAAATGGAATAAAAAGGATGAAATGGAATGAAAACAAACGGAACGAATAAAACGGAATAAAACGGAATAAAATGGAATGAAATGAAAACGAACGAACGGAATAAAATCGAACGAAATGGATCGAACGAAACGGATAAAACGAAAACGGAACAAAAAAAAACGACGAAAACGAAAATCTGACTAAAAACGAAAACGATGAAAACGAAAACGGGTAACGTAAAAAACGTAAAAAAACGGATCTTAAAACGTAAAAACGGTCGAAAAACTTAAAAAGCAGACGAAAACGTAAAACCGACGAAACGAAAAAATCTGGACGAAAATAAAAATTGGACTAAAAACAAAAAACAGACGAAACGCAAAAAAAACCTGAATTTAAAACGTAAAAAAATGGACGACGACGTTAAAAATGGGACTAAAACGTAAAAAATCGGACGAAAACGTAAGAAAACCAAGTTTTAAGTTATTTACTAACGGCCGTTAGTATAAAGGACTAACAATGCAAATATGAGAAATGAAGGTGTGAAGAAATTATCCATTATTGCACATATTTGATCTTTGGTTTAGCATATTGATACATAAATGACTATGTTTATCATTGGTACATTTGAGAAAGCATGTTTATCATTTTTGACTTTTACCCTTGTCATAAATGTTTGTTATCGATTAATTGTGATATTAATTTTTTCTTGGGTTATTTTAAATGTTCCATTCCTGTTGTTTCAGCCTTTGATCTCATATTCTCATTGTCTCCTTATATTTTTTTAGAGTTAGTTACACCATTAGTACCTGTGGTATGGCCGTATTTTATAAGACATCCAAAAATGCGAAATCTTGCCAGGTTAGTCCCTTTTTATTGAATTTATTGGGTGGTCCAATTTTGCTAACGTTGTTAGCTTTTCTCGTTATCTCGCTTTTCACGTGCAAATCCTACGAGTGTACTTTTGTCCAACACAATTTTTGTCCTTTTCCTCTGTGAATTACACTTTTTGTATTCTTATTTAGGGACAAGTTATCCACACCCTCTCATAGAGAGGGTATCCAATGACGTGCAAGACGCCTGACTTGACGGCAAGGTGACGCTATACGGTTGACCAAAACTCTATGATGTGACAACATAAGGAGGATATCTATAACACATCCTTTTTATTTATTCTTTTAACTTACTTTTGTACTTTCACATAAAAACACATGCTTCATTTATTATTACGATTCATCCTACTGTCTCTCTCTCGCTGTCTCACACACACACACATTCCTCTTCTTACTTTATTTTTTTCAATCCTTCCAAATTATCTTAATATCAAATATTCTTCAATACGCAATCCAAGACTAATACGTCGACCAAATGTCTATAGGCAAACATATTTCTTATCGTTTTATACTTGATCTTAAGGTTAATTGGTTAAAAATATAATTTTTTTAAGCCCTAATTTAGGCAACTAGTAAAGGCGGTCGAGGAAACAATAAGCTAAAAGAGGCTGAAGAGGAAACATGTGAGGAAACCAGAGGAATATTTGATGAAGATACAGATTATGAACATGAAACTGAAGTTCTTGAAAATGTCAATGGTGATGGATTTCTTACTGAGGAACATGAACTTCCACTAAAATTAAACGAAGACGCACTAAGAGAAACATTAGATGAAGAGGCAAGGGGTGAAAAAGAGTTGGAAGAAAGAATTAGGCAAGAACAAGAGTATGAAGACATGTTGTTGTTGGAATTTAGGGTGGTGGAATCTGATTCTAAATCAGATTAATATGTAACTTATCTTTTAGTATTAGTTGACATGAGTTGAAATATGTACACTTCATTAATAATGCGTTTATTTCTAGCAATAACAAACACTATCATTTTGTTCTTAAGTTTCATTTAGAAGTAGATGTGAAAGCGAATGAAAGAAATACAAAAAAGGTTTATGTTCTCAAGATTTTATGTTCTTTACTTTTCAAGACTTTTCTTTTCTCTCCATAAACAAGTTTAGATAAAGTGCTAAATAGACATTAGAAAGGGAAAAAAGGTCGGAGAGGCATCTTAAATAAAGATGGTAGAGCTTTGGCTAAGTTCAAAACAAAAAAAATAAAATAAAAAATAAATATGGTACAAGTGACCAAGTGGATGGAACGCCGCCTATTTGAGTTCTCCAACATCGTTTGTAATAACCATTGAAACGTGAAATCTATACAACTTTCTAGTTGGATTTGGACTAAAGCTGAAATCTACAAAAACCTTTATGATTTGACTATTCAAACTATGACAAAATGCATACAACCTAACAGCGGAAGGTGTCATAACAAGCCTCACTCTCTTTATCAGTGCCACCTCAGCATCCCACTTCTCTACAACTAACCACAACAAACCCCCCACTCATAATAAACCTCAACCTCTTCATTTGGGGTCCACCACTACCACTTTATTTTTTTATTCAATTTCATTTCCAAATAAACTAAATTCATTTCATTCAAAATAAAAATACAATTCATAACTTAATAAAAAACATACGAAACATAAAATAAAGATACGAAAAAAAAACATACGCAAGAAATACATCAAATTATAACGAAACTAATTATTTGGATTCTGTTGTTGAAATTGTCCCCGTTGACTTTGTTGCCAAACATGCTCGATGAGACATCGTTGAAGCTTTGCTTGTCTTGCATTATCGTAGTTTTTGGCTTTTTTCCTTTGCAATTGGCAACGTTCAATCCATATCTGCCGTAACTTTTGTCGAGAAATATACGTTTCAAAGAATGTCGGATATCGCGAAATTATTCATCTTTCAAAATCATGTTATGCATTATGATGCACGCTGCATACGGCCTCGTGAATTGCCGCTAGTAAACGTTCGTTGGGCAATGATATGCCAACGCCTTGGAGGACACCAAAGCTCTTTCGATATCTTTTCAAGCACTTTCTTTGGCGCGACATTTTTTGGGTTAGTTGCAATCAAATGACTTGACAAAAGATGCCCACTCGTAAATTCCGCAGTACTAGATAATACCCTTGCTTAAATTTACACCGTGATACTTCAAACTCAACCTCAGGGGCGTTGTCATCAAGCAAGTCGTCGAATAACGGAGAATTATTTAAAACCATTAGATCGTTATTCGCACCCGCTACCCCAAAAAATGCATGCCAAATCCAATCGTATGTGAAGCAACGGCTTCAAGCATTATAGTGGGATATTTTTATCACCTCTATGAAATTGGCCTTGCCATTCTTTCGGACAATTTTTCCATTCCCGCAGTATATAATCGATGCTCCCCAACATTTCCGGAAGCCCATGAACAGTGTTATGTGCATGGTATAAGTGACGAATGTTATCCCTCATCCTGGTTTTCTTAAAAACTCCTTAATAAATAGATGGATTATGCACATAAGAAAATAATCTAGGCAATCGCGTGCACAATGTTCACCTATTTGTAAATACTCATCGAACGCATCGTGTGTTATCCCGTAGCCAATTGGCGTAGGGCACATGTGCATTTCATAATCACACTAAAACTCATTACACCCTACCATCGGGTCGCACTCTAAAGAAATCAAAATGCTTAGGAAGAGGATGATGAGTTTCAATATATGTTTCAATACCTTGTACTATTTGTAGAAATAGACGGGCTCATACCATATCGACGCTAAAATTATCGTCCTTATATTTTGGGTTGTCACCAAAATAGTCGCAAGTAGACGTTCAAAGAACTTCACGCTCACACGGGGACGTATTGACGATGCTTTGAAGGACCGGCTTGTTCTGCAACGCTTGCTCGCCTCGAACTCTTGAATAAACATTTCTAGTTCCGTTAACTCTTCAAGGTCACTTTCACCGGAATAAGAAGATTTACTCGTGTAACTCATGTTTCAGCAAGTTTGAAATGGTTTAGTATTTTGATTGAATATGAAAAAAATTGTAGGATATGATATGTTATTTATAGAGTGGTGGATTTTTTTTAAAAAATAAAAAATAAAATAAAAAGTTTTGTATCCGTTATTAAACGGATAAAATTTCAAATAATAAACGTTGGAATCACTTTTGTCGGAAGAATACCGCCGTCGTAACGACGACAAGCCACGCATGCAGCCACGGGTGGCGGCGAACGACGGCGAAGCACCAGCTAGGACCACGGCGAGTCACGGCGGCCCGACACCTTCCGTTCTAACAAGATATCGAAAATGGGACTAAAAGGATTCTAATATATAGTCGACACTAAACAAACAACTTTCCTTTTAACCCCAACCACAAATACATATCTAACGTGTGTATTTATATTTGGCTTAAAGCAAAGTCAGCAACATGAAATGCATGTTCAGTTTAGTATTATGGTATGTTGGGCCAAAGTCAGCAACATGAAAGTTACTTGTATGCATTTTTGTGTCATTTAGAACTCAAATATATAAGACATGTGCACAAACATATGCAGAACCCAAATATATAAGATCTAAAAAAAGTCCCAACCATGTTACTAATAAGGTGTGGGTACATAACATAAGCTTGACCATCCAAAAGATTGAATGTACATAACATAAGATCTACAAGATCCACAAAAGTTGGCCATAAGATTAGATGTCCACAACTAGTACCATCCATAAGCTTAACTATCCTAAAGTGCTCCAAGATCATGATAAACTACTCCTAGACCATCTTCCTTTTTCCAATTTTCTTTGCTTCTAGACCATCTTTGTCTTTTCTTATACCAAAGGTCTTATTACCAATACATCCCTAAGTATGAAGTGCTGCAAGACCTAGAATGCAGTTCTTTAATGGAGGGGGTCTTGTAGCATTTAGAACCTGAAGATGTTTGGAGTTGGACCCTCTTTTAGCTTGAAGAGTTGGAACCTTCTGATTTGGAACCTGAAGATGTTTAGAGTCTGATGTGCTACGTGTGTACAAGTTTTAAATTTATAAAAGACGAATTACCAACGTTACCAATAACACATACGAGCAAGTGCACTCGTCCGTTATAGCAAGATTATGAAGGTAAGTCAGGATCGTTCGAAGGGATTTGAGTGAATCTGATTAACAAGTTTGAATCGACTAAGATAATCCAAAACATATAACAACGCAAATAGATTTAATGAAATTCAGATGATTAAAAACTACACTTGCTTAAACTAGTTTCTTATCCTTGATTAGTATGATTGTGTTAACCTCTTAACATGTTGGTTGTGATAATTAGTTGGTGTACTAATCTATTGTTCTTACAAGTTAAACCTTCGTCAAGATTTTAGTTTATAAAAACAAGCATTAAGTTTAACCAATCAATTCAAGATCAATTCAAGTTTCATAAGTTTATTTTCATAAACTTAAACACAAAAACATCCACTTGTTTTATCAAATTGCTTAAGAAATGGTCAATACAAAAGGTAACCGATTATAGACAAAAGGCTACAATTGATTGTCAACAACTAATCTTACGACCTTTTAGATGTTTCCAATCAATCCAACTTGATAATCAAAAAGCGTTTTTATTACAACCACACCTTAGTTCCTTTGTTTAATCAAGAATAATGGGTAAAAACAATCATCCATAGACAAAATGATTATAACTAGTTGAATAACAATAAGTTCTTTCGACCTCTACGATTATTATCAACTAGTCAAACTTGATTAACAAATGTCACTATGAAACTTTAGCACAATTGGATCTTAGAATCAACTTGAAATTGAATTAAAACATGTTAACACAATCACTAACTAATCATATGATAATCAACATCATTTAAGCAAGTGTATAAAGAAACTAGCCACTCATAGCAAACATGAACATAAACTCAGATCTTTGAACATTAGAAAACATAATTAAGAGTCTTACAATGCTTGGAATAAGATTACAAATGGTGAAGTAATGATTCCCAAAGTATTGGGGTAGACTCCTTGGGGTTTTGGCCTCTAAATGTGGAACTTCTGGAACTCCAAACTTTCTTGGACTTCTAAGGACGAATTTGAGAGCTTAAGAGCTTTGCTTGATGAGTAGAGAAAGTTGTATTGATGTGTGTGTCTCATATGCTCACAAGAGGTCTCTATTTATACTAGTTCCAAGGCTAGGGTATTAATTGCTGAACTTGGCCTCCAAGGAGTTAGGAAGGGAATAGAATACACCAAGGGAAGGACCTAGAATCGTTTGGATGCATAGGGGAAACTTAGTGATGAAGATTTGGCAGAAACAGGCTCTCCAACCGGATCGGTCACATGACCAACCGATCCGGTTGGTCTTCTACAAAGGCTCCAACCGTTTCGGTTGCGGGCAGCGACCGAATGCCAGTGACCGAAACGGTTGGATGGGCGTCTTGGGCACTTTTTGGTCATGTTCCAACCCATCCGGTTGGTTTTCCTGAGTTACGGAAGATTGATCTTTACTTCGTTTTGACTTGTAGAACTTGGTTCTTCAATCACCTAGGTCTTCAATGGTACATGAACTACTGATTTGTGCTTGACATGCTACACTAAAACGCGAATCTTCCAATTGTTGAACTTTCCTTCCGTTTCCCTGCACTTGGTTATAAACACTAGACAAACATCTTTTGATGCGATTAAACACTGAAATCGTACAAATGTAACCAAATAACATATACAAAAGCACACATAACACTACTAAAAACATGTACAATGTGAACGTTATCAAATTCTCCCACACTTAAACTTTGCTTGCCCTCAAGCAAATCTAGGAAAAACATCCACTGGTACAAGATCATGATTATGAAAATGTGATGCAAATCAACCAAGTACAAGTACGAGATAAGATTCATTAATTATGCTTTTAAAGGTGAAACTTTCAAGATGTTTGACAATATCAATGATTTTCTTGCATGATTAACATTTCAAAACACCTCACGAAAAAGGAATGAAATATAATTCACTCAATCACTCAATTTTTAGTGGAGTAACAAGATAAATCACACTCATTGCTCAGTCATGGTTAGATTATTACCATAAGCTTGTACAAAAAACAAAACTCCACCGACGTGGCGTGAGCACTAAGCAAAAACATCTAAAGAGGACTTTTATTCGGGTTATAATGTTATGGCTTAGGGTGATTAAGGGGTATGGATAAGGCATGGGATTATTTTATGAAATTGGTGTTAAATAAAAAATAGAATCAAGTCTAATACCCGTGTTGCTAGCTACCAAACAATCCAGAACCAATAAATTATTATAGCTTAATTTTCTTTTCTTCGGATTTCCACAACTCTTCGCTTTGCTTCGCCATGATAATTTTTCTTTGAACATAGAACATTGGCTAATACATTCACACTTTCAACAATTTTATGTGTATATCATCTATGAAATGGCTCAATCAACTAACAAGATGTGGTACTCATAATCATTTGAACAATCTTCACTTTCCATGAAACTAGAAACCAACCGTTAGACATTGACAAGGGTTAGGCTAAGGTTTAAAGTGTAAAATTTTTGTGTTTTTGGATGAAACAAAACGAAAAGGATGGCTCGAGGTGTAACTAGGGGTATCTAGCTCTAAAGATGGAGCTACAAATGGGTCCATGTAGGTGGTTAACTAACCGATGTGGTAAGCTAATATAGCATGATATGAAAAATGGAAGGCCATTTGGGTTAAATCCTAAGGTGCCTCTTTATCACACGAATTTACTTATATCGCATGAATGCGATCTCATCTGTCCAGTAATGATTTACAAGAAAAAGTTCTAGAATAAATAAAATCACCGGCACACTCATAGCAAAAGATCCAAGCATAAAAGATGTATGCTTTATATAGAACAGGCTCAAATCCTCACAATTTAGTGGAAAGGGCTATAATTTGTGCTAGCAAATATTTATCGATCCCAGAATGGATTGCAATATTAATCGGAACACATCTTAAAGTTTCAAATATTACCAGTTTTACCAGTGGTTTGATCCAGTTATTCTAATATATTATCCTAAAAGCGTGAAAAATAACTAGATCACAAGGGCAAACAAAATTTAATTTTAAGCTTAAAAACTCTAATTTTCCTATTCACCCCCCACACTTAAGTTAAACATTGTCCTCAATGTGAAAAACGAACTTCAAAGTATAGAAATAAGAAAAATAGAAATGAAACCAGTTATTCCAATGAATTTGTCAGCTTAATTTTCTTCATTCCTAGCGTCCACTGGAGTAAATATTACCTGCACAAAATTTTATATAGAAACAAAAGAGTTTTATTAAGATGTGGCACCCCCCCCACACTTAAGTTCAACCAAAGGTTTAAACTTTGCGGCGTGATCACAGAAAATCAAATTGGAAACACACGGGTTGCCTCTCGAGAAACGCTTGTTTTATTAACGAGTCATCAGCCTGACTCGAATCTTCCCGAATTTACTTGGCCACAGATGCAACCTTGAACATTTTGAAAAGTTCGGGGATATACATGAATTCTTCACCAGTAGCTTCAATATCGTCCCAGATGAACTCAGCAGATGGTTTCCAAGGTACAATTTGTGGGATTCTTCCTGGAAAAGGTGCTACAAAGGTGATGGTTTCTTCATTTGCTCCTTATCATAGTATAACTTGATTCGGTGCCCATTAACAACGAAACTTCCACCTTGTTTGTCAAAAAGTTTGACATAACCGGATGGATATCCATGTTTAACGATATATGTTCCAAACCATCTTGGTTGTAATTTAGGAGCTTTGAATTTGAATTTCATGTTGAAGAGTAGAACTTTATCTCCAGCTTTGAATTTTTTAACTCTTAGCTTTTTGTCGTGATAAGCTTTTGTTCGGCTTTATACAGCGAATTTTCATAAGCTCGAGTCTTAATTGCCGAGTTCGTGCAATTGCAAGAATCTCTTTTCTCAGCTATTTTGAGATCGGTGTTATCGCTTTCTGAGATCCCAGAAGCACGATGTTCAACTTCGAACCAAATGACAAGTTTTTCCATACAGAGTGCAGGGAGTTGTGCCAATAGGAGTTTTGTAAGCCGTACGAAACGCCCACAAAGCATCGTCAAGTTTCTTTGACCACACTGAAGGATTGTCCTTCACTGTTTGCTTGAGTATTCTTTTAAGAGCTCTATTGGTGTTTTCAACTTGGCCACTGGTTTGTGGATGATAAGCAGTCGCGAATCGATGATGTATTCCATATCTGTTCATGGTTTTCTCCATTTGTTGATTACAGAAATGGGTTCCTCGACGCTATCAAGGTTTTGGGTATTCCATAACGAGCAAAGAGCTTTTTGAGAAAATTAACGACGACGCGAGCGTCGTTCGTTGGTAAAGCTTCGCCCATTGGACACATAATCTATAGCAACGAGAATGTATTCGTTTGTGGGATTTAGGAAATGGTCCCATGAAATCAATTCCCCAAATATCGAATATTTCACACTTGAATGCTTGTCAACGGCATTTCGTCTCTGCGGAAAGATTGGTGGTTCTTGGCAAGCATCACAGCTCAAAGTGTATGTGCTGTTTTTGAATATTGTTGGCCAATAGAATCCAGCATCAAAAACTTTTTAGTCGTGGTGGAAGGACCATAAGGTCCCCCAGTTGGCATGATGACATTCGTCAAGAATCTTTGAGTTTGGAACGAAACACATCTTCGATCATTCCGTCAGACACATTTTGAAAAGATATGGTTCTTCCCAAAAGTAGTATTTAAGTTCAAAAGAATTTGCTCCTTTGAGTGTGAGTTAAACCTTTTCTCGAGAATTCCTCCAAGAGATAGTTCGCAAAGTCAAGAATCAAGGATCGTCATTTCCATCGACGGTCATGAGAGTTTCATCCCAGTAATCGTCGATTTCTTCTTCCTTTAACTCCTCAAGATTTGGGTTTTCAAGACGTGATAAGTGATCACGGCTAGATTCACCGCTCCTTTCTTATCTTTGATTTCGATGTCAAATTCTTAGAGTAGCGAATCCATCTGGATGAGACGTTTAGCATCTTGCTTAGTGAACAGATATTTGAGTGCCGAATGATCTCGTGAACACGATGTTTGAGAGCACAAGGTAGGATCGAATTTGTCGAGCGAAAACTACGGCCAAGAATTTTCGGTGACAGTATAATTTTGCTGAGCACTATTAAGTGTCTTGCTAGCAAAATATATGGGCCGAAAGTGTTTTCCTTCTCGTTGGCCTAAGACGGCTCTAACAACAAAATCGCTGGCATCGTACATAAGTTCGAAGGGTAGTGACCAATTAGGTGAAACCATGATCGGAGCACTAGTTAGTTGAGATTTCAACGTTTCGAAAGCTTTTATGCAATTAGCATTGAAGTCAAAGATGGATTCCTTCTCAAGAAGTTTTGTCATTGGACGGGATATTTTTGAAAAATCTTTGATAAAGCGGCGGTAGAAGCATGTCCTTAAAAAATTCTAACGACTTTAACGTTAGTTGGTGGTGGTAGTTTCATGATAATGTCTATTTTTGCTTTATCTACTTCCATGCCTGAACTGGAGATCTTGTGGCAAGCACCTCCTTCCTGGTCACCATGAAGTGACATGTTTCCCGATTAAGGACAAGGTGTGTAGCCAAGCATCTTCGAGCATTTTATCAAGATTGGAAAGACAAGCTTCAAATGAGTTTTCGAAGACTGAAAAGTCATCCATAAAAATGTCCATGGAGGTTTCGAGCATGTTTTGGAATATGGCTATCATACACCTTTGAAAAGTTGCAGGTGCATTACAAAGACCGAAAGGCATACGCCGATATGCGTAGGTTCCAAAAGGACAAGTGAAAATGGTATTTTCTTGGTCATTAGGATCGATTGGTATTTGGAAATATCCTAAAATCCATCGAAACAAAAGAATTTATTTCCCGCTAGTCTTTCAAGCATTTGATCCATGAACGGGAGTGGAAAATGATCTTTTCTGGTGGCTTTGTTTAATTTCCGATAGTCAATACAAATGCTCCAACCGTGACGATTCTAGTGGGAACTAGTTCATTCCGTTCATTAGTCACGACCGCATTCCTCCTTTCGGGAACACAATGAACGGGACTCACCCAAGAACTAATCTTCGATTGGGTAAATTATACCAGCATCGAGAAGTTTTATGATTTCCTTTTTGACAACTTCTTTCATGTTGGGATTGAGTCGACGTTGACGTTCAACAACAGGTTTGACTCCATATTCGAAATTGATTTTGTGTTTGCAGAAATTGGGACTAATTCCTGGGATATCAGATGTTTTCCAAGCGAAAGGTTGTTTGTGATTTTTGAGGATAGAAACTAAACTTTCTTTCTCATTGGCTTCGAGTAATGAAGATATGACTACTGGAAGAAGTGAGTTTTCCTCCAAGTAAGCATATTCTAGATGATTAGGCGAGGTTTGAGACGAGATCTGTTGGTGGATCTTCGATAGAGGATTTTATTCTCATCTCGTCATCGAAAGTTATTGCTTCAAATATTTCTCCTTCTTCCTCCTCTCTGGTTATCTCCTTTGAATTCTACTTTCATGAAATCATCAAACTCTTTGTCAAAGTCTGTTTCATTGATTTTTTCGGAAGTAGTCATGAATGGATCGGATCATAAGTAATGCATCCAATTCGTCATGACTTCATCGATAACATCGATGTTGAAACAAGTGTCATCACTGGAATGTGGATAGCGCGACGCTTATCGAAAGGTGATTCGATCTTCTTCAACTCCAAGGTTGAGTTCTTTTCCTTTCACTTTGATGATTGCATCGGCGGTATTTAGGAAAGGTCTTCCTAAGATGAGTAGGACTTTACTATCTTCTTCCATTTCTAAGATTACAAAGTCCACGGGAAAGATGAATTTACCGACTTGAACAAGAATATTCTGCAATACCAACGGATATTGATAAGAATTATTTGCTAATCGAATGCTCATTTTTGTTGGTTTAAGGTTGTTATTGCATAACTTGGAATACAGCGAATAAGGCATCAAATTGATACTTGCGCCAAGGTCGGCTAAAGCATCGCATTGAATATTATTCCTGAAAGTACATGGAATAAGAAAGCTCCCAGGATCTCCGAGCTTTGGTGGGATCTTGTTTTGGACAATGGCTGAGCATTCTTCGTTAAGGAAAGTAGCTGATATTTGCTCTAGCTTGCTTTTGTTATTAAGAAGTTCTTTCAAGAATTTCCCGTAATTGGGCATTCTGGCTAAGACATCAACGAGAGGAACATTGAGTCTAACCTCTTTGATTATTTCGATGAACTTCTTATATCGCTCTTCCATTTTTTCTTTCTTAAGGCGTTGATGTTAGGTCACCATATTAGTAACACAAGCATCAATAGAAGAAATATAGACAAGGTGATCGGATGAACAAACACACACACACGTATGATATATGGAAGAGTTATGCGTAGAGTGAAATGAGTGAATTGAACAACCAACCCTCAAGTGAGGGTTTACAAAGATTATTTATAGAGCAAGGAGCTAGGGCAACACTACTAGCATCCTTTCCTTATTATGGGCTTGGGCCAAGGCTCATGGGCTTTCTACATAAGCCTTGGCATGATAACTAACATAAAAGCTATGATTAAGCTAACTATTACATATTAATTACTAACACTTGAATTCTAGTTTAGGAGTGATTCCAACAATCTCCCCCTAAGTGTTAGTGATTGATGATATAAAGCTGAAGGTGCCGATGTAATAGTAGCTTTGACGCCTTCCGACATTCTTCTTTCTTGTGAGAAGAAGTGCCTTGATTCGAACAATCTCCCCATAGTAGAGAAATTGTTTCCTTTGAAGTATTCTGCTTTGACGTCATCATTTCTTTGTTCTTTGATCTTTGTTCTTTGTGATGGTAGTGATAGTATGTTGTGGTTGTCTCGCATCGTGTCCGCTTCGTTTCTCCGGTGTCTCCACGCCTTTCTCCAACATGCTCACACGCTCTTAAACGTTGGATTTCAGTACTGATGTAGTTCTCTTAGTCTTTAAACTTTGTAGATTCTTTAACTTTGACGAAGAATCATTTTGAGTTTGTGTTGCCTTTTGAGAGAACTTCCATTAGTGATGTTGTAGGTATGAGCATATGGAGAATATGCACGATCTTTTCCACCCGCAAGCATGCATAAGAAGAAAAACATAAAACATGGGTTAGAAATAATCCAGCGCTTACAAGTTTGAACTTCGAGAGTGTTAACAACATAGTGTGAAAACACAACTCTAATTCTCACAAAGGTGTTCCTGAACCGAGTCCCACAAGTGAGATAACGCGATGTACCAAAGTACATCTACAGTTCAGATGAGTTGCTGAGGTACACCGAAGCATCACCCCACGACCGTAGACCGTTTGAGACACACTAAGCGTAATCCACGGGGAGTTACTGAAGTGACCTGCTGTCATGGCTGTTTGATGTTGACCCTGGCAGGAGTTTCCATTCAATCACTGAGGATCACATGTGTGAACCTCTCATAAATGTTGTTGGAATCACTCCTAAACCATAATCAAGTGTTAGTAATTAATATGTAATAGGTAGCTTAATTATGGCATTTATGTTTGTTATTAGCCTTAAGCTTATGTAGAAGGCCCATGAGCTTAGGCCCATGTCCAATAAGGAAAGGATGGGAATTAGGAGTGTTGCCCTAGCTTCCCTCCTATAAATACCCCTTGTAAACCTTCATTTGAAGGTTGGTTGTTCTCTTTTCTCATTCACTCTATGCATAAACCTTTCTCTCATTATATTCGTGTGTTTGGCTAAGGGTTCAACCGATCCTCTCTTATCTATTTCTTCTATTGATGCTTGTGTTGTAAATCTAGTGACCTAACAGTGGTATCAATTGCCATCTAGTTGGGTGAAACGGTTTGTTTTTTTTTTGTCTACTCGTAAGGTTCACGTTTTTAACCTTTCTCATGCATAAAGCTTTCATTTTTTCACTTTAAAATTCAAGATTCTTGTACTTTAAAGGTTATTTGGTGTTAAAGTTTAAGTTTTTGGCAAAAGTTTGAAACTTTACATGTGTAGAAGTGTTTTTGACCTTGATTTCATTCGTGTACCTCTTTCTACTGGTAAGGTGAAAAAGTGTTTTGGATCATCAAGTTTCATACTTTTGTGTTATTTTGGTGATATTGAAGCTATTTCATAAAAAAATCCGGTTTCTAAACACTTTTGGGCATAAAATCAATTTTTCGTATTTTCTACTCGTAAGGAAACCCTAAACTTACGCATAAGAGTTCCTTGGTTTGATCTTCTGTTTTTGTGGTTTACTCAGTGTTCTCTTGCTTGGATAAGCCTGAAAACACGTCGACTTTGGATATCTTTTGCGCTGTGATAGTGTAAAAGATCTTTTGGGTAAAACCCTAATCTTACGCATAAGCTCAAAGCTTATGCGTAGAACCCTTTACGCATAAGATTATTCTTACGCCTAAGCCTTGTCTTACGCATAAGCTAATCCTACGCATAAGTTTTCTACGCCCGACTTCGCCACGATAACTTTAGTGTTTCTCAACTCTACGCGCGTAAGCTAATCCTACGCTAATTCTCATTGTTACGCGTAAGGTTCTTTCTAGGTTCTTTCTACGCGTAAGGTTCTTTCACGCATAAGGTTTTCTACGCCAGGACTTCTTCAACAAACAAAGTTTCATTCGACTACAAAGATCCATCATCAACACAAGTTATCCAAAAAAAAAAAGTTTTTTGGCGGGAAAATTTGAGTAAAATTTAATTTTTCGGGGAGACTAAACGTTCAATTTTTACGCGAGATTCAAATTATAGTTTAACTGTGAAAATTTTGGTCAAAAATTCAAATTTTAGGGCCCAAATTCGAATTTTTCGGGTCAAATTTAGTGTCAAAATTGTCATAACTCAAATTTTTCTTACAACCTTAGAATTGAATTTTATAGTGAATTTCAAATTTTGAGAGTCAAAATTTTTCAAAATTATTTTTGGAGGGAAATTGAGATTCACTATATCGCCTTCTGTGCTATATCGACTTCAGCACCTTTCTCTTTGATTCTTCTCAGGGGTTTAAATCAATGGATTATGATCTTTGAAAAGGTGTACGTACGATGGAAACCAATCAAATTCTCCTTCCCAATGATTTACAATTCCAAGCGCCGACATCATCAAATACCCGATATCCCACGTCGTGTAAGGTGAAAGAATTGATGTACATGACGGAATGCTCAAATGGACGTTGAGAATGTTGTGATTATCGCATCCTGTCGCTTTAATGCGGACAATGAGGTTGTAGCATTGAAAAGCAGGATGACAGAGCAGATCGGAGAAGATATCTTACTTAACTACGACATTAACGCAGCCCAACTGTGACGAAGAACAAATGGTTGAGGAAGATATCTTACCCACCTATGACACCTCACACGCATGGATGGTCGAGGTACAATCTACCGCTTGATCATATTCTCGATTTGCCGCAAATGCGACACAACATACCGAGCAACCTGAATTTAGTAATGAATGAGAGGTTGACCAGTGTGTTGCACAATGTCCGGACAACTATCTCATGTCTGAGCCCTTACTTGTTAACAATTCAACTGAAACGTCAAATCATTCTTCTCAAAAAGACCATTGCTCAATTTCATAAAGATTTTTCAAAACTAGAGGCACATTGCATCTCTCTTGAACTTAAATTGCAAAACAAATCTTTTTCTTCGTGAACACAATGGTCATATTCAAATGAATAAAGTAATCGTGTGGATACATTAGTAAATGAAAATGAGCATTTAAAGGCTCAAATTCAAGCAAAGGGGCTTGCACATGTTGCTTTACAAAACAAATTGAGAAGATTAACTGGCAAGAGTGTGGATACTAAGTTTACAAAACCAACAATCTTGGGGAAATCGTCACTTCAACCAATCATAAACCAATCAGTAGTTAGACAACCAACTGCGTTTAAATCTTCAAAACCACGGTTTCCCTCCCAAGTTGTTGAGAGTAATCATTTGTCAAAACCAGTCACTCCACATTCCGGGCCCAACAATAATGTTTCTGTTTCTATTAAACATGTTTATGTTAAACCTGTTTCTGTTATACCTGCACAAGTGGTTGCTTCTGTCCAATCTAGGATTTGTTCGAACACTGTGTCTAAACCGAGCATTAAACGTAAAAATTCATATGATTCAAATGACGATTACAAGAACTATGACCTAGAAAAGGCTAGGAAAAGGACACTACTCCAAAAGGATGGAATCTTAGGTTCACAACCTAGTGTATCACCTTCGAGTGTATTACTGAACACAGCTTGTAGTAGCAAACCAAAACCTAAGTTAACTCAAACAGTTAGAAATAAACCCGTTGATCTAAACGTAAAATTTCAGAAACCTAATAGGTGGATCAATATAGGACGCAAATTCTTCCCAAAAGAAGTTTCAACATCCCTTAGATCTAACCTTAGATGGATACCAACGGGTAGAGTTTTCAACACTGTTGGTCTTAGGTGGATTCCTACAGGCAAGATATTAAGTAGTTGCACCATAACAAGTGTGAAACCCTCTACATCCATCCCTAAAGGCAGAAAGGAAATCATCAACATAGCATGTTCAGGTGTCAAGAATATAATTGACACTACATCTTTATGCCTCTAACATCTGGAACCTAGTTACACTTGGGGATACATGTTTCTTCTTTCTTGCCCCCCTTCTATTTTTCTATGCAGGTACAACAGCTATGGCTCCTACTGCAATACAGCATAGGACCCGTTTCTCACCGTCTAAAATTTAATGATCCATCAACTGTTCCACCATTGTACTTAATCGTCATGAATTGGAAACATTGCTTGCTCCTCTGGTTAAAGATTCTACCAAAAGTCGTGCTTCATATGTATCGAATGTTTCCGCTGCATAACCGATAATACTCTAATTTCAGATACACATGAATCTACAAAAACAACCGAATCTTCTATAACAGAAGATCAAAGTGTTTCCTACAACAATGTCACAGTTGATGATCAACAATATGAACAGAGAAGTTTTATCACAGTTGACTCTCTCGAAATATTTTTGGTACTTCACACTTGTTCAATCAATTGGACATACATGGTTTCGCTGTCTCCTTATACTTGGTTTCGTTGTCTTCAATTCATCATCAACATACGTGGTGTATGATTTTGAATCATTGAAAACATCGAGGGGGAGAGAGTGTGTAGGTGGTCATTGCTTCCTTGTTCTTCTACATGCTTCCTTGCGAAAACCCAATGCCTTCTTGAATTTCTTCAATTAGAGGGAAGAAATAAGACGATCTGTGGCTCAAACGTCTCACTTTGGTGTTATCGTCTCAATTTCACGAGTGATCTTGTGTTAAGTTACTCAAATACGTGAGAAGATCTTGTTGATTTCTGGCACGTTACCCTCGAACGGATCTTCCGCAATTAGTCAGATTTTCTTTGTATGGTTTACTGCTCATCTACAAATTCCATCGCATACTGAAACCTTTAAAAGTTAGAGGAAATGTAGACTTCATCAAAGTTTTTAAATCTGCTAAAGACAGTTGTCAGTTTGGGGGGAAACTGATTCTGAAACTTCTTCACAATGGCTTCTGAGTATAACAGCTTAGAACCCGGTCAAAATCGCTTAAACTTCCCCCAAACCCCATCATCAGCTGAAACAAGCCCTCAGCTTACTCGTCAACAAATGGAATGTTTATTTGCTCCGCTGTTCAGTGACGATATTGATGAACGTGCTCGTGTGTATCCGCTGTTCCGCTTGCTCAACCCGATAATAATCTTATACGATACACACTGCTACAACAACTACTGCTGAAGAAGCACCACCAGTTGACTCCACAACAACAGTTGAACAAACCGCTTCCAACAATGATGAACCGGCTGATGATGTTCTAAATGAAGTACCCCCACTTGCAGATTTTGATCCAAATGCGTTCTTTAACCCGTTTGCTAATGAGACTGCTGCACCGGATGTCGCGGAATCTTCAACAAGCCATTTGAATCCTCAAAATCTGCACAATGTATACCAACATCAACCCTCCACACATAGATGGACAAAAGACCATCCTCTGGAAAACATTATTGGCAACCCGAATCAACCGGTCGTTACAAGACAACGTCTTCACTCAGATGGTGAACATTGCATTTATGCACTCACCGTCTGCCAATCTAAACCTAAAAACATCAAAGACGCAATGACAAAAGACAACCGGATCGAATCCATGCAAGAAGAACTCAACCAATTCAAACGCTTGAAGTATGGAATCTGGTTGAAAGACCAACAGGAATCTACGTCATTGGTCTCAGATGGATTTGGAAAAACAAATTGGATCTTGAAGGAAACGTAATCGTAAATAAGTCACGTCCCGGTGGCTAAGGGTTATCGTCGGAAGAGGGTATTGACTTTGAAGAATCTTTTGCTCGGTTGCTAGTCTTGAGGTCGTTCGGATATTTCTCGCTTCGCGGCTCATATGAATATGACAGTCTTTCGATGGATGTCAAAACTGCGCTTTCTAAATGGACAACTTAAAGAAACGGTTTATGTCACCAACCGAAGGATTCGTTGATCCCGCGTTCCCGAACCATGTCTACAAACTGAACAAAGCTCAGTATGGTCTCAAACAAGCTCCTCGGGCATGGTACGATAAGCTATCATCTTTCCTAATTGCCAATAATTTCACCAAAGGTTTGGTTGACCCTACTCTTTTCATACAATATCACAGGGCACATATCTTAATTGTTCAAATTTACGTGGATGACATCATTTTTGGGTCTACACATAAAAAGTACTCAATCGCTTTTGCAAAACTAATGAAGAAAATTTTTGAAATGTCCATGATGGGTGAACTTACATTCTTTCTAGGATTACAAGTTCATTAATCACCCCGTGGTATTTTCTTGAGTCAGTCCAAATATGCCCTTGAATTGTTACACAAATTTGGAATGCAAACCTGTGACACCTACGCCACACCAATGGCTCATACCAAGAAGCTAGACGCTGATTTACATGGGAAATTGGTGGACCCTACAAAATACCGGAGTATTATTGGGTCTCTCATGTATCTAACAGCTAGCAGACCTGATATTGTCTTTGTCTGATATCTTTGCTCCCTTTATCGCCGCGACCAACTGAAACTCACCTCTTCGAGGCTAAAAGAATCCTCCGATACATCAAGGGAACCATTAATTTGGGGATCGGTATCCGAAGGATTCGGTTTTGAACTAATTGCTTTTTCGACGCCGACCACGCAGGATGCTTAGATTCACTGGAAAAGTACTTCGAGCGTTACAATTTCTTGGTGATAAACTAGTGTCATGGCAATTGAAGAAGCAGGATTGTACATCGTGTCCTCAACCGGCGTAATATGTAGCCATGTCGTCGTTTGTGCTCAAGTCATTTGGATGAGAACACAACTCAAAGACTATGGTTACGTATTTGACAGAATCCCGATGTATGCGACAATCTGAGTGCCATTGCGATCTCGTGCAATCTCGGTTCAAAGACTCGAAATCAAAGCACCATCGATCTTCGATATCATTTCATCAAGGACCACGTGGAACAGGGTACTTGTTGAATTATATTTTGTAGGTACAGAATACCAATTAGCAGATCTTCTCACCAAAGCCTTGCCTCCCGCTAGGTTTAATGAGTTGGTCCACCGGATTGGTATGAGGTGTTTGACTCAAGAGGAATTGGATGACCTCCTAAAACAGTCTTAAAAACCTGTCAAACACCAAAATCTCTTTTGTAAATATTTTTTAAAAACAAAATACAAAAATATAAAATCTGTAAAAACAACAAAAATATTCTTCTATCTAAATTCTTTCAAACATCGCAAGCACAAATCTTCAGTCAACACTTTGTTCTATCAAATCTTTCTCTATTTTTCCCGAACAAGTGTTAAGGGGGAGAAAGTAAATATTTTTCGGTTTCATAAAACCTTGTACTTCCATGTTTTCAAAATTATGTTGTGGATACGTTTCTTGTCATATACTCTCCTCGGACTCAAATGTTTTAACCATTTCATTATTTCAAAAGTCGAGGGGGAGTATCGTGAAGTTTCTTGCCTTACAAATGTTTTGTCTTACCTAAACGGAAGTTAAAGGATCTTGGTTGGAAGCTCTTTAAGGTTGAGGGACTGAATGTGTCAACTTGGCAAATTAATTCATTTACTCCTAAACCACCAAGATCAAACGGCCTAAATCAAATCTTCTAAATCCGTTCAAGTTTTTCATAATCTATAAGTTCTAAACTGTTTTTAATCAAGATGATAAACAAGGATTTCTAAAATTCTTTCAAATCCAACGGTTAAAACTCTTTAAACTGATTTTGGAAAATTGTTCACTCGAACGAATTGGGTGTTTATGCATAAAAGTGTTTGGATTGAAATGAGTTGTGTTAAAATCTTTCTTAGTGTATATTAAACTTGTTTCAATCGTCCAAAACCATCCTGAATCTTAAATTTCATTAATTTGAATTCTAGGGTTCTTGCGCTCATCTAGGGTTTTTTCTTTTCTGCGATATGTTATTAGGTAGTCAAGAAAGTGTTAGAATAAGTTTATATGCATGTTTTTGAACCTTTAAATTAGCCCAGAAACATCTAAACTGTATGAACTTAAGTTTTAGGTTTTTAGGGTTCATCTCCCATAAATCTTTTGATTATGTGGTGGAAATGTGTTAAATCTTGTTCCATTGCACTCATATGACATCTAGGACACTCTAGAAACATTCTTGTTTGATTTGTGTAGCTATATCCCTTACACGTAGATTAAGGGTTTAGGGTTTAAGTAATTTTACTCCTAAGTCTTTCTGTGTGTATCTGATATGTTCTTATGCTTGTTTTGTGATCTAAAAGATGTTTGGAGTTAACTGCAATCAAGTTTTCATGTTTATATTTAACAGGTTAATTATTCGTAATGTCAGAATCTTTAGGTGTTCAAACCGTTACGCTTAAGGAATACTTTATGCGTAAATGTTACGCATAGGTCACAAATATCTGATGTTTCATATAAGCTTACAAAAGTTAATATGTTGTGTGTTAAGTGAATTATTGCTCTTTGAAATTTCAAAATTAACATGCTCACGTAACTTATCACATCAACTTCATACATTTGGACTAATGTGACTTAGGACTTGTAACAAACATAAACATGTTACCATCATACAAGTAATTAGATAATAAATCAGACTAATACAAACACATTGTGTTTCCATATGTCTCTCTCTTTGTCTAATGACTTTCAGATCATGAAATGGCTGCAAATCAAGAAAACATCAATGCCCCAGCAGAGCTCTTGATGGCAAACACATTCCCAGCTGGATACGACAAAACAATTGGCATGAACAATCTCCGTGTCATCTTCAACAACTTCATATGCTCATAATCATTGCTGTGGATATCCTTCTGCTACATCCATTCAAATTCATGCTCACAAATTCATACTGATGATGAGTATGATTCAATGGATGAGGAAATACAATTTCATAAATCATTAAAGCAGAAAATGATGGAATACCATGCTTCAACCTTTTCGGTTAATCAACCCGGTGGGGCAGGAGGGTCAAGCAGTAGTCCTCCACTTATGGAAGATCCATTGCAAACATCTCTTACCCCATCCGATCCGGTTAATCAACCCGGTAAGGATCAGGGTGTCACTGTCACTACTACTGTTGACGAAATCCTCGTAGTAAGTCAACCAAAAACATACCCCGCAAGAATAAAATATAAGTAACATTCACACACACAAAACAGGCAATTCATTTGGTCGTGTAGAAATTATGATTGTCTCGTATCTATACTACCTTTTAATAGAGACTAGCAGGGTACTCGTGCATTACGGCGACGAGTACCCTGTGATTAAAGTTCAGGAGCCAACAAATTAATATTGATGAACTGATTAACGGAGAGAAATAAAAAGAAAATGATCCCAGTCCGCCCCAGTTCGCCCGTTTTTACCGGTTCCGACCGGTACTCTCCGTTTCATTTCCGAACAACTTTTATTGACTAGAAAAACCGGTGGTGACTTTGGTTCCCAGTTGAACCCGTTAGTCCGGTAGGTTTTTCAAAAACATATGTCCCATGAACTTGTTAGCATACAATATGTATGAAGCTTTGTGTGTTTTATTCATTTGTACAATATGTATAATAACATGTATTTTTTTATTTTATTTTAGTGGTGTTTTAAAAATAACATTAATTACTGTATTTAATTAGTTTATACTTGTATCATATACTTTGTCATGTGTATTGCTTAAATTTAAGGTTTAAGAGACATTTAATAAATGAAAAGTTTTTACCATGTGCTTTTTTTTGTTTGAAACAGCTAATTGTACCATGTGCTTTGTCATGTGCATGTCTTAATTCTAAGATTTTAGGTGAATTTAATGGAGATAGAGTGCTCTCTCCATTATATGTACTACAACGTAAAAAAACGGACTAAAACACATAAAACGAACGAAAACGCGCGGTAACAGACGAAAAGGCGAAAAAGCAGGCTAAATTGTGAAAAACGGACAAAACGTGTAAAATGGACGAAAACATGTAAAAACGTGTGAAACGTGCAAAAACGGACGAAAGCATGCGAAAACGGATGAAAACTCTCAAAAATAGAAAAAAATGCGAAAAATACGGCCAAAACGCGCAAAAACGGACGAAAGCGCGTGGTAACGGACGAAAACTCGCGAAAATGAACGAAAACGCTGAAAAACAGACAAAAACGTGTAAAATGGACGATAACATGCCAAAACGTGAACATAAGCGCGAAAACATATGTAAACACGCGAAAACGGATGTAAACGCCTGAAAACGGACAAAAACGCGCTAAAACAATCGAAAACGCGCGAAAACAGACGAAAATGTGTAAAAACATATGTAAACGTGTAAAAACGAACGAAAACGTGTAAAAACGTACAAAAAGGACGAAAACGTGGAAAATCAGACGAAACGTGTAAAAACGGGAAAAACGTGAAAAAACACACGAAAACGGAAAAAACACGCGAAAGAGGAATAAAACGCGCGAAAACGGACGAAAGTGTGCGAAAACGGACGGAAATGCGCAAAACGGACGAAAACGTTTAAAAACGTGACAAAAACATAAAAATTAAAAACACAACATCTAATGGTGGTTGAGTTATCATCCGACCCTTAAGTGACCCATTCGACCCATTCGTTGACCATGCGACCCATTTGTTTATTCACATAAGTTATTTTGTTGACCCATTTGACATGTTCTTTGCCAGAACGGTAACCCAATTCAACTCATAAGTTGTTATTTTTTATCCATAACAACCTATTTTTTCTAAATGAGTTGTGATTGCCGCCTCAAATATGTAGTTTAGATTAGACCCTCTTTTTTATTAAACTTTTAAAACTTCCGAATGTAGATTTTAAGCAGATTAAAATTCCAAATATAGATTTTAAGCAGATATAAGCAAATATAAAAGACCGTCAAAATTCCGAATATAAAATTCCGAATATAGATTTTAAGCGGATATAAAATTCCAAATATAGATTATATGCAAATATAGTTAAAGTTACTTAAATATAAAATTCTCACAATCTATATAGTTGTTGTAACAAAAAAATATAAAATGTAAAATATTCATCGCCGTAAATTTTATTACAGGGTATCCGTCACCGCATCGCGTGGGTATTATGCTAGTAAATTATAAGACAAAATATTATGTCTCAAAAAAAATAATAATAAATAAACAAAAT
Source organism: Chrysanthemum makinoi (assembly GCA_910596185.1). Lineage (NCBI taxonomy): Eukaryota > Viridiplantae > Streptophyta > Magnoliopsida > Asterales > Asteraceae > Chrysanthemum > Chrysanthemum makinoi. The sequence continues at coordinate 335,375,913 of OU343224.1, forward strand.
CAAAACCGAATATTGTTTCAGAAATCATACTAATCAAGTTTGAATTCACGAGTATAAGTTATCCGAGTAACCAACTATGGAAACAAGGAAAGATGAGAGATACTCTCTTGATTTCAACATCATTGTTAGAGTTGTTAGAGACTTAGAGCATAAGGGTGGTGGCAACGGAAAGCGGGTTGGCTTCGGGCTTGGCCAGCCCGAGCGGCTACACCGCCGCAAGCATTGCGGGTTCGAGCGGCATGATGAGGCAGCGGGGAAGAAGCCCGGGGCGGGTAAAGGAATGCAACAGCTATTTTTTAGCCGTTAGGCCGGTTTTAATAATTAAATGTGGTGAGGGGTAGGGATACATGGTTGCCACTAAAAATCTATGGTGAAGGGTGGTGTGAGGATGAGATGAGTTGGAAGAATGTTATTGGTGGATAGTGAGGGATGATGAGGGATGGAGATACATTGTTGCCACCACCCTAAGGCATCGGTGCCATCGGGTGATTTCGTGAGAAAAAGTGATGTCACATAACTACATTTTCGCATAACACTAGAATTTACCACAACACCAAAATACTCTTCCCTCATATTTCTGGTGTCACACGACACCCCCTTGGCAACACATAACCCACTAAAACACAAATATAACGTGCGGGAAAAAAAAACATCGGACCACTCGGCCGGTGGCGACAGCGAAACCTATTACGCTTTATGTCGTAACGTCTCTTATATCTCATAGTATCACAAATAATGAAACTTATTATGCTTTATGTCGTAACGTCTCATATATCGTATCACAAATAATGAAACTTATTACGCTCTATATTTTAATTTTGTTTATATATACTTTTTATTATTATTCATACTTTTTATCAACGAAGTATATTGAAACTTAGTTTGCTAGCTATAAATGAAATTTTTTCACTTGCACCGCGTTGCGAAAATACTACGTCCTCTTATAAGATTCAATCTTTCACCTATTTTTTAAAGGCTTGAACCGAAATACTGAATGAGGTTCTTTAATACTAAACAATAAGTTTTGCTAAACACTCAATGATAGCCTAGTGACACTCTTAAATGTGTAAGATTTTAAGTTCAATCGTTACTTGATGCAAACACCTCTGAATCGGACTCTCGAAAAAGGAGAGCTTTACCCGGTTTGTGTCTATGTAAAAAAGAAGGTTTTGTAATAAAAATGGTAATTACCTTGAAATCTATGTAAAAAAGGTAAAAGCTAGAAACAAATCTTTTGAGAGATATTTAGCGTGTCACGTACGGTAAAAAGTTGCAATTATAGTCTAATAGCTCGAGGAAAGTGTAAACGCGAAATTAGATTTGATGAGTACTAATGTTCGACGTTGATAATTGATTCGGACCTCATCACCTGAACCATATATGTTTCTTCATGGCCAGTTGATATATATAGTACTTGATAATTTTGGTTGCTCGTAGAAGGTGGAATGATATATAGTCCAACATTTTTGTTACTAAATAACTTTGGTATACTAACTAAATGTGGCAAAATGGGTGGGTGGATGCGCATGTTGCATTACAGGTCAAGACAATGGTGGGTCAAATTGGGTAAAATTTTGCATGCCAGTCAAAAAAGGGACAGTCTTGGGTCGTTCAGGTGAGGTAAAGTCTAGTTATATATATGGTTGAGAATTTTTGAAAGGCTTGTTTGCACAGGGTAGCGTTTTGTTCAACCCAATCTAATTAGACCTGTACCTAAGCTACCTGTACTGACCCGATCTCACATTGACTCGCCGATTTTCAGTCATAAAAGGATCTACGCTTTCAATAAGTTTCTACTTGAGGTAAAAGTAAAAGCTTTAGGCAATCTTTTCGCCACCAAAGTTACTAGTAACCTATGTAAGTTTCACAATGCCAACCAGTCCCCTAAGGCGCCTAAATCACCAAAGTAGCCCAATTCAGAATTAAAACATACAGTAACATTGTTGAGCATAATCACTGAAACAAACCAACAAGCTAAGCCGTGCGGTCTCATTAGCCCAATTTTAGCATTGTAACCGTGTGATTCTTACCACCACCACCTACTATAACACCAAAGCTTCCTAACATACTAGTATTATGTAAACAGTTATCGAACCAAATTACACATCAAACAATCACAAGCCAACACACCTAAATTTAGTCTGATATACTCCATTTATTTTAGCACACCAATTTTTCACACCCCATTCAACGCAACTCGCAGCGGTCATGACATTGTTCGGGTATGATATTTTTAGTCTCAACCGACCGATTCAAGTGAAAATTTACCCATTAAGTGAACACAAGAGCAAAAAAGCCACCAAATTAAACTACTAGTTAAATCCGCTAACAAATACCAAAATTTACATAAACACGTAAAAAATTTAAACTACCACTTAAGGCGTCATACGCAACCAAATACCAAATTAAACTAACTAGTTAAATCAAGGTGTCATAAGCAACCAAAAATCGTAAATCAACTCTCATCATAAAAACAAACTGCCGCTAAAATATCCGTCTCACTTCTTTAACATAAAAAACATAAAACGCGAGTAAAAGATGATAACAAAATCAAAAATCGATAACAAAACCATGGTTTTGATCATCCGTAGGCGATATGAAAACAATACCTACCGTAAATCCCTCACATCTTGAGATTCTTGGAAGTCCCCTTTCCCTTGATCAATACATCAGCATCACCAACAAAATCCTTCTTCACTCCCTGCTTCGGCTTTGTCCTTTCAACGACTTTTAGGGTCTTCCCCCAGACCTTTTTGGTCAACTTCCGATCTTTCCTCTTCTTGATCAACGACAAGTCCTCGTCCTCGTCCTCCACCTGATAGTCGCTGACGTCATCATCCTCAAAGTCGCTGACGTCATCATCGTCCACCACCACAACCGTGACGTCATCTTCGACAACAGCATCGGTACTCTGACGCACGATAAGGGTCCTTGATTTTTCTCCCTTCATTAACAATACGTACACAAATAGTCAATAAAAAGTTATAAACACTTGCATTGTACTACAGTATCAATAAAATATATACAAGATCGAACCAAGAATACGTACGGGGCAAATGCGATAATGGTCATCAGCGACCTTCGTTTTGGTCACCCCCTTCTTCTTTTTGAGACGGCAACCGTTTACGCAGTACATTGCGTTCGGCATGATTCGTTTGTTTTTGGGTGTGTTTTAGTGTGTGTTTTTGGGTGTGTGGGTTTTAAGAGAGAAACAATTTGTTGGAATGAAATGGATATGGGAATATGGAAGAGGTTGTTATATAATGGAGAGGAGAGGAGAGGAGAGGAGAGCAGAGCAGAGGGTGTATGCCAAAATATCCACGCTAACTAATTAACGGTGCGCTAACAGTTTTCCAACTTGCATAAAAAAGCTAAATATCTACTACTCTAGTAACTACTACTCACTCCGTCCCAAATTATAAGTCCATTTTTAATTTTTCAAAGTCTTTTTCTTCCGACTTTGACCTTAATTATTTATTTTCATGCTATATAATACTTGATTAAAAGTATACCAATAAAAATGCATTTAAATCACATATCCATTTATATATTTTACATCAAGTATTATATAACGTTAAAAGAAATAATTAAAGTCAAAGTTGAAATAAAATGGCTTTGAAAAATTCAAAATGGACTTATAATTTAGGACGGAGAGAGTAAAAAGGTGAATTGTAAATGACAGGTGCCCAACTATAAAGGGGTGTCAATTGAATTGGTTTCATGATTTGGTATACTCCAAACACCATATTAAGTTATTAACTACTTATATAGTTTTAACATCTCTGTTTATACTATTGAGTGTACAAATAATTTCATTTAACTCATTTATTATGTTGTTTGATTCAACTAGTTTAAATCAAAAAGTAATACTCCCTCCGTCCCAATTTAATAGTCCATGTTTCCTTTTTTGTACGTCCCAATTTAATTGTCCAATATTAAAAATAGAAAGGGGAGTTTGGTCAAGTTAACTATATTACCCTTGGTTAAAATTAATATTACAAACTTTTAAGAAGTGATAATTAAATGGTTAAGGGTAAATATGTCATTTGGCTAAAAAGTAAGAGAGAGAAAGGAGTATTAATTATGTTTTTCTTAAACTATGTGTTTTTTGTCGGGGGACAATAATTTTGGGACGGAGGGAGTATAATAATTTAAATAATCACATAAAAATAACTATAAAACAATTTTAATTATATCCAAGTTAAAACTTCAAATCAAATGTCATATTAAGTACATCACGAAATACTTTTAATCTTATTCCAACATAAAAACCAAGTTATATATTGTATTTTTTTTCATAGACTTATTGATAGCATATCAATATTAGCAGTTTAAATGAATAAATGCACGAACAAGCTCATTACCAAGGCACATCAATCAAACCTTGATGAGGCCCCCGATAGAATCCTAAGCCCCACACTTGGCCTGACGAAACTCATCATGCTATCCAGTACGCATAGGACTACTGCTCCCCAACTGTCACTAACGGTGAAGATGTACAAATCTAACATATGACAGCGGGGACGCACGACAAGCACTTTCTTGTACGAGCAAAGGAGGAGAGACCACATGTCCTCCTTGTTTGCTCATCAGATGATCAATGTGTGGCCTCCCCACACCTCGTTAAGAGTACATGCCTCTCTACAAATAAAAAGGCATGACACACAACTTTTCACAAGTTCACACACTTGGGCAAAAATATTGTTTCTCACACACCAACAGACAAACTTTGTTTAAGTGTTATCCGAGCTTCTTGATCTTTATCATCTCTTCGGGTCCTTGCCATTCAAAACGAGAAACCAAACAACTCTTAATACAGATTATATATCATACGTAAATACTTACAATACTTAAGCGGGCTGACGTGTTTCATACGTACTTAATTCAAACACTTCACGTTTTTTAAACGGTTTGACATGTTTTCACCCATGTTTACTTTTTATATGTCACTTTAGTGATGAGCCCGCACTTTTTCTAAAATACATAAATTTAATAATACATTAAGCCAATCAAGCGTAAAACTTAAATGCCATAAATATCACAATCAAGCCTTATTTATCACATATGCACATCCACAATAATACGTAGTGTAAAAGATCTGTGCAATCAAGGAATAGATTGTTGCAATAAACTTTCTTATAAAAATATTGAAGGTAGATACGTAAATAGATTTTGTAACAAGTATTATATAATGGGGTTTTCTAACATGTGCCCTCAAGCACACGTTAAGTTAAATTTATTAAACACGCACTTTTTTTTATATCATAAAATGCATTAAACTCTCATTAAATATACTTACAAATTAACATAGATAGTTCTGAATTTAATACTCCAACTTTACTTTCATATAAATTAAAGTGTGTGTCATCGGGGCACATTTTAGAAAATCCCTTATAAAATATATCATTTCCTGTTTGAAACGACGTCGTTTTAAACGGGCTAAAAAACAACGTTCGTTTCATGGAAAGTTGTTGTTTTGGTGTTTTTGGGTTCATGGTCAACTAGAGGTGCACAAAAACCGGTTTTTACCGGTTTTCGGTTTTTGGAAAACCGGTTTTTAAAAAACCGGTTTTTTCAAAAATCAGTTTCGGTTTTTTCGGTTTTTCCGGAATCGGTTTTTTTCGGTTTTAAAAGTTCGAATCGATTTTTCGGTTTTAAATGTTCGAATCGTTTTTATCGGTTTTTTACCGGTTCGGTTTTTTTCGGTTTTATGTTCGGATCCATTTTTTATCGGTATTTTACCGGTTCGGTTTTTTCGGAATTTAAAACATTTAATACATTTCGAATACAATCATAACTTTTATTTAAACAATACAATTATACAACTAAAACTATAAAATACTAATACATTTCGAATACAATCATAACTTTTATTTAAACAATACAATTATAGAACTAAAAATAAATAAATACTAATACATTTCGAGCTTCGGCATGGCCATCACCCAAAAACATATTAGTATACTCAAGTATATCGAGCTTCGGCATTGCCATCACCCGTGTATACTCAAGAAATTAAATCATCCAAAAATTCTTCTACATCTAACTCTTCAACATCAAATGGTTCAAATTCACCTTCATCTAATTCGGTAGCCGGAGGTGATATCCCCATGTCATCTTCTTCTTGTGCTATAGTTTCTTCAACTTCTTCAATCGAACCTTCCAACGATGTTTGATGTTGTACCTTATCTACTTCGTCCATATAATCTTTCAAACATACACATACTTCCACGGATTCGAGGCTAAGTTTTGTCCTTTTTCCGATATAATTCTACCACTATGAGAAAAGGCCGATTCGGAAGCTACCGTCGAAGCTTGGACCGCTAATAAGTCACGAGCCATAGCGGCTAAAATTGGAATTTGGATTTCCCTTTCTTTCCACCAAGCCAAAATGTCAAAGTTTGCAAACTCATCGGGACTTAAAGCTATTAAAAAGTTTGTAGCCATATATTGTCCCAACTCGCTTGTCGGGGCCGATGATCGTTGACGCTTTGTAGCGTCTTCACGTAAAGTATTATAAAGGTTTATGTTAATGTCCCTTGTCATTCGAGACGAACCGGCCCGCATTGGGTGGAGAATTGGGTTTGATTGTTGACCATATTTTGTTTCATAAATTTCAAACAATTTTTTAAAATAATCATTAAATTTAAAAATTTGAGATTCTATATAGTTGGGATCTTCACCGTCCAACCCAAAAGATAATTCTAAATTTTCCATTATTCTTCTTATTAAAAGTTCTACGCCTCCAACATTTTAACATGGATTAAGTGCGGCGGAACAAGTATAAACCAAAGGTAAACTAGCAAAATATTTTATAAATCTCTTTTTTATAACTTTAACCATTTTTCTAAACATTTGAGTAGGTGAGTCTTTTAATTCGTCTAATTTTTCCGTCATAGCATAAATTTGATTTAAAACTAATGGGCTAGTTGGGTAATAAACACCCGATACTATAGTTGTTGCCTCTTTAAAAACTTGTAAAAAAATAGTTAAAGCATTTAGTCTATCCCAATCTTGGTCATCTATCGAAGTAGAACGGTTTTTTCAACAAGTAATTCATTTAAAGCATGTAAAGTAGTACGTTGTCGTAATATATTTTCAAACATAATGCAAGTAGAATTCCACCTAGTAGGTGTATCAAATTTCGGTCCTAGGAATGGTTCACCACATTGTTTACGAAAACGTTTATAATTCATTTTTCGTTCATTAATCTTGCGATATATATTTGTTAACATACCCCTAAATGTCAAACGTAATCTCTCACATATTTTTAATGCCGCTTGAACGGATAAATTTATAACATGAGCAACACAACGGGAATGAAAAAAAGCACCATCTAAAATGGGTTTTATACGTAATTTTAACAATTCCATAGCTCTAGTATTATTAGATGCATTATCTAGTGAAATAGTAAAAACTTTATAATCTAAATTATATTCAATTAAAGTGTCATGTAATTTTTTTTTAAAATTAGATCCCGTATGAGGATAACCAAATAGTTTAAAAGCAATTGTCCGTTTCATTAATAACCAAGATTCGGGATTAAACCAATGAGCCGTAACGGCGAGATAAGAATTTGCCGAACCATGTGGTGCGGTCCAAACATCCGTACTTATAGAAACACCATATTTATAATCACGAAAACCATTAATAATATCATTTTTAGCCATTTCCCATAATTTAAAAGCATCACTTCTAAGTTTAGTACGACTTACTTGGTTATACCGCGAGTGTAGCCTCTTTTTGATGATGGCCGTAAGCTTGGCGTTGTCGAAGAGGTTGAATGGATAAGTATGTTGAATGACCCACCCCGCAAAATCTCTTTGAAGCGCATCATTATCATATACACAAATTTGACCATCCTCACCAATAGTACCGGCGGCATTTTGAGGTACCGCGGAATATTTGGCTATATGACCCTTTAGTGTAGTGTTAGCCCCGAAAGCATAAAAGCTCAAACATTTTTTGCAACGCGCCTTTTCCGTCCCATCCTTCCTAATACACAAATCCATATGATTAAAACCTCGATTTCGTGAAGTTGGTTTACCATGAGCAACATCATCTTGTGTGTAATGTTTTCGTGACCGGGAAGACCCAACGGAGGGAGGATTAGTGGAAGCTTGTTGTGATTGTGTGTTTTCCATTATAAAGAAATTAGAGATTTAGAGAGATTAAAGAGAGATTTGATGTGTTTTAAGCCTCAACCCAATACACATATTTATACTACAAGTTCTAGCTTCAAAATACTTAAAAAATAAAAAAATAAAAGACTAAAAAAAAAGGGTAAGAAACATAGCCCAACGGCTACTGTGCTACAGTGCACGTTTTCAAAGAAGTCGGTTTTAAAAACCGGTGAAAACCGGTTTTGAATTCCAACGGTCAGATTTTGACCGGTTTTCACCGGTATTCAAATCCAACGGCTCTTTTGACTTTGGACTGACCGGTTTTTAAAACCGGTTTAAACCGGTTTTTAGCGGTTTTCGACAAAAAAAAAATCGGTTTTAACCGGTTTTTAAAACCGTTTAACCCGTTTTAGAACCGTAAAACCGTCGGCTAGAAAAATGAAAACCGGTACAACCGGTTCGGTTTCGAAACCGTTTTGGTTTAGTAAAAACCGGTTTTTTTGAAAACCGGTTCCGGTTTTGTGGGTCGGTTTTTTTGAACACCGGTTTACGGCTGCACCTCTATGGTCAACACATAGTTGATGTTGTTTTGACTTGGGCCTTCGTTACTTTTGCAAACGACGTCATTTTGCCAATTTGAAATATATCACATGCTTCTCAAACCACAAATGTGATTGCACACTATCACCACATTATTACACACGTTTCTCAAAAAATACGTACCACCCCACACTTGCACAGCTGTTTAACACAAACATATGAATCTTAATTAGGCTGAAAGTAGTGGTGGGTGAGCCACTCATCGGCGGAGATAGAGAGGGGTCTCGGGGTCACGTGCCTCCCTAGCAAAAACATATATGTATTTTTTGTAATTTGCCCACTTAATAACCATTTTGTAATGTAATTTCTAAAAATTATCAAAAGGTGCCCTCTCGAGTAATAATTTCTGGCTCCGCCACTGGAGCCACGTACTCACCGCCACCTCAACTTCCTCTATCCTCTCACTTTCACTCACTCCCACTCATTATACATCCGTTTTGGTCACCATCTCTCACATTTCATTAAAATATCTACTTTATACAAATATACCCTACTAAATATCTTATGTACACTTAAAAAAGAGAAAAAAAAAAAAATGGAACTCACCAAAGGTGAATTGAGCACCACCATTCGGTTTGGCCTTAGTTTAGATTAAAAGGTTTTATACTTTAAACATTGATTAAAAGGTTTTGATCTATGTTGCATGACTATATTTTGTGTTAATCTTAGTGGCTACAGTTTTACTTTTTTTTTACCGGTTATGTTATTGTCTTGAGATTAGTATCGTTAACATTATCTAGTTGAGTCGGATGCTGTTTTGGTTTAGATGATCTTGCTGATATTATTTGCAGCCTATTTTGGGTATGTACAAATTTGCCTAGGTTGTTGGTCGATAGGTTTTTGTTAGCCAATTAGGTAAGTTATTGGTCCATGCAATGTTTGTTAAGCCATGTGGTGTGTCACTCATATTTGGCATAGATACGGATGTCGGACATGTGACATATTATGTCGTCTAACAAATGTTTCATATGTATTTTTCTTGCTCTTTACATGCTGTAGTTTTTAGTCATAAAATAAAAAGCTTTCAGTCGCTGTTCGTTTTTGGTACATTCGGTTGCTAATGTATAGTTCATCAATGTATGGTTGTAGACTGTTATCAATACTTTCCATACTAAGATGTAACTGTGACTTTGTTGGCATTACATTGTGACGTTTGGTGTTCAGCTCAAAGAGATAATACATATTCTAAATTGAATCATCTTTTGGTACTGACACTGAATGTTTTTGTGCTGAACAATGAGCGTCACAGAACAAGGGGCCAAATTTTTGAATTTTACCATTTGCATTGGCGGCGGCCATAATTTAGTTTTGCCTGTTGTGATAGGGTCTTCCTTTTGGACGTTAAATACCAGTGCATGTTCGAAATGACGTGTGTTACATGTTGTCTAGCCAATATACGCTATTTGCAACCGCAGAGTAGTTGCCCCAATTTATACATGGGCTATGATGAGTTTTAATGCGTTTGAATAAAACAAGGAGACGAGCGACACTAGCAGGGCAACATATTATGTTTGCAGCCACGGTGGCCGTTTCCTATTTTATTTATTCCTTGCCTACATGAGCCTTATCCTTATATTTGTTTGTTGATCTTTCTCGGCCTTTGTTCAGGGTTATCGTAAACGCAAACGTGCTCTTAATACCTTGTACCTTGGATTCTTAATGGTGTAGCTGTACTTACTTGCCCTGCATATTCTTGATCAATTTGGCCTTGGGAGGAAATTGATTAAGATTTGTTTGGGACAGTGAGAGGCCTAATTCAGTATAGATGTACCATAAAGAAGGGTTAACCATTGTGTAGGGTAAATGGCATAGGAGGGGAGTGTAAGTAGAATGGAATTGAGAGTTGTGAAAGATGAAGCTTCATTGTCCATTCTTTACATTCCCATAGGATGTAATGGTTGGTTCTCACTCAAGGAGTGTGTTCCCAATTGTGTGAAGCCATTTTAAAGATGAAAATGTAGCACAATTGGTATAGCCCTTGTTTTGGAGAGGTATGGTTTCCTGATGATGCCTCTCATCTTCTCTACTTTAACTAATGTGGGTGTTGGTTGAGTGGTTTTGGTAGGATGATGTAGGGGAAATGTAATCAGATGGTATCGTGCAAAATATAGGTGAATTTGAAGCTGCTTAAAGCCTGGAAACTGGTGATGGTTTGCTGCAGTTTTCTGAAGTAATATGAGTTGTTCTAATGTAGTTTTTTATGATGACTGTGCTAACAGTTTATCATATGTTCTGTTATTTGTTTCAATTTGCTAGTGTTTTAGAGTCTTGGGCTTGTCCATTTCTCTTATCTCATTGATGTAAGTATCATTTGTGTTATTAATAAATACTATCAATATGATTTTCGAATAGATGATTTGGAGGTTTTAATGTATCAAAAAATATTGGGCAAGTTTCTACCCGTTTGCTTTTATGCTAACCAGAACCGACACATGCATAAATAAATAGACAAATAAATAAATAAATAAATAGAAATTTGCCATCTATATGTGATATCTACTGAAAGTTTTCTATTTTGGTTTTCTTTTGTTTAGTGGGAAGTTGATTGATACTTTGTAGCATTAGACGATAAAGACTGGGAAGACCTCAAACTCCCTGTTAGAATCAAACTTACCTTCATATGCATCCAAGCTCTGATCTAAACCAGTTATCTGCCTCATGTAGTACGTTAATGGCTTTAAGGCATACAACATCCTGTAATAGAAGTTCTGTGTGCCACCTTCCAATTTGGATACGTTGAAGATGAAAAAGAAAAAATGGAAGTTTGTGGGTAATAAGTCATTCAATTCTATTTCTTAATTTTTGTTTAATATGACCGGATAACTAAAGTTTAATTACACTTTATAATTTGTGTGGTTGCCATGAGAAAGATCAGATGCGACACAACATACCATTTGATCCCACCACTGTTGGAGGAGAAAGTAGTAACTACATACGTAAGTATACGTCCACTTCATTGATCAGCTCTGTGTATGTATTTAGAAGTTTTGAATGTCGTTATTGTTTTGTGTTAGAGCGAGATAGACCAGGCCACATTTCTCAATCAATTTTTTTATTCATCAAACTGTTACCACGTGCTTCAGCTTCATCTTATAATTTCTGAGTTTCTCCGCATTAAAAGGCTATGGCTATGCACAAATGCCGGTGTGTGATGGCTCTATGATTGATTATGCATGCTCGCAGCAGCTTATTCTCATAAAATAATACTCAGAAGACATTTTGAAATTCTGGCTTCTTTACTGATTATTGATCTATCTGTATCTATTTTGTAGGATTGGGATTTAGTATTTGCTTTTATTACGAAAACTATTTCATGCTTTTGGAGTCAAGGTAATGTGGTTAACTCTAGGCATTCATTCATTTTTTAAGTAATCATTATTTATATCAGCTGAGGTGTTTTTTTAGGGTATAATGAGTTCTCGATTATCTTATTTGATGTTTCTTGTGGTGACCACCTTATGTATGCATAATTTTTATAAATTTCAGATGAAAAGTCTATCATTATAAGAAGACATTTCCAGGATTGTCACCAGGATATAAAGTTAAATGTAGGTTAAATGTTTTACAGTTTTCAGTCATTGTGGTTGTTTTTAAACGATTTGGTCTTCTATAGGACAAAGTGGAGCAAGATGAGTTATGTTATATAAGAACCTAATGGTTCAACATCTCATATTGAGAAAACATAAATTACAGGTGACACTTCTCTTTTATTGTATATATACTTGTTTTGGTCCGGACTTTTGTACAAGTTTTTCTATGCTTATCTTTTTAAGGGGTGTTTGTTTTAGCTAACATAAGCCCAATTTAGCTTTTTAATAAGCTTATAAACATGGGTTTACGAGCTTATATAAAGGGGTTTTAATAATCTCATTTAAATTTGCTAAAAGATCAGGTTTTAGCCTTTTGTGAGTTTCAATCAGACCATCTTTTTCATTACCACTTCTATCTCATTTTTTCAATGACTTTTCACTTGAACATGGTCTGTTCTATAATGTGGTCATAGTGTCATACACCTTTGGGTCGCTTTCAATTAGTTCAGCTCATTCTACGTGTTCCAATTTTTTAACCATAATCATTGTATCCATTTCAAGGTTATATTATGCTTTAAAATGTTAGACTGAAATAAAGAAATAAATTAAGTTTGTACATGTTAAAGTCGTACATATGTATGTTGAATTTACCAACCTATTATCCTTCTTTAAGCTATGTTAATGTAATGAGAGTTTGAGGGTACATTTATGCAGACACATTTATACCTTTATTCCATGTCATATTTTTGTTTTTGGTTAACCAAGGTTTCCCACCTTCTAGCCGACTAATCCACGACATGTTTTGTTCGCATTTATTGTGATTTGAGTTAATAGACACGGTTATAATCTTATTGGCAAGCTTATATGATAAGCGTAGCTTATTTGACAACTCTTAAATTCTTGTTGGTGTTGATCTTAGGTCATCAAAAGTCTATGAGCTTGGACTTCTAAATCATAAATCGAAGCATTTATTTTACCCTCCCGAAAAGAAGAAATTCAAATGCCTCTATGATGATTATCGGGATTCTGTATCTGAGGTATATACTTCAAGCTCTTCTATATACTTCAAGCTCTTCTTTATAATTCAGATGCCGCTATATGGTGTTTGTTAATATGATTAATCATGTAAGTTATTTCTTTAAGGCATTATTAGTAGGCATGTTTCTATGCAAGCTTTATTTCATATTCTTTGATAAATATAATGACTTGGGGCCGCTTTTTAGAACAACTAGAGACATGTGTATCACATATAGAGACATTTGTATCACTGAAGTAGTGCCACAACTTATGATCAGGTTGTTGAATAGTGGCAAACACCTAAACTATAATGTTACCATTTCAGGTACGTGTGGTGCAATTGTTTATAAGAGCCGCCCCAAAAGTAATAATGACTTTCACATAATTACACACTCTAAGGATACAAGGCCTTAAAGGATCAGTACGTTACATCCCCCATATATGTTATAGTTTCTGTTTCTGTTTTTGTTCGGTGAGCAAGGGTGGTCGCCTGGCCTAAAATTAGCAAGTAACTAGGGAGAGATAATGGGAAACTTACCATGGATATGTTCTATAGTTTTTAGTTTCAATAGTTATGATAGCTTCGAATGTAGACACATTGTTACAGTGTTGTGATAGGTTAACAATACTTCCAGGTCTTTATTAGATTTATAAGCAACAAAAGTATGATGGTCTCCGTATTAATTTATTACTTTGAGTAGATTAATGTTGCTGTTATCTTCTTAAGGATATAACAAAAATATACTCCGTAACTAATCAATGTTACATGTTAATTCTATCCCGATAAGTAACAAAGAAGATTAAGTCTGACTTGTATTATTCTAAATTTTGAAGTGGTTTTTTATTGTTTAAACCAAACCAAACAACAATCCATATTAAGATATTTGGGGTTTTTGGATCTTTCGCAGTCGAACAAATATCAAGAAATCGGATTTGTTGAAGGATGGGTAAAAAGAAAATTTCAGTGATCAACATGAATATGCATATTCGATATAATAGTATATGTTCTAGAAGCTGGGCAAATGGGCTAAAATTTCTTGGCTTAAATCACAACTAGGCAAATGGGTTAAAATTTGAAAGGGCCAAATGGGTTAAAATATGTTATTGTAATTAATTAGCACCACACCTCATTGTCACTAACGATATGATACTTTGTTTCTCACAGTGTAGGATCGAGTGGTTCTTTTATGGTTGTGATAGAGTGAAAGAGCAACGCAAAGAAAAATAGTATTGTAATGACTGCAATGGAGTTCAGAAGAGGCGAAAGGGCATATTGTTATACGGGTTTTTTTTTGAGGTAGTTTAGGAAGTAACTGAATACCAACAACTTATATTTCACTGATCTTTTGTACTTTTAAGGCATATATTGACATTTTGTGCTAAAATTGTTCATTATTAAAAATCGTCTCTTTTGCCTAGCTTTCATATAAATTTTTTTTTATCATTCTTAGTTACAAAATACGCCTATCTATAAATATAACACAAGGGTATTGCATAAAAACAAGGAGTCAGAGACCAATTACCAATCCTTTATTTGTCGTTTTTTTTTAAGGGAGCAAGAATAAGAAAGATGGATGTCATAAAATTATTCGTTAACTATAAGGTAATGACTTTTAGCAAGAAATATATGAGAGGAAACAAAGTGAATGGGATGGACAAATGACTTCGAACCTGCATATGTGCATTATGCTCATCACTGCTATGCAAACCTCCATGCCCTCAAAAAGGTTAATAATTTTTTTTTCCGCATAGTTTGTGAATCTGTAACTTAAAATAAACAAATCTTCGGTTCCTTTTTACAAATCCGAGAATCTAAAGGACTGTCAACAATTTGGTTGAGTCCTCATTGTGGAGAGGTGATTATTTATTAAATCCCCTACCATTTTCCATATATTTCTTCTATGATAATTGGTTCATTAATCACAATGATAATATAATATTCTAATCTTTCTAAGGTATCACATTTATAAGATTTTTGCAATTAAATTACACTTTGGGCGACTTTCATTCTATTTGACCCATGTCCACATTTCCACTGTACTTACGGTAATTGCCAGTTTGACCACTTATAACCATAAAGCTTACATTTTATTTTTATTTTGATATAGTTTAAGCCCTTAGTCAGAGGTTGTGAAGATGAACTAAAAAAGTATCAGTATTTGTGCTTGAAGCTTAGGATGTTTTTGGGAATCAAAAACAAAACAAGTAAGGTAATTTTATCCATTGTTTTTACTAAATATTTTATTAAAAAAAGATCAATTTATTATTTTTTAGTCACTCGATCTCATATACGAAGAACCTCTTTGAAGGAAAAACTTATAACTTTAGCATAAAGATTTATAACAAGCGCTCTTACAGTCCAACTGATTTCGCATTTTGACCATGCTTAGAATTAAGTTGAAAAGCAGAAAAGAATAAGCAGTACCAAATAACCTCTAAAACATTATGTCTAAAAGCATGTTTGATATGCCCTTAAGTGTTCTGATGATTATATACTTCCCCCTTAATGTTTTAGACTCAAACTCTTTGAACTTCTGCTTGTCGAATCTTCAAGTAATGATCTGGAAATCATTACTTCCTCCACTGCTATCATCATGATCTTCATGATCTTCTTCATTTTCTTCAAGCCTCACACCGAAATGGTCTTGACTGGATTCTATTGCTCCATCCTTCACCCTCTTGTCCTTCTGGTCTTGTAGGTCCATGGCCAAGTCGACTTTGCTTGCGTCTCCTACATTCTTTGACGTTTCACCCCAAGGCACACTAGCGGTTTCATGGTAGACTACAACTAGATCCAAATACTTCTTATAACAACTCTTGATCGCTTCTCCATCTTCGATGTCTAGGCCTTGTAACTGGGCTATGATTCCCCATTTATCACTCATGGTGACGGGAAAATAGCCACCCAAACTTTCAACACTTTTCATTAAACATAGCAGGTTCACTTCGACATCTTTGACAACAGGTGGTATTACAATGAGTGCATCGTAATTCAAGTGCACTAAGTAAAACCATCTTATCATATCTACAAATCTCTTGTTGAGGACTTCCCAATTCTTATATAATATACTATCCTTTTTCAACAAGTTCATGAATGAGAGAAATCTCGAGAATGAATTAACCTTGAGAGCGTATAGCGTTCCATTGAAACTGAGGAAGTCTTCGTCTATGTAATCCTGGGTTACATCTATATTCCAGTCTAAATCTTCTATTCCTCTAACTAATGAACATTCGTCTCCTGGGTCAATTGCTTCAAAATACTTTTGCAGATACTGATTATGTTCTTGCACCACATCTTTCGGTCCAACTTTTCCTTTTCCATGTTCACGTGGCACATCCGAATCTGTTTCTTCATCATAATACATATGGTATATGCTACATCTATCATCCTTAATTTTCACAGAAAATCCTTGCTTCTCTAACAATTCTAGACTAAGGATATTATGCGAAACTTCGGGAGTATACTGTATTTGCCTCACAACTAAATTACCCAACTCTGTTTTGATAGTGGTAGTGCCAATTCCATATGAGAATATAAATTTGCAATCATGTTCATCTTTCCCTACTAACTTAAACTTATAATTCACATCATCAAACATAATTCTCCTAGGGCACATATGAACTTTATAATGCTTACTCACGTACCAAATATCGTTCCAACCGTCGTCATCCGTTCCATTCAAAGTGTAGTCGCCATATATGTAAACCTTTTCGGGATACATTCTTTCTTGATCAATTATCTGGTTCGTTAGGGCTGCCTCTTGTTCCAATTCAACGCCGGCTAGTTTCTTTCTTCGTTCACACGCCCAAAAGGGGTGTCCCTTTTCTCGGCATATATAGCACTTTGCTTTATTCGCTTTTTTCTTTGGGGCGGTCTTCTTCTTCTTCACAGTCTTGCCGTCAGTTTTGGCATTTGCGTTGAATGCTTCGTTGTCGAGGACCGTTTGAACCAATAATTGTTTTCCTTTTGGTGAAATCGACTTCCTTCTCATGTTCCATTGAAACATGCGTTTGGGAGTTTCCCTCAAAAGGTAGCGTCCACTTTGAAATCCTGAATGTTTGAACGTTGGTGTTTCCCAAGGTCTTGAACCGAAGCTCTGATGCCATTTATTATCAGGACTCTCACCAACGTTACTCGTTCTAAGTAAAGACTTCATGTTTCTGGATTGAAGTTTGCGTATGGGGTGTTTGGAATAAAACAGTAAACGGGTAAAAACAATACAAACGTATACTAACAATAATATATAGAAACTGGAAAAGGTTAATGATTGTTGTTGTCGTGGTTTCCACAGATTGGAGACTCACGCTTAAATAGGAAGTGAAACGGTACTATGAATTCTCTCCAAACGTTGTGATGCTTGGGAGAATAACCGCTTCTACCTTTACAGAAATATGAATGGGCCTGATTGGGTTTGTGCAGAATTCGACCCAATACAGTTAGTTTCGACCCAAACATACTTACAGAATTTACATACATTACATAATATACTAAAGTCTTAAAACATAAGTAATTAAATACTAACGTTTGATCTAAACACATTACAAGGGCTAACATATATACTGTCAAAATAGAACTGGGACCCAAGGATAGATTTGTGGTTACTTTCAGGGATCAATATAACTGGTTGAAAGAATTAGTACTAAATGCAATTGAATAGCAAAATTTTGTTTCTTTTTCACGAGTTGATATTCTACCTGCTAGAACTAGAAATGAATTGCCAAGAGTTTTAAGCGAAGGAGGTGGTTTGGGAACAATAGATAAACAAGGAGGCCTCAGCACAATGCTTCATGAGTCATGACATAGAACATGTTGGTGTGACTGTTTCTGATCGTTGGAAGATTTCTGTAACCAACCATAAAGGTAAGCACCTTCATGCCCCAAATTTTATATAATATGTATTACTATATATGTGCTTTTTCATTAAATTATTTTTCTAAGTCAATGTTTTTATAGTAATTAAGGCATTAGGCCATGAGTAATAGTATGCCATTAAAAATTATTTAAATTTGATGTTTGGAAACATGGTTATAAAACGTAGATATCGTTTGGTTTAAATTATCTCGATCTTCCCATTTATTACCCTTCTTCTTTTGCTATAGTAAAATATATCCACGATAATAATAAGCCAAATTCATACGTTTATATATTCTTTAACATTAACTAATACCTTCCATTGATACCAAAAAAAAAAAAAAAAAAAAATCTCTTGTAAAAACTTTTTATTTCGAATTATAATTAAATAATAATCTATCTTCTAAACAATAAATTTAAACCTTTTAACAGTTCAGTAATTGTTGATCCTCAACTATTTACTTATATATTATTTTTCGATAACTAATACATTCCAACGATAATAATAAGTCATGCCCGTCTTCCTTATATATTATTATTCGTTAACTAATACCTTCCAACAATAATTATAAGTCATGTCCGCCTTCCGTATATATTATTTTCGTTAACTAATACCTTACAACGATAATTATAAGTCATGCCCACCTTCCTTATATATTATTTTTTGTTAACTAATACCTTGACTGACACCATAAAAGTTACTAAAAAATTAAAAATAACAAAACAAATCTCCTTTTTTAAAATTACAAAAAAACAATTAAAATGTACGTCAATCTCCCCTTTTCTTAAAAATTTTAAACGTTAACTAATACTATACAAAAATTATAAGCGACGTCCTTAAAAATAATTTTCCGTTAACTGACACCATAAAAATAATTAAAATCTCATGTTGCAGCATGTTTTGGAAAAATGATTAGTATTACTATTATGTGATGCTACTGGTGCTAAGGTGTACCGAGAATCTGTGTATTACACTGTTATCATGTGGTCAATGTGCATTTTTCTTCTAATCAATTTATTAGTTTTTGACTAATCCATGGGCACTTTGTCAGTATGCATAAGTATCTTTAACCAGCGTTGAGCCACTGATGTAGAAAATACACAGTGAGATCCGCGTCGTCGATGCTGAAATTCTAGCAGCCGTCCGTCAACAGGTTATATAACATATCTTTTTGATCTTTTTTGCAACTTATTCAACATAAATAACAGTTGGACTTTCAGATGGTTCGTCACGTATCTGTTAGGCTTATGCATTCATGGTCGTCCCTATCAAAATTGATAATGTTTACCAAGCGTTTATTATTTGGTATAACCCAAGTAACTGCTAACCTTTTATATCCAGAGCAATCCAGGCACCAAAGCAAAGCAGGATCTCGCCGCAGCTGCACGTGCTGTGGAGGTTCGTCAACATTTGTTGGAAATTATGATTTATGTTTATTGACACTTTCAAGTTTCAATGACGTTTTTTCCATGATTTATGCACTCAGTATTTCCCGTGTGACTTTGGTTTCCCTTGCAGGAACTCATGTATAAGGTCAGAGAAATTAACACTAAAGCAGAGCAAAGTGAAATAATGGTTCAAGAAATATGTTGTGACATCAAAAGGCTAGATTTTGAAAAGAATCACATAACAACCACCATCACGGCTCTTCACTGTTTAACTATGCAAGGTTGTAATCTCATTATGAAGACTATAGATTCATAGATTTAGTTGACAAGTATGCAAGGTTGGATTCTCATTATCTTACCAGAAGCATGCTATCTGGAAGTGTACCTAATTGGATGCTTAAAGGAGATAAGAAGTTAAATGGCTACTAAGGTAGATGACAAAATCTTAAGATGTAAGTTAAATGACTATTAAGGTAGATAACAAAAGCTATACTGCAATAGCACATCTTATTTTTTCAATAAAATTGTTGTATAGGTCGTAAATCATATAAATACACTTTTGGTCACTTTCGATTCTTGGAGTGTTGGCAAAACTACATGTTGGTAATCCTTGTTGGGATTTTAGAAAAAGTTAACCATTAACCTCTACGAGTACGCAGCGGATAAGGATCTAGTAATTGCAATTAGGTTAAAACACGTAATTAATAAACAATAATTAATATAACAATTAATTAATAAAAGGGATAAAAGTAAACCTAACCTTTCGTGGCTATTTGAACGCAAGTGAAACGGACAATAAAACCAATACGAAACTAAGCACCTAAAATAGATGCCTCAATGAGTATCACACACAAACCCGATAACGTATACGTTCGATATATGGTTAGTCGAGAACGTAATTAATAAACCTATCAACCTTTGACTCTTGAATAATTGAATAAAAACCTCACAAGAAACAAGCTTGCTTTCATTATCATTGGACCAAACAGTTGGAAAACTGTTTTAACCATACATATATCATAGCTTCTTGTCCAAGATAAAACCTACGACCGAAACCATGATACCTCTTTGTTGCTGCTGTACATGTCGACCAGGAAACAGAAAACAAAGACCTTCAATATATCTAAACAATCCAACACCTAAACACTTGAATCAAGTTGATTGATGCAAGTTTAGAAGTCGAAGAAAACCAAGAACCCTAAGTCAATTATAGATCAAATCGACCGAGGATTACAGTGGAAAACAGGATCGTTTAGAGATGTTTGAGAGTAATATGATGCGTACAATATCAGGAAGGGTGGGTTTGTTTTTATACCCAAAACAACCGACTATTGGCTGAG
This sequence comes from Chrysanthemum makinoi, assembly GCA_910596185.1. Lineage (NCBI taxonomy): Eukaryota > Viridiplantae > Streptophyta > Magnoliopsida > Asterales > Asteraceae > Chrysanthemum > Chrysanthemum makinoi. Next base: position 335,396,764 of record OU343224.1, read on the forward strand.
ACATAGACTTGGTCGACAAGTCTAAACCCAAGCAAAACCCAATCCTTTTCTTTGCCCGATCTGTGAAACCAAGGCCCAAGGCACATTCACCTTTTGACCCATGTTCACTCTAATACAGCCCATGGATCTTAACTGTGATCGGGTCAAGCTTGCATGCATAACGGGTATGAATATTCAAGTATTATAAACGTTCAACACGTATACTCGTGTTTATCGCGTGTGCCCCCATCGGCTCACACACCTTTAATCGTTTTGTCGTGTTTTCAACTTCTAAAAACCAACAGCTCCCACTTGGGAGTTGGTGTGTCGAATGGCACACAAAACTAACGACGGAAACGCTTAGCAAACGCTCTCACTCGCTTTTAACTAAAAGTGTCTGAGAGAATAGTTTCGTAAAAGTTTCTCAGTAGCATGGTCATTCAATGTCTTGCTCTAATCATCCTTTGTTATAAATACCGTTAAACCATGGATTATGGATCTTAAATCATTCCATATAGTTTAACCATTTAGAATCTCGTTATAGAATTTAATTAGATATACCAAATGTAATCAAGTATCATCTTGCATTACCCTTTGGGTTTGGCCAAACAATTATCTTATTAATTCGAGAGGCCATGGTATCTTTAAACACATATCAAGTGGAGTAACAAATCCTTTATTGACTACAAGTGTTGTGGATGCTGCTTCACATCACTCCGAAATATAGCTTTTATAACTACCTTGTTCAGATAGCGTTTTGTATATACTTACAAAAAATGATATCCACACATAACAGAACTTGCTTGTATCTCAAGTCTAAGGATGAAGATAACAAACCATTTTCAATATTTTACTTATGACAAGGATCCAAAAGTAAATGTTTGAAAGTTGGGGAATCCAATATGCATCTCTAGTGAATACATATGAGTTTGGCGGGAACAATCCGAATTCTCGTTAGAATTATAACCAACACTCACATTTGCCTTATCATAACAATATTCCCATATTGTTAACCGACAATGGACATATCTAGAATAATAAAATTATTCAAGGATTAAACATGCAAATATAGGATAACAATTATTATATGAATGAATAACAAATACCAAGTATCTTTATTCATCATAAAGTAAAAATTTGTCTATCAATCCCAATTATCCAAATACTAAAACAGATATGCATGAAACTCATTTAGTAAGTTGAACCCTAATGTTTCCAACATTCTCAACCTTTCTTTTACAAGAAAAACTAAATAGTTATCTGAGTAAACTTTCCGAATACTTATTTCAAATATCACATACAGTGAGTGATTTGAAATATAAGATGAGTGTCTTATCTCATATGCTCATACTATTGCAAGAATTATAGTATGGAGATGTCGCCATACCTTGCATGAGGTATTAAAAATCAACGACATACTGACAGTCATCTTTACAGTTTCTAAAAGTGTAAAGTATTCTCATTCATTAATGTGTAATGCAACAATGCTCTATGTTGAGCATAACTAGTTAGCAGATTTATCATAAAAGATGAAATCCTACTACAACTAGTATTAATAATCCTCCAGCATCATTTGTACTTATACAACATTATGCTTTATAATTCGTAAACATTTATAAAAACAATAATCTAAACACTCTCAATTAGATATTGTTGTTGTCAGCTCATTTTGTTCTTGTACAAAAACAACAACTAGTCTTATACACAATATAATATATACATGATAAACCCTTAGTTTAAAAACACAAGGTTTCCATCCATGTAAATTATTCCAAGTGAAATATATCATTGAAGACTTGCTTGAATAATATATTGCATTTGTGTTAGACTTTATTTTCCGCATTTGTTTATTCCATATAAACATCTATTCCAAGGTTGTTTGTTTTATTCCCTAAATTTCAAGTGAAGTTTCATTCCAAGCTTAAGGATCAATATCTAGCTTAAATAGAATGATATCTTCAACATGTAAATTTTAAGGAAAAACACATTTGCTCCCACTCAATGTCAGATGTACTCAAGAGATATCTTAATTCAATCATAATCATATTGTAATAAAATTCCAGATCTCAGCTCTTAGATGCATGATCCAATCCAAAATATGGATTGCTCAAATTGTATATTACATAAAGATTATGTAGATTCATAACTCTTTTGATTACACACCGTCCTCGCAAAAGGTAATCATAAAGAAAGAGTTATAAAATCTAATTGTCATATTCAACATACAAATCACATGTATGACAATTAAATATCTTTATATAATTAATGCATGTATATATAAGAAAATTTGATCATAGTCAATTGCTTAAGTATGATTAAAAACTTCTTATTTAATGCCATGCATTAATATGTATACAATTTTGTCCTTGTGATTCTTTCTTCAAAAGAAACTCATTCCAACCTCACAGGTTAACTGTTAGGCGAAATAACAATCAAGCTTAAAACTCGATTTGCCTTTTAAGGAATGCATCTCGTCATTCATAGTTCTAAAATATTTATCAGATTCAAGATGTGATAATATATTTTAGCAGTTAGCTGATTTACAATAATCTCCTAACTAATATCCCTCAGCATTGATATAAAATATCACTCAAGTGATGAGGCATCCTTTCGGATTTATGAATGAGAGTAATCATTATACTTCGGTCAACATTTTCATGTTTAACCTTAGTATGACATTAATAAGTGCATTTTAGAAGGTTAAGTATTTTGTTCTCAAAAACTTTGAGATATGTATATACTCCCACTTACTTTTGTAAGTAGAGACAATTCTCTAAATACTAAGTATTTAAGCAACAATAAATTGTTCTTAATTGGGAACCACAAAATACACTTTAAGTTCTCATCTCAAGATTTGTTAATAAAATGCTTCATAAGATTTAACAAATTCAGAACTTAAATCGAGACATAATGGAATTCCTTCCAACAACTCAAATTAGGGTTTCTAGAAAAACTCTAATTTAGTATCACTCTTTAACCAAAAATTCTAGCAACAGTTTTTGTGTTTCGTCAAGCTAGGAAGAACATCAAAACTACAATCTTCAAGCTAGGAAGTGTAGAAAAATCCAAAAGGGTTTATGATTCAATTGGTTTGAGTGGTAAAACCTCAAATCCCTAATGAATTGGGGTTTTTAGTTATAGGTTGTCTTGAATACCTTCTAGGTTTGAACTCTATTGAGTGTATCCATGACACACGCAATTTCTAACCTTGATATGTTTTTTGAGGAAGAGCAATTAAAGCTATCATGAACCAAACAATATGAATAAGGTTTGATCCAACACATTAGACATACCATAATGAAGTGGTATCCTATGAGTTATTAGAATTGTGAAACTATATCAGAATTCTATAGATAACTTAATTCTCTTTGGACCAAATACTTGTCAATTGGGTCAAGCCAAATTGCATATAAAGTATTTACGAACCAAGTGCATGCAATAATGTATATTCATTGAACAATACAAGAAACTTATGTTCACGTGTTCACAAGAAGACAGAACTGTTTAATGATTATATGTTCATGTGTTAACAAGAAAACAGAACATTTCAATAATACATTATAAGTCTTTGAATAATTCAAAGCCTCATGTTCATGTGTTAACGAGAAGACATAACACATTTACTATATATACTTTATGTTATAAGACATTGATTAATACAAGGACTTTATAATTATGTCTTAACATGTAAGCATAATTATACTAACAAAAGTAATCATGAACGCAAACTATTGAGTTCTATAGTAATTTCAAGTTAATTTTATACTTCAGAATTATGATCATTATCATATAACCATAATTATGTTGACTAAAACATGTAGTCAAATGTTGAAGTATCTATACACAATATCATGACATTTGAATGTAGTAGGGCAACAAACATCTAGCGTGTTCAAGTCCTAGTAGAATCATTATTAGAATGTAGTAGGGCAATAAACATCTCACGTGTTTAAGTCCTAGTAGAATTCTTATTTTCATGTAGTAGGGCATTAAACATCTAGCGTGTTTAAGTCCTAGTAGAATTATTAGTTTCCTTTACCTTGCGGTCAAGAGATACCAATAATATTGTTGTTCCTTGCACACACTTTGAGATTTCTCCCACTTGTGAAAGGTACAACATCATATTATGAAAACAAACAACACGTGATTGATTGTTCAAACGATATGATAATGTCATAGATATCATAAGTAGTTTTAGAACCATAACCTATAATAAGGAATTGTTGATTATTATTCTATAGATAACAGTTCAGGAAGCGACAGCAGGAAGGCAACGTGTTATCTTATAAAATAAAATGCAATTTTCATTTAAGCAATGGTTGTTCATATTCGGAAAGTAATGGATTATTTCAAAGCTAGTTTGAAATGATATGGGTGACTATCAAGGAATAAATCCCGTAGCTCCCACTGAAATTGACAACATTACATGAATGATATTTCGCTTATAAAATGCAACCTCCCACTGGATTTGTCAATATTGTAAGTGTTACATTTCTAGTAGAAAGCATATAGCAGTTTTATATACTTTCCTATTCTCTTCAATTTCCTACAAGTAACATGTACTTAGGTATTGAGCAGAGTATATGAAGTTCTACTTATGTAGACAATGGACTAGCCATTCTTTTATTCAATTAACTTGAATCTTTAGCATGCAATTCCTCCTTTATCGTCTACATAGCCCCAAGGGTAATTAGCACTTAAGGAATAATAAGAGTTCAAGAAGATTACCTATCAAATATGCTAGTAATTCCTTTACTCTTTGCGGTTTAAACTCATACATCGTGACAAGTGCAAGATGTTATTTATTTTAGTAGCTCTAAACACAATGTTTCCAGTTACACAAAATATTCTATCTTTCAATTAACTCTAGACCACAAAAGGGTAATGAAAGATCATTAATGAGTTTACCAATTAGTAATCCTATCTTAGTTTGTCAACTAAGGAGAAAAGATAGGTATAAGTCTCACTCTTCTTACTAGGAAAAGAGACTAAGTTTGTCTTTCAAAGAAAAACAAATTTGTTTACAAATTATGTTGCAATAACACAATTAATCAGAACATAAAAAGTTCAAATCTAGTATTTTCGATAATTACATTCTTAAAAGAATTAACTACCCAATTAATTACTAATAAGACTAAGATCCATCTTGCAACCCCACTTAATTACCATAGGTCTGACTAGTGTGTAAAAAAATAGGACAAGAGGTAAGCGACGAGCGTTAATTGCAAAATGCAACTCTTAGATTTATGAGACTGTTTAAGGCATTAGTATCAAGTAATAATGTCAAAAGCATGTTTAGTTCTCATCTTATGCCTCGGGTCCGAGGTCTGACCAGGTTAACTCGATATAAGTCGACCAAGTATGAACGTATAAAAATAACCAGAGGTCTGACCGGTGAGAAATAATTACCATGGATTGGAAAGGCCCTTAGGTCTGACCAGAGAAGTCAATCCAAGTGCACGTGTCCATAGTTGGGTGGCATAGACTTAATATTAACAAATAGGTATGCACACATAAATGTGGTAAAAGTCGTGTACAAAGAAGCATGCAAAACAACTTTGTAACACTAATTTTAAAAACTTTTGGTAATGACACTTTAGTGATCATCATGGTTCACGGTAGCTCCAATCGAACGCACAGGGAGGCAGAGGACCAGGTAAGCGATGAAGCATAACATTAGACATCCTTTCAGAGACGTGCTCACTTCTTTAAACCCCCTTTCTAGTTTATTCTAGTGGGTGAGCCGTACATCCCAAGTGTCCATAGCGTCTAGTTTTAAATTCTTGAAAACGTGTTTCATATATTAGGTCACTTTATTTTACAAAAACAATTTTCCACTAATCAAATAGCAGGTCACAATGAGCATGGTATTTAAGCGTGTAAATAAAGACCAATATTAATGTTATGGTTACGATATGTATTATTCCATATTGCATACAATTAGGTGTCAAAGCAAGTAATAATGCACATATAGGAATCACAAACATACAAGCATAAACATCAATATAAATAACCACATATTGTTCTGAGTTCTCTTGCGAGTCTTCCCCAAACGGAGAACCATAAGACCGTCACTAGGATGCAGTACCTAGATCGCCCCATACATCACTTAGAAAAGCAATTGAGTGGGTCTTGTGGCCGGAAAAACACATAAAGCATGGCAATCTCAATTAACAAGTAATTACGCAATATATGTATTTAATCAATATGTAATTCTAATTATCACAATAATTCTAATTAACAATTAATAAATACAAATTAACTTTTAATTCTAATTAGCAAGTAATTATAATTTAACTTGTAATTCTTAATTAACAATTTAATTTTAATTATCAAAGTAATTATAATTCACATGTAAATTAAATTCTAATTAACAAATTAATTCTAATTATCAATATAATTTTAATTTGTGTGTGACTAGTTATTATTTATTAAAAATTGACAAGTATTGCATGTAATTGTCAAAATTAAAATAAAACATAATAACTAAACTAGGTTTCATGCAGCCCTTTTAAAACATGTTTATTAATATCAGAAACGTGTAACCCATAATCGCAAAAACGAGATGGCTCGTGATGCCACTGTTGGGATTTTAGAAAAAGTTAACCATTAACCTCTACGAGTACGCAGCGGATAAGGATCTAGTAATTGCAATTAGGTTAAAACACGTAATTAATAAACAATAATTAATATAACAATTAATTAATAAAAGGGATAAAAGTAAACCTAACCTTTCGTGGCTATTTGAACGCAAGTGAAACGGACAATAAAACCAATACGAAACTAAGCACCTAAAATAGATGCCTCAATGAGTATCACACACAAACCCGATAACGTATACGTTCGATATATGGCTAGTCGAGAACGTAATTAATAAACCTATCAACCTTTGACTCTTGAATAATTCGAATAAAAAAACCTCACAAGAAACAAGCTTGCTTTCATTATCATTGGACCTAACAGTTGGAAAACTGTTTTAACCATACATATATCATAGCTTCTTGTCCAAGATAAAAACCTACGACCAGAAACCATGATACCTCTTTGTTGCTGCTGTACATGTCGACCAGGAAACAGAAAACAAAGACCTTCAATATATCTAAACAATCCAACACCTAAACACTTGAATCAAGTTGATTGATGCAAGTTTAGAAGTCGAAGAAAACCAAGAACCCTAAGTCGAATTATAGAGCAAATCGACCGAGGATTACATTGGGAAAACAGGATCGCTTTAGAGATGTTTGAGAGTAATATGATGCGTACAATATCGGAAGGGTGGGTTTGTTTTTATACCCAAAACAACCGACTATTGGCTGAGACATAGACTTGGTCGACAAGTCTAAACCCAAGCAAAACCCAATCCTTTTCTTTGCCCGATCTGTGAAACCAAGGCCCAAGGCACATTCACCTTTTGACCCATGTTCACTCTAATACAGCCCATGGATCTTAACTGTGATCGGGTCAAGCTTGCATGCATAACGGGTATGAATAGTCAAGTATTATAAACGTTCAACACGTATACTCGTGTTTATCGCGTGTGCCCCCATCGGCTCACACACCTTTAATCGTTTTGTCGTGTTTTCAACTTCCAAAAACCAACAATCCTGGATATAACCAACTCCTCTAAAGTACATTATCAATTAATCAAACCCCATTTGTTTAGTGAAGATGATTCAAGTCACCAGACAATTTAGAGTCAAACTTAAGGCTACCATTTTTTAATCTTTATTCTATCTTTTAACAGTTGAAGTCCCTCTTTGTAATATTGATGCTTTTCAATCAAAACTAACTCCATAAGCTAAAGTAACTCCATCTACAAGTAAAGTCTTGATAATAAACTTTATTTTTCTCAATAAAGTTCATAACTTTGTTACATACAAAATTAAATGATTCATGGTCCTATATTTAGGTTTGATTGTTATTAAAAGACTAAAAGTTTATGGACATCAAATGGTAAAACACACTATAGATACTCAGTTACACTGAATACCAAATCAAACAAGACAATCAAGAATGTTAAAATGTCGGTAACAAAGCTTTATGGTCCACTGGTCCACTGTAAGGTCTTACCAAGACTTCAAGCGGTTCATACGGGTACCCAACATACGGGTTCCCACCACTGACAAAGAAAATTTTGATTTAAACCTTTTTTTAGCTGTTATTTAGGTTAGCATCACTTTGTTCAAGCATTTATCACGATGTTTTCTACTTGCCCTTCAATCATATTTCGAAGTATACTGAAATTTTTTTATTTTTAATACTCATGTTAAAGTGGATCAATACACCAAGCTTCAAGAAAAGTGATTAGAAGGAATATTCACAATGAGGAGTATGTAACAGCTATATAAACACATACTCGATATGGGTCCTTCAAACCAGGTTCACCATAATTTTTACTTAATTTTACATAAGTTTGGTATTTATGCTATATGGTAGAATATGAATAATATCTAGGAGTTACATGTTCTAATTCTCATGTTGTTTAAGTAGGTTTTGCGAATTAGGTTGTTCGATTACATACAAATAATTACTACTTAACATGTATTTCAAATATAAAGCATGTGTAAAATACAACAATTTAGAACACAAAATCTACAAAAATATACAATTATCTTTTTACATTACATGACTCACAAACAGATGTTGTAATTCAGAAAATTGGACTTTCCTGATTGCACAATTATTGGAATTGATCTCAACTGTCATGGATTGGATCAGGTTCTTGTCATTGACACAGATAATTTCTTATCATTTTGTAGGTAGATATAAAAGTCGGGTCAATAGCAGTGTTTTTCGTAGCAGATCGGGTCACATTTAATTTCTTGCCACATTGATCTAAAGAGAATGGTAAAACAACGATGCAGAAAAGTGAAGGATGAACATCGTCAACTGTTGAATGCTACACCAGAAGTTGAGGTAAACATTAGCTGTCATTATTCCTCTGAGTGTTTGTTAACTACGTTCATACAGAAAGATAGCTTTAGTTTTGCTGACTTTTAGCCATTAGTATGAAGTAAATTAAAAACCCTACATCAGGTTCGTATAGCTCTTGAACTGTATTGAATTATGGTGCTGTGTAGAAGAATCCGGTGAAAACGAAAGAACCATCTATGAAGAAAGCTAAAAGGGAAAGAGATGCAAGCAAGCTAAAAATGTCATTTACAGACTTTTTTCTATTTATATAAGCATGAATTTTATACACGGTTATATTGTGTTTTAGTTTAATTGCGTGATACCTATCACCTTCGTCCACTTCTGCTGCAACTGAGAAATTCCCTTGGGCACGGAAAGATGAATTCAAAGAAACAGTGAATATGTGTGGGTTTTGCTAAAAGGTACATTGACCGCTTCTTCTACATTTGTTTCAACATGCTTTCCGGACCTGCATATATGTATCAAAGGTTTAAATGTCTTATATGCATGCCGCTTAGTTAACTGTACATGTGTCAGTGTTCGAGGTGGTTTTGGGTCGAACACTATATGTGCTTATACGCATCGGAATCAACAACCAGTTCAAGGCAAGTGATAGCATAGTTTTTTATTCTAATGGACATTATCGTCGATGTCAACATACTAATTCATCGGTGCACATTATTGTTGCAGCTATACCCCGACATTCACAGACGGGTTTACCGAATTCGTATACACATGCTAAGCTGCCAAACACATCATATGTGGTTTTATTCCTCTATTGATATTCAGTGACCCGAATACTTCCATTTTCACATTTTGTGGTTTGTTCAATTTGAATGGGGCATCTTAATTTATTTATACAGTGAGCTCATGAGGCTGGTTCTCCAGTTCCAAGAACACAAACAACAGATGGAGTCTCACCAAGATCTCAATCATATCGAAGGTATAGAAAGATTGTGGTTTGTTTTTTGCAGGACTGCTCTGCTTTTAGAACGATTTGGCTTTGGTAGAAAAAAATTTTCAAAAGAACCGTATAAAATACCATGTAACATATATACTTAACTAGCTTCATAGCCCGCCCGAATGGGCGGGCTAGCTTCATAATAAGACATATTGAATTCTAAAATGTATGAAGCAATCGTAAATTAGTATTGAAAAGCTTAAAAATGGGGCAATATTGACGGTATACATATAAAGTAAGAAAATCTATATAAAGCAATGATATCGTTTGAATACAAAAAGATAATGAAGTTGTACATCATAATAAAAATATGTTGCCTAGTCAAATACGAAACAAAACTTCTTTATAAACGACATTTGTTGTCGAGTTTGAGTAGTTTCCGTCTTTGTCGCAAAAGAGAACATTCAATTCTTTCTTGATCGTGACTCTTGACACAGCCACATATACTTGACCGTGTGAGAAATTGACTTTTGAAGAAACAAACCAACCTGCGAGAATGTTTGCCATTAACTTTTGTTAATGGTCATAGCGAAACAAACAGAGACATAAACTATCTTTGTTTAATTTGAATGGCATAAATAACCATGAAATCTAGTTAGAGCCTATCATTGAGGTAGTGATAGAAAAGTTACCTTTACTATTGTTTTGGATATCACCTCCTCCAACGCTAATGTGCCACATTGAGAAATTCCCGAGACATGACCATCCTAAAGGTCATAAAATGCTTCTTATAACCATGAAAACTAATTATAGACTATCATATAGTTAAAGATAGAAAAGTTACATATATTACAGTCTCGACATTCACCTCCTCTCGTATTGAAGATGTCACCTTGAGTGACTTGATATATTATGAAGAAAGAACATAAAGTTTAATTTCTCATCCATGATTAGGGTAGGGGATAAATGAACATCAAACCCCTGTCTACGATGACCTATCATATGAAAATTCAACAATCCTGATAGCCTGCTTTACCTTAAGTGATGTCACAGTGGAGACAACATTTCTAGATTATTTTACACACACATATGCGGAAGTAGATCAATCTGTAAGTTTTACTGGATGTTTGGGAGTACTTACCAAAAAAACATACTTGAAATTTTACTCAAGTAAAATAGCCATCATACTATAATGGAACACGTGTTTTAATCGACTGATATTACCTGTTCCCTATCGGGTTCTCTGCTTAAGTTTGTATTGAACAGTGGCAAGCTTTTCAAGCATCTGCAGTGATACAAATGAGGGTGGTAGCTGGTTATATAAAATTATCAGTGCTATGATACCGGAAAAGGAAATTTTGCGCTTACATTGGAGACAATGACCCAATACTCTAGTGTCTTAAGAGCCTTTTCGGACTGGTGTGTTTCACGTTCAAGAGCAAATAATTCTGCCAAGGAGCCAACATATCCACTCATTGTAAGGGTAGATGTTGCATTAAGGACCTACGACATTTGTTTAAGTTGCAGTTACAACACTTAATAATTTACAACTCTAGTTGGCTAGATTATATATACCAATGGACTTGATCAATATCTTAGCTTTTCTACATAAAACTATAGCCGGAAATATTGTCGGTCCAAAAATGTCTAAGAGGCTTAAGCTTCTCATAGACCAAAAGGAATTTTTTTAATAATTCCAAACAAATACAGAAAATTTAAACAAAAAAAAATAATTATATTTAAAATTGGGCCATATAATCAGGTAACGTAAGTCAAATGATAGGATATATGGCTTGAATTTTTTTCTTTGGTTATTTTCATATAGTTAAAGCTTGTACCAAGACTTTCGCCGTCAATAGAAACTTACAGTTTGTAGGTCCTTTGGTACAGCCATAATTTACCTGTAAAGTTACGGGCATAAGAATAGTATACTTTTATAATTATAGAGGTTTTAGACTACGTGTTCACATCAATATAACAGAAAACATAAGTAAGATAACACATAATATAGGAAAGGAATTGAAATATGAATCGTGTTTATGAAACATCGATTAAGAAAAAGAAAGTATGATTGTTGGAGCAACCAACCTTAGGGAACCAACCCATTTTGCGCCATGAAATTCGACAGTCACTACTTCATGAGTGGTTATAACCATCACCTACAACAAAATGCCGCTCCTAATCCTTGGAAGCTATATAATAACTTGAAGAGGAATGCCACATTCAGTAATTAAATTGTAATCATATGTAACATTATTGACCATTTTATAAAGATGACACTTAAATTGATTGTATGTCACTTTAGTGGTTTGTACCGAACCATATTAAAACAAATTGTTTCAAAATGGTCCATATTGATTTGTTACCGAATATGGCCAACCAACCAATCTTTAAAAAAAATAATAATAAAAAAAAATAAAAAAAAAAATTGGTTAAGATGTAGATCTACAGAAATATTGTTGTAAGTTTTAATACTTGTACTAAGATATCCATTAGCAAGGTTAAGCTAAAAGATTATAATATATTCAGCCTAATCATTTAATTTAACCTTAATACAAGCCTAATCATTTAATTTAACCTAAATACAATGAAAGAAGTTAAACTTAACAAAGGTTAAAGTTGCAATGTTGACTTTATGCAGCTAAATTATGTTTTAACAATTGACATCATCCACACTAGTTAAATTTAAGGAATTTAAGCTAAAAGATGACAATCCAATCATGTAGAATGTAGAAAAAGTTCGAAATTAAGGTAGTATCACCTAAAAGATCACAACTTTATGCAATCTATCATGGTATCCCAACCAATGGATATCTTGAAAAGTATCAAACATATAATAAAAACTAACTCAAAAAGGAAGAAACTAACTTTTTGTCGAAAAGATTGATCATTTCTCGATCACCTGTCAGAACACTTACGACATGAACTTTTCGAAAAGCTGCCACTTTTTTCGGGAGAAGAAAGCTCCCGCAGAGCCTCACTTCCATAAACTCGTTAACATGTAATTAGTTGGATCCATATTAAATAATTGGATCCATATTTTAAAAATCCCATAGCTTCCTGAAACCAAACCAGATACAATATGCTTAAAATCAATCATGAATTATGCAAACCATATGAAACTTTTTAGTACTAACCTTTAGACCATACATGTATATATTAGACCTATATATATATATATTTATATATATATATATATATATATATATATATATATATATATATATATATATATATATATATATATATATATATATATATATATATATATATATATATATATATATATATATAGAGGAGATGCGTCATAATGCCACTTGGCATCCAATAATGCCATGTCATCATTGTATTTATGTGGCATTTTTTACGGTATTTATTAGTGGATTTTAAATTTTAAGTATGTAAAATTCGGTTTAATTAAAAAGAAGACATGCTTGGATTCGAACTTGGGTCATTCATAAGTTATTTAAACAACTTACCAATAGACTAAATTGTTTTTTGATTTATATGTTCCAAATCAATACAAATAAGGACATGTTAAAAACAATTTGTATTTTGTAATTTAGAAATGTATATTATGAAGATAACGATTTAAAAAATGATGATATATATTAAGATAATTATACCTTATATATTTTTTACCTAATTTTTTTTTATAAAAATATCCTATTCTAATCTTCGTAATCATAATAATCCCAGGTTTTTTCGACTTTTAAGTTTTATTGTGTTCTCAGATAGATACAAAGATGGAGGCACAAAGAGAACCAGCAAGGCTAAGACATAGTGTAAGGATTTCAAAAGCAAACCAAGACAACAATCGTCGAGTAACTGGTTCCAATGTTGTTAGTTCATCAACAGGTGATATTTTTTTATAACTATTATGTTTTCTGTTAGTTATATGCATTTAATTCAACCTCATTATGTTTTATAATAAACAGGATGCAAGACTCAAACTAACAAAATCAGAAAAAGTTCCACATCAGGTTAGTTTTTTAGAATTTTTTCATAATTTACATGTGGTATATAGTTACTGTTATGTTAGGAGGTTGCATTAGTGGTTGCAAAGACATATATTCATATGAATTTTATGAAACTGTGAGACTTCTTATAACGATGATTATACACATATTCTGTTTGATTAGGCTTCTTATCTGTTTGGATGATTATATGAGTGTACGAGTTTGATTAGGCGTGGAATTGTATTAATTTACATGTGGTATATAGTTAGTGTTAAGTTAGGATGTTTCATTAGTACATATATTCATGTGAATTTTATCAAACTGTTTGCTTCATAGGTTGTTCAATGTGGTTAAAAACAAATATTTACAGTAACATATACATATTCTGCTTGGATGTCAAATCTTTACAATAACATATACATATTCTGTTTGGATGAATATAGGTTGTGCAATTGTATTAGTCTGTAACATGAGTTTGATCATGATTCTTTAATTTTAATGATACAAGTTGGTGCAGCCTAATGACAGTGGTAACTGTAATTATGACCCGCTGTTTGAGTTTAAACCGAATATCATGTAGATAATGTGGAGTATATGTATATTTTTAAACTTTAGTTTTGTATGATATTTGGTGTATGATAGTTTTTAGAAGCTTTTATTTAGTGTTTAAGTTGTTAACTCTGTAGTTATAAATCTGTATTTGAATCTGAAACTGACCCAACAAGCCCATCTATCAGCTGCATAAAAAGCTTTATTTAAGCAAGACATCAGGTACATGATTCATTATTTGTATAACTCAATATCAGGAATGCGTGGCACACTTTCTCCCCCATTGATATTTTTACTGCCTATGACATACATTTGCTTTAGTAGATAGGTTGGTCACTTAACCAATAGATGCCTCTTTAAAACCTTCTTGGCACTACAGCCCCACGACGAATTTTCAACTAAGTTTTTGTTGAGTTTGTGTTAATTTAGGAAAAAAGTATTAGCTTAAATCAGAGCAACTTTAATATTGAAAGATATATAAAAGTACATATTCAAAGATCTTTTAAACATGAAACATACACACTAAGAGCCATTTTAATAGTCTGTAGGTCTGCTTTGTATCCACAACTATAACTTATACCCTCGGTTACCTACGTCTGGTAGTTTTCCATTTTGAAAAGAAGAATATATGTTCTGGTCTTGTGTTGGTGTGATTGAACTCTTGACGTCTTCAAAGTATGCGAGTTATGCTCATGAGGTTCAAAAATTTCACAGTGCCTTGAAGGTTTCCATATTTTCCCTTACACTTTAAAATTGTTCATGTTGCAGATACAGAATCTGAGTTGCCCACAAGCATTTTATGGCCCCGCATATGTGAGTTGGGACTCCCTGATATATAATTAAAAAAACTCTATTAAGTTTTCCTTTGCTTATGAATTCTTATGTGGTAAGTTTATTTTATATACAGGTTTATCGACAGAATGAGCTGGATAAAATCATGGGTATTTTACCTCTTGCTCAGAAATGGGTCGTTTCCTGTCAACAAGCTTTGTTTCACATGATAAAATTATAAAGAAGTGTTGTTGCAGTTTTGACACTAATGCATAGGTAAAGTCTGCATGTCCACAACCGCTTTACCATTTTATCTTAAAGACTTGCCCAAGTGGCAATTCAGAAAAGCATGTGCAAAACGACACCTGGAACAGTCATCCCATGGGGCTGTTGGGAGGGCATTGTTATCTCGCAATTTATGCTTTTGTAGAGATGTAACCATACTCAATGCAGAAGAGTACTCTTTGGTCCACTATGCACGCATGTTTAACTTAGCTAGCTGCTTTGCATTACTTTTCATTAGCTGATTAATGTTGAATATTATTTGCTATCATGAAGCATCCATCCACATCTTTTGAAGCGAGGTAATCTAAATAGGTTATCTTTATATGGCTTATTAAGATGGTTATGTGATGTTTATGACCTATCGTTTTATTTATTTTTTTTACTGATGCGAATACGATATCTTTGTGTTATACTGCAGGTTATGACGTTTCGTATGCAACATGTTTCCAGGATTTCTCTTTCATACATTGTTAATGATTATTGAAAATTTTCTTTAACGCTGTTATCTATAAAAACTCAGAAGTAACAGATAGTGACAAAGTCATGAAAGAGAAAACAGGAGGTTGATGTATGTGAGGACTTAACTGATGAAGACATTCGAACTGCCATACAGAATGTAACTGGCCCTAGATCTGCATTATTTTTTCAGAAGTAGGACTTAATTTGAAACCCAGTTTTTCAATCATTTATGGCTTTTCTATGATTCAAATTTCAAAGTTCTATTTTCAACATGCAATTGCAGGTTTCATTTGAAGTTCTTATCAGAAGACAAATTGCTCGTCTGTTAGATCCTAGCGTCCAGTGTGCAAGATTTATTTATGATGAGTTGACAAAGATCAGTTTTAATCAAACCTATTAGCTAAGTTATGTTGTACTGACCTTAGATATTGACTTTAGTTTTATTTCTCTGTTGAGTCATCGCTGTATGGCAAATGAACTGCAAAGATTTCCAATTCTCCGGAAATGAATGGATGACTTCATTTGGAATTTCTTACGAGATGGTCTCCAACCTTCTGAGATTAAGTTCTTTCTGTTTGTTTCATATCACATCTACAACGTCATCCATCATAGTAAATTTAACATAGCAATGCAAAGACTGGGTGATGTACTTGGTAGCAATTTAGTTGCTCAACAGTCTACAGCACACGGGTTTGCGCAACATTTGGAAGTAATTTCTTAAAGGAGCACGTATCTGAAACAGATTTAACATATCCGTTCCATTTATTTTATACAATTTATATCAGTTTCTTGATTATTATGATGTGATCAGGCATCCGGTGGACTTCGCTTCTGTGAACAGGAAGCTTGCCAAAGGATCATGTGCTACTGATCTACAGCAATAATATGCAATGCAATGCACCAGGTATAATTTACTATATACAAATATAAAGTTTGGATATTAAAAGTTTCATAAGCTATTTGATGAAACCCGATCTTACCCTTCTTCATACCAAGGTCGTTCGGGTGGTCCCACTTTTTGAGAAACTTGCGGATCTCGAATCTGCTCAGCCATGGCCCGTTTTTTCTCCATCGAATGGTACCGAAACCGAATTGATGGTAAACAGTAAGTTATGATAGGGTACTCGGATTAAGGAAAAGACGCGGGAAGGCTTACTGCGGCATGGCAGCTTTACAAAGCTCAAGAAGAGCTTATTAAGGTTGCTAAGGAATTTGGCGTTAAGCTTACAATGTTTCATGGACGTGGTGGGACTGTTGGACGAGAGGTGGGCCCACTCATCTTGCTATACTGTCTCAACCACCCGAGACCATTCACGGGTCTCTTAGAGTTACGGTTCAAGGTGAGGTTATTGAGCAATCTTTTGGTGAAGAAAATCTGTGTTTTAGGACACTTTAAAGGTTTTGTGCAGCTACACTTGAGCATGGGATGAACCCTCCTATCTCACCACAACCCGAGTGGCGGGCACTTATGGATGAGATAGCAGTTCATGCAACTGAACAGTACCGTGAGATTGTCTTCAAGGAACCACGTTTTGTCAAATATTTCCGACTGGTTAGTATCGTTATCATCAGTTCTATAAAAACACTGTATTTTCTTTTCAGTTTGTCATATCACACAAATGTCTTCTTTATTCTGATTTTTATCTCTCGATATGCTTACGGCCACACCAGAACTTGAATATGGACGGATGAACATAGGGAGTCGTCCATCAAAACGAAAACCAAGTGGCGGAATAGAATCACTCAGAGCCATTCCATGGATCTTCGCATGGACTCAAACCAGGTTCCATCTCCCAGTTTGGCTTGGATTTGGTGCAGCATTTAACTACGCCATAGAAAAGGACATCAAGAATCTTCACATGCTACAAGAAATGTACAAAACATGGCCTTTCTTTAGAGTCACAATCAATTTAATCGAAATGGTGTTTGCTAAGGGTGACCCTGGTATCGCTGCTTTGAACGATAAGCTTCTTGTCTCTGAAGAGTTGTGGTCATTTGGCGAATCTTTGAGAGCAAACTATGAGGAAACCAAGAATCTTGTTCTTAAGGTAGGAACTACAAACAGAAATGTATCAAAATATCCCCATTAAAATGGTTTTCTTAACAATCTGTCAAATTTCAATTTACTTTAGCAAGTTCGCTGGAGAGCCAACTCTGCAAAATAAGTCAAATTTTGCCTGAAATAAATAGTTCTAGAAAGCATATTTCATAAGATAAATTGGCGAAATTGGTGTTAAGACATAATGGTACAAACACAAATCATAACATAATTTCTTTCAGACGACCTTGCATAGTGCTTACAGTAACCTCATACATTTGATCAGCCAGGTATTAATAATATTTCTGCCATCCAAAATTGAGTTTCACAATATCGTGGAATATCATTACAGATAAAGAACAATAATAATCATTCTCAATCTGTCTATTTGATTAGCTATCATAAGGAATTAGAGGCGTAAGTTAACTCATGAGTGTAAAAAACAGAAGAATGTTTCAACCAAACATGTTTGAGAGTCACTGTCACCATCATCTTCTTGACATGAGCCATAAAACACCAGAGAATGCACTAGATATGCTTGGAAATGATTACTCTAAGAGCAAATCTGGTACTAATATCATGGAAGCTCCCCCTGACGATGATCAGGAAACCAATAAATGTCCCAACAAGATGAAACGTTATCATATTCACACGACACCAGATCCAAGAATTAGGGGCGTATGCATACAGGTTGATGTATAAATCTGCATGTCAGATATGTTGAAACTTTTTATTTATTTATAAATATAACATGAACACCAAGCATATATCTATCGATATGCACTTTACTATGCGAGTTTGCTGTTTTTTATGCAAGCAAATTGTCTTCGCTTCTATATTGGGATTTTTCCTTTTTCTTTTAGGTACTTGACCATTTGGTCATTCAAAAACTAAATGCCGAGGGAAGGTTGGAGAAGAAGGAAGCAAAAAAAGGGAGTGGGTTTGACAAGGTATCAATCACTGATATGTTATGGTATTTGAAGAATTTGGAAGTGGCTATCAGGGAGTTTTCTGATTGTTTGCTTTAATGCTTTTAGAACGAGTTATCGGCAATTTTGAGGTTCGGGGCAGAGGAACTGTTTAAGGAAGAGAGAAATGATGAAGAAAGTAAAAAGCGTCTTCTAAGCATGGATATTGATGAAATTCTTTGGAAAGTGGACAATATCATTTGCATCTTCATGTTAGTGGTGTCTCCCTATCTACTCAGTTATTATAAACTACTTGCTACTTTGCTAGGGAGTTATAATAGTTGAAATACGCAGTGCAGGAAATAAAGCAAGACACGGGGATTTGGAGTGGATTAGTTAACTGTTTTGTCTATTGTTTTCTCCTTTTTATGTCTTTTGTTGTTATACTGTTTCTGTGTTCATTCATTCTTTTAACATATCCTGATAAATTGCGATTAAAAAACAGTTCAACCGGATTTATTTGCGGTACCAGTTCAAACCGAGCTTCCCGATATTCAACCTGCATAAGTTCTAAAGGGCAACTGATTTGATTATCAAGGACAAGGAAGACTATACGCTACAACATTTAATGGGTAAGTTTATCAGTGTAGGAATTTCGGGTATGCAGTTTCATTATTTTAGCTGTCTTCTTAGGTCACTTTTAGATGCAAGTTTGTGTGTTCTTTTGTTGCTGCAAATCAGTAGCTATTGTCACATTTATTGATACTACATGAGCAACGGTTCAAATTGGGTAGAAAAGGCTAAAAGTAGCTAAAGTTTCAAATGTCTACAGCCACTTAAGTTATTGTAGTTAACGGAGATGATCACTATATTTAACATATTTACTTTTATTAGAAACTAGACACACAATAGTTTACAGTTCAAATGAGTCAGGTCTTTCTTTAGATGGGTGTGGTCCGTTGATTTAGGATCTAACATGATTGTATCTATTAATATCAATTCCCTCAATCTTTTAGCTCAAATACTTAAATCTTCTGTTGCCAAAGTAAAATACAGAAAAGTTATTGCCTATGGACTTTTACATCTAGAGGTTTTAGTCTGCTATCTAGGGAAGTTAAAGCACATGCACATACAATTAGGTATAAATCTTTTTTTATGTAGAACATGCAAAGCCAGTACCGTATAACCAGCACACATTTAAAATAGAATATCAATATTAAATGGGAAGATTGTTCAGTTTCTAACCATTCTGAAACACAGTCTTCGCAAAAAATATGATTACAGCGCAACATAGTAGACGGAAGTGATTATGAAACAGGCCTTAGAATCTGCAACAACACAATTGCTTATTGTTTTGAATAGAGAAATTCAACAAATCTGCCTTTCGAACTTAGAGCATCTACAAAAGGATCATAAGATTCTTCTGCAAGGTATGCAAGGGTAGTTACAGAATCATCACAGTCCCCTCTCGGCTGCCTGATATTGCAAACATTGATGGAACAATGGATAAAGTTTTGGTAATTTAGTACTTTCTAGGTATGAATGTCAAAGCCGCAGTAGGAACCGCTATTCACAGTTGTCGTCTGTTCAAGGTAGATTAATTTATAGATTCAGTGAATACGAAATTGTTGAATCGTGAATATTAAATGCCTAATTTCCTTTTATATAGTATCAAATTCGCGGTCTACGTGACACTGATATGTTCATGATTGTTGTTATTGTAGGTATAATTATAGTACCAGATGCAGGTTGTAGTAATTTACATGGAAACGCGAGCCTCCGACAGTCAACCATTCGAGGTTAGTTAACTATTTATATTTTCTGTATTGTAATTATTCTGGTCCGTGTATATCTTTGAAATCCTATTTGGTTATTCTTTTATTTTTAGCCATGTTAAATTTTCCCTCTCTATTATTCTTACAGGTGAAAACGATAGATGAAATAACTGATGATCTGTTCCCAGTTAGTCTCACCTTCAAATATTTTTGTCACATGCAGGCTGGAAGTGACAGGTGGTGTTTGGACGTGGTCTTTTGGTGAATGGGCTATTTTTTGCTACTAGGTATCAGTTTGCAACTAAGTTTTTTGGATAAGTAATTGATCCGGATGGGTATGTTCTCACTAAACCAGGGAGTACGGTTACGAGTGTGAAGGGTGTGTTCTTGCTGTTGGTGATGTCCTAGATAATAAGTATAGGCAAGATGTTACTGTTGCGGCTTCTGGTATCAAGAAATTCTTATTACTAGCTTGTCATAAAAATTACAAAATTATATTTCATATTCTCATAAAGATATTTGTGTCTTTCTTACATTTAAAGAGCAAACTATTTTTGAATATCATATTTGGAAAAGCCCAAAGTACCAGTACTTGCAAGTTATGAATGGAACTGGAGTTGTTTCGTGTTTAGTGGGGTGAAAATTACGTCTTCTGGGTGGTCGTGATATAGATAGAGAGCTTGATCATATGGTATGATTTCGAGAAGAACAAACTGAATGAATTTATGTTATTCAATTGAAGTTACAGACTTGCATCTTCATTAGCATCATCCTTAATTAACATAAATGTTATCATAAACACAAACGAGTTGAGTTACTGGTAAGTTGATATCTTCTGAGATTTCTTTAGAGTAGATAAATAGGATCTAAGCATATGTGTGTGATAATATAAATTCTTAACTTGATTCGTAGTTAGGTCTTGGAGGGCTTGGAAGGTTACTCATACCGCAAAAGTAGATGTTGGAGAGGACGATGATGGTCATGGTGATATCACTAGCAATGGAAGATTAACACGACAATCAGTGGAAAACAAGGCAAAATGGTGAAGGAATGAGAACATTTGATGGTGACAATTGTGAGATTAAAAAGAAACCCACTTGGAAGTGAAGCGGAAGCAAAGGTATGATTGTAGTTTAATGGTTATGGTTATAGTCTATAACCATTAAAAAGACTAGCGCCTAGCGTTTTTTACAACCTTAGTTATAGAATGTATAGGTGATAAATAAAGGCAACCTGACTACAGGTGAAAAGGGGTTGGGTCTATACCTTTTGTTTAGAATGCTTTGGGGGGTTTTATGCATCAGACATACAATGTAGGTGACTTTCAGCCTATTGACCCGTTTTCATTTCATCTTATTCATCCGTAATTTGTTTGTTTCTAAATTATGTAATTAAAATTTGGCACATGGGTTTATTGCTCTTCTTAGAATTTGAAGGTCTGGCAATGCGTCTACGAGTGGCTCTTTATTTAGCACAAGCATTAGAGTACTGCAGCATCAAAGGACGGTCTCTGTATCATGACCTTAATACTTACAGAGTTTTGTTTGATCAAGTAACTTAAAATATATTTTCAGAATCGTGTTCATGTTTGTGTATTGTGTATTGTGTTTGTCTTTGTGTTTGTGTATTTGTGTTCTTATGGTTGTATCTGGCAGAGTTGCAATCCCAGTCTCTCATGCTTTGGCCTAATGAAGAATAGCCGAGATGGAAAAAACTATAGAATCAACTTAGCTTTCACCCCTCCTTAATATATGAGAACAAGTATAACGAATGTTCATATTAATACTAACTTTATAACACATTTTATTTACAACTTTGGCACCATATTGTTGGATCTTCTTAGCGGAAAGCATATTCCCTTACTGCGGATCTACTTAGGCTTGCAATCACGTTTACAAACCCTGTGATTTGAGTGTACGGTGTTGCAATATGGGTGGGCAGGGTGGCCTGTAAAGATTTTATGTCAAAATTCTATAATTATGTAGCCCGTCAACAGTGACTTCAGAACTATATCCAGTAATAGTTTCATACAATCATTTTATGTTTGATCTCAAACTTTCGAATTTCTTTATTTGCTGTAACTAAAAAACACATTCCTCTATGATACTAGCATTATTGTAACTGCACCTACTTCTGACCCATCTGGGTTAGATAACAATCTTGCTCAGTTTGATAAAATGGGCCACTAAAGTGAGCACTTATTCCCAGCCAATTGATGTTACAGATTGTCCATGAATTGATTGAAAAGCTACTTTGGCATAGTCAATGTTTTAAAACATCAATTTGGTGTTTCTAATTATTCTCATGAACACATACTTAGGTTAATAATGCATAGAGGTTGTTAAGAGCCCTAGGTACAGTGGTTGATGGCTCAAGCCATAGCCGACGGCAACAACTGACAGTACCACAAACCATACCGGACCTCGGCTGCTTTCTGCCACACGCCACCAGCCCAATTAACGCTGGGTGGGATTTATTTATTTATTTATTTATTTTTTGGGTTTTATGTTTATGTGTTTGTGTCTCTTGTGTTCATTTGTGTGTTTATATATGTTTGGTTGATGTTGAAACATGGCTGTATGGTTGATGTTGAACGTTGTAAACACATATATTGTGTTTTGTAAAATGATCAATCATTTGTCTTTGATCATTGTATGCATGATTGGTACGTGTTTTAATTACTTTTTATTATATATTTGTACTACTAAAACCTAAAATAAAAACCACAAGTCATACCCGCCCATCTGGACGGTTTTGACACTAAGATATATATATATATATATATATATATATATATATAGAGAGTAGGGATCCAGTGAGAAGTAAATTAAAATAAGAAGCATGGAGAGAAGTGACCAAAACGACGCATTTGAGATGCAACGACTTGCATTAGATGCATTTCTATTCATATAGATGCAACATCTTGAGTTTCCAAAGTTAATTTGATGTATAGATGGTGCAAATTGATTTTCATGATTTCACACGCCAGTAAGAACAAAAAACAAGAAAAATAATGAAATGCATCTAATATACGTATATGCATCTGATTAAAAGCTAGAAAACACACTATGGTGCGTTATAATGCATCTAAAATTATAGGGATGCATATAATTTAGGTCGGTGCATATCGGATTTGCGGTTATAGTTCTTCTTATTCCTTCTTATTTTAAGTAATCTTCTTATTTGATCCTCACTCTATATATATATATTCATATGGATTTTTGCTTCAAAACGACTGTCATAACATTTTAAGCATTATAAGCTATTCTATTGTAGAAAAGCTAATAATTGTGACCGGTAATCAAAACTATACTGAATATTTATATAATACTTAATACAATAAATGGCAATGAAATATATACTCTGCATTTCATTTTTCGAAATGAATTAATAATCTATACATATATATGTATAAAAAAGTCCTATAACTGAAAAGTGGACATACCAGCTGTAATGGTTGCTTCATGAACCACAACGTCGATTTCGTCAGTAGTCACACCAGGGCGCACAACACTAGCACCAGCATACAAAACCTCCCCGCTATTTGTCAGAATATTTATATTAGCATCGGATGAAAAATATTCTTGGTATTTAGCAGTTGATACAGTGTCGTATTTCTATACATATCTCTAGCTGATTTTAGGTAAAATATAGTACAATCAAAGTGGCAAAAAGATCTTACTCGATTTGTTTCTCTAATTCTCCCAATCATCTCTGGTGATTTTATCTAGCATTAATATCGATAGTAATAGTACCTCAACAACATGTTGCAGATCACTAATGGGCTCGATTTTTGGATTTCCCTACAATGTTACACGATTAATATCATTAGAAGACTACATCAAATGCATATATGTTGTGTGAAAACAATGTTCATAAAGCGTCTATTAAGAATACACAAAATAGTTTGGAAAACTTGACTAATAATTAGTAAACTCACATAAAGTCTGCAGGTACTACCAGCTTCTTTGAAATGGGATACGGTCTCAATGGTCTACATAAAGTATCTCTATTAAAAACCATAACATATAAAAATCGACATTTGTATAAAAAAAATAGTCCAAAGGCATACCATGTCCAATCAAAGTGTGGAGTTTGCGGAGTTCGTGACTGTCCTTTCCTCAAACAATATTACCAACCATCACTCGATGACACCACATTCAGTTCCCGCGGTTAACTTGATCCAACAGACGCCAACTTTGCCTTCAAATGAACAGACTTATGCGTGCCCCCACGACCCCTTAAAACAATCCTGAGTAGTACCAACACCAACTTTAAAATCGTCCCATTAATGCTTAACCTAAACATAACTTCATAAATTTAGCACAAAAGTAAAATTATCACATATATCAAAATTTGTTTTTTTTTGAAGTAAAATTATTATATCAACATTGGATCATAAGTAAATATCAACATTGGGTAGGATAAAACCTATTATATGAATTAACAAACCAGTTTAAACATTAAAAGATAAAATTGAATAAAAAATACGAAAAAACAAAGAGTCAAACCTGGCAAATTGGGTGATTTCTGGATATACAAATTAATCACATAAAAGTAACACAGAAAGTGTTTTGGTTAGAATACCTTTATTCCATCTTCAAAAATCAACGCTATAAGCGACATTAACGAACCCTCCATTGGTGTACACCGGGTGCTGCAGACTCACGGTGGACACTTCCACTATATTACATTTATTGGGATTTGCTTCGACAGTTGGCTAAGGACCCAAAAAATACGTGGCACTTTTGACCGGCCCATCTGAACC
The DNA here is from genome assembly GCA_910596185.1 of Chrysanthemum makinoi. Taxonomy (NCBI): domain Eukaryota; kingdom Viridiplantae; phylum Streptophyta; class Magnoliopsida; order Asterales; family Asteraceae; genus Chrysanthemum; species Chrysanthemum makinoi. The sequence goes on from OU343224.1 coordinate 335,422,069, forward strand.
ATAGTTGTCTATACATGTCAGTTTTGAGAAAGCAAGGACATTTATTATGCCGTTTAATATCTATACAGCCTCAGACTTGCGAATCTAGCGGCAGTATCAGAGACTCAGTATGGCTGCACCCGTGCTTTAGAGCAGGGTGCCTCGCCAAAACATAGGAGTCTATGAAGCGTGCTCACCAAACACATGAAGGCAGGAAACATCATCATCGGCGTTCTAACTTTATAATACACGCATAACCGTCACAACATGAAGGACATCGAACCGCTTCTGGTTTTAACACCACAGCAGAAATGAAAGTACTGCTTTCATTTGATTGCATGGTTCGTGCACAATGAAAGAATACGCCCTCTTTTAGCAGCCTTTTGGCGGAGGGCCATCTTGTTAACCCACCCGTTCCATTCATCCCTACCCACATCTTTCCTTTTCATCTTATAAAGCATCATCATCAACATAATTGCCTTACAATATACTCGTAAATGTGACAACATGAAGAACATGGTATAGAAACGCTTAGAAATGGGAACATAGCATCGGCATCAGCAACCTGTCATGGCTGCAACCGCAATGTGGATGCGGGTGCCATGCCAACACACGGGGGGTGCTGAAGCATGCTAACGAACCAGATCAACGTAGCGATTTATCATCATTGCACCACCAATTTCATGCCACGCCACTTGTTACTTTTAGATTATATACTTTCACATTTCTTGGGTTCACTTATTCAGCCATGTGTGGAAATTTTGCTGGGCACACGGCTCAGACAGGCGAATATTCAAGCAAAAAGGATACACCCGCCATGGCTGCAACAGTTGCCTGTCACCCTGCCAAGATACGGGACATCTCACATTCACCAAATAAAGGCCAGTTCATCACAGCCTAAAAAAAGGAATGCAGCCTTCAAACATTGAGCATTGCATGAAAAACGCTCAGAAATGGGAACATCGCATCGGCATCAGCAACCTGCCATGGCTACAACCGCAACGTGGATGCGGATGCCATGCCAACAGACAGGGGGTGCTGAAACATGCTAACAAAGCAGATCAACGTAGAGATCCATCATCATTGCGCCATCAATTTCATCATACGCCACATGTTACTTGTGTATTGTATACTTTTACATTTATTGGGCTCACTTATTCAGTCGTGTGCGAAAAGTCTGGTCGGCACACGGCTCAGATGGGCGAATATTCAAACAAAAAGGATACAACCGCCATGGCTGCAACAACTGACTGCCACCCTGCCAAGATACGGGTCATCTCACATTTACCAAATAAAGCCCAATTCATCACAGCCTAAAAAAACCAATGCAACCGTCAACCATTCAACATTGCACGAATGACAAAAACTGCAACCACAGTAATCAACATTGATGCGAACGTTCTGTGCATCTGTAATCTGCAAGAATGAAAAGAAAGTTTCAGAAAATCATATTCAACCAACCCCATTGCAAAAGGGCAACTGACAGAAACAAAATCGCGGAACATAATTTGTACTATGGTCATACCTTTTAGATCCAGCCACACATATCTCCAGAAAATTAACTGACAATATAACGATCCAAACATAGCTGGAGTCACGCATTGAAAACAATGGCCATATTGTGAAGATCGTTGTAAGCTCTTAGACGAGGTCTAATATTATATCTAGGAACACATAATAATGAAAGCGGAATATTCAAACATAGAATCAACATTATTATGAACAAGGTTTTTCATTATCCTAAACTAACTAACTAACTAACTATAATAAAGATCAAAGACTTGATCTAACACTAACTAACTAAACCCTAGACGTTTTCCCTACGCCTAGGTTCCCACACACACACACCTTTAGACGTCTACATCTTGTACGTACCCTAAAACTAATGACCCTATGTCTCTTTATATACTAGAGACATCTAGGGTTAACAAGAGGAATCATAATATAATTAGGAAACTAAATATTCTTTTAAGCATATCTTCTAGAAGCTTCCAAATCCTCCATCTTTTTGTAGTTTCCCTTCTTGTCACTTTTAGTCCTTCATGTTTCATTCTTCTTGTTTTGTATCATCAAATCTATAATAGACTCAACAATCTTCCCCTATTTGATGATGACAAAACAAACACGATTCTTGTACGAACTTCCCTAAACGAAGTAGCAGAAGTTGAGATAATTAAATCTCACCATGAATGAAACTATCTTGTCTTCCATGCTTCCCCTTGACTTGAACATGTCACTCAAACATCTCTTCCCCCTTTTGTTATTATCCAAATAGGGAACGCATGCAAATAATGATCTTGACCACCACGAACCAATATCATACTTCCAATCTAAGACTTCCAATGCTTCAAATCGCCCACCATTACGCATCATAAGAAAAATGGATCCAAAACAGTAGAAAACTTCAACTAGGAGTAGTAATAATGATCAACAATAGTAAAAATCAAACACTTCCCCTTGAGTGATGCATGTACATCAATGATTCTTCAAAATCTGTAGGCTTTATGTAATGATTACTTGTGAAGAAAACCAAATATAACAAACTTGATGAAGAAGTAGAATTTCCCAAACTTGTGTCTTAAATATGTACTATCCACGGAACTCCATACTTATACCTACCAAATATAAGTAGACCGCAATCCCTTGACAAGAATCCTCAACTAGTATGAGACACTGAGCACTACAATGTAACTCCTTCAAGTGATAGCCAATGTGTGCATAGAGCATCATAAGAAAAATCACACATTGCTAGATTCATCAAGCTAGATGATAAGAACACAAACCAAGTAATTCCACTTCACCTTCAAATAAGTGATAAATAATCCTCTTCGTAATCAATTCTTCAATAAATCTCCAAAACGAGCCTTTTTAAATCCTTTTAAGAACAAAAACTTCTTCCTGTGTGTGTGAACAATAACCTCTGTGTGTGTCGTCCAAAAACCATAACAATAATTATGCTCGACTTCCCCTTAATTCCAAATCTTCTCGTAATAAACCATTATACTGCCAATTCAAATAAATTTCGCCATGTAAAAACCTTGAGCAGTACTTTGAGAAGGAGCAGTACTTTCATCCAATCAGCAGCAGTACTTTAACAAATATGGACAGCAGTACGTTGACAAAATAATGAGCAGCAGTACTTTGCATAAATCAGCAGTACTTTCGAATTTGGGCAAAGCAGTACTTTGTGAAAAATCAATACTTTCAATAATCAGCAGTACTTTCGAATTCCAAGCAGTACTTTCGTGTCCAAGCAGTACTTTGCTTGTAGGGGACCAATAACGCGCATCAGTACTTTGAAAATACACAGCAGTACTTTCAGCAGTACTTTCACATAAAAGCTCAGATGGAAGATCCCTTCGGTGGAAAGTTAGATTGATATATAGAGAACATCCACCCAAAATTTCGTTACGATCCAACGGTTAACGAAAAAGTTATGATCGTTACAAAACACTGCTGTAGTAACCTTACGGATTTTTCTGCAGCAGACTTCGACTGCTTATAACTTTTGATTGAGGGCTCCGATTGACAATCCCTTCGGTGAGATTGAATATAGATATACCAAGAAGCTCCAGTTCAAATTTTAGCCCGATCCAACGGTTCAATAAAAAGTTATGCCTTCTGGAAAACAGTGCTGCAGAAAAGTTGCGAATTTTGCAAAAAATCGATTTTCTTCATTCTTTTTCGCCAAGAAACCTTGTAGATCCCTAGATATCACGAGCCCCAGGCTCTGATACCACATGTGAAGATCGTTGTAAGCTCTTAGACGAGGTCTAATATTATATCTATGAACACATAATAATGAAAGCGGAATATTCAAACATAGAATCAACATTATTATGAACAAGGTTTTTCATTATCATAAACTAACTAACTAACTATAATAAAGATCAAAGACTTGATCTAACACTAACTAAACCCTAGACGTTTTCCCTACGCCTAGGTTCCCACACACATACACCTTTAGACGTCTACATCTTGTACGTACCCTAAAACTAATGACCCTATGTCTCTTTATATACTAGAGACATCTAGGGTTAACAAGAGGAATCATAATATAATTAGGAAACTAAATATTCTTTTAAGCATATCTTCTAGAAGCTTCCAAATCCTCCATCTTTTTGTAGTTTCCCTTCTTGTCACTTTTAGTCCTTCATGTTTCATTCTTCTTGTTTTGTATCATCAAATCTATAATAGACCCAACACATAGTTATGCCAGTTGCAAGCTCAGGCATGCGCAAAAGCAACAACGTTATGCTGCAACCATGGCTGCAACCACCTGGTTACCCTGCGAAGGCATGCTTCCAGGCCCGGTTAAGCTATCAATACAAAGAAAAAGCGTTTTTGTAAGCATCCTGGTATTGCTCGCTATATCAATATTTGTTGATCTAAAAGACAAAAAAAACATTTTTTTTATGATTAATAATTGACACATGCAACCCTTATTTAAGACATGGTAAGCAGAAACACCAAAGCCTAAATAAACCTAAAATAACCCACAATCGCAACTAAACAAACGATACCATAACTACCATAAAGATAAAGGAAAAACATGCCTAAACAAAGGAAACAAAAAAATCAGACCTTTAATCGCTTGTCCAAAGTTAGCAAATATGAAGCTAAAGTTTTTGAGAACCAATAATTGTAGCAAAAAACATGGCTAGCGCAAGCCTGCGACATAAGGGTCGTGGTTTTGCTTGCCATTGTATAGCACAAAGCATGACCATTCTGGCACGCAAACTTGCGACACATCCTCTCTAAGTTTCACACAAAGGAAGGCAATGTTTGAGCACATTTTTATGTTGTAGAAAACCACAGACAAAAGCTTCCAAATATTTCAAAACACACATCAGTTTCATATGCACCAAGTGCTGGAAATGATGCGCAAAATCTGTTGCATCCAGCCTTTGCATAAGTAAAATAGTATAACACAATAATTCACTCATCCCAACAGCTGACTATGAGCAACATTTGAACAGTCATAAGCAACATGCAACCACTTTAACCGAACTTGGGTATAGCATTCTACCCCAAACCAAAGCACAAAACTGGTTACGAAACCACAAATCTAACCATAAACAGTATTTCAACCAGCGCAAGCAACGCACAACTACTCTAAGCCCTAAATATAAGAAAGGCACAATAAATAAACCTAAAACAACGCACAAACCAAGCGAAGGACAGCATACCATAACCACCATAAACACCAACGAAAATAAGCCCTAAAAAACATGAAACCTTCTATCGCTTTCTCTATAACAACCCGCTATTTTCGAGGTCCTTACTCAACCTCAAACTCGAAACTATTTACTTGGGATATTTAAATTTTCACTTTTACGTATACCCATTAAGTCAAATCGTGTAACCCGCTAAACGATTTTAAACATGAACTAGCATCAAACAAAATTTAGTCTACGTAAGATATGTACCATATGACTTTTATAATCATGTTTTAATTGTAAACGCATTTTATTTTATTTTTATACTACGTATTTTTTTTTTACGTAAAACGCTTACGTTTGCATTTTACGTACATGCATGCACAAGTTACCCAACACTTCACTACCTTTCTTATACTTACATACCTACAACTTATACTATCAAAAGCTACATAAACTACCCACTTGACATTCTAGATGATTGGTTATCATTTGTAGTAGTGCAAACAAATGAATTCTTATTCTAAAACTACACACTTACTACTCCTAGCTCTACACAAATTCTTAACTAAGCATGTGATGCTTTCTCTTTTTGCCAACATGCACGCCACCCCTATATGCAGCCACCTTCCAAATTCAGCCATACACACTCTTTGAACATAGGAAAATACCTTTGACTAGTTCCAAAGTTACAACTTTTAAGGACCTTTTATTCACTTTAATTTTCACATACTCATTTTCACACTCAAAACTCACAAATCACTCTTATTATTCCCTCTCCATTATACGACAGTAGTAGCAAGGCTGGGATTTGGCATTTGATTTGGAAAATACATGGTTTAATTATTAGTATAAGGGTGTGAATTATAAGCTAGGGTTAAAGTTCTTGAATCTTGGGTTTTGGTTAAATCTTCTTGATCATCCGACACACAAATCATCCATCTTCTTTGTGAGTCTTCCAAACTCATTTTCATCCATTTTATACATTTCATACATCATTTATGTTCTCACATGTTATTATACACTTGCGATGTTGAAATTTTTGCTTAGAAACCTTGAAACAAAACATACCCATGCTGTCTAAATTTTACGCCTCACGAATGCACTTAAATAAAATAGTTACACATTTTATTTTGAAAATATGAATTAACCATACTTATATATAGGTGTTAGGATGTACCACGTCCAATTTCGAAATTTTAGAAAAAGTTTTACTACTTAAAGTAATCGCAACAAGTTATGTTGTCCAGAATCAACACTTTTCTTAGCTCTGAAATTTAATCGAATTAACAGCCCACTTCGAGACATTTTGGCTAAAAATGATAAACTAGAATGTGTTAGGGAACATCTTAAATTAGATTTAGGGAGTTGAATGGAGCCGTGACGATAAATAACGAAGGAAATATGGCTAAAACCCGACACAACAAATTTCTGTTTTCTGGCAGCAGTGACCTCCGTAACTAAATCGATTAAACTGTACTAATTGGCGCATGGGAAAAATAAATGGAGACCAGATTTGGAAACTAGATTCAACGTAGATAATTTTAGGCTTTTGAAACGCATAATTTCATCGAGAAACGAGTGAGCTACGAGTCTTTTAACTCGACAAAAGCTGTTTGGAAAACCCTATAAAAGGGCTGAATATTTTCAGTTGAAATATTTGTTTTAAAATGAGTTATCATGGATTAAGGTCTGTAAAAATCAAAAGTAGACATATAGACTTGAGTTTAGTAATTTGAAACACTAGAAACGGACCCTTTTGAAAAGATACGAACCCGTAAAGTTGGACAATTTCTGTCCCTTTTTTTTGTACCACAACCCCATAATCGACCCAAAAGGCCTCGAAAACCGTGTCCATAGTAGCGTTTGCCAGCATATATTGAAACTAGATATAATTAGCTAAATTTAGGAAGTCGAATGAACAAAAACGGGTTTATAACGAAGAAACTACGGACTTTTAAATTTATAAAATCACGTATATAAACTTTCAGCACACTATTTTTGGGTTGTTCCAACGACCTATGTTTGGGTCTGTTTTTAACACATTTAGAGTTGGATTCGTGAGGAGCGCCAGTGAACCTTTTTACAACTCTCGTGGTATACTCAACATAGGAACTCGAATCAAGCCAAACCGATAAGTAACGAATTAATTATGACCATCAAAAGTTGGACGAAATTCACTTTTATATACTTTTTATAAAATAACCATTTATCATATTTTGAGTCATAAAACCTCCTTGCAAGTGTATACAAACCATTTTGCATTTAAAACTCATATGCATATAGTACATATCATATTTTCTCAAACGACTTAAATTATTAGGTCGCGGTTAAGACTTTCGGGTTACATTTCAAGTATTCGCATTTGTTTCCGTCATCATTGCTTGCTAAGGTGAGTTCTCGTAGCCCCTTTTGCATAATGTTTTCCTTGGGGGAAAATGGTACTCAAATGATGTTTTAACTGTTTTTATGCTGTGCTAAACTGTTTACATGTTTTTGGACAATATGTGTGTTTGATTGCAATATGTGCCCTCTTTGTGGCGATAAATTGTGTTTCATGTATGCGCAAATGTTTAACTCCGTTTGGAGCCGAAACAAGTTGATAGTACTATCTGGGGTAGCTCCCCACTATTGGTAACATGTGTGTAACATTATTGGTTGGTTCAGTTGTCGCTCGCACTGTGTTTCATATTCGTTATCTTGCTCACTATTGTCCTACACTACTAAGCACAGCTTTGTGGTTTAACTCTTAAACCTACGAGCTCACCAACTTTATGTTGACATTTTCGAGTATCTATTTTCAGGTGTTAAGAATGAAGTTGCATAAGAGGTTGAGTAATGGCCTGACCTAGCTGACATAAGACAAGACTCTACCGGGCTGTGTTCCCGAGGAGTTGTACATTTGGAAATGCCCCCCCTTAAGACTTAATTATGGTGAACTTATGTAGTAAGACTTGTATCCACCGTATTATGGATCATTGTAACTTTGACTTGTGTTATGATGAATGCATTTAGTATTTCTCTATTTTGACACCTTGTGTTCTTGGTTATGAAGTCATACCCCGTAAATGTCATTCCGCTGCGCCATTTTTGGGGTGTGACATTCTCCCGGATCAAGAAATATGCGATTAGGTTTTATGACAATCAACGATTGAAATTGGTAACCTCACCTTCAGATCTACCAAACACAACAAATATATGGAGCAAAAGAAATTTAGCACTGTAGGCAAAACCATGTGGCCAACTGAGATCCACAAAACGCATAAAAATATTGTTTCCATCGTATGAATCACTGTACCCCCCTCACCAACCAGCATACGAACACGCAAACGTGTCTACTTGAATGAAGGCACCGGAGTTTTTTCCCCGGAAATAAACCCGGGCGGATCTAAGATGGAAAGGAAGTATGTGAGTAGGGATGAATAGCACGGGTAGGTTTACCAAATGGGGTGGTCAAACTGACACGTATTTTTTTGTCCTTAGACCCTTTGTAGCAGCAAAATCCCAATAAATGTAAAAGAGTATAATGCCAAAATACCACATTTTACTTTGCAAAAAGCTTTATGTCGTAACCAGGGGCGGTATCAAAAAAACTTTTAAGAGTGGGCAAAAATAAAAAGTGCGTACCAGGTCGGGTCATGTCAGTAACTCGACCTTTGTTGCTATAATGAAAGTGATTTTACCTTGAATGAAAATGAACCTTTTTGGTATATGTTTGCATGTGAAAACCAAAACTAAAAATTTGTGATGATATGCCCGATATTTAGCACATATTTACTTTTTCTTATCGATACTAACACAAGTAATTAAAGCACAAAATAAAAAGTTAGATAACAAAAATTCACAAAAATCTATAAAGTAGCACTAAAATCGAACATTATATCTTCACAAAATTGCAAACGTCCTTAACCACTTGAGCATGATACAGCTATTGGATAAATTTTCACGATTATACTATTTACTCATTTATTTATGAGGGCAAAATCAAAATAACTTATTATCTCAAGAAAATCAACATTACTCGAGTGAAATTTGTGAGGGCAGTTGCCCACACTGCTCCCATTGTGGTACCGCCCCTGATCATAACGTCTCTTATATCTCATAGTATCACAAATAATGACACTTATTACGCTTTATATTTTAATTGTGTTTATATATATATATTTTTTATTATTATTCATACTTTTTATTAACGAAATATATTGAAACTTAGTTTGCTAGCTATAAATGAATTTTCTTCACTTGCACCGCATTGCGAAAATAGTGCGTCCTCTTATAATGTTCAATCTTTCACCAATTTTTTAAAGGCTTGAACCGAAATACTGAATGATGTTCTTTAATACTAAACAATAAGTTTTGCTAAACACTCAATGATAGCCTAGTGACACTCTTAAATGTGTAAGATTTTAAGTTTAATCGTTACTAGATGTAAACACCTCTGAATCGGACTCTCGAAAAAGGATAGCTTTACCCGGTTTGTGTCTATGTAAAAAAGAAGGTTTTGTAATAAAAATGGTAATTACCTTGAAATCTATGTAAAAAAGGTAAAAGCTAGAAACAAATCTTTTGAGAGATATGTAACGTGTCACGTACGGTAAAAAGTTGCAATTATAGTCCAATAGCTCGAGGAAAACGTTATGACGAATTCCACGATAACAAGAAATAATCGTTTGATGTGTGCTCGTTCTCCCCTATATTAAACCTTTACAAATTATATATTGTTATTTTATTATCTTCTATTTGTTCTTATCATAATATCATGAAAATTAATCAAGACACAGTAATGAAGGTTGAGCATCTAGTGTAAACGCGAAAATGGATTTGATGAGTACTAATGTTCGACGTTAATAATTGATTCGGACCTCATCACCTGAACCATATGTTTCTTCATGACCAGTTGATGTGTATAGTACTTGATAATTTTGGTTGCTTGGAGAAGGTGGAATGATATATAGTCCAACATTTTTGTTACTAAATACCTTCGGTATACTAACTAGATGTGGCAAAATGGGTGGGTGGAATCAGCATGTTGCATTACAGGTCAAGACAATGGTGGGTAAAATTTTGCATGCCGGTCAAAAAAGGGACAGTCTTGGGTCGTTCAGGTGAGGTAAAGTCTAGTTATATATATGGTTGAGAATTTTTGAAAGGCTTGTTTGCACAGGGTAGCGTTTTGTTCAACCCAATCTAATTAGACCTGTACCTAAGCTACCTGTACTGACCCGATCTCACATTGACTCGCCGATTTTCAGTCATAAAAGGATCTACGCTTTCAATAAGTTTCTACTTGAGGTAAAAGTAAAAGCTTTAGGCAATCTTTTCGCCACCAAAGTTACTAGTAACCTATGTAAGTTTCACAATGCCAACCAGTCCCCTAAGGCCCCTAAATCACCAAAATAGCCCAATTCAGAATTAAAACATACAGTAACATTGTTGAGCATAATCACTGAAACAAACCAACAAGCTAAGCCGTGCGGTCTCATTAGCCCAATTTTAGCATTGTAACCGTGTGATTCTTACCACCACCACCTACTATAACACCAAAGCTTCCTAACATACTAGTATTATGTAAACAGTTATCGAACCAAATTACACATCAAACAATCACAAGCCAACACACCTAAATTTAGTCTGATATACTCCATTTATTTTAGCACACTTTTCACACCCCATTCAACGCAACTTGCAGCGGTCATGACATTGTTCGGGTATGATATTTTTAGTCTCAACCGACCGATTCAAGTGAAAATTTACCCATTAAATGAACACAAAAGCAAAAAAGCCACCAAATTAAACTACTAGTTAAATCCGCTAACAAATACCAAAATTTACATAAACACGTAAAAAATTTAAACTACCACTTAAGGCGTCATACGCAACCAAATACCAAATTAAACTAACTAGTTCAATCAAGGTGTCATAAGCGACCAAAAATCGTAAATCAACTCTCATCATAAAAACAAACTGCCTCTAAAATATCCGTCTCACTTCTTTAACATAAAAAACATAAAACGCGAGTAAAAGATGATAACAAAATCAAAAATCGATAACAAAACCATGGTTTTGATCATCCGTAGGCGATATGAAAACAATACCTACCGTAAATCCCTCACATCTTGAGATTCTTCGAAGTCCCCTTTCCCTTGATCAATACATCAGCATCACCAACAAAATCCTTCTTCACTGCCTGCTTCGGCTTTGTCCTTTCAACGACTTTTAGGGTCTTCCCCCAGACCTTTTTGGTCAACTTCCTGTCTTTCCTCTTCTTGATCAACTCCTCGTCCTCCTCCTGATAGTCGCTGACGTCATCATCCTCATAGTCTCTGACGTCATCATCCTCCACCACCACAACCGTGACGTCAGCTTCGACAACCGCTTCGGTACTCTGACGCACGATATGGGTCCTTGACTTTTTTCCCTTCATAAACAATATACGTACAAAAATAGTCAATAAAAAGTTAAAAACAGTTGCATTCTACTACAGTATCAATAAAATATATACTCCCTCCGTCTCAAAATTATTGTCAGGGGACAAGAATCACAAAGTTTAATAAAAGTGGGACCCTTATAAATCTCAACCACTCAAATGGAATATTCCTCAATTATATTCTCTTTATTAAATATGAAAAGTGACGATTAATTGGAGCATCCAAAAGGAAATATGGACAATAAATATGAGACGGAGGGAGTACAAGATTGAACCAAGAATACGTACGGGGCAAATGCGATAATGATCATCAACGACCTTCGTTTTGGTCACCCCCTTCTTCTTTTTGATGCGGCAACCGTTTACGCAGTACATTGCCTTCGTCATGATTCGTTTGTTTTTGGGTGTTTTTAGTGTGTGCTTTTGGGTGTGTTTTAGTGTGTGTTTTTGGGTTTGTGGGTTGTATGAGAGAAACAATTTGTTGGAATGAAATGGATGGGGAATATGGAAGAGGTTGTTATATAATGGAGCAGAGCAGAGCAGAGCAGAGGGTGTATGGGCCAGCCAAAATATCCACGCAACTAATTAACGGTGCGCTAACAGTTTTCCAACTTGCATAAAAAGCTAAATATCTACTACTCTAGTAAAAAGGTGAATTGTAAATGACACGTGCCCAACTACAAGGGGGTGCCAATTGAATTGGTTTCATGATTTGGTAACCATTCATAATGGGAGGTGATTTGTACACTCCCAAAAATGATTGGCACACTCAAATTGTGAGTGTTTGGACATTTATACTCTTTCAGAATAAACATAACTAAAAATAATGTGAAGGGTATAAATGTCCAAACACTCACAATTTAAGTGTCCTAATCATTATTAAGAGTGTACAAATCATCTCCCATTCATAATTGATAGAGATACTTCAAACAGGGTACTTATATAATTTTTACATCTGGTTTCATTTGTTTATACTATTTAGTGTGCAAATAATAAATTAGAGTGTATAACCTTTAACTCATTTATTATGTTGTTTGATTCAACTAGTTTAAATCAAAAAGTAATATAATAATTTAAATAATCACATAAAAATAACTATAAAACAATTTTAATGATATCCGAGTTAAAACTTCAAATCCAATGTCATATTAAGTACATCACGAAATACTTTTAATCTAATTTCAACATAAAAACTAAGTTATATATTGTATTTTTTTTTTCATAGACTTATTGATAGAATATCAATATTAGCACTTTAAATGAATAAATGCACAAACAAGCTCATTACCAAGGCACATCAATCAAAGCTTGATGAGGGCCCCGCTAGAATCCCAAGCCCCACACTTGGCCTGACGAATCTCATCATGCTATCCAGTACGCATAGGACTACTGCTCCCCAACTGTCACTAACGGTGAAGATGTACAAATCTAACATATGACAGCGAGGACGCACGACAAGCACTATCTTGTACGAGCAAAGGAGGAGAGACCACATGTCCTCCTTGTTTGCTCATCAGATGATCAATGTGCCCCCCACACCTCGTTAAGAGTACATGTCTCTCTACAAATAAAAAGGCATCACACACAACTTTTCACAAGTTCACACACTTGGGCAAAAATATTGTTTCTCACACACCAACAGACAAACTTTGTTTAAGTGTTATCCGAGCTTCTTGATCTTTATCATCTCTTCGGGTCCTTGCCATTCAAAACGAGAAACCAAACAACTCTTAATACAGATTATATATCATACGTAAATACTTACAATACTTAAGCGGGCTGACGTGTTTCATACGTACTTAATTCAAACACTTCACGTTTTTTAAACGGTTTGACATGTTTTCACCCATGTTTACTTTTTATATGTCACTTTAGTGATGAGCCCGCACTTTTTCTAAAATACATAAATTTAATAATACATTAAGCCAATCAAGCGTAAAACTTAAATGCCATAAATATCACAATCAAGCCTTATTTATCACATATAGCAGGGTACCCGCGCGATGCGATAATGTGATGTTATACGACCATAGTTTCCTTTTCGAGTCTAGGTACATCTTTGTTATTACTGTGAGTTGGGGAGTAACCAGTGGGTAGCCTAACCAAAAAAAAAAAAAAAAAAAAACTTACAAAGTTAAAAATGTTTTTTCAATAATGTAACGGTTCACTTTTAGTCAGTGAGTTATCGGTCGAGGGGATGAACCCTTCGTCAATTTTAGAGCCGACTGACCCAGTTCGACCCTCATGCTGCAATGGCGACCGAATCTATCGACCGACAACTGCGGGCAGCCTAATGGCTTTATTTTTAAGTGCTTGGCTTAGTAGCTTAATTAGATTGTACATTGTGGTTAAATGGTTGTATATTTTGGTGAAAGGGTAAATTAAATAGTGTATTAATCGTATAAGTTGAATAGTGTTTTTTTTTTTTTTATTTGTGCTTCAAATAGTTGTAACTTATGCTTTTTTACTTGTATTTGCTTAAAAGTTCTATATTAGAAAATCTTAAAAAATTAATAGGATGGAAGGTACAAGATGCATTATAAGTAGTATAGATGCACATCAACAATAATGCGTAGTGTAAAAGATCTGTGCAATCAAGGAATAGATTGTTGCAATAAACTTTCTTATAAAAATATTGATGAAGGTAGTAGATACGTAAATAGATTTTGTAACAAGTATTATAAAATGGGGTTTTCTAACATGTGGCCTCAAGCACACGTTAAGTTAAATTTATTAAACACGCACTTTCTTTTTATATCAGAAAATGCATTAAATTCTCATTAAATATACTTACAAATTAACATAGATAGTTTTGAATTTAATACTCCAACTTTACTTTCATATAAATTAAAGTGTGTGCCATAGGGGCACATTTTAGAAAATCCCTTATAAAATATATCATTTCCTGTTTGAAACGAAATCGTTTTAAATGGGCTAAAAAACAACGTTCGTTTCATGGAAAGTTGTCGTTTTGGTGTTTTTGGGTTCGTGGTCAACACATAGTTGATGTTGTTTTGACTTGGGCCTTCGTTAATTTTTCAAACGACGTCGTTTTGCCAATTTGAAATATATCCGGATACTGCTTATACACACTTCTCAAACCACAAATGTGATTGCACACTATCACCACATTATTACACACGTTTCTCAAAAAATACGTACCACCCCACACTTGCACCGTTGTTTAACACAAGCATATGAATCTTAGGCTGAAAGTAGTGGTGGGTGAGCCACTTATCGGTGGAGATAGAGAGGGGTCTCGGGGTCACGTGCCTCCCTAGCAAAAAAAATTCTAGTGTAAATTATCTAAAATATCTGTATTTTTTTTGTAATTTGCCCCCTTAATAACCGTTTTGTAATGTAGTTTCTACAAATTATCAAAATGTGCCCCCTCGAGCAAAAAATTCTGGCTCCGCCCCTGGAGCCACTCACCGCCACCTCAGCTTCCTCTCTTCTCTCAGTTCCACTCACCATACATCTGTTTTGGCCACCCTCTCTCATCTTTCCTTAAATTATATACTTTATACAAATATAACCCACTAAATATCTCATGTACACTTACAAAACAAATAAAAATCAGTTACTATTACATGGGGCACATAATTATCAGCCGGATACATTGGTGAGCAACTCACCATAATTTGCAAAAATGGCCATGACTTCCAACTTGTGTTTTCGGTGGGGCGTGAGTGAGTCACTCACCAAAGGCGAGTTGAGCACCACTCCGTTTGTCCTTAGTTTAGATTAAAATGTTTTATACCTTAAACTTCGATGAAAAGGTTTTATACTTTAAACAGGAAACAATTTATTGATGCGTAACTTAATATGTGTTACGTAATTGCTAGATATGTTTTGTATATGATATGATTTTGTTTGATCTATGTTGCATGACTATATTTTGTGTTAATCTTAGTGGTTACAGTTTTGCTTTTTTTTACCGGTTATGTTTCGTATTGAGATTAGTATCGTTCACATTATTTAGTTGAGGCGGGTGCTATTTTGGTTTAGATGATCTTGCCGAATTGTTTTATGATATCATTTGTAGCCTATTTTGGGTATGTACAAATTTGCCTTGGCTGTTGGTTGATAGGTTTTTGATAGTCAAACAGGCAAGTTATTTGTCCATGCAATGTTTGTTAGACCTGGTTTCCATGCAATGTTTGTTAGACCTGATTTAGATGATCTTGCCGAATTGTTTATGAGGGTGCTTGTTGAATAATATGAAGGACCAAGAATGTCAAGTTTCAAAGTCTAAGCAAGTTTGAGTCTTAAGTGAAGAAAAGATATGTCCAGGGGCTAAACTGAAAGATTGCTGAGTATATAAGCTCCTTATCAGCTTAGGGTTTCTTTAATCACTCTCATTATCTGTTGTTAGTCTCTCTCTAAAAGTTTCACACAGTTAGTCTTTCTCTTGTGATATCTGTTTTGATATCTGGTTGTTCTTAGTATCAAGATCAATCTCTTTTGATCTTGTTAAGTCTGAGTGTTGAGTGATCTTTGTTGTGAGATTACTGGTGTCTACCTAGTAGAGATCAATTCTTGTTTCTTTGTATTTGTATTGATAAGCACCCAGTTGGGGACTTATCTTCTTGACATTGTTATAATAAAATACACCAAGGGGAGGTTGGCTGGGTGTACGTGTGGATTGTTGTGTGCTCTTGATCATTTTTACATGGTATCAGAGAGCACGGTTCTGATCTGGCAGTTTTGAGATTCTAGGGTTTCTAGGGTTTCGAAGTTTTTTGGGGATTCTTGCAATTGGTGGTTGAATTGGTTAATTGAGGCTGTTTTCTTAACGGCCGTGGTCGATTTGTTATGTTTGGGATTGGATCTAGTGATTTTGTGGGTTTCTTGGTTAGGGTTTTTTGAAACCCTAATTTGGTAATTTGGGGGTTTTTCATCCCTAGTGGTTTCTTGTTGAAATTGGGCCTGTTCTTGATTCAATCTCACTAGACTAAGTGAATCTAGTGAGTTTTGTTTCTCATTCCACTGGTATATCTCTGTAAGTATTCTCTTTCTCTTAAGATAACACAAAATTGGTTAAGAAGGTGTAAACGGGACAGTTAACATCTTGATCTGTCAACCTAGATTGGTACGAATACCTGTTCTGGCTGTTCGTAGTCTTCTGGCTGATTTGTTGTTATTCTTGGGTGTGAGTGATAGTTTATATAGATTGTTATTTCTGTTTCTTAGTTTCTTGTTGTGTCTAAGTCGAAGGAGGATAGGATTTGGGCAGTCTTGGAAGTTGGTTGTGCAGTTTAGTTGTTGTTATTTGTTGGTCTTGTTGTTATTGTTTCTTGAGATTATTTCTGTTAGTTCTTGCTGTTTGTTCTTGTTGATTAGTTATTATGGCTATTGAAGATGAACCTAGTGGTAGTAATACTCAAGTATTAATTAGTAATCTTGATGCTGGTAATCCTTTACATATTCAAACTAATGATAACAGTGGTACTGCTCTTATTCCATTTAAACTGCTTGGAACTGAAAATTATAGAATATGGTTTGGTGCTATGAAATTGGCTTTACAAGCTAGGAATAAGTATAGCTTTGTTGATGGTACCTGTCTTAAGGAATCATTTGTTACTAGTAATGTCTTGTCTGCTCAATGGGATAGATGCAATGCCATTGTCTTAACTTGGATTATGAATTCTGTGTCTCATGATGTTTATATGGGATTGGTTTATTCTGAAAATGCTGCTTCTGTTTGGCAAGAATTAAAAGAAACATATGATAAAGTTGATGGTTCTGTTATATACAATTTGTTGCAAAAGATTAACTCTGTTAAGTAAGGTGGTAGGTCTGTTGTTGATTACTATCATAGGCTAAATTCTTTATGGAGAGAATATGATTCTCTAACTAAGTTGCCTAAATGTGTTTGTGAACATAAATGTGCTTGTGAGGCTAGTACTGAGTTAGTATTGCATCAACAGTTGATGAAACTGATGCAATTTCTTATGGGTCTAGATGACTGTTATCAACCTGTTAGAACTTGTTTATTAACCAGAGATCCTTTACCTGAGGTTAAAGATGCTTATGATGTTGTGTCTAGGGAGGAGTCACACAGAGGGATTCCTGAATCCTCTAATGTTTCTGAGTATAAAATTAATGCTTCTTCTTTTGCTGCTAAGTCATTTAATAACAATAGAAGAATGTATAACAACAGTAATAACACTAGAGGGACCAACTCTAATACTAATACTACTAATAGAGGTCCTAATCCTAACCTGAATTGCAAAAACTGTGGTAAGATTGGACATACTATTGAAAGATGCTATGAACTCATTGGTTTTCCACCTGGCTTTGTTAAGAATAATAATCCATCTAAACAAAATGGTTTTAGACAAAACTATAATGCTAATGTTGATAATAAAGTGTCTGAAAAACCATCTATTACTTCATCTGCAAATACATCTTCTGGTTTTACTTCTGAGCAGATGAAGAAACTCTTGTCTTTGATCAATGATAGTTCTTCTAGAAGCGTACATGCCAATATGGCAGGTAGGGCTTCATTCTTTAATGGAAATGTTTGGTTTAATATTAATTTTTCTAAATATTTCTTTGGGAATTCTAGTCTTTCTGTTAAAACTATATCTTTGGGATGGATTATAGATTCAGGTGCTAATCATCATTTGACTATTTCTACTGTTGGTATGTTTAATGTTGTGGATATTTCTAGTCTAAAGATTACTGTTGGACATCCCAATGGTACTCTTGCCACTATAAGTCATGTTGGAAACTTAAAATTAACCAATAATGTTACTCTTTATGATGTTTTAGTGGTTCCTGGTTACTGTGTGAGTTTGTTATCTGTTAATAAACTGATTAGAGATAGTAAAATGTTTGTTGGTTTTGATGAAGATACTTGTTATATTCAGGATTTGAAAAGGGAGAATGTTCTGGGGACTGGTAGTCAGTCTGATGGATTGTATTTGTTTGATATGCAGCCTGATAATAATTTGGGTGAGTGTAATATGGTTATGTCGTATAATGTGTCTAAGCTTGTTTGGCATAATAGATTGGGTCATCCTACTGATCCAGTCTTGTCTGTTCTTCAAAAGGATCTTGGTATTTCCAAGAATTCTTCTATTTCTATTTGTAAGATCTGTCATAGGGCTAAGCAGACAAGGGAACCTTTCCCTTTGTCTGATCATAAGTCTAAGAATCTTGGTGAACTTATTCATCTTGACTTATGAGGTCCTTACAGAGTAACAAGTAGAGAAGGATATAAGTATTTTCTCACTATTGTTGATGATTATTCTAGAGCTGTGTGGGCTTACTTGATTAAAACTAAAGATGAGGTGTTTGATGTATTCTGTTCTTTTATTCACTTAATTTCTAATCAATTTAGTATTAAAATTAAAACTTTTGGATGTGATAATGGTACTGAATTTGTAAATAAGAAAATGAGTGGAATGTTTTCTGATCTTGGTATAATACATCAAACATCTTGTGCTCATACACCTCAGCAAAATGGGATTGCTGAGAGGAAACATAGACACCTACTTAATGTAGCTAGGAGTCTTATGTTTCAAGGGGGATTCCTTTAAGTTTTTGGTCTGATTGTGTTCTAACTGATGTATATCTTATAAACAGGCTGCCATCTTCAGTTCTAAGTGGTAAATGTCCCTATGAGTTATTGTATAAAACTAAACCAAGTCTTTCCCATTTGAGGTCTTTTGGTTGTCTATGTTTTGCGACCATTTTAAATAATCATGATAAGTTATCTTATAGGTCTGAAAAATGTGTTCTAATTGGTTTTTCTTCTACTAAGAAAGCATATAAGCTTTTGAGTTTAGATACAAGAAATGTGTTTTTTGCCAGAGATGTAAAGTTTTATGAAAATGTTTTTCCTTTAAAAATGAAAACATGTGAGTCAACTGATACTAACATTGTAAATGAGGTTGAACACTTGAAGTTTTTTGATAGTCTAAAGTCTCAAAGTCCCAATGATGAAGGGGAAGATACACCACCAGTTGAGGATGGTAGTATGCCATCTTCACATGATGCTAATGATAATGACACAGATACTACTTATATGCATTATGAAGATAGGCAATCTGCAACCCACTTTGGTGACCAACACTGGTCTGAGGGCAATTCTAGTCTTGAAAATACTGGTTTAGTTTTTACTCAGTCTAAAAATGTTAATGAAGATGTGCAGACACCTGTATTAAGAAGGTCTAGTAGAGAGTCTAAAACTCCTATTAGGTTTAATGATTATGTGATGCACTCTAAAGTTAGATATGGAATTGAAAAATATGTGAGTTATGCTAGTTTGAGTAGGACTAATATGTGCTTTGCTTCTACATTAAATAAATCTGTTGAACCTAGAAATTATGAAGAAGCTGTTATAAATACTAATTGGTCTGAAGCTATGAACAATGAAATTGAAGCTTTAAATAGAAATAATACCTGGACTGAATGTGAGTTACCTGTTGGTAGACATGCTATTGGATATAAATGGATATGGAAAATTAAGTATAAGTCTACAGAAGAAATTGATAGATATAAAGCCATATTAGTTGCTAAAGGTTTTAATCAAAGAGAAGGTTTTGATATGATTATGATGAAACCTTCAGTTCTGTTGTGAAAATGGTTACTGTCAGATGTCTGATAAGTATTGCTGTTAGTAAAAATTGGCTTTTATATCAGTTAGATGTTAATAATGCTTTTTTATATGGTGATCTTGATGAAGATGTCTATATGCAATTACCTAAAGGCTTTAATGGTGGTGATGATACTAAAGTATGCAAGCTTAATAAGTCTTTATATGGTCTTAAGCAAGCACCTAGGCAATGGAATACTAAGCTCACTAATGCTTTAGTTGAACATGGTTTTAAACAAAGTAAACTGGATTATTCTTTGTATATTAAACAAAAAGGTTCTGTGTTTGTTGCTCTGCTTGTGTATGTTGATGATATTGTTATAACTGGTAATGATGAAGTAGAAATCAATAACTTTAAAAAGTTTTTGAGTTCTAAATTTATGATCAAATATTTGGGAGAATTGAAATATTTTCTTGGAATTGAAGTATTGAAAAATGATAATGGTATTTGTATGACCCAAAGAAAGTATTGTTTAGAATTGTTACATGAGTATGGTTTGCTTGCAGCTAAGCCTCACTTCTTTGATACTCCCTTGCCTGAGAATTCTGTTTTGAGTTGTGTTGAAGCTAAAAAAGATAAGTGTTGAACAATATAAATAACTATCAAAAATTAGTTGGTAAATTTATATACTTAACTAATACCAGACCTGATATTAGTTATGTTGTTCATTGTTTGAGTCAACACATGCATAAACCTTTACAATCCCATCTTAAGGCTGCTCTGAGAGTTTTAAAATATTTGAAAAGGTCTCCTGGTTTAGGTTTGCAATTTGATAAGGAGTCTGATCTCAAGCTTAAAGCTTATGCAGATTCTGACTGGGCTAAATGTCCTCTAACTAGGAAATCTGTAACTGGTTTTTGTGTTTTCTTGGGTAACTCACTTATTTCTTGGAAAAGTAAAAAACAAGCTACTTTATCTAGAAGTTCAGAAGAAGCTGAGTATAGAAGCATGGCTTCTACTACTTGTGAAGTGATTTGGTTGAGCAACTTGTTGTATAGTTTTGGTCTTAAAGAGTTGTTGAATAATATGAAGGACCAAGAATGTCAAGTTTCAAAGTCTAAGCAAGTTTGAGTCTTAAGTGAAGAAAAGATATGTCCAGGGGCTAAACTGAAAGATTGCTGAGTATATAAGCTCCTTATCAGCTTAGGGTTTCTTTAATCGCTCTCATTATCTGTTGTTAGTCTCTCTCTAAAAGTTTCACACAATTAGTCTTTCTCTTGTGATATTTGTCTTGATATCAGTCTTGATATCTGGTTGTTCTTAGTATCAAGATCAATCTCTTTTGATCTTGTTAAGTCTGAGTGTTGAGTGATCTTTGTAGTGAGATTACTGGTGTCTACCTAGTAGAGATCAGTTCTTATTTCTTTGTATTTGTATTGGTAAGCACCCATTTGGGGACTTATCTTCTTGACATTGTTATAATAAAATACACCAAGGGGTGGTTGGCTGGGTGTACGTGTGGATTGTTGTGTGCTCTTGATCATTTTTACAGTGCTCATAATCGTTTAGTGGCGGCATACTTCTCCGAAAACCCGCAGTTTGACGCAAGAATATTCCGTCGGCGGTTCCGTATGGGCCGAGAGCTATTCACATAGATTGTTCGAGAGATAACCGATCACTCTACTTATTTTCGACAAACTATTGATGCTAGGGGTGTACCTAGTATTAGCCCTTTGGTCAAGTGTACTGCGGCCATTCGTCAATTGGGATACGCGGTCGTTCCTGATTCTATTGACGAGAGTCTGGTACTCGGTGCATCCACATCCCGTGAATGTCTTCGTAAGTTCTGCGAGGTTATCATGGAGTTATATGGTCGCGAGTATTTGCGAAAGCCCACGTATTCTGACCTTGAAACAATATACACTAGAACAAAAAGTGGATTTGGCCACACCGAATATGTGTGACGATATACATATGGTCACACATGATTTTTCGGCCGTGTGTGACTAAAGGTCGCGCGACCATAGGTACTCTATGGTCACGTGTTTGACTTTTTTTTAGTCTCTATTGCAAAAGAGTAACCAAAACCGTAACATGTGTGACTAATTGGGTACAAATTTTGTTGGATTAATCCATATTAGTGACCATAAACACTGTATAGTCACACAAAGCATGTTTGTTTTGGGTATTTAGTCACATACAATTAAGCATAAAGTGACCAAAAGTGTTAATAAGTGTGACCATATGTTGTTTAAGGTGAAGAAATATGTCTTTTGTGTGACTATTGATCATCCAATGGCCACTTGAATTTTATGTTTGTGAGGCCTTTTGTAACATTTAGTCACACAAAGCATGTTTGTTTTGGGTATTTAGGCACATACAAATTAAGCTTAAAGTGGCCAAAAGTGTTAATAAGTGTGACCATATGGTGTTTTTAGTGAAGAAATGTGTGTTTTGTGTGACTATTGATCATCCAATGGCCACATTAATTTTATGTTTGTGTGGCCTTTTCTAACATTTAGTCACACAAAGCATGTTTCTTTTGGGTATTTAGTCACATACAAATTAAGCATAAAGTGGCCAAAAGTGTTAATAAGTGTGACCATATGGTGTTTTAAGTGAAGAAATGTGTGTTTTGTGTGACTATTGATCATCCAATGGCCACATTAATTTTATGTTTGTGTGGCCTTTTCTAACATTTAGTCACACAAAGCATGTTTCTTTTGGGTATTTAGTCACGTACAAATTAAGCATAAAGTGGCCAAAAGTGTTAATAAGTGTGACCATATGGTGTTTTAAGTGAAGAAATGTGTGTTTTGTGTGACTATTGCTCATCCAATGGCCTCATTTTGTGTGGCCCTTTCTAACATTTAGTCACGCATCGAATTAAGTAAACTGTGACAAAAAAGTGTTAATAATTGTGACTATATGAATCTTTTAGTCACATATAAGAAATCAATATATATCAAAACAAATTCAAATATATAAAAATATATTCAAAATATATTCAAATACAATAAAATTGGAATTTATATAAAATTGTAATGTCGTACATAATAAAATTCTCAATAGTTTAACGACTTCTGACTCTTGATCTTCTTAGCTTCCTTTTGCATGGCATCACTAGAGACGTAGGCGTTTCGCTTTGTAATTTAGGTGCAGCTCGTTTCACCAATCAGTTTTATGGTACTTGGTGGTGTTGCCTATAGGAAACAAAAGCCGGGTGTATCAAACAATGAATTAAATATGAAGAATGATATATGTAGATTTATAAAACACATGCGTGTATGTACCTTTTCATCGAAAACCACTTGATTATTTGGCCATGCATAAAACCACCTAATGCATCCTTAACTGCTTTTGAAACCGTTATTTCCTACATCCGGTATGCATGCCATCCACTCAAAGATTTTTCCATAGACACTCTGTAGCAATCCTTTGGGAGTGGTTTGTTATGAAGCATTTGTTTTCCATCATTTTGTACACTGTACCCTCTCATAGCAATAATAGTTGATTTCTTTAAGTGCCACCGCACTTAATTACCTACAAAGATAATTTGTTGCATGTATATATGTATCAGTAATTAATTAAACTAAAGAACATATGAAAATGTTTAAATACATACTTGTGGTAGTACTATTAATGGAGACTCATTTTCTTGTGATTCGGAAAGTTGATGTGAAGAATCCTTTCGTTTTGATCTAGTCGATTTCTTAGATGCGACAGATTTAACAGTTTCCTATATATATAATACACGGTAAATAATACATGTATGTAGAATTCAAAAATACCAGGGGGATGATTGTTGGGATATGAAAGTGCTGAAGATATGAAAGTACTGAAGATATGAAAGTACTGTAAGTTGCAAAGTACTGGATAAAGTCAAAGAGTCAAAGTACTGCTAAAGACAAAGTCAAAGTACTGCACCTAGAAGTCAAAGTACTGCAAGAACAAAAGAACTGTTATATTCGTTTATGGAAAGTATTGTATTCTATGTTTAGATTACTTGTCGTACAAGGTTACAAATTGTAAACCGACTAGGATATCCTTGAGCCTATAAAAGGACTCCTAGATTGGCATTAGAAGTACGAGTCTATAAGTTTTAGAGTTTACGAATTCACAAGTTAATTAGTGTTTTAGAGAGAAGTTTGATTATCTTAGAGTTGTATTAGAGTATCTGCATAATAAGCAGATTTAGAGTTTATAATAAAAAGTTATTCTCCTTAGCTTTATTAAGTAAATTCTGCGTACTTGATAAAGATTGCTCAGTGTGTCTTTGTTAATAACTTAGGATTTATCTGAGGTTATTAAACCTTAACAAGCTCGTAAAGTTAGTTTGATTAAAGTATATCGATCCAACAAGTGGTATCGTGAGCCCTTGTGGAAACTCGACTAGGAAGAAACCCTACTTCAACAATATTCAAGATGTCGACTAAGCTCGTTCCACCACCCTCAATCACCTCACTCGGAATTCCAATAATCAAGAAGGAGAATATGATCTCGGTGCATGAAGATGAGGCAGACATTGCCATTACGACCATGCTGTATGGAATGTAATTGTGAATGGGAATGAAGTTGTTCCAGAACCCATTGATATTCCTGGACAACCCAAGGCACCTAAGGCGGTTTTACCGCAAGAACCCTAAGGAATCAAGAGAAGGCACTCAACATTCTCTTATCTGCTATTCCAGATGGTCATCTTCTCAAATTTCATGATGCTAAAGATGCTAAGCGTACTGGGGCACGCTCTCAAGACCAGATTTGGAGGGAATGAAGCCTTTAAAAGATGCACGAAATTTTAAGCAACAGTTTGAAAATTTCACAGTTGGTGAAAGAGAGAGTCTTGATGTTGCATATGATAGGTTTCAGAATCTTCTCAACATGTTGGAGCTATACAAGGCGGAAGTATCAGTTGAGGATGCTAATTTGAAGTTTCTAAGGAGTTTGCCATCTTCATGGCATGTGATTGCTACAATGATCAGAGGACAACAAGGTTTGGATGTCATGGACTTTGATGATCTCTATCATCAACTAAAGGTGTATGAGCATGAGATGATTGGTCAAACAAATTCTAAGTCTCACAAGATTGCTTTTCTATCATCTGAAAAGAAGGCCAAGACTTTCCATCAAAAGTACCGCTTCTCCTCAAAGTACTGTTTCTCAAAGTATCGCTGTCTACACACCTCCCTCATATGTTCAAGAAGCCCCACCACTACCACTATGCCCTCAGATGAAGTTATGTGCTCCTTTTTTGCACAACAAGCTAGTTTACCTGTCACTTATGAAGAAGATCTAGCACTGATTGAAGAAGATGCACTTGAAGAAATTGATATCAGGTGGCAAGTTGCTATGATCAATGCAAGGATCAAAAAGTACATGAAGAAGACAAGCAAAAGCATTGATTTCAAACCAAAACAGGGCATAACTTTTGACAAATCTAAAATTGAGTGCTTCAATTGTCAAAAGACTAGTCACTTTGCAAGGGAGTGCAGGTTTGCTAAGTATCAAGCCAACAAGACATCTGAAAAGCCAAAACTTGAGCTTAAGGAAATTCCAATTAATGAAACAAAGGCTTTGGTTGCTCAAGAGAAGTTATCGAAGTTGACCGGAGTGACGAGTTTGATGATGAACCAGTGACTTACTGTATGGTAGCAAATCGAAGAAGTAGCTGATGATTCAAGAGAAGCATTAGATTGGAGCACTGTTTTTTGCTGAAGAACCTGAACATGCTGCTTTGGAATCTGATGATGGCTTTGGAGGATTTGATTGGAGCAAGGAAAGTGAAGATGATCCTGTTCTACTAGCATTGGTGGCTACTTCACCAAATCAATCTCCTATCTCTGAGGTATGTTCAAACTGCCATGATTTTTATCACAAATTACTTAGCGCTTATGTGATTGAAAGAGATAATTTTGTTAGGGCTAGGTCTGAGGTAGCAGGTTATCAAATAACCTTAGAATCTATGGAAGCCAAAATCTTAGCACATGAAACTAATGAAGTAGCTTGGGCTGAAAAATATGAACAATGTGATTACCAGCTTAAAAACTTAGTGAATGAAAATTAAACTGTAAAATTGCTGAAATTGAGAAATTAACTAAGGAAAGAGATGATTTATTAGCTAAGTTTGCGCATGGGGAGAGTCCGGTCTGTCACATGTTTCTTAAGTTCAAAAACAACAAAGAGCCTACCTTAAAACTGGATTAGGTTTTGGAATGGATTTTAGTAAACTAGAAGAAAACCAATCTAGTGATCGTGATGAAGGTGATTTTCAGGATATAATTACTAGTGATGAAGAACTCATTAATTATGTAGATACATCTAGTAATGAGGGCTCAATAAGTGATTCACCTCCTGAAAATAAGAAAGCTAATGATTATCATGCTGTTCCTCATCCCACTGGCATTCATCAACCCCCTAGGCCTGATGTTTCTCGTTTTGGCGTAGATAGTCTAGAGTTTAGGAAGAAGTTAGTTGCTCAATCTAGGTCTGAAAAACCCAAAGAACCTGTTGAACACAATGTTCAAAATCCAGCAGTACCTTCGAATCAAAGTATCTTGCTCCACAAGCAAGATACCTTCTTCAAAACTTTTTCAAAACAGATCGCTAAACCTTTTTGGGGTAACTTTGGTCAAAACAGGTTTAATCATTCACCAAGAAGGCAAAATAATTTTGGGCATAGACATAGAAGATGTCACTTTGGAAGTATGGGTCAAAAACTGTGTTTTGTGTATTTTAGTCCTACTCATCTAATTAAGGATTGTGAACATCACCGAATACCTTAGAAATTTTCCAAAGAACAGGGGCCAACCGAGAAACCTAGAGAGCACAAACCAGCTTTGGAATAATTCAAATAGGGTCAATCACGAAGTTTCTCACCGGATCATAGATACCCACACCGAGAGAAAACCTTTTTCAAAACCTTCAAGATCTCACAAGACTTTCCAAAGTACTGAACTGACTAGTACTTTCTCAAAGTACGCCGACCAAAACACGTAGTCTGATCACACTATTTGGTATAGGAGTCCTAGGAGATCTCACTATCAACCTAGAAGGTATTACAATTCACATAGGGGATCTAGATCACAGGAACCACGTGCTAAACCAGAATGGGTTAAGAAGGAAAGTACTGCAGAGGGACAAACAATACTTTCAACAAAAAGTGAATCAGATATTTTTGTGATACAAGAAAAAGAGATTTGTGAAAAACCACATGCTAAAGATCAAACGATAATTCTGGATCATCATTTGAAAGATAGTGGACATTACATAATCAAAGAATTTGAGTTTGTAACTCCACAAGGGGAACACAAGTCAGTAATGGCTTGGGTTCCTAAAGTTTCTAACTCTTTCTTTGTGTGCGGGGCAACCCGTAAGAGGAGCTTAAAGATCATCTTATTGTGGATAGTGGTTGCTCTGGAAGTATGACAGAGACAAAGAGATCCTGTCTGATTTTAGGAAGATTAGTGGAGGCAGAGTTGCATTTGGGAATGATCCCAATGGAGGAAAGATTACCGAAAAGGAACTATCAAAGCATGGCTTATAGATTTTGAGAATGTTAGATATGTGAAGGAGTTAAAGTTCAATCTATTGTCAATATCACAAATCTGTGATAAAAAGCATCCTGTGTTATTCACTGACACAGAATGTCTTATCCTTTCCTCTGACTTTAAGCCTGTTGATGATGAATTAGTAGTTCTTAGAGTACCAAGGACAAATGATGTGTATAGTTTAGACATGAAGCGTCTACATTCCTATGGAAGAGCCACATGTTTGGTGGCTAAAGCAACATCTGAAGAGGCACATCAATGGCATAGAAGGTTGGGCCATGTTAATTTCAAGAATATCAACAAACTGGTCAAAGGGAATTTAGTTAGAGGTTTACCTTCAAAGACTTACAGGAATGATCAATCATGCTTGGCATGCAAGAAGGGTAAACAACATAAAGCTTCCTGCAAGAAGCTTGAGGAGAGAAATATTAGAGAACCTTTGGAGCTGCTACATATGGATTTGTTTGGACCTGTTTCTGTGGCAAGTTTAAACAAGAAAAAGTACTGCTTAGTTGTAATGATGATTGCGAGATTCAGTTGGGTATTTTTCTTGGGTTTTAAAGATGATACTTTTGATGCTATTCGACATAATCGATTATAGCCCTTGAAAACCAATTGAGACTCAAGGTTAGAGGTATTAGATGTGACAATGGGAATGAATTCAAGAACAAGCTTATGGATGAATTTTGTGCAAACAAAGGCATAAAAGGGAGTTTAGTATTGCAAGAACACCACAACAGAATGGTGTTGCAGAGAGGAAGAATAGGACTTTGATTGAAGCAACAAGAACAATGTTAGCAGATTCTCATCTACCTATTCATCGAGTGTAGTACTCTTGCTTGCTATGTACTTACAGAGTCTCAACTAAACCACAGATGCAGACACCTTATGAATTGCTGATGGGCAATAAACCCAACATTCGTTTTATGAAGCCTTTGGATGCCCTCTTACTATTTTAAATACTATTGATAACTGGGGAAGTTTGATGGCAAGTCAAGAAGGCTACTTATTAGGATATTGCACTAACAAAGAAAGGCTTTAGAGTGTACAACAGAGTTACTAAGAAGGTTCAAGATTGTCTTCATGTTGAGTTTTTAGAAGATCAAGACAATGAGAAAGGTAAAGGTCCTGATTGGATGTTTGATCTTGAGGTTTTAACTCCATCTATGAACTATGTACCTGTAAGAGAAGAAAATCAACCAGTGCACAATGGAGAAGATTTACAATATGTTGTTCATGGAGTTCATATTAGACCTGATGCTCGTTCCTCGATGAAGATCCTGTTAGTCCAAAACAAAGTACTGATGTTCCAAAGCAAAATCTGCCCCACAAGAAAGTATTGTTGCTCGAATCCTCTTTATCTCCGAGGATCAATCTATTCAAGAGGAACTTAATCGATGCTTTTCAAGATGTTTTAGCACATACTTACATCGATGAACAAAGGAGAGCTTATGAAGAGGCAAAGAGGAAGAACAAGATCGCATAGTACTCTCACAAGACTTTGGACAAGACTTTGACCAAAGTATCACTGACCATGACATTACTTTAGATGATCCGGATGATCCTACTATGCCTGGATTAGAAGATACTGATGATGAATTTGAAGATGAAGGTATTTTCCCAAATTCCAATGAAGGTGCCGATGTTACTAATTTGGAGGATACTTATGGAGTTCCACAGTCTCCAAACTTAAGAATTCATAAGAATCATCCTTCTGATCAAATCATTGGTCCTTCTACTTCTGGAGTAATGACTAGACACGGAGCTAAGACTTTTTCTACACCTCACAATGCTTTACTTAGCTTTGTGTATAAACAAAACAAGCTAAATCATAAGGACCATCAAACTTGCCTATTTACTTGTTTTATCTCTCAAGAAGAACCCAAGAATATTGCTCAAGATTTGACTAAAGAAAGTTGGGTTGAAGCTATGCAAGAAGAACTTCTTCAATTTAAACTTCAAGAAGTTTGGGTTTTATGTGATCTTCCGTGATAGGAAGAGAGTTATTGGAACCAGATGGGTCTTTAGAGTCAAAAGAGATGAAAGAGGTAATGTTATCAAGAATAAGGCAAGGTTAGTAGCACAAGGCTACAGACAAGAAGAAGGAGTAGATTATGATGAAGTGTTTGCTCCTGTAGCAAGAATAGAAGCCATTAGAATATTCCTTGCTTTTTCTTCTTATATGGGATTTCAAGTTTACCAGATGGATGTCAAGAGTGCCTTTTATATGGCAAGATTACAGAGGAAGTTTATGTCAAACAACCTCCTGGTTTTGAAGATCCTAAACACCCAAACAAAGTCTACAAGGTGGTTAAGGCTCTTTATGGCCTTCATCAGCACCAAGAGCTTGGTATGAGCGACTCTCACATTCTTATTGCAACATGGATACGAAGGGGCAATTGACAAGACTTGGTTTATCAAGAGAGATAAGAAAGATATCATGTTAGTTCAAGTTTATGTTGATGATATCATCTTTGGGGCTACCAAACAATCCATGGTTAAGGAGTTTGAGCAGTGATGCTGAAGAATTTCAAATGAGTTCAATGGGAGAGTTGACTTTCTTTTGGGACTTCGTGTTAAGCAGCCTAAGGAAGGTATTTTTAAAAGTCAAGACAAGTATGTTACAGACATACTTAAGAAATTCAATTTTGATGATATGAAGGCTGTTACTACACCTATTAAATCTATCAATTCATTGGGCAAAGATGAAGATGGACAACCTGTTGAAGTCAAGCTTTATAGATCAATGATTGGCTCTCTTATGTATCTTACTGCATCAAGGCCTGATATCATGTTTGCAGTTTGTTTATGTGCTAGATATCAAGTCTCACCAAAGATCTCTCACATGAATGCAGTAAAGAGAATCTTCTGTTATTTGAAGCAACAACCAAAGATGGGGTTAATAATCAGCACTTGTTAAGGTTTAATAACCTCAGATAAATCCTAAGTTATTAACAAAGAAACACTGAGCAATCTTTATCAAGTACGCGGAATTTACTTAATAAAGCTAAGAAGAATAACTTTTTATTATAAACTCTAAATCTGCTTATTATGCGGATACTCTAATACAACTCTAAGATAATCAAACTTCTCTCTAAAACACTAATTAACTTGTGAATTTGTAAACTCTAAAACTCATAGACTCGTACTTCTAATGCCAATCTAGGAGTCCTTTTATAGGCTCAAGGATATCCTAGTCGGTTTACAATTTGTAACCTTGTATGACAAGTAATCTAAACATAGAATACAATACTTTCCATAAACTAATATAACAGCTTCTTTGTTTTTGATTACTTTGACTTCTAGGTGCTTTGACTTTGTCTTTAGCAAGACTTTGACTCTTTGACTTTATCCAAAGACTTTGCAACTTACAAGACTTTCATATCTTCAAGACTTTCATATCTTCAAAGACTTTCATATCCCAACAATCCTTCCCTAACTTGAATTCTACTTGCTTGACTTCAAGTTCCTTTGTAAATATATCTTTAACAACTTCATCTTTAAGGACATATTGTTTCTTAGTCTTTAGATTGTATCTCTCAGAGTGTCTCGTGCTTGTCAAAGTATCTTTTAGAATTGTTCTTTCTCAGCAAAGATCCAAAGAAACTCCATCTTTTCAAGCAACACGAAACATATGACAATTTGTATATTAATTCGCTTTAAGTTGCATACTATTCTCATCACTTCCAAGTGAATCATTGAAAATTTAATGGATTTAGATCTCTTTACCAAAGCCATTATCTTTGGAGTAGCCAAATGTTTTGGTGTTTAAGACCATGGTACATTGATAACAATATGATTTTTAGCAAATCATCAGCTATCAACAGATTTGATTTGTCTTTACCAAAAGTCGTACCCTTTCGGACTAGTTAGTTCTTCTATCTAATGGTGAACTAATTACCAATAATGGATTTTCCACTGCCTTTACCACAAGCCATTTTCTAGGGCTAGCCAACTCTTCACATTAACCGATATGGTGAGTTGATTACCATACAACTTATTAGCAAGTTGTCAACTAAAACGGATTTGATATATCTTTACCGGAGCCGTTTGCTCATGGATTAGCCAATCCTTTTGTAACCATGGTGGATTGATGACCTATTGATGTTTTCATCTCAAAATCCATTGGTTTTAAAAGCTGCAAGCAGTACTTTGATGAAAGTACTGTTTGATTAGCAGTACTTTGAATAAAGTACTGATTTATCAAAAATAAGTTATTCAATAAAACTCATACCAGTTTACTCATCTTCTTCAAAGAATAGTAGTCCGGTTGATAAATAAATTGATAACCATGCAAGCAGTTTCATTATCCTCTTCTACTTCCAATCCATGCTCTAGCATTCTTCTCATGAGCTCAACTGTGAGAGGATATCTTCTATTTACAAACATATGTATCATCTTACCATTCTCCAGCTCTAAAACATGAACTCCAGATTCTTCAAAGAATCTCCAGCAAACAATTTCCCAATTTTCTTGATTCTTCCAAATATCATCAGTGCTTTCCCAATTTCCCAATTTTCTTGATTCTTCCAAATCTCCAGCAACAATGCAAAATCGTCCTACTGTTTCAAAGCATAATATGGTTGCTAATTTGGATAAGACTCAAGCAAATATACTCTTTCATGATATAATTGATTATCTTACTGGTTCGCCTATCAGTTATGCTCTTTTAGGGGAGCCGGATATAATTGAGCCCTGGATTCAAGAATTTTGAGCTAATGCTCGAGATAACATGGAGAATGATGAATATTATGTTAGATCAACAGCTTTGCCGAAGAACTGTTAAGATTATCAAGCCTCCATCCGAGAAGATTTATTGTTCAATGATGCAGATGGGGTTATACGGTTTGATAAGCAGTTAATCTGGGATACTTTTCGACATATTGGTTATGAAGGATCTTTGAATGAACAAACGCTTTAGAAAACAATGCTTTTTGTCCTAATTGGAAATTTTTGGTTCATATGTTGCTCCATTGCATAAGTGCTAAGAGTACCTCTTGGGAGGCAGCTTTGGGTCAAATATAGCATCTGCTATGGTTGGGTTAGCTACAGATAGAATTTTTAACTTCTCAAGGCTAATACTGGATGGAATGCTCTCGCATATCTCACATGGATCTATTTGGCTAATGTATCCAAGGTTTATACAGGTTTTCTTAAACAAGCAACTTGCTAATGTGCCTAAACCTACAGATTTATTGCTTGTTATTGTTCAACAATCAAAGATTTTTACTTTTATGGCAAAAAGGAGTGCTTTATTTAGGGGTCCAGATACTCCTTTAACTACTTCCATGATGGACGTTGTTCAGGCTGTTAGAGCTGATCACCGAAGCTGATGAAGCTACTGAAGGTACCGCATCTGCAAGTACGCTTCTCCACAAGCTACATCAAAAGAAGGTAATGCGATCTCCACAAGGTACGCTTCCCAAAGTACTTGAACTTCAAGAAGATGTTGCAGTTTCACTTTCTCCATCTCCACAAGGGTCTGTTCCTGCTTCTCAATCAGCGGAACATTCACCTATTCAAGGAGAGGATTCACATACCACACCTCCTGATGAAATCACATTGGATAATTATATTTTGACAAGAGAGTTGGTTAAGTTGAAAAAGACTACCGAGGTTCAAGCCAAACAGATAAAGAAATTAAAACTAAAGTTTAGAAGGCTAAAGACTTTTGTGTGGCCATTAGTTCAAGAATTTCGTATCTGGGTTAAATCAAAGAAAAAGGCACAAAGGCAGTATAGGAAAAGCAAACGCCAAAAGGTTCACCAACCATCTTCTGTCAATTTGGGGAGGAATTTAGCAGAAGAGAATTTGAAAGAAGATGTTGTTAAGGAAAATGAACACGAAAGTCTTTGAAAAAGACTAAAGAGAAAATCATTGAAGATACTGAGGAGCAAGTTCAAGTTCAAGGTACTGAAGATCAAGACTCGAACAACAAAGTACTGCTCTTCAACAAAGAAAGTACTTTTAGACAAGAGGTAATAACTCCAAGAGTTTTGAATTTTGAAGAGGAAGTCGGTCCTTCTACAATCAAGTTATACAAAAAGAAGAGGAAGCTACACTCAAACCTATTCATTCTGCAAGTGATGATGAGTTTATTGCTACAATTTTAGAAGATTTATCACAACCTAGAGGTGGTGTTACTATTCGAGAAGTACAAGAAGAAGAACAACAAAGAACTTCTCAACCTGTAATTGATCCTAAGGATAAAGGGAAAGGTGTTCTGGTAGAAACTAAGAAGAAGAAATTAACTTTGGCATAACTTAGAGAAATTGAAGTTGCTAGGAATGAAGCCGCCGCTAGAAAGTTTCAAGAAGATTTAAATGCTAAAGATAAGAAGCTCAGGAAGTCTGAAGAAGCTCAAAGTAAAGAAGCTGCTAAAAAGTTGCAAAAGCAATTAAATGTCTGGGTGATGAACCATTACAATCACCTACTTCTGTTAGATATATGCCTAGAAGACCTAATTTAGCTAAGGACAGGAATGCTATGATGGCTTATTTGAAAGGTCGAGGGTATAAAGGATTGCAGAAGCTGAATTATGTTGATATGAAAAGACTCTATGATGCCGAGACGAAGCTTATAAGAAGAGTGTTGTAGATATCAAAGATTTTAGAAGAAGCTAATTGGACCTGAGTTTGAAAGGAAGAAGAGTTTAAAAAGAAAAAGGAAAACTGAAGTTACAAATAAACAGTTCTCAAAGAAAGAAAGTTGAATTAAGATATGAGACTAAAGATGCATTAAGAAATTATCTCAGAGTGGTAGATTTTGATTATTTAAAAGAAGATGCAGACATGAAGATGAACAGATCTCAGATTAGTGCTTTTGAAGTTGTGAAATCCAAAGAAGAAGATTATATGATTTTTCATAAAGAAGATGAAAGCTTCAAAGTTTTCAATAGGCTATGGGATTTGTTACATATTATAGATAGAGTGGATTTATTTTATCTATATAATGTGGTGAAAGCTTATTTTGGAGATATTCCATCAGAAGGAATTGGTCTAGTTTTGCTTGGAGATCTCATAACCATGTGGGAAACAGAAGAGGAAAGCACCGATGATATTTGGAAGAATCAAGAAAATTGGGAAATTGTTTGCTGGAGATTCTTTGAAGAATCTGGAGTTCATGTTTTAGAGCCGAGAATGGTAAAATGATATACATGTTTGTAAATAGAAGATATCCTCTCACAGTTGAGCTCATGAGAAGAATGCTAGAGCATGGATTGGAAGTAGAAGAGGATAATGAAACCGCTTGCATGGTTATCAATCTATTTATCAACCTGGACTACTATTGTCAAGAAGATGAGTAAACCGGTATGAGTTTTATTGAATAACTTATTTTTGATAAATCAGTACTTTATTCAAAGTACTGCTGATCAAACAGTACTTTCATCAAAGTACTGCTTGCAGCTTTTAAAACCAATGGATTTTGAGATGAAAACATCAATAGGTCATCAATCCACCATGGTTACAAAAGGATTGGCTAATCCATGAGCAAACGGCTCGGTAAAGATATATCAAACCGCTTTAGTTGACAACTTTGCTAATAAGTTGTATGGTAATCAACTCACCATATCAGTTAATGTGAAGAGTTGGCTAGCCCACAAGAAAATGGCTTGTGGTAAAGGCAGTGGAAAATCCATTATTGGTAATTAGTTCACCATTAGATATAAGAACTAACTAGTCCGTAAGGGTACGGCTTTTGGTAAAGACAAATCAAATCTGTTGATAGCTGATGATTTGCTAAAAATCATATGGTTATCAATGTACCATGGTCTTAAACACCAAAACATTTGGCTACTCCAAAGATAATGGCTTTGGTAAAGAGATCTAAATCCATTAAATTTTCAATGATTCACTTGGAAGTGATGAGAATAGTATGCAACTTAAACTGAATTAATATACAAATTGTCATATGTTGTCAGTTGTGAAAAGATGGAGTTTGGTCGGATGCATTGAAAGAACAATTCTAAGAGATACTTTGACAAGCACATGCACACTCACAGAGATACAATCTAAAGACTAAGAAACAATTTTTCCTTAAAGATGAAGCTGTTAAAGATATATTTACAAAAGAACTTGAAGTCAAGCAAGTAGAATTCAAGTTAGGGGAGGATTATTGGGATATGAAAGTGCTGAAGATATGAAAGTACTGAAGATATGAAAGTACTGTAAGTTGCAAAGTAATCGGATAAAGTCAAAGAGTCAAAGTAATCGCTAAAGACAAAGTCAAAGTACTCGCACCTAGAAGTCAAAGTAATCTGCAAGAACAAAAGAACTCATATATCGTTTATGGAAAGAATTGTATTCTATGTTTAGATTACTTGTCGTACAAGGTTACAAATTGTAAACCGACTAGGATATCCTTGAGCCTATAAAAGGACTCCTAGATTGGCATTAGAAGTACTGAGTCTATGAGTTTTAGAGTTTACAAATTCACAAGTTAATTAGTGTTTTAGAGAGAAGTTTGATTATCTTAGAGTTGTATTAGAGTATCTGCATAATAAGCAGATTTAGAGTTTATAATAAAAAGTTATTCTTCTTAGCTTTATTAAGTAAATTCCGCGTACTTGATAAAGATTGCTCAGTGTTTCTTTGTTAATAACTTAGGATTTATCTGAGGTTATTAAACCTTAACAAGCTAGTAAAGTTAGTTTGATTAAAGTATATCGATCCAACAATGATTTATTACTTACACTTATTTCCATTTCCTTTTCCAAAGTTGCAAGTCCATTAGACTTCTCAATGCTCGCAATTTTCTCATCGCCCAGAACACGTGTTCCTAAGATCGCCATCGCACTGCTATTTAAAACATTAATGTTCACCGGAGACACCTGAAATATAAATTGTTTAAGAAGACTGCAGCAGTATTTAAAAGGGTAAAAAAAAGATGGAATGTTACTTTCCTATGTCTTACTTCCGTTCGTGTCAATGGAGTTGAAGTTGATCCGCAATCGCCCTTTGTGCGACCAATTGTTTCATCAAATCAGATATCCGCCTCTTTTCTTGACGTTGGCTTCTCATCATCAAGTTCACTTTGAAGTAACACCACTCTTTCATCGAGATGTTGTCTCGATTCGAGGCGCATCAAAATACCTCTTGTAGGTTACTCCACCTCCCACCTCCTCGCATATCCTCCCTTTTCCTTACCTAATACAACTGTCATGGCATCGGTGCCATGATCAAGCTTCAAGATTCCTTGTTTGATCTTGTCGTCCGTTTCTTTCTGCACACACAATATGGAAAATAGGTTATTTAATTCTACCAAGATTAACTTGTAACTAAAAGTATTAACTAAAACACTACCGTATTAACTTATAACTAATGCTTTTAAGTAATACAAGATATTAACTAAAAGTATTAACTAAAACACTACCCGCATTAACTTATAACTAGGTTTTAAGTAATACAAGAGTGATTTAACTTATAACTAAACAAACATAATAATAAAATTTGCAGTCAAAATTACAAATTTTTCTCCCACGATCCGATATCATCATCGTGATATTCTCTCGCCTTTTTCACCCTTCCTTTCAACCACAACGCATCACGCGGTGGTTCTTCATCTTGTTCAATTTCTTTACTCTCGATCTTATAAACATCAAATACATACAAATGTAAGATAAATGAATATAAACGAAAGTATGATGCTATTAAATGCAAATGTGCAAATGTTTATCTGTTACCATTTTTCTATCAAACGGGCGTATCCACCTCGTCCCATTGTATGATCATAAACAGACTTGGAACGCGACACTTTAGCTTTGCCGATCTCACCTTGCAACACAAAATCATACGGCGTTTAGATGTAGTAATGCCGATAGTATACAACTAATACATATGGAAACATATGAAAAGGTGAAAGATATTTGAACTTGAATAAAATGAATAATTAACACCTTGTATTCCTCGTTGGCTGTGTAGTTTACAAAATTAACCCAATCTTCGGCTTTTATAATTGCACTATACTTTGCCGAGACTTCATTTAGTTTTGAAAGGGTATTTTGGTTGGGCAATATGTAGTTTTGTATCAATTTCATTCTAAAATTCCTTAGAAGTTGACCAAGACGATTCATTATCAGCTTTTTGACCGTCAAGTCAACATCAAAATATCGCTGCAAAGATTAAGAAATTGTTGTTAATTAGTTGCACATACTGTAAATGCAGAGATAAACTTATTAACACCTTGTATCTACGAGAGCCAAGCCACTACTAGTTAAAAAAAAGTATATGTGTACCGTGATTTCGTCCCACATTTTATCTCTTGCTTCAGAATCAACCTTCCTCCGTGTTAGAATCCCGACACCTATATGCTCACGAACCAAATCACCCAAAAACTCAAAAACAATGCTCGTTTTTCCTCGATAACCTATCCAAAGGCATCGAAGGTTACACCGACCTTTATTCCGTCTGCTTTTCCATATTCCTGCTGAAACTTAGCTAACCTAGTTATGCCCCTCTTAACAACATTCTCATTTGAATGGTTGTTTCCAGCATCCTCACCCTCATCCTGAATACGCTCGATTCATATTCTAAAGTGTTTTCATTTTCACGATCGTAATAAACCAAATCATCCGGATAATTGATTTGCGTTGCCATGATTCGTCAGAAGTAATGTGTTAAAGAAAATTAGTAAACTTAATTGGTAAATAATGGTGTAAAATTTGAAGTTCTGGTTGTTTTGCTTGAAGCCTGATTTATTGGAGTAAAAATAGGGCTAATGATGGGGCATTTTTTCAATTAAGGAAACCATAATTTCCAAAGTAATTTTAAAATTTTGGCTAAAATTTGGCTCCAAATTTGATAATTTTAAAATGTGGCTCCAAATTGATAATATAGCATTTAAATATTTAATTTTTGGCTGCAATTTAAATATGAATTAGAAAATCTAATTTTGAAAAATCAAACAATTTTTGAAACCAAAAACACCCC
Organism: Chrysanthemum makinoi; assembly: GCA_910596185.1. Classification (NCBI taxonomy): domain Eukaryota; kingdom Viridiplantae; phylum Streptophyta; class Magnoliopsida; order Asterales; family Asteraceae; genus Chrysanthemum; species Chrysanthemum makinoi. The sequence continues at coordinate 335,460,655 of OU343224.1, forward strand.
AGCGAAAATGGTGCTTACCCACAGTCCCCAAACACCCATATTACTTCAAACCCGCTTGTGTCAAAGACACATATAACTCATAGATACACTAAAATCACCACATGGCATAAAATGAACAATCAAAAGCTAAAAAATGGACTTAAAGCAACTAATTAAGCAACTATAACTAATAAGGCAGTTCGGATAAACAATTAAGCACAAAAATAGGCAAATCAAACCAAGAACTGGCGATACATCAAACGACCCTAAGACCTTACTTTGAGCCTATAAATAAGCTATTTATAAGCAATTAGATAAGCTCTAACATCCTCAAGCAGTAAAAAAAAATCAAGAAAACATGTAAATGCAATTAACTTAAAGCAGAAACAACAACAAAAACACCCTAAATCTAGTGGTTCAAACAAAAATAATTGTCATGAACAAACGCCTCCAGTTCTAAACTTCATAATCAGTCATAAAAAATTGACAACAATCTAAAAATTGAACATCCTAATCCTACAATAATACATTCTACCAGTGCGAATATGAACTTAAACACCACAACCAATTCCTAAATTCAAAACAACATAAAAAAAAGATGAAACAAACTAGCGAACACATTACTTATATTAACAAACATATTTAGCATTCGTATGGATAAACCATCAAAAGATCCATACATATTCCATTGTTAATATATCTACATACCATCACATTAAACCAAGACATTATACATTAGACAATAGACATAAACAGATGACACTAGAGCAAAAGAAAACATCTCATTCCATAGCGAGAAACCCTTCAACCATTCATCGCCTGAATTTGTTCTTCCTTGGTATCGATTTCCTCCTAAGATTGAGTAATGAGATCATTCAACCCCCGCAGCCTTAGACCTCGCAGCCTCCTTGTCATCCCTAAGATCCACCAATCTCTAAGGACCTAATGTTTAAAAACGGCAAACTAAGTCCTCCTTCTTTTAAACTATGACTATAAATTAGGGGTGTTGATCCGTTCGGTTATCGGGTTTTGTTTCGTTAAATCAGTTATATTTTTATTTTGGTCAACACGAAAACCGAAACGAACCGAACTATAATTAAACCAAAGCGAACCGAAAACTGATTATGAATTAAGTTCGCTTCTTGGGTTGACCCGAAATTAAGCTCGATTCTTGGGTTGACACATATGGTTTTAAACCGAAAATGGATAATTAAGTTCGCTTCTTGAGTTGACACAAAATTATTTAGATTTTAAGCCATGGCTTCCATAATTAGCAACCTACAAACATAATGTTTGAGTAAATGGGACAAACACGCAAAAAACAAATTGGAAACGACGAATGCGTGTAAAAACTTATACAAACGGACTAAAAGATGAAAACCAACTAAAACGTGCAAACACGGACGAAAACCTGTAAACAAAAACGGGAACATATAAAAACCGATTAAAAGGGACAAAGACGTAAGAAAACAGACCAAAACATATTAAAACAGAAGAAAACGTGTATAAACGTACGAATCTATGTAAAAGTGTAAGAAAACCTATGAAAACGGTTGAAAAATTCTTAAAAACATCCGAAAATGGGTAAAAACGGATGAAAACGGGGTAAATCGGACGAAAACGTGCAAAACAGCTGGAATCGGCCGAATGTGTGTAAAAAGTTATACAAACGGACTAAAAGATGAAAAACCAAATAAAACGTGCAAACACGGACGAAAACCAAGAAACAAAACGGAAACATATAAAAACTGATTAAAAGGGACAAAGACGTAAGAAAACGGACCAAAACGTATTAACACAGAAGAAAACATGTATAAACGTACGAATCAGTGTAAAAGTGTAAGAAAACCTATGAAAACGGTTGAAAATTTCTTAAAAACATACGAAAATGGGTAAAAACGGATGAAAATTGGGTAAATCGGAGGAAAACGGACGAAAACATATGTAACACATATGAAAATGTATGAAACGTTTGAAAATGTACATTAATATATAAAACAGATGAAAACGTATTCAAACGGACGGAAACATGAAAAACGGATGAAAACGGGGTAAATCGGACGAAAACGTGCAAAACAGCTGGAATCGGCCGAATGTGTGTAAAAAGTTATACAAACGGACTAAAAGATGAAAAAAAAACGTGGCAAACACGGACGAAAACCTGTAAACAAAAACGGAAACGATAAAAACCGATTAAAGGGGACAAAGAAAACGTATTAAAATGATAAAAATGTGTATAAACGTATTTAATGTGTGTGTGTAATGGTAAGAAAACGTATGAAAACGAGGCTAAAAAGTCTTGAAAAAGTAAACAACCCCTAACTCATATAGTATGGCTAAAACATATGTGTCGATCCTATTGTGTCAAAGAATTTACGTAATATTGTATGCAAGTAGTTACATGTAAGGTATTGAAATTGATGTTATCATAAGTTTTGTATTTTAAGTAGTCTATTTAATATCTTAATAGCGATGCATAGGAACTATATCCAAGTTTTGATTGCCTAATGTTTGAGTAAATTGCTGAGTTGTTATCGTCATGGTCTTTCCGGTAGTAATTTTGATTACGCAATAGGTCGGAGGTAAATTCTTGTTGCGTAATGTTGTTGTAACCTTGTCGGTATGTTTACGTGGGTTTTGTTATGCAAATTTGCATGGTTCGCAAATTAGTAACCACCGCATTCATTGTTTGCCAAAGTTGTAGTGTCTATAAAGCAAGATTAGTCTTCTTCAGTTCTACTGTAGATGACTACATAGTAATGATGACTAACTTTGATTTTGGTCAATGTGCTACATTGTGAAGATGACTAACTTTGATTTTGGTCGATGTATTGCAGTTGACATAAATTTTAAGAAGTTGTCAACTGCACTACTTTTATCATATAATGCATTTTTACTTATCTAATTTGATCATTTACTAACGTCCATAGATTACATATGATTAATATGATTGTAATCTATAAACGTCAAATAATTAGTATTAGTTATTTTGTTAGATATGGTAATTTGAATGTTGCTATTGCGACACAACAACATTACTATTATTCTAATATCTTTAATGTTATTTAATTTTACTAAAATGACATGTTACGTTCTAATTTATGTTATTGTTCGCCCGATTCGATTCGATTAATTTTTTGAATGGTTAACCGGACCGAACCGCGGGTAACCGCTCATTTCGATACCCGCATGTCCGGTTACCGCCTAGTACGGTTCGGTTTTGATAGTAAAATGAACTACCACTCGTGATGGATAGTTAAAATCTCTAACCGAACCGAGCGAACAGCCCGTGAACACCCCTAGTATATAGGGACTGGTTTAGATCCAATGAAAAAATGAAGGGTTTAAATTGCAATATTAGATATCTTCCAAAATACTCCTGCATATCACTTTTTTTTTAACTATTGCATATCACATTTATGCATGCAAGAATATGAAAGGGCTACAGTAACACCTAAAAAAAATTTTCCATGCCTCTTGAGTGTTTTTTTGTGATTATTTGTGCAAATTGTGAGGTACATTGTAATTATTTATACTTACCTAACCATTAAATCAACACACAAGTATTAATAATTATAACCCTAAACACACAACTATCAATAATTTAACCCTAAACACACAAAATGTCTTCCACACCCAATATCGATGAAATGAAAGCCGCCACTGATTCCGGCAAGCTCAGCGATGCTTTCAGGTTGTTGATATTGCAAGACATAGCAAAGGAGAAAAAGTTTATCGAGCGGATGGGAGAAGAGAGCAAAGATTCCGAGGAAACTGTTGCCAAAAAGAACGACAATCGATGAGGCTGGTAGATTGTTTACTCATTTCAATGCTGTTGCAAAGAATCGGTGAGTTTGCCCTTCGTGAGATAAAGTTGAAGGATCGAAGGAAGATTGATTTGCTGGCTCAGCTTTTGGTGCTATGTCGTCGGAGTCTGTCGGAGAAGGAGGAGTTCTTGGAAGATTTGGATGAAGTTGATGAGTCTGAAGATGGAGAATAGGAAGCTTTGGAAGTTTTTTTGTGTTTTGATGATGTATAGTTGATGGTTGTATGGATGCTTGCTATTGATTGCTACTTTGTTTATATAATTATAACTCAGTAATTATATGTAAATTATCAATGATCAAGATAATGGTTAATTTTAGGTTTTAATGCTTTATTAACTTGAAGAAATAAGTTAGTTTTATTTATTTATTTACTTTTATTAGAAAATGGTCAAGTAGTGTGTGTTTGACTTTCAGTATTTCACACATTTATCTCTTACACTCGGTCTAAACACACAGTTAGATTCTAATTAATAGCAGATTTAGGGTTTTCAATCAAACGCAAAATCAATCAAAATAAATGTTAGTCAATGAAATACTCTTGAGGGCTATTATAAAGGGCTTGATTCTCTTTCGATTGAGCCTAATATCTCAGGTATAAATGTTATAATTTACTGCTAGTTTGTTAGTTTAGGATGTTTATTGATTTATAGATGATATTATGTTATGTTAGTTTAGGATGTTAGTCAGGGTATTAGTCATTTGCATAGGAAAAGTAGTTTTTGATGATTTTGGATCATTAGTTGAGGTAATAACGATTACGTGTTATACATGCAATATGGGTACGTGAAGAATGAGACGCGAAGAATGAGATTAGTAGACGCGAAGAATGAGATTATTCGTCAATGAGGCGTGAGCAAATTTCGTGGGAGGATAGACTTAAGCTTGACATGATGGAGCTTCGTTTGACCGAGGACAAAATCTCGATAGAAAGGGTGGAGGGATAGAATTAGGATTTGCGGGTAGTGGTGCTAGGTGCTTGGCTTTTAGGTGTCCCCTTTTGCCTCCTTGCGTGTTTTGTTTTGTGGCCTCTTTTTGCTTTGCCGTAGTCTAAGGCCCCGTGCGCGGGTTTATGCTCTGTTGTTGCTCCCTTAGGTTTGCCTCGCTTGTCTTGCTCCCCTAGCGTTCGGTCTTTTGGTGCTTCGTGTTTTTTTGCCTTAGCTTTATACCTCGTGTGCTACTTTGATTTGCTCTGTGTTGCCCCCTTTTTGGCCTTTTGGTGTGCCCGGGCTTTTGGTTTTATGTCCATGGCGCTTTGCTATTGGCGTATTTACGCGTGCTTGTTCGTGGTTTCTTTTCCTGTATGCCCCGTTTGCTTGTTTGCTTGCTCTTTTACTACGCTATTGCCTTTTGTTTTTGTCGAATGCTTTCTCTATCCTTTCGCACTAGCACACATGCACCTGCGCCATACCCTGCCCTGGCGGGATTGGGTTTGTTGTTGTTGTTGTTGTTGTGATCGCATAATAGTCAATAAGGTATGCAGTTTAGTAAATATAAAAAGCATAGTTAAATGTTAATGTATGGGGACTCATAAGGGTTAACTATGCTTCTTTTTTAGGAAAACACTTTTTTTATGATCTTAAAAACACAATCAAACCCTTTCTGAGATCCCATACTGTTCCTTTTGTTTTTTCAACAATCTAGCAATTTGCCTTGTGCAGGTAATTGCACAAAGGGAGTTGAAACGACAAAAGGACCAGTAGGGGATCTCAGAAAGGGTTTGATTGTGTTTCTTTTTTACACTTGGTACTTTGAGCTTCCCCTCGAAAACCCATTCATATGACACTGTCATAGCAACAGGTTTGGTGCAAATCTTTGCAGCCATTTCGTAGACATGGCAATGGGATTTCGAGTGAACGCTCAAAGTACTAAGTCAGTCTCCACTTGCTTGCTTATAACATATTGACATTTAACTTTTTGACCATTTCCTTTGCATGTATAAACTCTATTTTGTTCATAAGTGTCTTACTTTGATAGAGGTTGTGATGATATATCTTAATAAATCAATCAGATGATGTGATTTTCTCGTGGTCTTGGCGTGGCAATTCTATATTTTATACTATTGCGTACCATGGCGGTTATATCCCGATGTTTTGAAACTATTGATTTATACGATCCGAGCCTCACTATTATGTGCAAAAAATGAGTCAAAATTTGTTTGACTGTATGGTAGATGGGTTTCCTGTATACAAGATCTTATTCCCTAGTTTCAACATTAAAATTTTAACCATTGCACTTAAAAGTCTTTTCATCGCTGGATAGGCTTTTGTCTTTTTCATCTCTCAGAAAATTAACTTTTGTAGAATCGATAATTATTTATTCTAAGGCACACCTTTGGTACTTTGAGCTTCTCGAAAACCCATTCCTATGTCACCGCATAGCAATAGGTTTGGTGCAAATCTTTGCACCATTTAGAGACATGGCAATGGGATTTCGAAAGTGACGCTCAAAGTACTAAGTCGCTCACTTGCTTGCTTATAGCATAGGTGTCTTACTTTGATAGAGGCTGTGATGATATCAATCAAATGATGTGATTTTCCGTGTCTTGGTGTGTCAATTCTATATTTTGAAACTATTGATTTATTACGATCCAGCCTCACTATTATGTACAAAAAATGAGTCAAAATTTGTTTGATTGTATGGTAGATGGGTTGCCTGTATTTTGTGACTAATGGATTATCTGTATGGTAAGCTTACCATGACCATCAACGCTTTGATCAATTATGACGGGTAGTTTTAAACTTGAGATTGCCCATATCTTGACCTGGTTTATAGCAATGTATAGACGATTATGTCGCATGTTTGTGACCGTTTTATTTTACATGAATAATATTATCACAACCTTGTACTTTAATGAAGTTGGTAAATTTCTTCAGGTCAATCATGTTTCATTGTGGCTGGCGTCCGTATGCCACGTGTATATATAGTTTCTTTTAGAAGCTATATATAATCATTGGTCCCTATCATACACCCGTCCCAATGAATCATGATTGGCTCAAAGATGTTAAGCATCTGTGTATATAGTCGTAGTAGAATGGGCTGGAATTTGACATCGAATAAGAATGGGCCGAAGAAGTTAATACTGGCAGTTAAGTTAATACTGGCAGTGCTAAGTTAATACTTGTAGTGCTAAGTTATTGAATAGTATGTTTCTTATTTAAAAAGTACCTACAATTATATACTTTATTAGAACGTTAACTTTTTGTTACTTGGATTCCACTGTGTTTTTATCATCACAGTGAGCGTGACATTCAAGGACGGGAAACATCGTACAAAAACATTGCAAACGTTGATGCATTGGCAGTGATTCAATAGCTACATTGTATATTTGATTAACCAATATTGTATTCGACATATGTATTTATTTGCGAGAAGTTACGATATCGCGTATGTTAATGTAATATTATTTATTTGTATGTTAAGGTACTTAATTTTTAAGGTGATTCTACCAAATATTTTGTATGTATATAATCAAGGGTTTAGGTCATAAAATAGTTGTGTACTTTTTCAAATGTACCGTTTTGGTACGTAATTGTTCCACTAAAACTTACATATTTGCATATATACCCAAAACATGCTTAAGTTGCATTGTACATCATGCATTAAAAACTTGTATTATGGAGAAATATGCAACTTTTTGAGTTTTAGTGGGTATATATGCAATGCTCCCATAATACAAGCTAAAAAAATAAAACAAAAAATCCTTCCCTTAATTAATAGTAATCATTGCAGTTTTGAGAACCGTGATATATTGCGGCTACAATTAATCACTTAGTCAAATCAAAATATTCAAGTCTATCTTCTTCAACACAACAACCGCATCATCAGGTAATGTTACACATTGCTTTTTTTTTCTTTTTTTTCCTTTTGTTTTTTTAACCATGAACTGCTAATGTAAAGTGATTGATATGCATGTTTCTGATATGTTGATGGATACAAATGCATGTTTGGTATTTTTTTGCAATGTTTAACATATCCTAAAGAATATAGTATCCTTTGATCATAATGTAAATGTACCGTTTTATTAGAACTATATGCGATTTGATTCTTTAGAATATTGTGTGACATGTAAATATTGGATGATTTGAATAAAAAAAATCATGGATATATGTGGATTGTGGAAAACGTAGCAGCTATTTGTTAAATAGCTAATTAGACAACTTGTAAACATATGTTTAATCTAGGTTAGTATAGCTTTTATATGATTTGGTAAAGCACTACACCTTATGTAATTAATTATCTGAGCTTAGTTTTCAACATTGGATGAAGCAATGGCGTATGGTATGTTGGGTAGATTATGGATTTCTTACTAGATTTTAACAAACGTATGGGGTAAGATGATTAAACGTAAAAAAATACAGATTTTTACTCTAAAAGGACTATATGATTATTGATTTTTGAAACATAGTTAAATATGTAGTAGTACATCTTCAATCACTTTTTGTTTGACACCTTAATGATAAAGATGTATTGATCATCTAAGACTTGTATTAGTTGAATGTTATGCATATGTGATAACCTTATTGACCATTAAGACGATTGTGGTTTTAAAATAGAATGAGCATCCAATTGTTGGTGGAGGCAAACCGCACAAACATTAGGACATTGCAGGTAAGTTGTACTTAAAATGCTTACTTAAGGTTATAAATTTATCAATGTAACCATTAAATTGATATATCGGCTTACTTTTAAATTTAAGATGCTTCTGCTTTGTTTATCAAACACTGTACCCCAAGAAGCGCTGGATATACCTAATTCACAATAGGGGAACCAAACATAAGGTTTACTGGAAATTGGTTCGTGGTCGCATTACTTTGCAAGGGTCCGAGTGGCAAGCTTTTATTGATCAAAGCCAATACATCAATGTGGCCACATTCCATTTCATTCGTTAGGAAGATGACTGTTATTATGTAACAGTACAACGATGCAGCCACGAATGCCCGGATACGATCCGGCTCTTCTAGGTTACGACAACGAGGTGCCTCGGTTACGTTGGATGAATATCCTGCACAACCTCTAGTAAGAAAAAATGTTAATCAATACATTGTATACGTTTGTTGAAAATGGGGATTATTTTAATTGTTTGACCCGCTAATGTTTTCTTTAAACTAAACTGTTACGTAGGTCATTCCTTGCAATTTTCGGGACAATACTGACAATAACCAATTTGACGTTCTTGTTGCCGGGCGCGTGCTGTAGCGCTATCACTCACCGTCAAATTGAAATATTGGAGGAAAACAGACACGTGCATGAGTTTGGTGGGCACGGATGGAATGTATTGGTTCACGATGAAAACCTGCTTGTCGGCACAAGAGTTGTTATCACAAATCTCCTAAACAATACTCTTTCCCTGATGCCATTTGCTGAAAATGGATTGATGATGCGTTTTGAACTTGTGCAACGTATGGAGCTGAATCGTACAAGACCGTTCATGAGAAACCCCGTAGATGAAGGTATGTTAATCAAAGAGTAGACATAATCTATGATTTTATTTTAAAAATAAACCTTTCCATATAATAGCTTTTAAATTATTAATTACCATTTTTATTAAATTCCAATTGCAGATGAGCGTATGAAACACATATGTGCATGGAACGAATGTACAGAGCATGAAAGTGAAAGGGATTGTTTTACGCCCCATCCTTGCATATGTTATGGACAGGAGTCGTTTGGTAAGTAATGATACAAATCGGACCATTTCAGTCATTATTCCGCTTTATAAAAACTAATATATGCTTCAACACATAGACATACTTTTGATTAGCATACTACATTGTTCTTTTAATGCAACATACCACATAAGTTTACGGCGAAATCACATGTGGAAGTACCATAACGCACCTGAGATACCGGAAGACATGGAGTTCTATGTGAACGTGAATCTGCAACACCACAGCGATAGGCCTAGAAGCAAGAACCACGTTACCATAAACGCCATATGGAGAGAGATTGTTGAGGAGTGTCAGTGGGAACGAAACAAAATGGTCGATTCTATCTTGTTGACTTTGTCATCGACGACCAAGCTTCGGTGTCTTCCCGTACTCGCTTATAATTCCAGATTTAGCATGTGTTAAAACGTAATTCCGCGTTATCGGTTGTTATTGGTAGACATGTTTATAAACAGATTTTAGGATTGTGTAGGATTTGGTTGGCTTCATTTAGGGTGTGTGTTCCCAAGTAGTTGAAGCCATTCATGAGATGGAATGTAAACTACTTGGTATAGCCCCTATCCGGAAGTGTATGGTTCATAGTGGTGCATTAAAAGGTGTTCTTTGTGATGGTTTTGTGCGGTTGTCATCTCTCCATGGTTGTATGATATGGGCAATTTGTTTTTGTTATCATACTTATAAGAACAGTTATATCAGATATTGAATAGAGTTGCCTAGTATGCAACTTGATATGGGACTTGTCTATATCAGTGTGTGTTGATTTTTTCATTTTACAAAATTTCCTTGATTAATACAAGTTCATCTTTGCACCAAAAAAATATATATTTTGTGTTGTGGTCTACTTATAAACAGAAAACTTTAGTAGTTAAAGCTGCCAATTACAAAGTTAAGTCCGGTAGGTTAGTTTTAGTGGTTAAGGCTGCCAATACAAAGTTAAGTCTGGCAGACATAAGCTAAGTTTTTTTAGTATTCGTAATTAGTTCAGTTTATGAAAAACATAATAGTTTTTTGTGTGACTATTGATAATCCAATGGCCACATCAAATTTCTTTTTGTGTGGCCATTTCTAACATTTAGTCACACAAAGCATGTTTCTTTTGGTTATTTAGTCACATATAATTAAGCATAAAGTGGCAAAAAGTGTTAATAAGTGTGACCATATGGTGTTTAAGGTGAAGAAATATGTCTTTTGTGTGACTATTGATCATCCAATGGCCACTTGAATTTTATGTTTGTGTGGCCTTTTGTAACATTTAGTCACACAAAGCATGTTTGTTTTGGGTATTTAGTCACATACAATTAATCATAAAGTGGCTAAAAGTGTTAATAAGTGTGACCATATGGTGTTTCAAGTGAAGAAAAGTATATTTTGTGTGACTATTGATCATCCAATGGCCACATGAATTTTAGGTTTGTGTTGCCTTTTCTAACATTTAGTCACACAAAGCATGTTTGTTTTGGGTATTTAGTCACATACAATTAACCATAAAGTGGCTAAAAGTGTTAATAAGTGTGACCATATCATTTAGTCACACAAAGCATGTTTGTTTTGGGTATTTAGTCACATACAATTAACCAAAAAGTGGCTAAAAGTGTTAATAAGTGTGACCATATGGTGTTTAAAGTGACGAAACGTGTATTTTGAGTGACTATTGATCATCCAATGGCCACATATTAAGTTACGTGACCATATGTATTGGATTTTGGCTACACTTAAATAATATGTGTGACAAAACGTTTAGCGTGACCATATATGGCATTTGGTCACGGTGTTAATATCAAATGTGACTTTATAGATTAGCTTTTGGCAAGCTAACACAAACTAATCTTTAAACACACATATTAACTTACGTGAACATATGTACTGGATTTTGGCTACACTTAACGAATGTGTGACAAAACATTTAGTTTGACTATATATGGCTTTTGGTCACAGTGTTCAAGTGTGTGACATATATTTGTCACTGTTTATATGTATATCTTGACTAATGCTTCAACCTTACTTTTCATTTGTCACTTGTTCCAATTTCAGATGTGGCTAAAGAGTTGGCAAAACATATCAGCCACCCTTAAATAATGTGTGACAAAACTTGACTCTATGATTTAGACACACAAAAATTACTTCATGTGACTAACGCATCAAGGTTACTTGTATTTGTCACGCGTTCCAAATTCATATGTGGCTAAATGATCTCAAACAAAATCACCAGATACCTTTAGCCACACAATGTTCAATTGTGTGGCGTACAGCTTCTAATGGTTACACAATCAAAATTTTCATGTGTGACTAATTAGTAAATGTTGTCAATTTTCCTACCTTCAGCCACACAAATATGCGAATGTATGGCCATTCCATTTCGACCATGCGTGACCAAATCCCGTTTTTGTACTAGTGATATGCTCATCACGAGCATAAGCATGGCTTTCCTGGGATGATGGGAAGCATTGATTGTACAAGTTGGGAGTGGGAGATGTAACACCCCCAATTTCGTGATATGCAGCGGAATTCAAACTGGGTATTACTTGATGGCACAACAGTCATAATAATATAAAACGATCTCTAAAGGAGTCATTTTAAAAAGGCTTTATCATTCAAATTTATCAGAGTTTACAAAATAGGTCCCAGTTGGTTCCATTGTTTACAAAATACATCAATATAAAGTTTTTGATGTTTTGTGAATGATAAATTATTTATATATAGCCTTCTTGATCTTGTCCTTGTTCTTCCGTGCCAGCTTTCGACATTATGGACCTGAAATACATGCTTAAAACTGTCAACACAAAGGTTGAGTGAAATTCATAGAGTTTGTTTGATGGTTGAACATATTATTCATAACGTGAGGTAATTAGTCTCACATTTATGGTTTAGAAAACAAAACAGATATTATTGCACTAAGCTCATGATACCGAAACGTTAACAGCTGTCATATAATAGTAACCGATGCCATAATAGGTAATTTGCCATTAAACCTATGGATCTTCAAATAGAGTGCGTTGTTTGCCTACCGGTCAACACAAACGGATTTGTCATTCCCGATAGATCTATCCACATTATTCGCTTCACTCAAGTGATTAATGGTTCATGATAATAGGGACTTTGGCAATAGTAGTACTTAGTGCAACTAATATATTCAAGTATAATTTGAAAGCAATGTGTTCGATTTAAAATAAAGCATGTATCTCCCCCAAGGGTTTGTAAAACAATTAAGTAATAGAAAGTGGGGCTATGAACTCACCGAGAGTTGATGATGTTAAGTACTAACGGATGTGATGGATAAGTCGGAAGACTTCTATGTGCAACCTAAAAATGAAATGTTGCGACTTAAGTTTGGAATAATGTTTAAGAAAACATAAACCATCCTATATATATATATATATATATATATATATATATATATATATATATATATATATATATATATATATATATATATATATAATCCTATGTTGATCATGATGTTGTCAATTATCATATGATGTTTATAGAAAGATCTTTAATATGTGAAAACGTATTTAGTTTATAGATATCGCATTACCGTTCGGCCATCATAATTGAGGTCATGCAAGAAACGCTCGAGAGCTAGGACACTTTAAATCGTAAATCCAGCAACTTGTCGAAACGTTTTACTCAAATGAAACCCCTCACATGAAGCTCCCTACTATTGTAGCACTTAGTAAATACAACATATGTTTTGAGTGAAGATTGTTATAACATAAAGTTTATCATGTTTTAATAACTATCTATTTTTTACAAGTTCTCGTCGTTTCATAAATATAATTACCATAGTTAACGGTCTTGGGCAAACAAGCCTTGAGGCTTTAGCCATGGCCTTGCCGTGACTTTGGTCTTGACTACCATGGTCTTGAGACTTAGCTTTGGCCTTAGCCGTAGTCGTGGTCTTGGCTTATGGCCATTAGGCCTCTTGGTTTGCTTTTAGTTGTGACAAAAGTATAGTTATGAGACTATATTTACGGCAGTTTCTGTTTTTGAAAGATTTATGGCCTGTTTAAGCGTTTTTAAGGTCCGAGCTTCTTTAACATTGAAGGAAAACGTCGTTCCGGACAACTTTCGTGTTTTAACTTTTTGATGATTCGGGGGTAACAACATTCCTAACAACATTGCCTTTGAACCCCAAAAAAAGAATCTATTAGAGGGGGAAATGAAAGATATTTTGTTTTACCACAGAAAATTATTAGATTCTTGCCTTTCAAAGAATTTCCATGATACACAAGAACAATCTTTTTTTTAGGATTTAATGATCCATAAGAGCAGATTAACTCTTTTCTTTTCTCTTTTAAAAGGATCCGTTGGTCCAGTCATTTGATTTGGTAATGTTTGAATCGAAGGTTCATACTGTCAGACTTATTTGATGTTATCAATTGTTATAATTTTTCTCCAATAAATATGAATTTTCTAGGATAGTATTAAAGATCTTATCGAAAACTTACAGCAGCTTGCCAAACAAAGGCTAAAAGAAAAAAGAACAGGGGTATGACTGGCATAACATCTACGATAGGTAACAAAGCTACCTGGCCACCCACTGCTACTAAATCACCGCCCCCCCAAGTTAAACTGGTGCTTGCTGTTGCACCAGGCGCCGTTGCACTAGGTGCTAAAGCGTGGGTGTTTTGTATCCATTGAGCAAATACCGGTTGTAATTGTATAGAGGCCCTTCCTTCACCACCCCCATGTTGATGGTCTACAGGGTTCATAACTACTCCTCTTACTACAGGGCGCTTACCGAGCCAACGCTTAGATCCGGCTCTACCCAAACTTTTCTGGTTCACCCCAACATTCCCCACTTGTCCGACTGTTGCTGAGCAGTTTTTGGATATCTCATTTCATTTCACTTGGAAAGGGTGGACAATTAGCTAGAGCAGCGGGTGCTGTAGCGAAACTGATTGCAAAAGAAGGGAAATCAGCCACATTAAAATTACCTTCTGGGGAGGTCTATATATATATATATATATATATCCAGAAGTACCATTTTTAAAACGGCAAAACTCAAAACAGCAAGCTATTGGCAGCTTCGGCGTTTTGGTTTTGCTAACTTATTTTAGCTATAACTTTTGACTCGTTTGTCGTTTTCGGGTGATTCAAATTGCTACGTTTACCTTTTTATCTTGTCTACCATATTATGTAAGTTAGAAAGTCCTTATGTTACTGTTTATAATGGTCTTACATGTGTAGAATATGACTAGTTTACTAGTTTGTTACTTTTATGACAATATGTGAATTAAAACAAGTGATTGAGTATATGTACATCATGAATCAACATAGTAACTATATATATAGCATGAAATATTTAAGATTATGAATAATAAATATGAGATGATGGTGGTGATAAGTTGCTTACAACTTTTGGCTTTCAATAAGAAAGGAGTAACTTAGTAAGGATATGACTTTGATTGATCATTCAAGACTTTGGATTGAGCTAGCTTTCCACACCTTGGCACCCTTGCAAACTTGAAGAGTTGGTGATGAAGTATTAAGTGACTTGAGTGGATCTAAACTCAAGAAGATCACTTAAACTTGCTAGAGATTTTATGTAGTAGCTTGATCTTTGGAACTTCCTTGCATAAACTTGGAGTTTATAGATCAAATGATGGAAGATGTGAGTGTTTTAGGGTATGAACGACCAAATTCAGTATGTGAGGGAGTTTATGATGTATTTCACTTCCTATTTATAGGAGGGTAGGTTTGGTTAACCATATATTGGGTTAAATATTAACCATGGTTAAGTTAGGACACTTGTAATGATCAAAATGAACCTTGGTTAGAATTAAGCCACCAATATGATGACTCCACCCCTAGGTCGGTCTCAATGTGCCTAGGTGGCTTAGATGATAAGTTTTGATAATATCTTGAGTTTAGAGTAAGTTTTGGTTCTGTTAAATGCCAACCGTAAGTCGTTAAGCCATAAAACGTAAAACCGTGTATCGTAAAATACTGAAACTTACTATAGAATGATGAGACTCATTATTATACTCCATCTAAAAATATAAAATGGGTGATAAGTCTCATTGGGTGCAAAACGCTTAAAAGCCGGAAATACTGGTCAAAACGCTGCAGCAAGTAATTAGCTTTATCGAAAAAACGAAATTTAGTGGGAAACGACGTGAATTTATTTAGAATAGACTAAAATTAGTCTAAAAGTGATATGAGATGTTAAAATGTGGTTTTCACATATGGGATAACTTTACAGTTATTAGTGAAGTTTAAAAGTTACTCGATTTAAGCAAAATGTAGAACGCATGCAAGGTTAATTCCTTTATGGTCAAAGGAGGAGGGAAATATGTTTGAATTTTCTAAAAAATGTAAAAGTGTCAAAAACATATTAGAAACATAGTTCAGAATCATTAAGTCCGGATGTAAGAAGAATTGTTTAAAATGTAAGTTTAGTTTTTATTGCAGGGGCTTATTTGGTAACATAAAAATAAATCTTAAAAATTCTCAATTTAATCATGAGTGATCTAAGAATTTATCTGATGTTAGGAAAATTATCAGAGTTGATTTTCGTTATGCGCGTGATGTTTAAACGATGGACCGTCCAAAATGAAACTTTATAACTATGTTTTCTTAATAACTTTTGCGAAGATAATCTAACGATTGTCGAATTCTCAGGATATTACTAAAATAATTTATCTTACGAGAATGTGAAGTAAAAATTTTACGATGAATAGTGAAAATGAATAGTAAAAGTGAATAGTAAATTCTCGAAAATGAAAAGTAGTCCTGAAAATGTGGGTGGTTACAGGAGAATTGCCCGAATAGTGTGAGAGCTCAACATTGTAGGGGTGATCACGGGCCACATCCATTCATTTTGTTGGAAGCGGTCGCTTCCCAAGATTTATGGATTTTGCATGCGTTCTTTGGTGTCTCCGGAATGAATAACGACGTAAATATTTTACGCCATTCACTGCTTTCAATGATATCAAATGCGGGAGAGCACCGGACCTTGAATTCGAGGCTAACGATGTGGCTTATAAAAGGGGATATTATCTTACTGATGGGATATATCCACAATGGTCCGTTCTTATAAAGTCTATTTCAAATCCTCCCATGGGTGATCGTAAAAGAATATTGTACAAGAGAGGCACGGCAACTGCAAGGAAAGATGTAGAACGGGCTTTTGGTGTGTTGAAGAAGAAGTGGAAAATGCTTAAAGTTCCTGCTCAAGTGTTTTATAAAAATGATATCCAAGATATTATGTATACATGTATCATATTACATAAATATGATCATCTGACACAAGCAACGGGCGATATGTCCTACATGGCTTGAAGATGAGGGACACCAAGATCATGATCCCTTAAGAACGCATGAAGAATCGTTGGTGGTTACTCAGGAGCTAATGGACTCATCAACTCATCAAAACTTAAAATCATCGATTTGGTCGCAACATTATTTGGAGAAATCGTCGATATCATGTCGATGAAGTGAATCAAGTCGATAGTGACGATGACGAAGACGATGAAGAGTTTTTGTAACGTTTTTAACGTTATTTGAATAAGTTACGTAATATTTTTAATGTTTATTTGAATTTCGTAATATAATGTTTTTTTTTTAATTTTAAAGAATTTTAAATTTGTTGTTTAAAATGTTTGAATTAAAAAAAATAAATAAATAAAAAAAAAACTTGGGTCATCGACTGTGGCATCCGGGTCATGTCTGGTATTTGAGAGAATAGCGACGCGGGCGGTGGATCCGGGTCATCCCAAGTCACGATTGGAACCAGCCTTATATAATTTTAACATATGGTTTTATCTGTTTATACTATTCAGTGTACAAATAATAAAGTAGAGTGTATAAATAATTTCCTTTAACTCATTTATTAAGTTGTTTGATTCAACTAGTTTAAATCAAAAAGTAATATATAATAATTTAAATAATTACATAAAAATAACTATAAAAAATTTCAATGATATCCAAGTTAAAAATTCAAATCCAAAGTACATCACGAAAAACTTTTATTCTAATTCCAACATAATAACCAATTTATATATTGTATATTTTTTTCCATAGACTTATTGATAGCATATCAATATTAACAATTTAAATGAATAAATGCACGAACAAGCTCATTACCAAGGCACATCAATCAAACCTTGATGAGGGCCCTACTAGAATCCCAAGCCCCACACTTGGCTTGACGAAACTCATCATGCTATCCAGTACGCATAGGACTACTGCTCCCCAACTGTCACTAACGGTGAAGATGTACAAATCTAACATATGACAGCGGGGACGCACGACAAGCACTTTCTTGTACGAGCAAAGGAGGAGAGACCACATGTCCTCCTTGTTTGCTCATCAGATGATCAATGTGTGGCCTCCTCACACCTCGTTAAGAGTACATGCCTCTCTACAAATAAAAAGGCATCACACACAACTTTTCACAAGTTCACACACTTGGGCAAAAATATTGTTTCTCACACACTAACAGACAAGCTTTGTTTAAGTGTTATCTGAGCTTATTGATCTTTATCATCTCTTCGGGTACAATTCAAAACGAGAAACCAAACAACTCTTAATACCGATTTATATATCATACATAAATACTTACAATACTTAAGCGGGCTAACGTGTTTCATACGTACTTAATTCAAACACGTCACGTTTTTTAAACGGTTTGACATGTTTTCACCCATGTTTACTTTTTATATGTCACTTTAGTGATGAGCCCGTCACTTTTTCTAAAATACATAAATTTTAGACGACATGAGTAATAATACATTAAGCCAATCAAGCGTAAAACTTAAATGCCATAAATATCACAATCAAGCCTTATCTATCACGTATGCACATCCACAATAATGTGTAGTGTAAAAGATCTGTGCAATCGAGGAATATATTGTTGCAATAAACTTTCTTATAAAAATATTGATGAAGGTAGATACGTAAATAGATTTTGTAACAAGTATTTTAAAATGGGGTTTTCTAACATGTGCCCTCAAGCACACGTTAAGTTAAATTTATTAAACACGCACTTTTTTTTATATCATAAATTGCATTAAACTCTCATTAAATATACTTACAAATTAACATAGATAGTTTTGAATTTAATACTCCAACTTTACTTTCATATAAATTAAAGTATGTGCCATCGAGGCACATTTTAGAAAATCCCTTATAAAATATATCATTTCTCGTTTGAAACGACGTCGTTTTAAACGGGCTAAAAACAATGTTCGTTTCATGGAAAGTTGTCGTTTTGGTGTTTTTGGGTTCATGGTCAACACATAGTTGATGTTGTTTTGACTTGGGCCTTCGTTACTTTTGCAAACGACGTCGTTTTGCCAATTTGAAATATATCTGGATACTGCATATACACGCTTCTCAAACCACAAATGTGATTGCACACTATCACCACATTATTACACACATTTCTAAAAAAATACGTACCACCCCACACTTGCACCGCTGTTTAACACAAGCATATGAATCTTAGGCTGAAAGTAGTGGTGGGTGAGCCACTCATCGGCGGAGATAGAGAATGGTCTCGGGGTCACGTGCCTCCCTAGCAAAAACATTTGTAGTGTAAATTATCTAAAATATCTGTATTTTTTTTGTAATTTGCCCCCTTAATAACCATTTTGTAATGTAATTTCTAAAAATTATCAAAAGGTGCCCCCTCGAGCAATAATTTCTGGCTCCGCCCCTGGAGCCACATACTCACCGCCTCCTCAACTTCCTTTATCGTCTCACTTCCACTCACTCCCACTCATTATACATCCGTTTTGGTCACCATCTCTCACCTTTCATTAAAATATCTACTTTATACAAATATACCCTACTAAATATCTTATGTACACTTAAAAAAAGAGAAAAAGAAAAAAAAAAAAAAAAAAAAAAAAAAGGAACTCACCAAAGGTGAATTGAGCACCACCATTCGGTTTGGCCTTAGTTTAGATTAAAAGGTTTTATACTTTAAACATTGATTAAAAGGTTTTGATCTATGTTGCATGACTATATTTTGTGTTAATCTTAGTGGCTACAGTTTTACTTTTTTTTTTACCGGTTATGTTATTGTCTTGAGATTAGTATCGTTAACATTATCTAGTTGAGTCGGATGCTGTTTTGGTTTAGATGATCTTGCTGATATTATTTGCAGCCTATTTTGGGTATGTACAAATTTGCCTAGGTTGTTGGTCGATAGGTTTTTGTTAGCCAATTAGGTAAGTTATTGGTCCATGCAATGTTTGTTAAGCCATGTGGTGTGTCACTCATATTTGGCATAGATACGGATGTCGGACATGTGACATATTATGTCGTCTAACAAATGTTTCATATGTATTTTTCTTGCTCTTTACATGCTGTAGTTTTTAGTCATAAAATAAAAAGCTTTCAGTCGCTGTTCGTTTTTGGTACATTCGGTTGCTAATGTATAGTTCATCAATGTATGGTTGTAGACTGTTATCAATACTTTCCATACTAAGATGTAACTGTGACTTTGTTGGCATTACATTGTGACGTTTGGTGTTCAGCTCAAAGAGATAATACATATTCTAAATTGAATCATCTTTTGGTACTGACACTGAATGTTTTTGTGCTGAACAATGAGCGTCACAGAACAAGGCGCCAATTTTTTGTATTTTACCATTCGCATTGGCGGCGGCCATAATTTAGTTTTGCCTGTTGTGATAGGGTCTTCCTTTTGGACGTTAAATACCAGTGCATGTTCGAAATGACGTGTGTTACATGTTGTCTAGCCAATATACGCTATTTCCAACCGCATAGTAGTTGCCTCATTTTATACATGGGCTATGATGAGTTTTAATGCGTTTGAATAAAACAAGGAGACGCACGACACTGGCAGGGCAACATATTATGTTTGCAGCCACGGTGGCCATTTCTTATTTTATTCATTCCTTGCCTACATGAGCTTTATCCTTATATTTGTTTGCTGATCTTTCTCGGCCTTTGTTCAGGGTTATCTTAAACACAAACGTGCTCTTAATACCTTGTACCTTGGAGTCTTAACTGGTGTGGCTGTACTCAATGTTTTAAAACCCGGTTCGACCCGGTTGAACCGAGAACCGGAGGGATGACCCGTCCGTTATGAGCCGGGTTTTTGCTAAAACAGGAACCGGATTGAACCGCCGGGTTTTGGTCGACCCGGGTCGAACCGCCGGACCGGAAACCAGCCAGTTCAACACCTATTGAAGGAAAGAAAAAGAATGATGTGACAATAAATGATGTAATCTCACATTTGTCTGTGTAATTGAGCTATACGTTTACTAATCTTGATATGGATCGACATATTTCACTTTCAGTTCTTGTATGTTTGCGTATAGTAACATGTTGCAGTGATGGTGGTTGAAAATGGGGATCTGCTTATGTGGGAGATAAGGGGATTTATATTTTATGAGTTTTTATTTTGTTACTCCGTATACAAAGGAAATATACAAAGGTAGTTTGAGAGGAAGGGTGATGAGAGATGAGTCAAGCGTGTTTATCTAGTGAGATGATTTAGTGCTTGATAGGACACACTGAAACAAAGTTTTTTTTCTTAATATACAAAAACAATTGATACAATACTACATTTGATATGATGCATATCTATTTTTTCTATATTATACACTACTAGTAATACGAGTCATGTTTTTCTCTATATACGCTTCAATTCTACAAGTATAGGTAAGTTTCTTCTTGGGGTATAAAACAACCGGTTGAACCGGTGACCCGGGGACTTAACTAGGTCAATTAAAATTCCGGGTTTTAAAACAATTGTTGTACTTACTTGCCCTGCATATTCTTGATCAATTTGGCATTGGGAGGAAACTGATTAAGATGTGTTTGGGACAGTGAGAGGCCTAATTCAATATAGATGTACCATAAAGAAGGGTTAACCATTGTGAAGGGTAAATGGCCTAGGAGGGGAGTGTAATTAGAATGGAATTGAGAGGTGTGAAAGATGAAGCTTTAGGGTCCATTCTTTACATTCGCATAGGAGGTAATGGTTGGTTCTCACTCAAGGAGTGTGTTCCCAATTGTGTGAAGCCATTTTAAAGATGAAAATGTAGCACAATTGGTATAGCCCTTGAGTTGGAGAGGTATGGGTTCCTGATGATGCCTCTCATCTTCTCTACTTTAACTACTGTGGGTGCAGGTTGAGTGGGTTTGGTAGGATGATGCAGGGGAAATGTAATCAGATGGTATGGTGCAAAATATAGGTGAATTTGAAGTGCTTAAAGCCCGCAAACCGGTGATGGTTTCTGCAGCTTCGAGTAATATGTGTTGTTCTGATGTAGTTTTTTATGATGACTGTGCTAACAGTTTATCATATGTTCTGTTATTTGTTTCAGTTTTGCTAGTATTTTAGAGTCTTGGGCTTGTCCATTTCTCTTATCTCATTGATGTAAGTATCATTTGTGTTATTAATATAATTCACTTTTTGCATTAAAAAAAAAGTGCTTCTATTCACTAGAAAATTCACTACCACTAGAACTTTCACTTTTTGTCCTTAAAAAATGGGTTGTGATGAATCTCACTTCGATACAATTGGCACACACAACATGTTGACATGGCAACCCCATTACGTTTGCAACCAGTTAACCACATACTGTGTGTCCTAATTGTTCTGAATGCTTATGATACAAATCAAATTGGAATCGAAGGGGTATTCTTTGGATTTTATTAGAAAAGCTGGAGTTTGAGACCCGGTAACCTCCCGTACAAGAACAGTAAAACAATAATCGCTCAATACCTAACCCTAATAGAAATCGGTACCTTATATAAGGCCGATCCTAAACCCACAGAACAATAAATAAAACATAATTAGACACTAAGAATAATTAAATGACATCCAGCCCCCTCGAATATCTATGTCGCTTCTTTGTTGCGTCGATACACTTTTCTGAATCGTTCCCGGTTCATATCATTACTCCCCCCTGAAAATTCACCTTGTCCTCAAGGTGAAATGCAGGAAATTGCTTGCTCAACAGATCCATGGCCCGGGTAGCCGTCGCACGCGGTAAACCTTCCCACATCACAAGAACTTCCAAACCCTCTAAGCCCTCACGAGACCCGATCACCTCAACCGGTTTACAAACAACAGCCATGTCTTCAATTAACCCCACAGGCAATTCCGGTTCAGCTGCATGATCCCCAATTACTGCCTTGAGCTGCGAAACACGAAACACCAGATGTATGGCAGCCGTCGGTGGTAACTGTAAACGATAAGCCACAGCTCCCACCCTCTCCACTATCTTGAAAGGCCCATAAAACCGCGGGGCTAATTTTAAGCACAACCTGCGTGCCATAGTGACCTGTCGATAAGGGCGTAACTTTAGATAAACAAGATCCCCTACTTGAAACTGAACATCGCGACTTTTTCCATCCGCTTGACCCTTCATCAACTGCTGCGCCCGGCGTAACTGTATCTTCAACTCATCTAACACCTCATCTCGTTCCAACAAATACCGGTCCACTTCAAAGGTAGCCGCAACGCCCTTATCATAAACCATTATCGTTGGAGGATCACGCCCGTACAACACCTTGAAAGGTGTCATCCCAATGGAAGAATGAAACGAAGTATTATACCAATATTCAGCCCACGGTAACCATTTAACCCACTGCTTCGGTTTAGAGGACGAGAAACACCGCAAGTAAGTCTCCAAGCTGCGGTTCACCACTTCAGTTTGGCCGTCTGTCTGCGGGTGATAAGCCGTACTTCGCTTTAACGGACTTCTTGAGTAAGTCCGTTAAAGCCCGAGCGATTTTCCCGTAACCCTGCACAAATTTCCGGTAATACCCAGTTAGCCCTAGAAAACCCCGAAGCTCCCTTATATTTTTCAGAAGTGGCCACTCTGTCGTGGCGGAGATCTTAGACGGATCCGCCATTACCCCGTCGCGGGTCACGACATGACCTAGATAATGCACCCGGGACTGCCCGAATACACACTTTTTCAGGTTGCAGAAAAGCTTTTCATTCTTCAAACAATTAAAACCCATTCTTAAGTTTTCACAATGCTCGGTCACGCTTTTACTATAGACCAAGATGTCATCAAAGAAAACCAACACGAATCGTCGTAGATATGGTCGAATAATTCGGTTCATTAGAGACTGGAAAGTGGAGGGTGCATTAGTCAACCCAAAGGGCATAACGAGAAATTCACAATGGCCTTCGTGAGTCCTAAATGCCGTTTTTGGTATATCCTCTTCCTTTATTCGGATCTGATGGTATCCCGATTTGAGGTCGAGCTTGCTAAACACGACTGCATCATGTAACTCATCCAACAATTCATCGACCACGGGTATAGGAAACGTATCCAGAACGGTCGACTTATTTAGAGCCCGATAATCAACACAGAACCTCCAACTGCCATCTTTCTTTTTCACCAACAGTACGGGGCTTGAAAAAGGACTCGTGCTGGGTCTGATTATTCCTGCCTCTATCATTTCCCCTACCAACTTTTCAATATCATCTTTTTGCAGCTGGGGATACCGATAAGGGCGAACGTTAATGGGCTCTGTGCCATTTTTAAGAACAATGGCATGCTCATGGTCCCTATGGGGTGGTAATCCTGCAGGCAAAACAAAAATATCCGAGTAGTCAGTTAATAATGAAACTAGCATAGGCTGCGCCGACTTGACCAATGTAGCGGTGTCCTCCACACGAGTCAATGCTAGCAAGTACGTTTCGCTGATGTCAGGAATGGCGCGGGCCAAAGACCGAAGTGATGCCTTTGCCCGTCGCAACCCGGGCCCCCCTCGTAGGGTTACTCTATCAACTC
The DNA here is from genome assembly GCA_910596185.1 of Chrysanthemum makinoi. Lineage (NCBI taxonomy): Eukaryota > Viridiplantae > Streptophyta > Magnoliopsida > Asterales > Asteraceae > Chrysanthemum > Chrysanthemum makinoi. Next base: position 335,484,865 of record OU343224.1, read on the forward strand.
CCATCTGAAAAGACATTGTAAGCTCTTTCCAGTTTACCCGTGTCTCCCCCAACTGTCTAAGCCACTTCATCCCCAAAATTACATCAGTGCTACCCAGTTCCAACGAGTAAAAATCTTCGGTCACCCGATGACCTTGTAAATTCAACTCCACTCCGCGACAAATACCCGAGCTAGTCTCCGTTTTCCCATTACCCAAGGTAATCCTCATAACGTGTTTTCCAGTAACCCGTAACCCCAATGGTTCCAACAACCGTACAGACAAAAAATTGTGGGTAGCCCCACAGTCAATCAAAACAACTACTTCGTATCCCTGTATAGTACCCCCGGAGTTTCATTGTATGGGGGGTAGTAATACCTACCATAGAGTGTGCTGATACTTCCACCGCATCGAGGTGGGAATGCACCTCGTCCTCGTGGTCATCCTCTGCCTCCTCGTCACCATCCTCGTGGAGGATAATTACATGTAAATATTTCTCGAGACACCTATGCCCGGGACCAAACTTCCCATCACACCGGAAACACAAGCCTTTAGCCTTCTTGTCTGCCATTTCAGATTCTATCATCCTTTTGAATGGGGGTCTCCCTGCTTCATTTTGCTTCTCTTTTGTTCCCCCACCCGTTGGTGCGAGCTGTGGTCGTGACCCAACCACCCCAACCCGGTTAGTCGCCGGTTTTGGGGTCGCCCCTGTTCTACTTTCATCGATGAGTAGAGTCAAGTCCATGGCCTGACTTAAATTGGATGGTTGATGTGTTCTAACTGCTGTTCTTAATTCTGGTTTCAACCCCTTAGTAAATATACCCTCCAATACCTCCTCCGATAGACCAGGTAATTGAGCAGCCATTCGTTCAAATAATGTCACATATTCGCGAGCCGTCCCCTTTTGACTAATAGAGAAAAACTGTTCATGCAAGTTACCGTCTTGTGAGGATTGAAAACGGTGTAACAGACGTCTCTTGAGCTCTTCCCAACTGATAAAATGCTCCCAATTATTAATCCATCGGAACCAGGATAAGGCAGACCCTTCCAAACTCAAGACCGCTGCGCGAAGCCGTTCCCCATTAGTTATCAATCCTTGTACCTCAAAAAATCTCTCTGCCTGGTATACCTAACCATACACATCTTCCCCGTCGAACAATGGCATTTTAAGTTTTCTTAATCGGTGATCAGACCCTGGATGCCATCCTCGTTCAGGTCCATGATTGGCAACATGCAGGAATGCCCCTACTGGTCCATACGTATTGCTCTGGTAATTCTGGTCATTGGTAATCGGTGGTTTTGAATTCCGATTGCCACTAACATCTCCTGGTTGGCTCATCGGAAGTGGGAATCCCTGCGAATCAAACTGGAGGCCCGAAAAACTCGTGGTATTGGTTTTGGGCGCTGATCGGTAGTGTTAAAGGGTTGCTGAGTGGTGTTTTGATGATTGTTTGGTGGGGCAGCAGTGTGGCGGGATAGGACAGCGGTGGCAGGGTGGTGGCTGGTGGTTGTAGGGCTTTCAAGAGCTGCAACAGCTCCGCGAATTGCTTATCGGCCTCTGATACGCTTACACAGTGCGTTCGGGGTCAAAGGAACTTCCTTTTCGTCGAGCAAGTTTTTTAACACCCTAGGCAGTGAACCTAATCGTTGTAGTGTAGTATTATGGTAAGCTACGGGAATTGATATCGTTCTCTAGGGGAATAGGAATGCTAGTGAGAAATTACTACGCTAAGGTTGGGGTTGAGGAAGATTATTTTTTATCTTTTTATATTTTTTAGGAAATTGAAAGGTACGAATCTCGGGGTTTGGATTTGGGGGTTGATATTTCTACCGATTACTTCTACTATCTAATTATCTAAGCTAAGGTGTATGTAGTCTACGTCTATTTGTTGTGTGTTCGTATGATGATTAAAAATGTATTTGCTTAGGCTTTATTACTCCCTAGTTATCTCCTATTGATGGTTGAATTGTCACGTCCTTATTCTTAATCGCGTTGTGTCTCTAAGGTTGTAGGGTATGCGTTTATCCCTATCTCTTTGAAGCTACCAAAGGTTAAAGACTACAAAATCGCTAGGATTCAAAAACTTAAAACTAATGTATTCTTTGGGTGTTTAGCCTACAATTACTCTAGGTGATTATAAACTAAGGTTCCACAAAGATTTAATCAAGCATTAATAACACAACGGATGACCTATCGCAATACTAGGTCAATTACAATTAAGATAAGAGACAACCAATTAATATTCAATAACTAAGTTTCATATTACCTAAGCAAACACACAAGTAAATTAGCCGGACATGGGGAACATGCAAGCATACACACAATCAATTGAAGACATAATTAAATTAATGAAGTAAAATACTTATCTTGATGTAAGATAGGGTATGGAACCCTGAAATACTGTACAAGACAGCCATGGTTTGGTTTAGGTTTTAACTCCACAAAACTACACACTGAAAACTGAAAAATTCGAATTCTATATATAATATTACAACTGCGACGGCGTCACCCTTTAATTTGTGACGCCGTCGGGTCGCCGTTATTAGGGTTTCGTCTTGGCCACGTTATCATTGTGACGGGCCACCTTATGTCCGTGACGCCGTCGCCCGAGTCTCGACGCCGTCGGATCAAATCTAGGGCGTCCCGGCTGCGACGTCCTACTCTTTTAAAACCTGATGCCGTCACTTGAAAATAAGCAATTTGGCTACTGTATCGTTACAACACTTGTTCCGACGGCGTCACAGGTATAACCTGACGCCGTCCCCTTGTAATTCAGCAGCTTGAGTGTCTCGATTCTTGACTTTGGCCATTTTCTTCGTATATTCGCGCCTTTTCGTCCGAATAAGTGTCATTCCAGCAATTTGCCTTCAAGAGACCTAAAAAGTGAAAAGGAATGATATTAAGTAATAACGGATACAAAAGTGATCAAATAAGGGCTTAAACGACCCCTCAAAAAGGTACATTTTAAAACCTTATCAGCCTCTGCTTTATTCTTGTCAATTGATTCTTGCATCTGATTAAAGCGATTCAACGTTTCTTCCTGATTAACCAAAGAATCTGATTTGAATTGTTTCAAGCTTGCTTCAACATTAGTAATCTTCGTCATGGTCGATCAAAAAGTTCCACAATGGTAGGATAGAAGGCTCTGATACCAATTTGATACGGATCAAAATGGAATCGAAGGGGTATTGCTGGATTTTATTAGAAAAGCTAGAGTTTGAGACCCGGTAACCTCCCGTACAAGAACAATAAAACAATAATCTCTCAATACATAACCCTAAAAGAAATCGGTACCTTATATAAGGCCGATCCTAAACCCACAGAACAATAAATAAAACATAATTAGACACTAAGAATAAATAAATGACATCCAGCCCCCTCGAATATCTACTTCGCTTCTTTGTTGCGTCGATACACCTTTCTGAATCGTTCCCGGTTCGTATCAGCTTACAGGCTTGAGACTTATATTCATGTACGTATATCTTATTTTTATGCATAGTGGTGTTAGCGATATTTCTTTCTATATATAAATGTTAAAAACATTCAAAACCACTGTCTATTTCTTTCTGTATGATTCTTATCTTGTAATTTTATTTCTCCAAAACTAATCAATGACCATCTTAGTATCTTCCTCATTATGTCTACAATGATGTTGACCGAGATGGACATTCTAATACATTCATGCAAGCAATCCTAGGTAATATGTTTACATATCTAACTATTTACTTGGATGTTGTTACCTTTTGTGTTTATTTATTAAATCTTTTAGGTTTCCCTATTTTAAGTTGTAAAATATCAGCGTATAGTATACACAACACAACTCATAATCGCCAATGGTCGCATCATTCACGGGGTATGATGCTAACACACATGCATTTTTTGTATACTCATAAAACATGATTTAGATTACTCTCGTAGATCGAGATTACCATATTACCCTTACTTGGAATTATTATTACATACTTTAAAGAAAACAGTACCAAATTATAATTAATTAAAGGTAAAACTGTTATTCATAAAAAGTAAGGAAAAAAAATAGTAATGATTATGCTTTTTCTTAGATTTTATTTATTTTTTTTGGGGAGGGGGTATTTTTCGGAGCATTATGTTCAGTAGGGAACGGATCCTTTAAAAATACTACTATTAGTTCATGGCGTTCACTATTATTACATGAGACTTGATTTTAACCTCGCCTACTTAACAATGTAACCAGTTAGTTAAGTTATTCATAAAGAGCCTCATACAACACTTGTAAAAACATAAAATCGCATTTCATATAGATAATTTTGTTTCGTGGAACAACTCTTGAGTTAGAGTTACGTTGTAGTATATGATTTCTTACAAAAGGGCTCCAAAATACTTTGAAGATTGATAATGGTTTTACCGATGAGCTAACTGAACTCCTTAAGGATACATTCTCTTTTATGTCTTCTTCCAAATCGTAAGCATCTATATTAAGTATGGGATCTAAGTCTATGGACATAAAGTGGTTGCTCTTACATTTGCACGTTGAAGATGTCGAATGAAGTTTTGTAATGGAAAATAAATGTTGCAATAACTTGTGAAAAAATTATAAATTCTAAATTTCATAAAAACTTTTTGAAGAAAGAGTTGTTCCACTTTGGGGAATATAGAAAGAACACACTATTTCTTACTTCAACATAGCTAGTAAATTACTTATTAAAAATGTTTTTCATGGTTAAGGTTTAATGCATTAGCCAACCTTATACTTAGCTAGGGCATGTGCATCAAGGCTCGTAGACTTAGCTAGATATGCACTCTTCACATGCCTTTTAGGCTAGACGCAATCGTACTCAAAATATCGGTTGAGCATCAAAATTTTGCTACTTCAACCGATGTTGACATCGGCCATTCCGGTTGTGGATATCGAGTGGAACATCGGTCATGGTGGCCAAAATTGTGATATCGAGTGGAATTCCACTCGATGTTAAACGCCTCAAATCCGAACCAAAATTTACCAAACGGGCTAAAATCAAAAGATTTTTAAAAATTGTGATATCGAGTGTAACATTTTAATTATTAATGAAATTTTAGTTTATGTTAAAAATGTTTAAAAACAACAACAACTTGGGTTATCGACTGGGGCATCCGGGTCATGTCGGTCATTGGAAAGAAAGGCGACGCGCTACGGATGACCAGGTCGTCCCAGGTCACGACTGGAACCAGCCTTACAAAAAGACTTTACTCACAGATAATCATAGAGGGGCAGCCTTAGTCCTTGCTCCAAATGTCGCCCCGTGTTGTATAGTATGATTTTAGGAAAATAAAAGAGTTCACATATAACAAGGTGCCAACACTAAATCCTCTCTTCGTGCCTCTCATCTTGAATTAATGGTTAATCTTGTTTCCTAAGTTTCTTCATTACTTAATCTATGTCACGCTCGTATATCTATAACATACTCTTTTGAAGGTTATAACTTCAAAATCCTTTAAATTTGCATATAAAAGCACAAAACAATGCAACCCTAGGAATCATTCATTCATATATGTCGTTATCTTACTTTAGATATCCAAAATTTGGAAGTAACGAGCGCCTCTTTCATGTCCCGCCGTGATGTGCAATTAATTGTAATATTAATCGTATTTGGAACGTTATCTCTATAAGGGGGCCATGTATATCATTAGAAGTTCATGAAAAGATCATCCCTTCAACCATGGCTATTAAACTAATAAACTTCAAGAGCATTTTGGAGCTTTTTCATACAAGTCGTCGTAGACTTATATAAAACATAATATCTACTCCACAATTTTGCAAAATAACATGATTGTCTTTATTAAATACCATATAATATGTCAACACAATGTTATATTTAGTACTCTTACAATATATGTGTGATCATCATGTAGCGATTGAGTAAAAAGAAGTAAACACTATCCATGGTGCCCCAAACGGCTAACATGAGAAACGCATATCTCTATGTCATGTAAGAATATAGTAGATAGTCATATAAAGAAAAAAGAATACACTAACTTCTTCATAAACGCACTTAATGTGTCAAGTTCATGATTAAGAGATAAACTGGATAACAAAATTGTCATTAAGTAATATTGTTTGTCGTGAACACCAAAATATTTATTACTAAAGCTTAAGGTAACAATTTAGTTGCGGGCCAAAAATCTAAGTGTTGAAGTGGTAAAAGTAGCATCAAAATTCAATGGTTCCGGACTAGAAGGTTGGCTTGTTGTCGAGATGATAATTGTTGCCCTCCGTGATGCATGATTATCGATAACATGTAACACAAGTTAAGTTGTACACTAATCGCAATAAACTTTTGTGATTAATGGTAAGTCATGAAATTCGAGTTGTGTCGTTCCTAACGTGCCTCTATAAGTTATCGCCTTAAAAGAAAATCCATTATACAATATAAACGAACAGAAAAGCCAAGAATATCCGATTAAAAAAATAGATGTGTAAAGTCAACTAGAATTTCTTGAATGTTCCTAGAAAATCTCATTCATGTTCAACGTCACTATGACCATAATGAAAATCAAAGACACCTTGTCAGCCAAATTTTGGTTGACTTGAGATGCTTACATCATAGTAACATAACTAGAGATGTTTTATATGTGTATTCTAACATATCAAGCAATGCAATAAGTCATTAACCAAGTAATTCCTTAGAATCGTGCTCTAGCCGGTGAAGAAATTAAGAACTAAAAAGCTTAATTCCTGTTTGGCGACACTTGACACACCAATATTTCTAAAAAAAGATAAGGTTTTATCCGATTTGTGTCTATATTACAGTGAACTCAAACTCAGTTAACTACTTGGCCGAACGGTCGAAAACATGCATGGTTTATCAAAAAAGGAGGAAAAAAAGAACTAAAACATGCTACAACTATAACAACCTTGTCTTATAAACGTTTTACAAAACGTACAAAGCAAGTATAAGATTAGGAATAGAATTTACAAAGTTGACGAAGATGTACACTTTGTAATTGGTTCCCCATTTTCTGCACTTTTTTTTTCCTTTAAGAATCTTAAAAAGTTTAAAAACTCAAATTATCGAATATCAACATAAGACAATTCTTACAAACTCCAACGACATTGTGTTAAAATATTGGTTTTACTTTAAAAAAAGTCAATGTTAAAGTTTAATTTAAACGAGTGTGGGAACCCGCGCGATGCAGCGGGATTGCTTTTGTAGCCGTGAATTTGGATAGGGACTATTTTTGCCAAATTGCTATAAATGACTTAATTTGCAGCGACACTTAAACCTTAGGGACTATTTTTGCCAACTTGGACTTACTTTGCAACGACACTTAAACCTCAGGGACTATTTTCGCCAACTTTTGAAAGTTGGCAATTAATGCTTGCATTTGCAAGCACTGTTGCTCGCCTTTTAGTTAATATATATAATTTGCTAGAAAGGGTATGAATTCTGATCCAGTTCGTGCGTTCCTTATTTGGATACGATTCAGTCAGGAACGGAAAAATTAACGATCCGAATTTGAGACCTTTCCAATCGTGAAATTATTACTTTTTCTTTTAACTTTAATATATAAACTTTAGTAAGTAACCGGCTAATGGTTATGACTTGTGAAAATTTCATAAGTATTAAATTGTTTTTTATGATTTTGGATGTTAGGATTTTTCTTTATAATCCTTATGAATATATTAATTATTAGGTGCACCGTACAGGAGCGATCCCAAATGAACCCACCCTCCATCAAACCGAATTTTAGGCACCTAGCGAACTGCGATACCGATCCTCGCTCTCATATCGGAACGATCCCCGTTCCATGTGACTATGGTTTACATATTAGCATATAACAGAAATTGTTGCATTCTAGACATATTGGCCATTAAACTTGTTAATACAAATAAACCGTAAAAACGTTTATTAATATTTTGCGATCTCTTTGTGTTTGGTTGATAACAAGTATAATGTTATCATAAGTAAAATTATAAAGATACATGTTATTTTTGTAAAGCATTTACATATAGCCATCTAATACAAAAATGTTGTAATTAATTATTTGTTGTAATAGTTTATTAGGATGGGTAAAAACCACAACCCATGGTATTGACCGATACCCATTTGACTAGATACAATGTATTCTTTAGATACATTGAATCTAAGGAAATACCCATGGACCAACCCATAACCCATGACCCATAACCAAAAAACCCATGGGCAAAGAGGAGCGTCCCACGGATCCCTAGGTTTACACTAGACAGATCCCTTATGGGAGGGATCCGTGGGATCCCGGGAACAGTGGCAGATTTTGCCTATAAATAGAGAGTCATTTCTTCATTCTAACTCACCCCTCTTCTTCCTAAATCTCTCATACACTCTCACTCTCTTCTAACATATAGATCACTTGATCTAAAGAGTTGTTCTTCTTTCTTTCTATTGTGATTCTCATATAGGTCCTTCTCTAAGGCGAGATCACGAGCTCACTACGAGTCATCCAAGCAAGGAGTCCTTGATTGATTTGTTCCTCCACAAGATTTCTGTAGCAAAGATCTTGTACTTGATATTTCACATATTTGTTGTGTATTAGTCGTGTTGGTTTGGTCCACCGTGTTACGGACTCGGTATTTAGCTTTGTACCGGAAAAAGGTGTAAGCAACGTTGTGAAGGTTTCTCCGCCAAGTTGAAGGAGTTTGTTGACATAGTGCTTGAACTCTAGAGTAGGTGACTCGGGGAGTGGAGTAGGGCAAGGAAGGTGTCCTTGTAGCCGAACCACTATAAATCGGTTGTGTCATTTCTATCCTTTACTTTACTTTACTTGCTTGCATTATCATTAGATCTATACTCTCTCATCATCCATACGATTTCACATAATATCGAATCTAAAGTTTTTAAAACTAACGTAAAATCGGCAAAACTATTCAACCTCCCCTTCTAGTTTTCCACAATTGGCATCAGGAGCTAAGTTTATAAAAGTTTTAAAGTAAATTGTATTTTAAAAACTTTTCGATCACTATGGGTTCGGAAAATTATAAGGAAGGGCAATCTATGCAACGATCACCACTACTTGAAACTAATGGTTTTATTTATTGGAAAAATAGATTCGAAACGTATGTGAAATCTAAAGATATTGATCTTTGGTACATTATTGTTGAAGGCGATTTTGAGGCTATCTCAAAAGATGATAAAGGAAATTTAGTTAACATACCTCATGATAAACTAAACGATGAAATGAAGAAAAAGCTTTCTAAAAATAGTGAAGCTAAAATGGTTTTGTATAATGCTTTACCCAAAAAGGAATTCGAGAGAATTTCTATGCTTAAAACCTCTAAAGAAATTTGGAATTCTTTAGTTGTAACTCATCAAGGTAATCAACAAGTTAAAAATAAAAAAATTGATTTATTTGTTCAACAATATGAACAATTTTCAATATCGGATGAGGAAACTATAGATCATTCATTTGCTAATTTTAATACTATTATTACATCTTTAGAAGCACTTGATGAATCTTTTTCTATCCGTAACCATGTTAGGAGATATCTAAGGGCACTTCCATCCAAGTGGAGATCCAAGGTGACGGCGATCGAAGAGTCAAAAGATTTGACAATTCTCACCCTTGATGAACTCATAGGCAACCTAAAAGTCTATGAGCTTGTCCTTGCTAAGGATTCTGAAGCTTCAAAGGTTAAAGAGAAACACAAATCTCTTGCCCTTAAAGCCAAGAAGGCCTCAAGCGATGAAGAGAACTCCTCTTCGGATAGTGACGACGAGGAGTATGCCATGGCGGTAAGGGACTTTAAGAAGTTCTTTAGAAGGAAGGGAAGATACGTCAAACAACCATATGACGACAAGAAAGGATTCCGGAAAAGCAAAGAGGACGAGAAGCTAAGGGATGATCGTGCTTGCTTTAGATGTGGGGACCCAAACCACTTTATTAGCAAGTGTCCCAAAAGGGATGATCAAAGGGCATTTGTGAGCGGCTCGTGGGGAATGAGCGAAGAGGAGGACGAAGAAATTTGTCTCATGGCAAATGACGAGGTATGTCACGAATACTATAGTAGCTCATCATTAGATGATGACTCATTGCATGATGAATATGATAAACTTTGCAAAATTAGCTTAAAAGTAATCAACAAAAACAAATTTTTGAAAAATCAAAACCAACGTTTAGATAAGGATGTCATAGAGTTAAAAGCAAAATTGAAACGTCTAGAAAAAGGGTAAAATGGCAAGTGGTGAATGTGAACTTTGCGTTCAACTTCAAACACTAGTTGACCAACTAGATTCTAAAATTGCTAGAATGAGTACTAATACACTAGATATGATACTAGATGGTGTTAAAACTGGAAACAACCAAAAAGGTTTAGGTATTCAACAACTTGATGTGTTTACTAGTGAGAACAAAGAAACTCAATTCGTAAAAGCAATAGAAAAACAGGCCACTGTTGTGGCGGATCCCATGGATCCCATAAAAAGGGAACCGGCTAGTGTACAGCCAGGGATCCGTGGGTCTGCTGTAGCAAACAGTGGTAATAACATAGCTTCTTCATCTAGAACTAATTTTGTTATTGTTAATAAGAAGAAACCAACTCATTTTACCACTAGACAACCACCTCCAAAATATAATCCCATTTTTGCAAGAAACAAGGCTCCATCTTTTTCAAAACCTAACCCATCTAGGAGACCTAATAATGTTTACCCGCGAAGTAACCATCAAATGGGATGGAACCCAAATATGAAAAATGGATTTCCTTTTCAAAACTTTGCACCATGGAATGCATATTCACCTTATCCATACATGTTTAACATGAATGGAATGTTTAACACTAATGGACCCATGAACAAATGGGGACCAAACTTTTGAGTTAATTGTTTTCTTAGGTGTGCTTAAAGGTCGACCTAGACTCGGATGAATGGGTCAAGGATAGCGGGTGCACGAGGCACATGACCGGCAATAAAGATCTATTCTCCACATATGAATCCTTCAATGGAGGTAATGTGGTGTTTGGAAATAGCAAAAGTAAAATCATCGGTAAAGGTACGATTTCTAACAAATCTCTAACCATTAACGATGTGTGTCACGTAGAAAACCTAAACTTTAACCTCTTAAGTATAGGACAAATATGCGATAAAAAGTGCAATGTGCTTTTTACCAAAACCGGTAGTAAGATATTAAAAAATGGCATAACCATAGGAAGAGGGATTAGGAAACATGGAGTCTATGTCATTAAAATTGGTAATGAACCTAAAGACAAACTTTGTCTTACCTTTATGGATGATACTTCGACCTTATGGCATCGAAGATTGGGTCATGCCAATATGCGACTTATTCAATCGCTATCATCCAAAGATCTAGTAAGATATCTACCTAAGTTAAAATATGAACATCACTTTTCTGATGCTTGTAATGTAGGAAAACAAGTCCATTCTAGTCACAAAGCTAAAAACATAGTGTCAACAACTAAGTGTCTAGAATTACTACACATGGATTTATTTGGTCCATCCGCTATCCAAAGTTATGGAGGCAACTACTACACTTTGGTCATAGTGGATGACTACTCTAGGTATACATGGACTAAATTTTTAAAAGACAAAACTGAAACGTTTAACTACATTGAAATATTAAGTAAGAAAATCCAAAGACAACTAGGAAGTCCTATAGTGTCAATTAGAACGGATCATGGTAGGGAATTCGATAATGAAGTGCAATTTGGAGCTTTTTGTAACGCTAATGGCATTACTCACAACTTCTCGGCTCCTCGCACTCCACAATCAAATGGGGTAGTTGAAAGAAAGAATAGAACCCTACAAGAAATGAGTCGCACAATGCTTAATGAGCAATCCATACCTCAAAAGTTTTGGTGCAATGCCGTTGATACTTCAACGTACATACTTAATCGAGTCTAAATTAGACCATTCTTAGGTAAAACTCCAAATGAGTTACTTCCGAGGCAAAAAGCCTACGTTAAATCACTTTAGAGTCTTTGGTAGCAAATGTTTTCTTCTTAACACTAAAGATTACCTTACAAAATTTGATCCTAAATCAACCGAATGTATCTTTTTAGGTTACTCTCCTAATAGCAAAGCTTACATCATACTAAATAAAGAAACAATGAAAGTAGAAGAGTCATTAAATGTAAAATTTGATGAAAGTCCACCCAAACCTTCTCCACCTCTTGTCGATGACGAGATTGTCGAAAGTGAAGCCATAGTAATAAAAAAAAAAGATAAATGAAGAAGAAGAAGAACCTTTAAATAATGAACTCGTTAATATTAAAGAGTCCAAAGATCATCCCGTAGATAAGGTAATAGGAAAGTTAAACGAAAGAACCTTAAGGTCTCAAGTCCAAAACCAAAGTAGTCTATTTTGTTTTGTTTCAACCATAGAACCTAAGAATACACAAGAAGCCATAAAAGATGAAAGTTGGGTAATGGCAATGCAAGAAGAGTTAAATCAATTTGTTTCTAATGATTTTTGGACACTTGTTCCTCCACCTAGTAATCAAACCATAATAGGAACCAACTGGGTTTATAAAAACAAATTAGATGCAAACAGAGTCGTGTCTAGGAACAAGGCTAGACTCGTTGCTCAAGGGTATAACCAACAAGAAGGAATAGACTTTGATGAGACCTATGCTCCCGTGGCTAGATTAGAGTCTATAAGAATACTTCTTGCTTTTGCTTGTGCTAATGATCTAAAGCTTTATCAAATGGATGTCAAAAGTGCTTTTCTAAATAGTTTTATTAATGAAGAAGTATATGTAGCTCAACCTCCGGGCTTCGTCGATTTTGAAAAACCTAAACATGTGTATAAATTAAAGAAAGCCCTTTATGGTCTTAAACAAGCTCCAAAAGCTTGGTATGATAAACTCAAGTCATTCTTAATCAAACACAACTATACCATGGGGTTAGTTGACAACACACTTTTTACTAAAAAAAGAGAGTCACATATAATCATAGTTCAAATATATGTAGATGATATTATATTCGGATCCACTTGTCAAGACATGTGTGATGATTTCTCTAAAATCATGCATGACGAGTTCGAAATGAGTATGATGGGAGAACTTAGTTTCTTTCTTGGTCTACAAATCAAACAAGTGGAAGATGGTATCTTCTTTAATCAATCTAAATACATAAAAGAGATGTTAAAGAAATTCGGTTTAGAAGAGTCGAAACCAATTAGGACACCAATGTCATCCGACACCAAACTCACAAAAGATGAAGACGGCGAATCTGTCGATAATACTAAATATCGTGGCATGATTGGTAGTCTTCTCTACCTCACGGCTAGTAGGTCGGATATCATGTTTAGTGTTTGTTTATATGCTAGGTTTCAAGAAGACCCTAAAACATCACACCTAGAAGCCGTAAAAAGGATATTTAGATACATTAAGGGTACAACACAATTAGGATTATGGTATCCTAAGGGCACGGGAGTAGAAACAATTGTATATGCAGATTCTGACGATGCAGGTGATTATGTTGACCGAAAAAGTACAAGTGGGGTGTGTACTTTTATGGGATGTTGTTTAACATCTTGGTTTTCTAAGAAACAAACGGCACTAGCGATATCAACAACCGAAGCCGAATACGTCTCCGCCGGCAAAGCATGCCAACAAGCACTATGGATGAAACAAGCGTTAGTTGACTACGACATTCATCTAAGCGACATAGCCATTCTATGTGACAACAAAGGTGCCATCGATTTAAGCAAGAATCCGGTATTGCATTCTCGCACAAAGCATATAGAGATTCATCATCACTTCTTAAGAGACAATGTTCAAAAGGGGAACATCTCTATTGAGAAGGTAGCGTCCGAAGATAACATAGCCGACATCCTCACCAAACCGTTGAAGCGGGAACAATTCAACCTACTTCGTCTTGGTCTTGGTCTCATGGAACAATCGTCGTAATATAATTTTTCACTCTACAAGGTATGTAAACACTTGCCTTCTTCTTTCTGAGTCTAGGATCTCTATTTTACGCACAACTCACAAACAATACGGGAATTTTCAAAACCCAAGATAAGTTTTTCACTTATAACTCATAGTTTTTCTTATTTTCTTTCAAAAATAAGTACACGTTGCAAACACATAATTACATACACATCTTCTTTTCAAAGGATAAAACGATTTGTATTCACACAAATAAACATCTTTTCAAAATGTTTTCTAAAAAGATGATACCTCTTCCCGTATGAATTTCACAAAAGCAATTTCTCACGTCTAGGACAAATCGCTTTTTGATTATTAATACAAAGTAAAAACCCGTTTTCATTGCATCTCATGTCTTTTGAATGCTAAAGAGGACACATAACTAATATGTGTTTTCGGGTACATTCATTCAAGCAACAATGAATTAGGAGCTCTGGGATTATCTCACATAATAATATGCTTTTTCACTTCTAGTTTATTTCTCTTTTTTCTTAGGAGTCGAGATAACCGCAACTCCAAATAGTTTGCATATAGGCACACACTAGGCACAAATGTTTCCAAAAGGAAAATTTTGAGTTGTATCACCAGACCCACGGATCCCAGCCTTAATGCTGGACGGATCCCTCAAGAGAAGGATCCGTGGGATCCGTGAGACAAAAGCTTGATAAACTTCTATTTTTCTCATTTTTTTTCGGAGTATGTGATTTAATGCTTGTTTCCTCATGATCACATGCCTTAAATTCATATCTAATCATTAGATTTTAATCCATATTTTGGGTCAAGCATTCATTACAATGCAATTTTTTTTCTATAAGTAGGATTCCCAACATTGTTTGCTATTCATCTCATCCTCACAAACACACACCACCATGTCTTCCAAGAGATCAATCAACTTAGATGAATCATCTAGTGCAACCAATCCATTTCAAGAAATCCAAACTTTTGTCTTACCACCTTCCAAAATACCACAATCAAAATCTAGGATATCCGCACGGATTAGCATCCGATCTTGTTGCTTAGCAAAACCATTATCGAATGGCTCATCCTCAACCAATAACTCACCACAAGATGCTTCCATTATAGCACCTCCATCATCACTAACAATTACACCAACTTCATCATACATCAACTCACCACCTAAAGTTACTCTTTTGGAACTCCTTACGACTCCAACAAGATCTCATCAACCAAAACAAAAAGAACTAGCCTTTTTGACTCCTCCCACTTCACCAAATACAACCTTTCAAGACCTTGAAACATCACCACCCTTAGCTCCCATTAAGCTACAAGAACACCTAGGTTCTTTTCCACCACCACTTCCAAACATTCCAAAAATTGATCCATATTTTCCTACTTTTCCACCACATCTTCCGCAACTTACAAATAGAAACAACCCGGAAAACTTCCGCACTCATTACCCACATCACTTACATTGTGAACATTGTCAATCCACTAGGGATATCGCAATAGAAGTTAGGGAGGAAATGCGATTCATACTCAACCTCATTCTTGATCGCCTTAATACTATCACTCATCAAAACATCCATCCATAACCTTATGCAAGCATGGAAGGAATCCTCATTACTATTTTCTATTATTAGTATTTTTCTTTTTGAGTCATTTTTAAAGAACAAGTCTTGTTCTTATTTTTACATGCTTGTATGTGGCATAAATACCACTACACTTTCTTGTTTTATTACAAGGCCTTGTTTACATACCTTGGCTCCCAATCTTGATTCTCGTCAATCATAAGATTACCTAAGCATGTTACTAACATTTCTCTTTGTAGGATTTTTTTTTTATATTTTTCTTCACTTGACGCCCCAAACTAGGGGGAGCTACCTTCAAGGGGGAGTAAGCGTTATGTGGACCATTTGTCCACAATTTATTTCTTCGATGGGTTACCTTTTTGTTTCGACAACAAGGGAAAGAAGAAGTAAAACTTAGGGCTTTCAAAACATACATCTAATCTTAAGTTTTACTCATCATAACATTATGTTTTGTCATCAACAAAAAGGGGGAGATTGTTAATACAAATAAACCGTAAAAACGTTTATTAATATTTTGCGATCTCTTTGTGTTTTGTTGATAACAAGTATAATGTTATCATAAGTAAAATTATAAAGATACATGTTATTTTTGTAAAGCATTTACATATAGCCATATAATACAAAAATGTTGTAATTAATTATTTGTTGTAATAGTTTATTAGGATGGGTAAAAACCACAACCCATGGATCATAACCCATGGTATTGACCCATACCCATTTAACTAGATACAATGTATTCTTTAGATACATTGAATCTAAGGAAATACCCATGGACCAACCCATAACCAAAACACCCATGGGCAAAGAGGAGCATCCCACGGATCCCTAGGTTTACACTAGACAGATCCCTTGTGGGAGGGATCCGTGGGATCCGGGGAACAGTGGCAGATTTTGCCTATAAATAGAGAGCCATTTCTTCATTCTAACTCACCCCTCTTCTTCCTAAATCTCTCATACACTCTCACTCTCTTCTAACATATAGATCACTTGATCTAAAGAGTTGTTCTTCTTTCTTTCTATTGTGATTCTCATATAGGTCCTTCTCTAAGGCGAGATCACGAGCTCACTACAAGTCATCCAAGCAAGGGGTCCTTGATTGATTTGTTCCTCCACAAGATTTCTGTAGCAAAGATCTTGTACTTGATATTTCACATATTTTTTGTGTAATAGTCGTGTTGGTTTGGTCCACCGTGTTACAGACTCGGTATTTAGCTTTGTACCGGAAAAGGTGTAAGCAACGTTGTGAAGGCTTCTCCGCGAAGTTGAAGGAGTTTGTTGACATAGTGCTTGAACTCTCGAGTAGGTGACTCGGGGAGTGGAGTAGGGCAAGGAAGGTGTCCTTGTAGCCGAACCACTATAAATCGGTTGTGTCATTTCTATCCTTTACTTTACTTTACTTGCTTGCATTATCATTAGATCTATACTCTCTCATCATCCATACGATTTCACATAATATCGAATCTAAAGTTTTTAAAACTAACGTAAAATCGGCAAAACTATTCAACCCCCCCTTCTAGTTTTTCACAAAACTCACAAAAGCACATGTGTGAGTATGAGCTTGGAGTTAAAACCTAGTCGAAAGGTATTGCTAAAGCATTAGAATGCATAGTATGAGCTTGGAGCTTAAACCTAGTCCAAAGGAATTCCTAAAGCGTTTGGACGCCTTAGCCTAGCTTAAGCATAAACATGGTCTTGAAGCTTAGTTCGAGCCTTGCGTTACATAATATATAGATGTACATATACAATAGACATTAATCTACAAACACACACACTTGGAACGAAGTTCGCTTATTTTTTATTAATCATCACCGGTTCACAAAATCAACCATATGTGCACACCGTTACTAGATACACTACTATATACATAAAAGCAATCACTTATGTGTAAATACCAATTAATGGAAAACGCAATGCATAGTAATGAAAACTAATAACTGGAAAATAAAAGGTACCAGACGTGGCATACGTGAATCCGCCTCTCTTGCGTAAACCTCTGCAGTTTAATACATTTGCATCCTCATCATGCGTTGAAGCATGTAAATATAAAACCTGAAGATTTAGATAAAAAAAAAAACAAGTTAAAGTTATGTAAAATAAAAAAGTTTGTTTATGAGAAATGAAATTGATGAAAGGTGCAGTCTCTGTTCATGACATGTGATCGGAAAAGTTGTTACGCGGTGGTTGTCGGAGGAGATGAACGGACAAAGTTGTTGAAGGCTGTGAGAGTGGGGGAGCGTGGGGTGGTTTTAGGGGGTGTTTGTTTCGGATATAGCATGCTTATGTGTTACTCCGTATGTGTTAGTACGGAGTATTTGGTTATGGGCCTATGACACGTTCACCTAGTTCGCCTTCTTTTCTTTTCTCTTAATTTAAAACTAACTATTTCAAAATATATAACTACAAACTATCTCACATATTATAAGCATGACTTGAATTCATAATCATTTATATCTTATATCATAATAAACTTATATAACCCAAAAAAAATAGCCTATAAAGCATAAGTCTAAAATCAAATAAGCCATAAACATATTATATAAGCAGAAACAAAACACCACGTTAAAACCTAAGCCGCAAAATATAAACCTCAAAATGGTTAAAAGGGACATTTTTTTTCTTTCTATTTTCATTGCTTTGTACTGTAATATTAACCCAAAAAAAAAATGCATAATTGATTGTATATAGAGTCAATTTACATAACTCAAATTCAAGAGTGAACAATTATTATTAAAGTTACAAATAATTAACGCGTGTCTAAATAAAATGGTACGATCAACACTTTCTTTGTTATTAAAATTCACTTTTCAAGAGTTAGAATCAAATAACAAGAAAAAATAAATGGACTGATGAGCAACTTAGTGTTCTTCGACAAGAATGTGCGCTTTTCGAGAATTCATAAGCAATTCAAGGTGATGTTCATACATATCTAATTATTTGAATGGTATCCCCGTGACTAGTTCCATCTCTTTCCCTAGCTACCTCAAATGTGTACCTTGTGAAGTTTGAACTCTAAACCTATTATGAGGAGGTTAGGTGCCTTACCAGTAGGCCATTACAATATAACTATGTTATTATTCTAAGTGTTGATTTAGCCTAAAAAGTAGATTTAATTATGTTAATTAATAATCCACTCTTAATTTCTATTGCATTGATAGCAATTACTAAAATTATTATTTGATCATTGTTAACTTATTTTAAATTGCTTATTACTAGTATAAGATTGAATAAGCCTTTTTTTTTTTTTTTTTTTCCCCCTTATCTCGATAACCATGGATTTCAACTATATGGCTAACTAATCCACATGATTTGAGCCCACCATCACACAAACCATATACAACCCTCCTTTTTTTTAAGGTTAGCATGCCCACATTTGTTTTTTGCACCAAGAAGTAATAAAACTAAAGACCTCACACATTTTAATGATATTAAGAGGAAAATGTCATCTAATAGTAACCAAGTTTCGTGAGTGTTGCAATTTAGTTACTCAAACTTCACATTATTGTGAAAATATGCAAAATGACTATAAAAGTCTCCTTTTTTATGTTCATTGAATACCTTATCATTTATAAATGATTAAGTTGTATAATAAACCTCATAAGCATTTATATAACAGGTACACTCGTTTGCTATCAGGAATGGTATACTTGCTATTACATCACACCAAGTTCACCTCCGCCGTTTTAAGCGTATGACTTCGAGGTGCACAAAGTCGCTTATCCTTTGTTTTACTTTATTATTACATAATTCGTCTCACATATATTGCATAATGAGTCTCACGTACATACAATTATGATTTTAAGTAAAACTTTTGAGTGAATGTTATGTACTTATGTTGTAGTCTAGGTCGTCATATAAAAAAAGGCTCCAAAATATTTTTGATGTTTAATAGCTATTGTTTGGAGCATGAGTCTCGGTGAACTTGTCAAATAAAGATGGCTTCATAGATTATGGGTTTAATTTAGTCATTTATGCCATTCTTCATATTGTCCGTTAACACACGAAGTATGAGATTCGAGTTGATACTTAGTCTAAACATATGATAGTGGCGCTTTATTTTGCTTACCGTCAAATTGATGCATACCAAGGAACAGATCTGCACCGTTGGATCAAAAGAACAAAACTTAATGAAGAAAAACACGGAAGGACTACTATTGTAAATTCGTCATTCTACCACCAACCCACACACCAAACACGTCATTTTTCATAAATATTACTCACACAAAAAAACATACAGATAACACTTTCTCTCTCTAAATGAAAACTTCAAAATAAAACAAAAACATCACAAATCATCCAATTTTAACCGTCAATAAAAAAACATAAAATGAACGAATCAAGGCAATCAGAACCAAATCCGGAAAAAAAAATAGGCATGGCACTTCCAATTCCTTATTTTGTTATTTATTAACTATTTGTTGTGATTTTATTCTTATATTTTTGTTTTTGATAGTGTTTATGAATATTTTGTTTTGCTTTTTTGTTGATTTTAGTTGTTTATTAATATATATATACATGTGATGCAAAAAAATGAATTTGTTTTGATTTGTTTTTTATTGTGATTGTAACATGCTTTTGGTTGTGTTTTTTAGTGTTTACATTTGGTTGAGTTTCTGAGTAGAAAGCTTTGTGTACATCGATGCACACTAAGTGTTTGATGAAATGTGTGAGTGAAAAGTATCATACGTGTAGTATCACCAATGATATTTGAAGTTGAATTGTATATATGTATTATCACTATTGATATTTGTATTATCACTTTTGATTTTTTTATTTGATAAGTTATTTTGTTTACTTGTTAAGATTTATTATATGTCATGTATAGTATCACTTTTGATATTTTACTGTTATTGTTTTGTAACCATAGTTAAACTTTTTTTTTTTTTTTTTTTTTTGCTAAAAGTTTTGATGATATACTATTTATTGTGAGTAAATACAGTTCTGTCGTCAATCAAATTTTTGACTCCATCTCCAGAGATTCAGAAAAGTAAAGGTATATTGTAACGTATAAGCATGTCTCATTTAGAAGAATTAACTGTGATAAAACCCTGAATATATGCGGCGTACTTGATTTAACATTTAGCTTATGTGTTATATCACCAGTGATACATACACATTCAGTAGAATGTGTATGTATACTTTCATAGAATGTTATCTTGGTATCCCTAAAAACACGGATATTCATTCTAATGTATGAACACTTTGCTGTTTTTGTAGATCTTAGTAGTTTCTTGAGGGATTGTTGTGAAAGTTAGATGACTATTGTGATAATATGAGAGACTTAACATGCTAAAATAAATATTGTCACTGTAACATGCTTTTGTTAGATTTGTAGTAGATATATGTGCATAATGGATAGATTGGGCATGTTTCGATATGTTTAAAAGCGGTATTTGACTCTAGTATTAGTTGGTAGTATATCACCTATGATACAACAGTTCCAATGATTGCTTATTGTTAGTAAATCACCTCTGATACAACAGTTGCAACGATTGCTTATTTGTAGTATATCACTTGTGATACAACAGTTGTAATGATTGCTTATTGGTAGTATATCACATGTGATACAACAATTGTAATGATTGCTTGTTGGTAGTATATCACCTATGATATTTGATGACGTATACTTCTTCAGTTTATATATCACGTATGATATTAAAAAACAATGAACTATTCATATACTAACATGGTATATATCTTATGCAGATTTGAATATAAAACTGAAGACTATCAAGAAGCAAAAAAGTAGGGGTTGAAGGTGAAAGGAAAAACACCTTCGCAAAAAAACAACCAAGTCAAACTGAAGAAGTGAACAAAGAAACAACATCATCACCGATAACGCTAACAATACCAAGAAAATTAACAAAATCCGCTGCTAGACATTTAAGCTTAGAAAACCCGAAGAACAAAAACAGAAACAGATACACCACCAACAAATACTGAAAGAAACATATGTGATATCACCTATGATATAACAGGATCTACAACCACCAACACCACCAACAGTAACTATTGAACTGACAACAAAGACTGTATGTAAGAAAGCAAAGACATCTGCAGAAAAAGAAGAAGAGGAATGAAGGAGAAGAAGCTGCAAACTAAAAAGAATGAAGTGGGAAAGAAGACAAAATGAGGGGATGCTCATAAAGCTGGCAAGAAGAAAGTTGTAGAAAATAAAAAGACAAAAGCACCAATTAGTAATTTTGTTTTACTACTTAAATTGTAATTTTCTCTTGCTACTTAAATTGTAAACAATGGTAATTTCTATTCACTTGTAAACAATGCTTTGGTTTATCTGAATGTAACCTTCTTTTGGTAATTTTATTAGAGTATCACAAGTGATATTAATGAAAAGTCAGAAAAAAATACCGTTGACTTCATGAATAAAACTATGAAAATAAAAAAATGGCATATTCTCAAAATCAAACAAGAATAAGATTAGTTAAGCATTTCTTTTGAGTAACATAACGATTCGGCAAAAAAAATGTCAACATATATATCAATTAAAGAATAATAGCACAAGTGATACATGTCAGAAACAAGTAAACACATAAATGATGTAAACATTTCATCATTTTCATGCTTTATCACAAGTGATAAAATGACAAAATACTTCATAAACTCGCAAAGACCTCATAAAAATTAATTCCAACTATTTATCACAAGAGATACGTAACTTCTAATTTATGACAAATACGGGGCTTGGAACCAGGAAGCTCAGCTGCAATTGCTTTTCGCATAGCACCATCTTGACAAAGACGGGGCTTGAAACCATGAAGCTCAGTTACAATGGTATTTGGATAACACACAAAAGCTTTCTTGAATGCTTGGAGTAACCATACTCAAGATTCAGTAGTTTCATTCTTAAGAAATCCAGAACCAACAGTAACACATCTCCTGTGATTCTCAATTGCAGTAAAAGGCACAAAAACCATCATGTACCTGAAAAAAGAAATATCTCAGGTGATAATGTATACAAAATATACAAAAAACAATGAAATCTCACAGGAGATATTACAAATTAAAAAGCATACTTGTTTGTTTTGTATGTGGCATAAAAGAGACGATATCACCAAACTATTTGTGATTGCAATTTGCAAAAAAACGGCTCCATCAAACGAAAGAATCAACAACAACTGCAGTTGTGATTCAAAAAAGCACAACAACTCCATAAAACAAATTGAAGAAGCTCAAACAACTTTGATATCGCTTGTGATATCATAAGATCCTCCATTACCACAACTGATTCAACAAAATAACAGAAAGCTGACATACCTGTGATATCAAATTTGATATCACATTTGATATCACCTGTGATACAACTGAGAAACCAAAGCAATACAGAAATCAAAAGGATAAAAGTGTAACCTCAAGTACAACACACTAGGTCTTCTTATCTTCTGCAATTAACCGAATTACATGATTCCAAACAGGGTTTAAGTTGTAATCAACAACCTTTCTTTATAACTTTTCAAGTGGCCGAATATATGCAATCACATAAGGATCAGACATCCCAATCATTTCCATGTTTTTCAAATTTTTTGCCTTCTCGATTGTTAAGGTAAGCAGTCCTTGTGCTTTAAGCTCTAGGTCACTGCGCAATTATCGAACATTACATCAAATTTGCATCACCTCAAATATAGAGTGATGGAGAAAGCAAAATACAAAACGCACTAAAATAATTCAAAAGGACGCCATTCAGAAAAATGAAAATAAGCATCAACTAATGCAACATAGGATATGATTACACATTTACAATAACTACAGTGCACTTTGATTAATTCCATAAAGCTTGTTTATTCAAATAAATATTTTTGATTTGGTTATATATGAAATGATGGACAAACAGGAACATGTGATTGCTTCTCAACTTGTGCATCCCTCTCTTAGGCATTTTGTCAAACACCTTCCATGCATCAAATTTCCATCAATTCACCCATCCCAAAATGATATCATACTAAAACCTAATGCTACTCACAATCTAAAAAATAAACTAAAAGTATCAAATAAACAAAATTTCACAAGTGATAATACAAATATCACTAGTGATAATACACATATACATTTCAACTTCAAATATCACTGGTGATACTACACGTATGATACATAGCAGATTCAAAACAACAACCAGACATAACAACAACATTCAAATGCAGTTAAAAACAAAAATTAAACTAACAACTCAATTAATAAGCAGAATTACATGAGCAGATAACAAGATTATCAAACATTTTTCACTCACACATTTCATCAAACACTTGTGTGCAACTTAATAAGAAGGAATGTTAACAACTTGATCCACATAATTAACAACAGATCAACAACATTATCAACCGCAACAACATCAATCAAATCAGCTTCTGAAACAAACGGTTCATTCAAATCAAAAGAAGACGTAAAAAAGGATGATATGATTGGGAGGTGATGATGAGATGATGATCGGAATGGTGATGGTGATGGTGATCCAACTGGTGATGATCAAACGGTAATAGTTGATTGGAATAACTACTTTTTGGAGGGAAATGATGAAAGGAGGTTGGGAGGAAAACACACAGTAACTGTGTGAAAAAAATGAAACGAAAAAAGGGCTTTATATAGTTGGGAGAATTAAGGTTAAGCATATTAAATTTTAGGTTAATCCCCACCATTAGATCAAAATAGATGGACGGTGGGGATTTGTCCATTGGTAAGCATCAAAATAAAAGTAAGCAAATGAAAATTTCTCACATATGTTAAGGATAGTGGTCAATACTTGTTATAAATGTATGTCAAGGGCATAAAGTGGTTACATCACGTTTGGATCTATCTTCAACAAAAAGAAAATGAGTATTAGATGTCTAAGTAACTAAATGATTTGCCTTTTGGAATATAGTGGGTGTTTGGATTAGCATTTGCATTTTGGAGTTAGATGTCAAAATATCTAAAGCATTTGCATTTTGAAGACATGTAACCTTATACAATTGATGCGTATGGTTTGAACATATGTTTCATGCATCGGATGTTATGTACCACTATTTTTGGTTTTGCTTATACAAAGGGGTGATCGTTTGTGCTGATTATACCATGACATTTAGCATTTGAAGTTTAACTTTATAAAGGTCAACTGACAAACTAATATGTACACACATAATATAACCTATAAGACAAACAAACATATATTGTAACACAACCAACTATTTCGCAAGTTGACTTATAATAGTCAAATGGGGATCATTGTCTGAAACAACATGAAAATGACTTAAAATTAGATTCATTATCTGATACAAGGTTCTACTAATAATTAAAAAAAATGAAAAGATGATGCATCTTCCACTGAACAACCTTCAAATGATGAACCTTCTAACGATGTACATACTGGTATTGGATGATCAACAAGCAAAACAGTGAACCTTAAACTGATGATGAAACTGCAACGCAATTGGAAAACAAGTATCCAAAAACCAAATATTCAAGTTAGATAAGGTATAATTGTAGTTTCAAAATATAAAACACGAGCCATACAGTTCAAAATTGAAACCTTGCCTAGGATGGCCTGTTGGCAAAAAGGGAAAGTACGAAGTTGGTAATCCTTTCACTGCTTTTAAAAGGTTTTTTAACATCACTAGAAACAAGACCACCAGCACCACCAGTCATGCTTTCAACACCAGCACCATCAGCCATGTTTTCACCATTAAACCAAGCGTCTCAACCATTATAGCCTTCCCCTTCCCATCAAAAGCTCACTTAAAATTTTTTACACTCGCCTGCATTTTGTTCCTATCTATCCCCTTCCATTTATGTCGAGTCCTAAAAGGTGTTAGACTCGACATTCGAAAGTTGGCATCTTCTTCTACCCAACCCACAACCTTTAAACCAATGTTTTTCAAGTAAAATTATGCTACCATTTGGGGCTTATGAGCAACAAAGATATCAACTGACTCATGTGTTTCAGCCAACTCATACAGCTTAAGAACATCATTTGGGGCTTAAGAACATCATCAGTTAGTGTTGTTCATCAGTGATCAACTGATGAACAATGTGATTATAACTGATGAACAATAATGTTCATCAGTTAATATTGTTCATCAGTTAGTGTTGTTCATCAGTGATCAACTGATGAACAATGTGATTATAACTGATGAACAACACTAACTGATGAACAATCCTGTTCATCAGTTAATATTGTTCATCAGTTAGTGTTGTTCATCAGTGATCAATTGATAACCTATGTGATTATAACTGATGAACAACACTAACTGATGAACAATACTGTTCATCAGTTAGTGTTGTTTATCAATGATCAACTGATGAACAATGTGATTATAACAGATGAACATTTCCATGAACAAGATTAACTGATGAACAACACTAACTGACTGTTCATCAGTTAGTGTTGTTCATTAGTTAATGTTGTTCATCAGTGACAAACTGATGAACAATACTAACTGATGAATAAAATGTACATTTTTTTTAAATAACGATTAAAAAATCACTCTTTGAATCTTACATTAATAAAATGATTAATGATGCGTTGTGGTACAAAAGTTAGAGCATTTAATGCATTTTTAACACAAAAAGTCTAAGCTTGACATTTCATCAAACATCTTGTGTGCAACAAATATGACTAAAACACCATTTTTAACGTGCGATATCTCACTCATTTCATATCGGATTTGAGTGATTCAAAAACCTATCTAAAGAGTGAACGGAAATCTATAAATTTCATGTTTTAAGTTTTTCATAATTCAGCATTTTTTAGGGTGAAAAATAGGGGCGAAAATGCTTTAAAAAATCAAGAAAATAAACACCCATTTGATATGTAAAAAAAAGTTTTATAATTTTGTAACAAAATTTATACCAAATTAAAGAGGATTAAATTTTATAAATTATGGCGAAATCGGTTTTTTCTAAAAGTTTGTCATTTGTGAGTTATGTACGTTTGAAGTTTGAGGGTGTAAAAGAAAAACGGGTCAATTTACTATAATACCCCTTTGACAAAAAATAATTAAAAAAAAGAAGGAAGTTGACTAGATATAATCCAACAGTGGAGATCACTTTTTAGACTTTGCAATTTGATATACTTTTTAAAAGATCCTGTACCATTAGACTTATAAATACATCCACTTGTAACCTCTTGGTGATTCATTAATTAATAACAGTTATCACTTTTTCTACATCTTTCACTTGTTCATTATTTTCACAATATAATATATTCAAGTAATTCAAGTTTAAATTTTAAAAGGGTTGGGTTATTTCGACGGGGGCTATTTTTTTAGATGAACCCTCCCTAGTTTTTAGGGGGTACTTTTTGTCCCTTTTTTATTTTTTATTTATTTATTTTTTTTTAAATAGAAATAAGTGTGTATAATAAGTGTGTGTATAATAATGTATTGTACATGCATAATGTTTTGTATACTTTTGTTTAATAATGTTTTGTATATGTATAATTATTTTGTTTGTATAATAGCACGTTAAATATTACCACATTAAATAACTGCAACAACAACAGTTATTATTAAATTAAACGCAACGTTAACATATTATTTAAATACAACAACATCTACTACATATGAAGATTATTCATCTCGTTTAAAAGATCATGGAGCCTTGCACCCGACTGACAAGCGTGATCCTCAGGATTCCTTGCCAATTCTAACTCCATCTCCAGCGTCTTTATTCTTGTCTTCAACAACTTGATCTCATTATCTTTAGCAACGCAGTTTGAGCATTGCGTTGAAGATGAGGCTCGACTAAAGTACCGTCTTTCAAATTCATCTTTCCAACTGAAGTATCGACACCTATAGTCATCTCTCAGTACTGGCTGTTACATGTTAATAAAATAATAAGAAATGTATTTTTAACAAACAAATTATTTACATAAAACCCCTAAGCAAACGTATGATTATTTACCACTGAAAGAGGACATGCATAATACGGTCGGCCCGAAAAGGATTTCGTGGATTTCCGTTCTATAATAAATCCTCTATTACATCGACACCGGAAAGGATTTCCTTGGCCCACCTAACAAAAGAATTTGCATAAATCAGTAATCAATCATTTACAACATAAAACACGTATCATTTACAATGTTATTATTAATTTAAATATAAACAATAATCAATCATTTACAACATAAATCAGTAATCAATCACTA
Organism: Chrysanthemum makinoi; assembly: GCA_910596185.1. Lineage (NCBI taxonomy): Eukaryota > Viridiplantae > Streptophyta > Magnoliopsida > Asterales > Asteraceae > Chrysanthemum > Chrysanthemum makinoi. The sequence goes on from OU343224.1 coordinate 335,512,399, forward strand.
TGTTTACAACATAAATCATTAATCAATTATTTACAACATAAATCGGTAATCAGTCACTATGTTTATAATTATTTACAACATGAATCATTCACTATGTTTATAATTATTTACAACATGAATCATTAATCATTTACAATGTTTTGTATGTATATATTATTTACTAATTTGGTAGTCGATGCCTATATAATGATTCCCACTGGGATGCAGCTTCGGATCTGTGCCTCCTCCATTGTGGGTGGAGATGCGGAAGTGGAGAATGTTCGTCTAGCGTCAGAACAATGTAATGACCTACTTCGTCCCCCACACGGGCTATCACAAGGGGTCAGTTCTTTGTGAGAAGTCTGGACCACTGAGAAGCGGAAAACACATATTCCAACCCCGCCAAGATATAAATGCAACGGGTCGTCTAATCAGTTCTGCAATAACCAACCCCGTGTTTGGCATTTCCATGTAGCGATCAGTCGGTGCATTTCCATGTCCGGACCAGTCTATTGTACGGCGAATATCGTTAAAACCAACTTGCCACCACAAACCCATGTAAACCAGCCAATGTAGGTCCATCTGTTGCAATAACATATGCCTAACTTGGCGCCACAAATGTTGTTGTTCCCAAACACCATGGGCAACGCACCGAAACCCACAATTTCCATCACCCACCACATTATATATACTGATTATGTATGGATGCCAAAGGACTGGAAGCATACTGTTGGGAATTATGTGAAGTAGGATTTCTGCCGTCATTACTGCCGAAGGTTTCAAGAAGAAGCAAGAAGTGATTCTTCGAAGAGTACAAGCATTGCCGCTGAAGGGTAAAAGCGACTAGGATCAGATGCACTTACGTATTAAATGCTAACTCATTATTCTCTTTGAACGTCCCGAGGTTAGCATGGGTTTTATTGTACTGCTCAATATAGTTTAGAGTATTAGTCATTAAATGCATGCTTGCATGTTTAGTCGATTGGGTAGTAAGAGATTAGGGTTCCTTGGTTATAAAAGGAACCAAATGGTTTGTAATAGATATCGATCTCAAACATAGAGTTTCATAAATAAAAGATCCATAGAGGCTCTAAGTGTTCTTAGTAATAACAACTTGTGTTTACATTCCGCTTTAGAACACGAGTTGTAGAGATTTTCTTTTAGTTTGCTTTTGATTACATAGGCAACACTAACGATCCACGAGTGCTAGATCTTTCAAGGTCTGAGAGTGTGCAACGTGTCAAAACGTTCAACACATACCCATAAGCATTTCGCTTTCTGCATCTTCATCGTACAACCTGTGTCTTATTTTTGGTTGATCACTAGGACCCGTAAAAGAACTATGTCGGGCAGGTTCTTTGTTGAAGTTCGGGACTTGTCTAGATCTTGTAGCGGTGCTTCTTCGGTGATCTACGGTTGGAACTTCATTCAAGTCCGGGTCTTCATTCAAGTCCGGGACTTGTGTATCCTTGCCCATTTTGTCCTTTGCGCTCGGACGTTCACGGGTATTTTTCGAATAACGGTTCCGTGTGTCATCGATGCGGTTGGTATATCGATCTCAACTTCGTTATCATATTATTCTTGACAAACGACGATGCTTTGGTAAAAACATTCTTGAATTGCCGAATGTCATCTCCAAACGAAGTATCATGATGATGATGATGATGATGATCATCATCATCATCATTACTAGAAGAGCCATCTTCAGGCAGTGGCCTATTGATATTAGGCCACGGAACATGTAGGGTTCTCCAAAAAATATTAAGTTCTTCCAGTGGAATGGGGCGTCCTGAAATCATTAAAAGTAGTATATTACAATCCCGACCGTAAATAAATCACTGATATTAATGGGGAAAACAACTTGATAGTTATAAATTTACTTACCATTATATACATAGTATTGCATCTCGTGAAAGCATGGTAGTCCGTAAATTGCACGCAACTTATGGCTACAATCTTCTACGGTGATAGACAGGTGGATTTCTTTTTGCATGAGTTTGAAAGCATGGTGAGAAACTTTATACCACAATTCTTGAAATAGTAGTATATTACAATCATTTATTTTCTCGCCGATGCTTCTATTAAAACTCTCTTTTATCGCATTTTCTTGCGCAAATACAATCTTATCGATTGCACTCAACAACCTGTCTAAATTGGACTGTGTGCCGCCCAAATATAATTTCAACAACGCATGGTGAGCCTCAACTCTACACGTTGTTGTCTGGCCGAAGGAGCGATATTCATCGGTGATGTACAAGACAAACATGTGTCGTAATCTCGCAGCCGATTATCCGATACTCAGCGATAGCTGAAAAAAAACAATGAATTAATCAAAGGTCATTCGGGTGCTTATTAATTGAATAATAAAAAAAAATATAATTAAAAATTTAGTACGCGCATGGTTGACCAAGCGTTGTTGTAGGCGCTCATAATGTTGCTCGAACAAGAGGCGTGTCGGAGCTTTAACCAACCGATCCCATCTCCTTTTAATGGAGTCATACTCATCTATCCCACTGCATATGTTTCTCATAAACTTGAGCAAATTTTGCTCTATATGCCATCGACAGAGTACTTTGTGAGCGGTAGGAAATTCTGCTCTACATGCCCCAACCAACGCTAAATCTCTGTCGGTGACAATAACACGTGGGTAGTATCTTTCGTCTATCACCTCTTTCACGCGTTGCAATACCCACTGAAAATTATGCCCCTTTTCACCGTGTATAAAGCTGTACGCCATTGAAAATGTTTTATTCGTTGGAGTTACTCCAACAATTTCCAACAATGGCAATTTAAACATGGTGGTATTGTACGTGGAGTCCATCAGCATGATTTCAGGGAACGTACGCCATAGAGCATACGAAGTGGGGTGAACAAAAAATAGCTCCTCAAGCTCATTATGCTCATTCACCCTCGGGTAATATGCATACCCTGAATCCGTCAGATGCGAGTAAAGGACTTGAATTTGAGTTCTATCACCTACTCTGGCTCTCCGGAACTTATCAAGTGCGTTATATATAGTTCTAACGCTAGACACGTTATCCGGATTACGTCCCTTTATTGTCGAAAGTATATTACGTGGTCGTACGCTATACTCTGATAATTCTTTGACCAAACTCAACTCATCATCTTTTAATCGCATTGCATATGGCACACCATGCAACGACTCTAGCAACTCATGATTATGGCTATCACACTTCACCCTCAAAATCCAATTATATCGTGTTGGTCTATATTTCGCAACTAATCTGAATGGACAATTGCTTTTTTTTTTTTTTTTGGTTTTCCGTTTTCCACTACCGAGATATTCATAAATCCCGCCCTTTGTACACCTATAATTAATTTCGTACATCTGACCATTTTCTGATTTGGTTCTCTTTTTAACAATGACAAAACCGAGCCCCGAGGCTATATTTTGCACCCACTCAGTTACTTCCTCGTGAGAACGGAAAGCCTGAAAATACATAACAAATTTTATAACACACTTTTTTTTAACTAATACTTTTATAACGGAAAGCCCCGAGGCTATATTTACCTCTTGTCTGATAAATGGGTAATCCTTTGATACTTCCTCGTGAAAACCGAAAGCCTGAAAATACAAAAAAAAAATTTCAACAAATACTTTACATTTACATTTTACAACTTTTTTTTTACAACTTACAGTATGTTTCATTTCCAACTTAAATATACAAAATACTTTTTTTTTTTTTTTTTACAAATGATACCTTTTTTTTTTTACAAATGATACATTTTTTTTACAAAAGTTATACCTTTTTTACAAAATACTATACCTTTTAAAAGAAAAAAAAAAGACAAAAAAAAGGAAAACGCGTTTTATACGCTTTTCTCTCTCACTTATCACTGTCTCACTCTCTCACCACACACACACACACGTTTATCACTCTCTCTCTCTATCTCATCTCTTTTTCTCTCTCTAATTTAGATCTATGGTACGTTTGGGTTCTTTCTCGCTGATTATATGATGTTTATCACGCGTTTTATGTGATTATATCATGTTTATTTGATGTTTATGTTGGTAAAATTAAAAAACGCCTATTTTTTTTTAGGGTTTGGGTATTTTGGTTTTGTGATGGTGAGTATGTGATGTTTGTGTGATTTCTGGGTGATTTATGGGTTTAATTTAATAGATCTGCTTTAAAATTAAAACGCCTAAATTTGTTTTTTTAGGGTTTGGGTATTTTGGTTCTGTGATGGTGAGTATGTGATGTTTGTGTGATTTATGGGTTTAATTTAATAGATATGCTTTAAAAATTAAAAACGCCTAAATTTTTTTTTTAGGGTTTGGGTATTTTGGTTCTGTGATGGTGAGTATGTGATGTTTGTGTGATTTCTGGGTGATTTATGGGTTTAATTTAATAGATCTGCTTTAAATTTTAAAAACGCATAATTTTTTTTTAGGGTTTGGATCTTTTGGTTCTGTGATGGTGAGTATGTGATGTTTGTGTGATTTCTGGGTGATTTGGGGGTTTAATTTAACAAACCCTATGGTAAAAGCGTTACAAACCGCTTATGTGAATCGGGTGATTATGTGATGTTTTGTGAAACTGCCTGAGTTGTGTGGGTGCAAACGGGTAGGTTAACACTTGATCCGCCACCATTGAGTGGTATGAATACCTGCTCTGCCTACCCCAGTCCACGTGCTCGTGGTTTCTTGGCAAACTGCTTATTGCACACAAGCAGATTGCACACAGGCTCAGATTAGACCCGTTCCAATAGTACTTTTACGGGTTGGGTTATTATAACGTGGCTATTTTTTAGATTAACCCTTCCTATTATTTAGAGGGTTAGAGGGTTTGGAGATGAAATTGCTTATGAATCTGAAAATAACAAACTGCTTATATGCTTGATAAACAGTTTGTTATTTTAAGCTGATTTGAAAATTGTTTTTTAAAAAAAAAAAAAAAACTGGGATAAGGCAATGATGATTTAAAAAAAAACATGATTTTGGCTTGGCATTTCCGAATGGACGGCAAAAAAAAATTATTTTGCAACCTTTGATGTTGCAGCCATATATGATAATATGATTTTGGCTTGGCATTTCCGAATGGACGGCAAAAAAAAAATTTATTTTGCAACCTTTGATGTTGCAGCCATATATGATAATATGTGAAACTTAATCTGAGCCTAATTTTGTAAAATTGTCATTACCTCTGGTGATTGAGACATATCGACAACCTAAGATATTTGTTGTTTCTTTGTGGTTTGTTACTTGCGGCTTTCACTTGTCTTGTGTTATAACCCAACCCTAGGTACTAGAGTGGGTTAATCTAAAACCCGCCACCGTCAATATAACCCAACCCTATCTGTAACTTGTTGTAACTTGTGGAATCTTCACTTGTTGTAACTTGGTGAATCTGCTTGTGGTAACTTGGGGTACTTTGAAAAACCCTTTATTTGTGGTGAGAGTAACTTTGTGAATCTGCTTTGTGGTGAGAGATACTTGATGATAGTTGCTTTGTTTGTGGTAATTTATGAATGTGATCCTGCAGTTTGGGGATCTTTCTTGTGAGTTCCTGCAGTTTAGGAATCTTTCTTTTGCTTTTGGTACTTGCTTGTGAACATTGTGAAACATGTGTTTCACTTGTATAATGTGGAATCTGTGGCAATCTAACTTGGTTGCAATCTGGTATTGTGCAATCTGATCTGTGCACTTGTATGCAATCTGCACTTGGACAAAAAAAAAATTCAAAAAAGGCGACGACGATTGGTTTTATAACCGAAAGGATGGCAAAGTGATATTTTTATCACTTTGCAACCTTCATATCTGAGCCTAACACTTTTTATCAATTGTGCAAATGGTTTTCTAAATCGGCGATGATGATTACGTGTTAATCTGATCCTTTGTGCAATCTGCTTGTGTGCTAATGCAATCTGCTTGTGTGCTTATGCACTTGGACAAAAAAAAACTTGGCGATGATGATTAGTATAATCTGAGCCTGTGTGCAATCTGCTTGTGTGCTAATGCACTTGGACAAAAAAAAACTTGGGGAGTGCTTACTGCTTGTGTGCTTATGCACTTGGATAAAAAAAACTTTGGGAGTGCTTACTGCTTGTGTGCTTATGCACTTGGACAAAACAAAATTCTTGTGTGCTTATGCACTTGGACAAAAAAATTACTTTGGGACAAAAAAAAAAATGTGCAATAAGTGGGACAAAAAAAAAAGAAACAGACAAGGGACAAAAACTACCCTCCTACTAAAGAGAATTTCAGTCCATGGGCATAAACCCCGCTTCCAATAATACATCCCTTTTAAAAGAACCCAAAACCAACCCAATCCGCTTTTCAAAAATTCAAAAAACCACTCACACAAAAACACAAAAATCTTTTAACTCACTTTAAGCATTGAATGATTATATAATCTCAAAAAACACAAATCCTCTCTCCATACCCCACCAAAAACCCTAAAATAAACAAGAACATGGACCCAACCAATCAAACCCCAGCACCACCACAACCACCTTCCACCACCACCATGACCCAGTGCCCAAAAGTCAACAAAGACCGTCACACAAAAGTCAATGGCCGCAGCCGGAGAGTCAGGGTTCCAGCCATGTGTGCAGCCAGAATATTCCAACTCACTAGAGAACTTGGTCTCAAGACTGATGGTCAAACCATTGACTGGCTACTTCACCATGTTGACCCTTCATTGTTTCCATCATCCAGTGGTGATGGTGGTGGTGGTGGTGAGATGGTGGTGGTGCCGGAAAATAAGGAAGTGGGGTCCTCGGAGGAGTTGGAGCTGTTTCCAAACATGTCTTTTACTTCTTTGTTGATGCAAGTTGGAGGACTAGGAGAGGATGATGATGTTGTTGTCAAGGTTGAAAACACATGGTGATGTTTTTTTTTGTGTGGGCCATACAAGATCTATGTTACATTTGACTTTGTCTGTGGACCCATTTTAGAAGTACTTCTAGTAATGTTTTTGTAGGGCCAATAGTGTAATGTGTACTTGTTTGTAGTTGTATCAACGTGAATTATAGTTTTTTTTAGCTTCAGGTTAAAATGTTCAGATTGTTCTATCATTTTGGTGTTGATCTTGTGTGCTTCTTGTTTGTTTAGTGTGTTTTGAAAGAGAGTCATTTACATGAGTCTACGGATGATGATCGATACGTAAGAAGTAGGAAGATAAGTAAGACGGTGAGTAGGAGGATATAACAATTCTTGTTTTAGAATAATTTGATTTGGTTTGAATAAGTTGTTTCGAGAACTACTTGCTTAACTCATACTTGATTAGATTAATAGTTCGAATGAGTAATCATACACTTTCAAAACCGTTTATCTAGTCGTGTATCAAGATTCAGCATCTCATTTCTGGTTTTTCTCTTACAAGTCCAGTACCTTAACAGCCGGCCTGTTTTATATACGAGAAGATATTTGAACTCATGACACATTTTTATGACATGTACAATACTGCAATAGTAACATAAGATCAGCCAAACTAAACAAATTTGGGGAAAAAAAAATAACTAAGTAGTATAGTGGAAGGCATACTTATTGTGATCAAGATACTTCTGGTTTAGGTCATTCTAAGCTAGATAACCAATGTAATCGTCTTTGCGGAGACATAGCCATGAACATTTCTCGCCAGTCAGCATCTTTAAAGAGTTTAATTGCCTTTATGTATGTAGCAGCATCCACATCTTGTATCGACTCCAAACAGTTGACACAATTGGTGATCGAGAAGGAACCAGGTTCAGGACACCCTTCAAGATTCTTGAATGTTTGAGTCCTATCGCTTACAGGGTCAGACCCTTGTTTGTTTGAAACTGTCATTTTAATGGGTTCCTTTAGAGATTCATCAGCCGGTACTACCTTTGGTTCTTTGTTCCTGTGAAAATGTTTAGATTGAATTGGGGTTGGAGACAAATGTTTTCTTTTTCCAATATTTTGTGAATCTGTATCTGTACTGCTGATGCTATTATCAGTTGAGAAAGGTCGAGGGGTTGCGTTAGTTGATTCATTTTCTAGATCGATCTTTGCATCCGTAAAAGTAGGATACTGAGCAAGTGGATGTGCATCGTAATCTGTAATGGTATCACCAAATATGATCACGAGTTCGTTGTACATGGGACACCCTTTTTTCTTGAATCTCCTTGCTTTCTTGTTTGTCTGCATTCATATCCAAAACATTTGTTAACATAAATGTTTTTTTAATCGTAATACCTTTTATGTGTGCGAAAAGTGATCTACTTTCCTAAACCACAATATTTAGCTTTTTGGTGCGCAAAAACCAGAATTCTAGCAAAAATACAGAAACGGCTGTTGGCAAAGTGTTTTTGGATAATAAGTGTCAAGACTGATCTCGTTAACATGTGCAAAAAGTACCATTGCTGGGAAAGTTAATCAATATGAAGTTAAAACTACACATGACAATTTTTACGCATTGGCAAAATGAATGGGTCAATCTGGGTAATGTTTTAATTCTAACTGGTCAAATATCACCCAAACTGTTTCATACGGGTCAAACCCGATCCAGAAAAACTTACCTATGTCAACCACTGTCCTACCCACAAGTCCCGACCCACCCTCAATGGGTGAAGTTTCTGAAGTCAAAAAGTGAAGTTTACCTTCATATACGACTCCCATACATCATCAGTTGCAACTGCAATTCCTAAAACAGGATCCCATGTAAAGCCAGGTTCGCTCAGTATCTTAGAAAACCATATATAATGAATCCTTAACTGGTTGTATTTATTCCTGAACTGAGCATGGTTGTACTTCCTGTTAGTCTTTTCATAGAATTCTTGTTTAATAACAGACCAACTTGACCTTGAAAATGTGGTCGAGTGGCGATTACCCCTTTTCACCTCTTTAGCCATGATCTTAATAAAAGTATTCTCCTCTGATAAGCTCCAAGTAGCAGGGTCAGGCACAACCTCTAACTCGTCACCATCACAGTTGAGTGCCATTGAACTACACAAACAAAAGAAACTTTCGTCAAGCTATTATCCCAAGAAAATCAAACATAAATGGACAAATTGTAATCAATTTCTTACAAATCATATTCCATCGCCTAAAGGAAATTCATAGATTTTGACTTAAGATTGTTGGTCAAGTGACCTTCCGCAGCTTGAGATTAAGGCATTAAGCATATGCTTGTATAAAACAGTTTATTTATTCAAAATAATTATATAAGTGGTTTGGATAAGCAATCCCAAACACTCTCAAAACTGCTGATATGCTTCATAAAAAAACTTATAAGCATTACATGGTATTAATAAGCAATCCCAAACATTTCCAAAACTAAGAGTCGATATCAAAACGAAAAGTTAACCTCACATTATTTCCTAATACAAATACTTGATTTATGGATTTTCTAATTTGATATGATATGTTTTTAAGTGCAAATAAAGATCAAATAAAAACTGAAATAGTAGTCATTATGAAAGTATTGGATCACAGATTTTTAAGTTATCTTCGTTTTTAACGCGTTTCCAACGATCAAGGTACAACTCCATATGCCGAGTTATTGGTCCCTCATCAAGAACCAAATGGCAATCATGATCATCACTTGGCAACAATTGATACAACACATAAGCAGTCTACTGCTTATCAAAACAGCTTATTTCAACAAACAGCAATAATCATATAACCATATAAACATTTCTAATAAGCAATCCAAAACCTAATGAGACATGAGCAAACTGAACTTCCTAGGTGGATGCAACCATAGTTTTATAAGAACAAACAGAATTCAAGACTTGATGGTTTGGCTTACCTGTGATTAAAACAATTTCAATGAGATTTTGATGAAAAAATCCACAAGTCAAAATGTGATTACAGATCAAGGTTGTTGTTATGGTGGTGGTAGTTGACACAGTGACACCTAACAAGTAACTACCAAATACAACACTACATAAGGCATGTAAGGTTGTTCAATGTGACTTTGTCTATTTGTTTGTTTCTTTGTTTGGAGTGGAGCCATTACATTTTCTATGTAAATATTTCATAATATACAATTCCAATGTTGGCATTAATTTTTTGTTTTTATGTGTCATAAGAATGAGACTCCTACAAAGAGATTTATTACTTTAGACTTGAAATGTTAATAAAATTTTGTAAGATTACATTTGCATTTAGTATAAACTTTCACTGAAGGATTTGTAAACTTAATTTTGTAGCAATATGCCAAACGGTCGGAGTTTTTATTGATGAACATATTTGGAAGCCAATGTCTCGGGGTATCGGATACTCATTCTAACTGAAAACAAGGGGCGGGTCTAGCTTTGCCAACTTAAACTTGCTAAAGTCATCCTATGATGCAATGTCGAACAAACAAAGACAAGCACCCATATAATAGGATAGAAAGTCTGTTCCGAAGCCCAAGCTTATACCAAATAAACCACCAAACCAGATTCACCGTCCCTCACCCAGACTTGATGATAGCAGACAACTCTTCTATACAATTAGCTTCTAAACGGCAAAAGCATTCACTGTTTCACCAGTCCTCTCCACTCTGTAACTCAACTTTTTAGCATTCAAGTGTGCATCTACATACACAGTCGTGTTTTCTCCAATCTCTTTCTTGATCAGCATGTTTGATAGATCTGTGACCAGTCTCTTTTCTAACCACCAACCAGGCCTCGCCCCAAAATTCTATATATTCCACATATGAAACGAAAAGTATGAACTGTAAATATGAAAACGGTAAATCAGAAAATCAAGATGAATTTGATACTTACCAGATTACAACTCTCTTTCAAAACAAAGTCTAAAGCTGCTTCTGTAACTTCCAAACCAATACCCTTGTCTGCAAGACGTACTGCCACTTCGTTTAATTGAGTGATAGCAACTTTCCTCAACTGGTCATGAGAAAGGGGTTCGAAAATCACAATCTCATTAAGCTTGTTCAGAAGCTTGGGTTTAAAGAAACTCTTAACCTGTATAACAAACACGTGTTAGTTCAAGAACTCCTTCCGGTATATTTATATCATACTTAGTTATTTACCTGTTGCATCAACATTTCACGAGCATTGTCCATAGTGATCCCACCAGAAAACCCTTCAAAAGATGCTCGGCTCCAAGGTTTGAACTCATCATGATGATGGTATTGGTGAAATCCACACAGCGACCGTGACCGTCTGTCAAGCTTCCGTAATCCAACACTTGAAGCAAAGTGTTCAATACGGAAACATGTGCTTTGTCTACTTCATCGATCAAAACAACACTGTAAGGTTTTCTTCTCACAGCCTCAGTGAGTTGACCATGTTCTTTCAGACCAGGATATCTGAAAACCAATAAAAAAAGACACAATCAATGTAGTCCACCCAACATTTGAAATAAAGACAGACTGCTAAAGAATATGCGGTCTACTTACGCTCCTGAAGCGCCAGTTAGTCGATAGACAGACTCTTGCTCCATATACTGAGACATGTCCAGCCTGATCATGGCCTTCTCATCGTCAAATAACTGTTTCGCAAGAGCTTTAGCAATCTCCGTTTTCATAACACCTGCCGGCCCTAGAAACAAAAATGAACCAGTTGGCTGCTCAGCCCTCCCCAAACCAGTCCAACGACTCAAAACCGCCTCAGTCACTGCCCTAATTGCTTGATCTTGACCAGCAACTCGCTGATGCAACCTATTAGACAGCGTACTAAGCCTCTCCTTCACAGTAGTCCCGAGCCTAGTCACTGGTATACCAGTCCAATGACTCACCACTTTGGTAATCTGATCGGGTCCCACTGTCTTTGTCAGCACTGAATTTTCATCAATGGTATCTTTAATCTTTGAAATAGCAGTGTCCTGTTTATGAAGTTCCCCAGAACCTAGGTCTAAAGCTCTTTGAAATAGCAGTGTCTCACTATACATTTGTACCCTCACCTTCGCACACGCTTCATCCAGAAGGTCAAGAGCCTTATCAGGTAAAAACCGTTCTGTAATCAAATTTCAAGGGAATAATATCAATCACCAGTTATAAAATTCAGACAGTCTACTGAATTATTGTTAAAAACAATGGAAATGTATCATACCACTTATGTATCGGCTTGAAAGTTCCACTGCAGCAATAAGAGCACTATCTGTTGGCGGTAGTTCCCACGGTTAAGACAATCAGTAGCAACTGCAAATAACCCGGATATCACTAATCGTATCACGTATATTCTAAATCACGAATATCTACTTGGGATAAGACCAAATGTTGGTTATTGAAATAGGCACAAATCAATAACTATAAGTGTTTAAGCTTTCAGTTTGTTTCTACTGGTATTGTTCTTTTTTTGTGTGTCTTCAAGCTGAAGATGACAATCTCTATTTATAGTAGAGAACACTCAACACTAATCAATGGACATTATGTGTGATTAACGGCCAATTAATCACCCATAACAAACCTCCATAATCATAGAAATAGTGGTTACATGACCAATCAAACGTGGTCATAAAGCAGTCATAACAGCCAATTGAATGAGTTAAAGCTGTTACAAAATAATTACTGCAACACTACCAGTAGGAACCATTACACTTAGCAGCAGGAACCATACACTACCTGCAGGAACCATTACACTAGCAGCAGGAACCATAACACTACCAGTAGGAACCATCAGTTACTACATTATCAGTAGTAACTAATACACTACCAATACTAACCACTATTGAGTCGAGTGGGTGTTCGGGACCTCATGGGTGTACACTCCGTACCTCCTAACCCAAAACCAGGTGTGAACTAACTCCACAAGTGCACTAAATTTTCCAACAATCCTCCCCAAATTTAGTTCACTTCCTTTCCAAGAAAAACAAACATCAAACAAAACATGTGCATAAACGAAAATATCCTGAGGATTGAATTTTCATCTTAGTAAATTACACGTTCAAATATTCGAGAATCAGGGTGTTCTAAGAATTGAACCCTTCAACTCATTTGAATACCTGAAGATAAAATACATACAATTTTTCAAACACTTAACAGCTCCTGACACTATACAAGCCATGTGTCCATATCCAAATTCATAAATGTTGTAAAAGCTAAAAGTCCAAAAGCTCCCTGAAGCTGCAAAACTTCAACATTTACAAAGGTGGTTCTTCTTTATTCATGCTCCTGCCAAGCACTTTTTCAAAGATAATTAACCATTAAGAAGTAAAGACTTCATCCTCCTTTCAGCAAGTTCTGAGCACAACCTTTGGATGAAATATAAAACATGTGCTCCAAATCAATGAATGTTCACTTTCCACATTGAACTCAGCTCCCAAGTTTCCTCAAGAGGGAGTTGGGTGTCCTAGCATTCAGTGACTAAGTTGGACTTAAACCCATCCTTGTAGCAGACTTTATAACCAAGTCTCTAGCCAAACCCTTCGTCAAGTGATCGGCTAAATTTTGTTGAGATCTAACAAACTCTATAGATACCACCCCATTCATGATAAGCTCACGAATCATGCTATGTCTAACACCCAAGTGTCTAGACTTCCCATTGTACATCTCGCTATAAGCCTTTGCCAATGTAGCAGCACAATCACAACGGATAGAAATAGGTGCTATAGGTTTAGGCCACAATAGAATCTCAAGAAGCAAGTTTTTCAACCATTCAGCTTCTTTACCAGAAATGCTAAGGCCACAAATTCAGATTCCATTGTTGAACTGGTGATGCAAGTTTCCTTCTTGGATGCCCAAGAAATTGCACCTCCACCAAGTAGGAATACCCAGCCACCGGTAGACGAATTGTCTTCAGTGTTACTGATCCAACTTGCATCAGTGTATCCTTCCAACATCGAAGGATAACCAAGATATGAGAGACTATAATCAGTAGTTCTTTTCAAATACTTCAAGATACTCTCGAACTGCTTGCATGATGAGCACTAGGATTACTAGTTTACCTGCTCCAATTTTCCCACTTCAAAACCAATATCAGGTCTTGTACAAGTCATGGCATACATCAGGCAACCAATTACCCTAGAATACTCAAGTTGAGATACAACTTTGCCATTATTAGGCATCGGCTTCTCACAAGTATCCATAGGTGTACTCACTGGAGTACAATCAAAGTAATTGAATTTCCTCAATACCTTCTCAATATAATGAGACTGAGATATAGAAATTCTTTTACTTTCATGTTTAATCCTTATACCAAGGATAACATCAGCCTCCCCATGTCCTTCATGGAGAACCTTGATGACAAAAATTCCTTTGTCAGTCAACCTAATTTTGGTCAGTGCCAAAGATCAACATGTCATCAACATATAGACAAATGATGACTCCTTTACCAGATTCATCAAATTTGCTATATACACATTTGTCAGCTTGGTTAAGAACATAACCACTAGACAAAACCACTTCATCAAATTTTTGATGCCATTGCTTAGGTGCCTGCTTTAGTCCATAAAGAGACTTAATCGGTTTACACACCTTGTTTTCATTGCCTGGCATGATGAAGCACTTAGGTTGGTTCATGTAAACCTCCTCATCCAATTCACCATTCAAGAAAGCCGTCTTCACATCCATCTGATGAATAATCAGATTGTGAATTGATGCCAAAGCAATCAGCAATCTAATGGTATTGATACGAGCCACAGGGGCATAAGTATCAAAATAGCCAATTTTTGACTTTTGTTTAAAGCCTTGAATGACTAGTCTAGCCTTGAACTTTTAAATAGTTCCATCTACCTTCATTTTCCTTTTGAAAATCCATTTGCAACCCAAAGGTTTGCAACCAGGAGGTAGATCAACCAACACCCAAGTGTTGTTTCCCCATGATGGAATCCATCTCATCATTGATTGCGTCTTTCCGTAAAGCAATATCCGGGGACTTCATTGCTTCTTCAAATGTCTTGGGATCATCCTCAACAATGAAGAAATAGGAGTATTGGTCAGAGACCTCATCCCTTGTTCCTTCAACTAAGTATAGTTGAAACTCAGGTCCAAATGACTTTGGAGTCCTCACCCTTTTGCTCTTTCTCGAGCACATGTTCAGTTGTTGAACCATAACCTCATTAGGTACCTCCGATGGTTCTTCATCAGGGATCTCTGATACACCAGTGTCATGAGTTCCATTAGGAATCCTCCGACTTGGTCTAGGGACTGATGAGAATCTATTCTCATCAAAGTTTGCATCCTTTGATTCAATTATGGAGTTAATTGAAACATATTCATTAGGTTCAATAACATAGAACCTAAAAGCCTTGGAATGCTCAAGATATCCAACAAAGATGCAATCTATGCCTATTTCACCCAAAATTTTCAACTTTGGATCAGGGAGTCTTACAATGACCCTACAACCCCAAACCCTCGAGATAGTTCAGTTGGGTTTCCTTTAGTACAGAGTTCATAACCTTGTTCCTTTTGTTGGGAACCCTATTTAATAAATAGCAAGCTGTTAACATAGCTTCTCCCCAGAACCCTTGACTCAGTCCTGAAAAGGACAACATGGAATTAACCATCTCTTCAAGACTGTTTTTCCTTTCGAAATACCATTTTGCTGAGGAGTATAAGGGCAGTCGTTTCATGGATTATACCAACAGACTGAAAATACAGAGTATCCATGTACTCACCTCCCTATCAGTCCTTAATCTTTTGATCAGGGACCCAAGTTGTAATTCAACTTCAGTTTTAAACACTTTGAATTTATTTAATGCTTCATCCTTAGTATGTAACAGATAGACATAACAAAACCTAGAAGCATCATCAATAAATGTCACAAAGTACTTCTTGTTCCCCAAAGAGAGAGTGGCATGCAAATCACACAGGTCACTTTGTATTAGCTCCAAGAGCTTAGTCTCACGCTTAACACCTTGAAAAGGTTTCTTGGTTATCTTGGTCAACATGCAAGTTTTACACTTTTCAGTGTCCATGTCAAAAGCTGGGATTAACCCATCTTTAGACATATCTTGCATCCTTTTATAGTGTACATGGCCAAGTCTAGCATGCCAAAGGGTAGAGTCACCCGGTCGAGGTGGTCACAAAGGCTGAATTAACACTATCAGTGACAATATTAAGCCCGAACATTTGGTTACACAAATAGCCAAAACCAATAAAAACACCACTTTTAGACAAGACAAATTTATCGGACTCAATAACTTGTTTATATCCATGATTATTCAAAACACTACTTGAAACCAAGTTCTTCCTTATATCAGGAACATGAATAAAATTAAACAAAGTTACAATCTTTCCAAAACTAAATCTAAGGTCTACACAACCACGACCATGCACCAAGGCTGTTGACTCATTTCTCATGTGAAGAATAGAACCATCATTCAGTGACTCATAAGTCTTGAACCAGATTCTATCTTTACACACATGAACTGTTGCACCAGAGTCAACCCACCACGCTACATCATTATCCTGCATATAATAAGATTCGATACATATGTAACATAATAAATCTAAAAAGACTTATTAAACATATTCTGACCTTTCAGTGAGTTGGAAGAACCACCACTCCCTGAACCATTAGTGCCAGATCCATTGGCTTTACCACCAATTTTAACACCCTTGCAATCCCTTTTAATATGACCAGTTTTGCCACATTTCCAACAAGTAGGTGTTGCCTTCTTGTTAGGATGTGCCCTTGTGTTGTCATGATATTTGCGTTTGCCTTTGTTGTCATTGTACCTGGTGGAGTTGTTATGCTCCACCATATTGACAACAGATGCACTAGTAGCATTGCTACTCTTTGGCTTGTCATTATCCTGCACCTTGAGAGATTCCTCAATGCGCAGATGACTGCCCAACTCAACAAGAGTTAACTCCTCCTTTTTATGTTTCAAGGTATGCTTGAAATCTTTCCAAGAAGGAGGGAGTTTGTCAATGACACAAGAGAATGAAATGGCCTCATCCATGTGCATATTGTGTTGTGTAAACCTTTCAAGTATTCCAAGAAGTTCATTGTATTGTTTCATGACTGGTCTTGAATTAGTCATTTTGTAATTTGTGAAATTACTTACAAGAAACTTCTTACTTGAAGCATCCTCAGCCATATATTTGGCATCCAAGGAATCCCACAGTTCTTTGGAAGATTCAAAGTTCGGATAAATGTCAAATAGAGAATCAGACATACCATTGAGAATTAAACCTCTGCAAATGTAGTCATCATTCTCCCATTTGCTCATCCTCCGACTGCTCCACAAGTAGCATAATCCCCATCATCGAGGAATAGGTGTGGTCAGAACATAGACCACACTCATGCTTGACAGCAAGAAGTTCATCTTCTTCTGCCATCTCCTAAAGTCCACCCCTTCAAACTTGTCCAGCTTGGCAAAGTTTGAAGCCATGTGTTTCATTGCAGCAGACCATTGATTCTCACAAATAGTTTACTTTGATTGTTGGCGGTAGTTCCCAGGACAGGGTTAAGACAATCAGTAGCAACTGCAGATACCACTGGGAGGTTACCGGATATCACTTGGAATCGTGTTATCACTTTCCAAAGTAAACTAATCGACCCTAATGCTTGGGTATCACGAATATCTACTTGGGATAAGACCAAATGTTGGTTATTGAAATAGGCACAAATCAATAACCCTTGCACATATAAGTGTTTAAGCTTTCAGTTTGTTTCTCCTGGTATTGTTCTTTTTCTGTGTGTCTTCAAGCTGAAGATGACAATCTCTATTTATAGTAGAGAACACTCAACACTAATCAATGGACATTATGTGTGATTAACGGCCAATTAATCACCCATAATAAACCTCCATAATCATAGAAATAGTGGTTACATGACCAATCAAACGTGGTCATAAAGCAGTCATAACAGCCAATTGAATGACTCAAAGATGGTACAAAATAATTACTACAACACTACCAGTAGGAACCATTACACTTAGCAGAACCATACATTACCAGAACTATTACACTAGCAACAGAACCATAACACTACCAGAGAGTAACTAATACACTACCAGACCAACCACTATTGAGTCAGGGTGTTCAGGGACCTCATGGGTGTACACTCCGTACCTCCTAACCCAAAATCAGGTGTGAACTAATCCCACAAGTGCACTAAATTTTCCAACAATCCTCCCCAAATTTAGTTCACTTCCTTTCCAAGAAAAACAAACATCAAACAAAACATGTGCATAAACGAAAATATCCTGAGGATTGAATTTTCATCTTAGTAAATTACACGTTCAAATATTCAAGAATCAGGGTGTTCTAAGAATTGAACCCTTCAACTCATACACTACCAGTAGAACCATACACTACCAGGCAGAACCATTACACTACGCAGGAACCATAACACTACCAAGAGGAACCATCAGTTACTACATTATCAGTAGTAACCAATACACTAGCAGTACAAACCACTATTGAGTCGAGTCAGGGTGTTCAGGGACCTCATGGGTGTACACTCCATACCTCCTAACCCAAAACCAGGTGTGAACTAATCCCACAAGTGCACTAAATTTTCCAACACTATCATGAATCAAGACTTTATGATGGTCTTCATATTTTTTCTACAAACCTCGAAGAATATTTATAGTGTCGGTAACACTAGGCTCGGCCACCAAAACCTGTTAAAAACGTTTCACGAAAGCAACATCTTTTGCAATACATTTCCTATGCTCCTCCAGTGTAGTTTCCCAAACACACCGAATCTTACCTCTATCAAGCATAAGCTTAAAAAGATTTGCAACATCCCTTGATCCTTCTTCCGCACGGCTTGCCCCAACAAGAACTTGGAGTTCATCAATAAACAATATAACCCCCCCTTCAGATTTTTCCGCTTTTGTCAAAACGTCTCCAAGCCTTCCCTCAAAGCGCCCTCTATACTTAGTTCCAGCAATCAAAGCCCTCATATCCAATACCACAATTCTCGCATCAAGAAGTTTGCTAAGAACATCACCTCTTGATATCTTATGAGTGAGTCCTTCAATAGCTACGGTCTTACCCACACCGGGTTCCCCAATAAGAAGCACACTGTTCTTAGTCTTTCTCGATAAAATCTCAATTACTCTTCCAATCTCCTCGTCTCTACCAATCACTGGGTCGAGCTTGCTAGCTTGTTCCACAAGGTCATCTGAATTTCCCTATTTTATCATCACCAAATGCACTATGCACCTTAAAGTATTTGCCTCTAAGCTTCTCAACCTCCGTTTTGAGACGAGACACTAACTTTGGCTTCATGCAAAAGGTCCACTATTTCAGAAACTTGAAGAAGACCCAACATAAAGTCATAAAGTGATCAATAGCCAAATAGGTGTCGCCGATTTTCCTTTGAAGTTTCTGAGCCATCGAAGTGTTAATAACACATCAACACCTACTAGAACACAATCAAGGGTTGCCGTCTGTGAAGGGAGTTTCTTTATTGCTTCATTAAATATGGCCTCAGCTATGTTACTTGTTTCTTCATTGTCTACATTTCTGATAGATTTTTTGAGCATGCTGTTCGGAAAAGATATTGAAGCAGCAGCAACGTGTAGACGTGTGAATTCTTCATTTCCAGCAGACCTTTATCGATTTCATGAGCCGCAATGAGTGTATCATATGTGAGACGAGTGAAAGTGTTGAGATCAAACATTTTTTATGATAGTTGCTATGAGACCTACAAGGACAAACACAATAACATAATTCACGTGATCATCCATTTAATCTAGAAAATAAATATAATCAGGTATAGTATAAGAACACAAAGCAGCTCTAACTAAGAAGGAACAAAACAAAAAAAATCAAACATTCTAATAAAGCCTTTATTAGACATTTAGACGATAAGTGTAGGTCCAACCAGCGTGGTTTAACAACTCCAGATCAATTTAACAACCGAGCAAACACAGCTTAAATATAACGTATCAGATAGATAAAAAAGTCATCTAACAAAGCGTTAATAATTACATCCAAACACCCACGTTAGAGAAGCTTTTTATCATTTTTTTGGGCTTATCAACTTACATTTATAAACTCAAATAATTCAAAAGTTCAAAGTTTATAAGCTAAGAAGCGCAAAAAAGTGAGTTTGCAGGCTTTTCAAAATTTCAGTAAAACGGTAAACTCACAAAATAAACTTATTCAAACACCCCCTGTAGGCGAGCTTATTTGACAGGCTTATTAAGATTCAGAAAATCTGATAAACTCATGTTAGACTGCTTATGTGTTGGAAGATATTGTCTTCTAAGTCAAGGGACTTAAGTTGTCAAGTTTGATAAGTATTCTTGTGCTTATAATAAAGTTGGTTGCTGGATGTCATGTTAAGCTAAGCTGAGGGTCTAAAGTGAAACTTAGGTCTATATAAGCTTCATATCAGATTTAGGGTTTCACAAGTTGCAATCATATCTTTTGGTTTTCTTTCTAGTTTTACACACACTCTTTGTTATTGTTCTGTATTGATATCAGTTTGATATCTGTTAGTCTTGTGTCATTAAGGATGAATCTCTTTATTTGATCTTTAAGTTCTGAGTGCTTTGAGTGATCTTTTAGTGAGGATTGATTGGTGTCTACCTAGTAGAGATCAGTCTTAGTCTTTTGTATTGTACTTGGTAAGCATCGATTGGGTACTTATCTTTTTGAATTGTTATAATAAAAAGATACACCAAGGGGTGGTTGGCTGGGTGTATATGTGATTTGTTGTGCGTTCTTTATCATTTTACATGGTATCGAGCTCACGGTTCGATCTGGTGGTTTTGAGATACTAGGGTTTCTAGGGTTTCGAAGGATATTTGGGGTTTTTTGCAATTGAAGGTGTTATCGGATAATTGAGGTTGTTTTCTTAATGACCGTTGTTGATTTAGTCTCTTCGTGCTAGATCCGGTGATTCTTGTGGGATTCTTGGTTAGGGTTTCTTGAAACCCTAATTTTTGGTTTTGGGGATCTTTATCCCTGGTGGTTATTGGGCCCATTCTTGGTTACAATTGCACTAGACTAAGTGAATCTAGTGTGGTTGTGATTGTTCTTTCATCAGTTATAGCACTGTAAGTTGTTCTCTTCTTTAAGACAACATTTGCTTAGTTTAGAAGGTGCAAACGAGGCAGTTAACATCTTGATCTGCCAACTTAATTGGTACGGATACCTACTCTGGCTGCCCCCAGTCTTCTAGCTGGCATCTTGTTGTTCTTGGGTGTGTGTAGTTTTTTCTTTATTTATTTGTCTTTATTATTTAGTTTTGTTGAGTCTAGGTCGAAGGAGGATAGGATTTGGGCAGTCTTGGAAGTTGGTTGTGATTGTTGGCGGTTATTGGTTTGTTTGATTGTTTCTTTCTTGTTTGTTATTTCTGTTAACTGTTATATGTTTGTTATTAGTTGTTGTCTGTTTGTTATTAGTTTTCTGTTAGTATGTCTACATCTGGTGGTGGTAGTGTTCCACCTGTTTTGATTAGTAATCTTGATGCTGGTAATCCATTGCGTATTCAGACTAATGATATAATGGTACTGCTTTAATTCCTTTTAAACTTCTTGGGACTGAAAATTATAGAGTCTGGTATGGTGCTATGAAATTGGCCTTACAAGCTAGGAACAAATATAGTTTTGTTGATGGTACTTGTGTTGAGGAGTCGTTTGTTGCTAGTGATGTTTTATCTGCTCAATGGGATAGGTGTAATGCCATTGTTTTAACTTGGAATATGAATTCTGTGTCTCAAGATGTTTATATGGGATTAGTTTACTCTGAAAATGCTGCTTCTATGTGGAAAGAATTAAAAAAAACTTATGATAAAGTTGATGGTTTTGTGATATATAATTTGTTGCAAAAACTTAACTCTGTGAAACAAGGTGGTAGTTTTGTTGCTGATTATTATCATAGGCTCAATTCTTTGTGGAGAGAGTTTGATGCTTTAACTAAATTGCTTAAATGTACTTGTGAGCATAAATATACTTGTGATGCTAGCAAAGAGTTAGGTTTGCATCAACAATTGATGAAGCTGATGCAATTTCTCATGGGTCTTGATGATTGTTATCAACCTGTGAGAACTGCATTATTGACCCGGGATCCTCTCCCTGAGGTTAAGGATGCTTATGTTGTTGTTTCTAGAGAGGAATCCCACAGAGGGATTCCTGAGTCCTCTAGTGTTTCTGAGTCTAAACTTAATGCTTCTTCTTTTGCTGCTAAGTCATTTAATAACAATAGAAGAATGTATAATAACAAAAATAATAACACTAGGGGAATTCTAATTATGCTAATAGAGGTCCTAATCCTAATCTAAATTGTAAAAATTGTGGAAAAATTGGACACACTATTGAGATATGCTATGAAATTATTAGATTTCCTTCTGGTTTTATTAAAAATAATAACCCTGTTAATAAGCAAAATGGTTTTAAACAAAACTATAATGCTAAAGTTGATGTTAAACAATCTGAGAATAAATCTACTACTTCATCTGCTAGCACTTCTTCTGGTTTTACTTCTGAGCAAATGAAGAAGTTGATGTCCTTGATTAGTGAAAGCCCTTCTGGAAGCATACATGCTAACATGGCAGGTAGAGCTTCCTTCTTTAATGGCAATGTCTGGTTCAATGTTAATTTCTCTAGGTATTTCTATGCTAATTCTAGTCTTGTTTGCTGTAATACTATTTCTTTGGGATGGATTATAGATTCAGGTGCCAATCAGCATCCGATTGTCCACTATTGGTATGACCAATGTTGTGGATATTACTAGTCTTAGAATTACTGTTGGTCATCCCAATGGGACTCTAGCTACTATCAGTCATGTTGGAAACTTAAAATTGACCAATAATGTTACTCTTTATGATGTTTTGGTTGTTCCTGGATATTGTGTGAGTTTGTTATTTGTTAATAAGCTTATTAGAGATATCAAATTGTTTGTTGGTTTTAATGAAAATAAATGTTATATTCAGGATTTGAAAAAGGAGATTGTTCTGGGGACTGGTAGTCAGTCTGATGGTCTTTATCTATTTGATATGCAACCTAATAATACTTTAGGTAAGTGCAAGGTGGTTGTGTCTTATAATGTGTCTAAACTTACTTGCCATAACAGATTGGGTCACCCTTGTAACTTATAGGATTTCACAAACACATCAAACCATAATCATAAGAGGCGTATACAATGTTTAGAGAGAGAAATTTCTAGAGAGAGAAAGGGAAGAGAGTTGGGAACTATGTGAAACAAAAGAAAAATGGTATTGAAGCTCCAACTCTCTACCTTGGGAGGTAGAGGTTATTTATAGTTTTCTTACAATACTCGCCACCTACAGGCTGTGGATTAGGCATACAGTGGGTAAAGACCCGTCCGTCTTCCACGGTGTTACTTAACTAATTACTTATTAACATAACATGACTATGACTACGAGCTTTCTAACGAATACAAATACTTGAGGTGACCGACACTTTAACCAATGGATTTTCTAAATCCTAACAATCTCCCCCTAAGGGAGGTCACCTCAATTTACATTGAATACAAACAGATATTACATTTTGATTGTTCTTGGATTCTTGATTAAGTCCTTTGCTCTGTAGCCAGTAGTCTTTGATTCTTCATGTTTTGCATGTTTGGTTAATCCAAGTGGAGGTCTTTAACTGATCCACGTGATGATAAGTTTTGAGCCAGCTTTGAGATCATCAGCAACCATAAATCTCTGACTCTTCCTTTGTAGTGTTGACATTATGTGATGTTGTGACAAATGGACCGACATGCTCACATTCTGGATCATGATTTCTTCTCATCGTGAGTAGCGAAGCTTTAGTTGATTCATGATATTTGCAGCAGAAAGCATTGAGTGTAAATATCAGAGTTGTTGATGCACTTATCATGATTTCGAAGTAAATGAGTTGTGTGAGCATGCGGCAATGGATTGACCTCTCAATTCTGATCATCCGCAAATGTCGGTGTACCTGCATACAATAGTTAGCAATAAATCGCACGAAAGTGTCTTTGATCACTTTCGTTGAATTGAGGTACTCGGCCCACGATTCCCCGTTGATTAGTACAAGTACTGCCTGTGATCAGGTATAATTCCGAGGAATCTCCTTGACAGGGTTTCGCAGCTGCTCTAGCCGTTCTCAAACCGGAACGTCTCAAAGAAGACAACACGGAGTGAGTGAACCAGTGAATTGAGATTCACTGATTGATGAAAAGTGATTTGAAAAGCAATAGTGTACTGCTGAATATAAAGTGTTTTTGCAATACAACGAAGGTTTTAAGGAAAATCAATTATCAATCATAAACACCTTCTATTTTAGAAATATTAGTACACAGTCGATGTGCTAGAGAAAAGAATTTTTAGGCACAATGACCGGTTTTTCAAAGGTATCCGTCAATCCATTACCTGAACCAGGATTGATTATTAATTTTGAATCACCCCATTGTTTATGTTCAGTTGTCACATGGTTGATCTATTGGATAGATTTCACATGCCATATACCAAGAGCTTGTTTGATGTTGGCTCTAGAAGGCTTTCCATATTCATCGTGAGTATGTTGGCATATCACTCAGATGTTCTGGAAATACCACAAGGATAATGCGTAGGACTCATAAGATATATTCTCACTTTCCACATTGTGTGAAATAGTGAGTCTTCATAGATTGTGTCCTAATGAGATTTATTGATGATCTCGTGGCTCTAGACTCAATAGTGCACATTTGGTTCCTATGGCGGAGACTAGGGAGAGGGTCTCCTCCTTCAATATCAACAATATCTAAGAGAAAGTCGATAGATAATGTAGGTTCCCCGTGAAAATGAAACAATTCCTTTTAAGAGGAACTTGAGTAGCTTGGGAAGATGTAGTGCAGGCGTCCATGATGTCTTGTCTTCAATACCGGTGTTACCTAGGTAATGTAGCATATGAATTGAACCCGGTTTCTGCCCTAAGGTTGAAATAATGGAGGTCTATTTCTTTTCACATTTATTTCTTTTTCATTCTTCAACCCCTTCAGTGCTTACCGAGACTTTATTACTAGAACCTTGTTGGGTTTATTCTAGTTCTAGCTCTATCTCAGTCCGCACTCTTCCCAAATCTCACTTTTCTCCTTTTTTTCATCATACCTAAGGATTCTACACTATCTAGTGGGTTGTCCCTGGGTAGATCCCTCGGGCTCTGGCGGGATCGTGGGAACGAATACCTAACCTAACCATCCTTATATCACCATACATAAAGTAAATTTGGTCGGTCTTTTTGGTATTGTTCATCAGCCATTGGAACCAATTGAAAACCATTTGAAAATCAATCCAGGTACTTGTGATATGTTATCAAAGCATTTTGTACCTGAATTATTTTTGATATTTTAGAAAAAGGCTCCCCCTCAACATGTGCATCGTATGTTTGAAATCATTTTGGCACATGGAGGCAAGAGGAAGAATTCACTTCTTTGATCAATATTTTCTAAAAATATCGACATCACCTTCCCGATCAAAATGAGTATTTTTCATACTTAGTTAAAGATATTTTTGGGAAAGGATGTGGTTTTCAAAAAGTTTCTCCCCCTCAATATGTGCATCGAGATTTGAAAGTGTTTTGCACATATTAGGCAAAACCTGCACTTAGAGACAAATCAATCACGTTTCAATCCTTTTTTATTTGACATAGATGCTCTCCCTTAAGATGTGCATGGAAAATTTGAAACCGTTTGGCACATGTGGGGAGGAAAGCTTGTTAATCACGTATAAAACCATTTATTGAATTATCAGTTTAAATCCAATTTAAATCACAAATTCTCCCCCGATCACAATTTTCAAATCCTTTGAGATTTGTGATCTCTATAGATTTAAATTAAATTTTGAAGACTTTTGAGGAGAATAGTGACTTGCTTTTGAAACACATTTTAACTGGTGAGGATCAGATTTTGAGACTTTAAACTCCAATGATCAAATATGCATAAATATCTTTTGAAAACATAACATTGGCAAAGGTCTTGAATCAATTGTATAAAACATTGTGCTTTTTGATTGTCCAAAAGTAGACCTTGCTCTTTTACGTGCCAATTGTTTGAAAAATAGCCTTTTTGATTTAATTTGAAATCATTCTCCCCCTCAATCAATGACATGATTTGTTGATTGAGTGTTAGAGATTTTTTCCAAGAATAAGCCCAGATGATTTTCAGAAATATGGTCCAAATTATTTTCAAAGCAATTTGTTTTAATAAGATGATAAATATTTTTCAGAAGAATATTTAGAAGGAAAAATATTTGTGAAAGAAACATTTGGTTTTTAGAATCAGAGTATAAGATTTTAAAAACAGAAAAAGCATGGCTCTGTTCTTTCTTTTTAAACACAGGTTACTGTCTGAAATAACAGTAAGCCACCATTTTTCTCCGTCTTTTTTTTTTTAAAGAAATTTATGTACATTCGAAGAACATCTAAAGACCCGTGACACTCTTTGAATGACAGCACAAAGTCCGTAGATGTTATCGAATTAAGAAAAACCTGAAAAATGACAATAGTTTTTGGAATTTTTCGAGTTTTTCAAATTTTTATGGATTTTTGAAAGTTTTATAATTTTCTATTTGCTTTTCGAAAAAATATGTACACAGGATAGATGAAGAGATGCCTTTACTCCTCTTCTTCCTCTTGAAGACGTTTGAGTGTCTCAGGGTGAAGACTTTTGAGTCCAAGACGAGGAAGAATGAACTCGTTCTCGAGGGAGTGCCTTAGTGAAGATGTCGCTAGGATATTCAGTTCTCACAAATTAAAGTTCTACCACACCTTTTTCCACTTGTTCCCGGATGAAATGATGTCGAATGTCGATTTGCTTTGCTCTTGAATGTTGAACATTGTTGCAGGAGAGAGCAATGGCACTTTTGTTATCACAATACGGAGGAATTTTGTTGAAGTCAAAGCCATAGTCAGATAGTTGGGATCTCATTCATAGGATTTGAGCACAACATGATGACATGGCGATGTATTCAGCCTCTGTAGAGGATATCGACGTACACATTTGTTTCTTAGACGACCAGCTTACAAGCTTTTCTCCCAAAAATTGAGCACCACCTGATGTGCTACGACGTGTATCTTGACACCCTGCATGGTCTGCATTTGCATATGTTGTTAGTGACATGTTGGTGTCCTTCGGATACCAAAGTCCCATGTTAATGGTACCTTGGAGATACCGAAAGACCCGTTTAACCGCTTCAAGGTGCTTTTTAGTAGGCTTAGCCTGATATCTAGCACACATGCATACAGCGAATGAACAAAATGTCGGTCTGGCCGTGAGGTACATCAGGGATCCAATCATACAACGATATTTTGTTTGATCAACCATGATCCCTGAGTGGTCCTCATCCAGTTTGGTACGCTCCACCATGGGAGTGTCAACGGGTCACAAGTGTCAAATCCAAATTTCTTTAAAATTTCATTAGCATATTTAGATTGATTGATAAAAATGCCTCAGGGACTTTGTGAAATTTGTAATCTCAAGAAAAATGACATTTGTCCCATCATAGACATTTGAAATTTGGAGCCCATTTCATTTGAAAACGGTCACATTCAAGAGGGTCGGTCGAGGAAAAATAATATCATCTACATAGATTTGAACATGATTAAATGTTTGCCTGACTTTCTGGTGAACAATGTGGGATCTACTGCTCCTTTGCTGAATCTAGTAGATAAGAGGAACTTTGACAGAGTATCATACCACGCCCTTGGAGCTTGTTTCAGACCATAGAGAGCCTTCTTTAAACGATAGACATGAGTAGGACGTTCAGGATCCACAAAACCTTCTAGTTGATTGACGTACACTATTTCTTTCAGATCTCCATTTAGAAAGGCAGTCTTTACATCCATTTGATAAACCACCATGTTCTTACTAGCACCATTAGCTAAGAAGATTCTGATTGCCTCAATACATGCAACTGGAGTAAATGATTCCTCAAAGTCAATACCCTCCTTTTGACGATATCTTTTTGCAATGAGTCTTGCCTTGTTCTTTAATACATCCCCATGCTCATCAAGTTTCACTTTGAAGATCCATTTGAGAGCAATGATCATAGCACACTCAGGAGCTGGTACTAATTCCCAAACATCAAGTCGGTTCAAACTCATGAATTTCTTCCTCGATTGCATTGAACCAACTGTCCTCTGACATTGCGGTTTTGACATCTTTTGGTTCGACTTTTGACAATATGGAATTGAAGAAGCACCATAAGGCATCTGTTGCAAGCTGTTTACCGGTGGATACCAGACGAGAGGGATTCCCTATGATATTATCCAATGGATGATCGTGTGTCCATTTTCTGAAATGCTCGTGTGGTTGTGGTTGAGGAACTGAGGTAGTAGAGTTGTATTCCCCTGATGAAGATGGTTCAGATGATGGATCAGGGGCAAAAATATTTTCAAAAGGAGCATCTTCTAGAATGGCAAAAGGGTTTTCTTCATATGTGACTGCAACAATGTTTCCAGTATGTATGCTTGTAGATTGAAGAGTTGATGATGATGAAGAATGATCTGCAGAAGGCGCTTTGTGAGATAACGACATAGAGATGGATGGATTGACTGTGTTGGACGGATTAGGAGCAGCCTCTGTTGAAGTAGTAGAGTGGATGTTGTCCTGAGATTCAAAGTATTCATCAAACATTGGATTAAATAATTTCTTCACATCTTCTTCCGAGGGTGGTACATACGGTACTGCAGATGAAGGATTATGTACAAGAGATGAACTAATGGGACTACTTAATGAGATTTGTGAGGCGGGTCCGGAACTAGATTGTCCTGGAGCCATTTGACCGGTCAGCTCATCGAACGTAACGTGAATTGTTTCCATGATATTTCGGGTTCTTTTGTTGTAGATTCGGTATCCTTTTCTGTTTGGTGCATATCCTACAAATACTCCAATTTCCGCTTTAGCTTTCAGTTTACCTAAATATTGACCCTCATTAGTTGGGTAACACAAGGCACCGAACACGCGAAGGAAGGATAGATCAGGTTTTCGATTGTGAACAAGTTCATATGGAGTTTTTCCATGAGTTGTGTGAATTAGGGATCGATTTTGGGTGTAGCATGCAGTGGCAATGGCTTCGGCCCAGAAAAATGTTGGAACCTTTGAATAAATCAGCATTGTTCTAGCGGCTTCCACAAGAGTTCGATTTCGTCTTTCAACTACACCGTTTTGTTAAGGAGTTCGTGGAACACTTCTTTGATGACTGATTCCAACACTTTCATAAAACTCACTAAGTTCTTTATTAACAAACTCAGTTCCATTGTCAGTACGGATGATTCTAACAATCTTGTTAAGTCGAACCTGCAGCTGTTTGATAAGTTTAATGATGACATCAGGAGTTTCATCCTTTGTCCTCAAGAACTTAACCCAGGTAAATCGAGAGTAATCATCAACCACAACGAACACATATTTCTTCCCGTTAATAGTCTGCACTCTCATGGGTCCACATAAATCCATGTGAATGGTATGAAGAACTTCCAAAACTGAGTTTGTAGGTTTGGGTTTGTGGGCATACTTCTTGCTTTTTCCCAATTGGCATGCTGAACAAAGGTGATCCTTTTCATACTTTAGTCTAGGTAAGCCTCTTACTAAGTCCTTTCTGGAAAGGTCATTTATGGTGCCGAAGTTCAAGTGATTGAGACGACGATGCCATAACCATGACTTTGTTTTCGAAGCCTTTGACAACAAGCAAATTGGAGAAGACTTCATCATATCTTCGATAGAGATGGTGTATAGGTTAGAACCACGTGTTCCTCTCAAGAGTTCCACACCATTAAGTTCTCTAACGAAGCAAGTATGTTTCCTAAAAGCCACCTCTAGATTGGAATCACAGAATTGACCAACAGAGAACAAATTATGACCAAGACCTTCAACATAATATACCCTAGAGATCACACTACTTCCAACACCATAATCTCCTTAACCCAAAATAGCTCCAAAATGATCATTTCCGAATCTAACAGTCCCAATAAATTTACTCACAAAGTTCACGAGTCGTGACCGGTCTCTAGTCATATGCTTGGAACAGCCTGAGTCCAAGTACCACAGAACGATTTGAACGACCTGCAGTTGAACACAGTCAAAAATGTATAACTGGATAATTGGGATCCCCATGCAAGAATGAGTTCCATTTGGTTAGTAACAGTGATTGGAACACCCACATCAGAAAAAGAATCAATAGAATCATTAGGGATAGATGCAGTGCTGGTGTACACATTAGACCTATTCAAAGTATGTTCACTTCTTACAGGAATAGTTTTACCGGTAGGCATCCATTTCCTAATGGGCATTGACTTAGATAATTTAGGGCACACCTCATCAAGATTAAATTTGCGGCCAGTAGGTTTCCACTGATAACCTATATTTCTAAACTTTCTTCCTGTGGGTTTCAAATGTTTTTTAACCATCTTCTGCCTTTGCTTTCTAGCCTTCTTAGCTTGATTTTTGGCATTACCAATTTTAACAGGGTATTTAACAGCATTAATCAAATCATTCACACCATATACATGATTCAAAGAAACAAAGCAATCATCATTACATGTTTTGCCAAAAGTAGTAGAATTCGCATTAATTACAGCATGCTTAGAGCTAACACTAGAATCAACACGATTCATTTTATTCAACATAGGTTCATTCTTCCTAAGGTGATCTTCTACTCTCTTCCACTGAACATTCCTAGCTAGCAAGGTCCTATCATTCTTTGTGTTGCCTTGAGGCTTTGACCTACTCACTTTGGTGTCACTTTTTACTCCTGTAGAGGGAATGGGAACATTAGATGGTTTTGCTACTTTTTGCATTTCAGGTTTAGAAGTGTTGGGATCTGAACTACTTGAAGGCACATTAAAGTTCGCATTCTTAACACTGGGCATAGAGTGAGGCATCGCAGCTTTATCTTTCTCACATAAGGATTTAGGAAATGTTGCTCTTAAACACTCTAACAGCTCCTGAAATCGTTTAGCCTGAATGCAAGCATACCTAACTTCACTATCAAGTGGCTTATTTATGTAATCCTCTTCTACGATCTCACGGAGACATTCTAGACTATCCTTAAGGAGAAAGAAATAGTTATGAAACACGAGTTCATTATTTCTAAGATGAGGAGGAATGTATTTAACAGTCACAATATATTTAGAGTTTGCAGATGACTTTGATGCAACCTTTTCATTAAAGACAAGTGGCATTTTCCCTTTTACCTGACTCTTCAGATTCTCAATTTCCTTTTGTAACGAAGTTATTTTTTTATTGTTTTTGTCACGAGTGACTTTCATTGAGTCGTATAACTCTTTGAAGTGTCATTTGACCTTTTCATTTTCTTCTAGAAAACTCTCATTTTCTTGTTGTAATACGTTAATGATGTTTTGAAGATGAAAGTTTTGAGAGAATTAAGAATCTAACGGAGGAGGCATTTGGGAGCCAGACACATTGTTCTTTTCACCCTTTAATTGTGAAATTTGGGCTTTCAACTTTCTGATCGTGTTACAGTGAGCTTGAATTTGTTCGTCACGTTTGTTTATTTCAAAAACTGCATCAAACTCTAGAACATTTGAGGATGTCTTGATGTTTGAGGTTTTGACATTTTCTTTGAGATGTTGATATTTTAGATGCAAATCAAAATGTTCAACTTCTAGCTTAGAATAATGTTTTACCAAATTATCATGATCATCCTGATCAATTTTCTCATTTAGTTTTGAGTTTTTGTTTTCAAGCTCAATGACACGATCATGGGAAAGTTTCAAAGCAACATATAATTCATGAAATTGAGAAGGAGTAATAGAATACTTAATAACAGTATAAAACACATCTTGAGCCACACAACTCAATACTAAGTTCTCATTTAAGATATGCAGATTCTTCCTTTCAATTTCATTATATTTGAGTTCCCGTTCATAATCATTGACCTCAACTATCATTGCATCAAATTCCTTTTCCATTTCTTTAATATCTGAGTCTATCCCTTTTTGAAGACTCTCAAATTGACCTTTTAATTGTTTAAAGAAAGGTATGACCTCAGTTAAATAGCATTCTTTAGTTTGCTCAAAACCCCTCTCCCCTTCAGTTATCCCAGTAGGTGTGATTCTTTTCTTACATGTCTTCTCAAAATCAACGAATAGTTGATAAACAACATATAGGCTGATTAAGGTCTTGCTCTTAGCAGGAATAGATCTAGGAACTAAATGCATTGGTGTATTCGGAGGATACACAGTCGCTGGAGGCATTTTCCTAAAGGGAGTGTTTGTTTTAACAAATGCATTTGCTTTTTGCATATCTATGTCCACTTTCCAAAAAACTTGTTCTGGGTTAATTGAGTTTGAGGCTTAAACATGTTCAGGGAAATCCAATTTTCTTTAGTGTAATCATGGGGTTTGAACGTTATGTTTTGCTTTTTACACTCAGGGTCTTTTAGCTTCTTATCCATTTTCTCCCTAGAGGCATCTTCAATTTTTCTATCCTCTTCTGTGCTTCCAATACATGATGGTGTTTGCCTAGGCTTGAGAATCTCATTACCATCATATACAATCGTATGGAAAGCTTTAGCCCTTTTACAATACTCGGGATTTGGTTCCTCTACTAGGGGAATACTATGCTTATCGCTTAAGACTTTGTGCTTAGTGATCATGTGAGCAAATGGTATTCCCTTGTAAGTACAACTTGTTTTCAAGCTTGTTTTTCAAAGTTTTTAGGTTGGAAAAATCATTTAAAAGTTTTGATTCCTTAGCATTATATTCCTGTTTAAGCACTGTAACATTTTTTTGAAGTTCTTGCTTTTGCTTAACAGTTTTGTTTAGTTTGTCTCTTAAGGAATCTAACTCTTGTTTTAATATTTCTTTCCTAAAATTACTTTTTCTAATAATTGTACGCATTTGGTCACCCATTTCCTGCTCACGGGTAGTTAACTCAAACTTAGCACGTTGTTTATAAATGGCAACTTGTTCTTTATAGGCATTCAGTTCAGAGATAACAGAATCATCAGGGGCACATGAAGTGTATTCATCAAAAACATAGTCATCATTGACTGCAGAAGATGCATCACTTGGTATGATCTCACTTTCACTTTGTATCACATATTGATCATATGGGACAATATTACTATTACCCACATTATCAATATCGATTCATTAGTTACATGTAATTGTACTTTGTTATGCATCTCTTGCTCATCAACTTCATCGTATAGTTTCAATACCT
Source organism: Chrysanthemum makinoi (assembly GCA_910596185.1). Classification (NCBI taxonomy): domain Eukaryota; kingdom Viridiplantae; phylum Streptophyta; class Magnoliopsida; order Asterales; family Asteraceae; genus Chrysanthemum; species Chrysanthemum makinoi. The sequence goes on from OU343224.1 coordinate 335,545,314, forward strand.
CTGAGATGATTGAATCTTTGGATGGACCACCTGCTTGTGGTGATGAGACCATTGGAGAGACCATGAAATGCTAGCCATGAAGATTGTGCAGGCATGGGTTCATCATCGACATCGAGTCAAATGCATCACGTCAGCAACTTGAAAGGCATTTTGATGATTGTGACCTATTTCCTGAGGCGGCGCTCATCCACATCGCATCATAGGTTCTGGCATTTCCCTCAGCAAGAAACAGTAGCTCTTCTTCATCCAAAACCGCTCCATTGTCACGAGCTTGCACCAGCAGATCTTGTCCCCGAACTACTCTGCATTTTGAGGGTGTTTTGGAGATGTGCGCCTTGCAATGTGTCCTTCACCACCACAGTTGTAGCACTTGATTGGCTTTCCTTGTCCTTGATTGGCATTCCTTCCACGGTTCTGATTAGCTACATACCCTCCACCTACTCCACCCTTTCCTTGTTCATATTGTCTTCCTTGCACTGGTTGCACCATGATCTTACCATCTCTGACAATAGCATGATTGGATGCGCTTCGATATCATTGTTAGTGTGTGGAGTGAGGTTAGATTTTGCTTAACCATAAGAGCCAGTTGATTGATGAAATATTCCATGGTTGCTTCAGCATCTGGTTGCTTAAAACTTGGATCAGGAATGAGTTTGTGGTTACCATTTCTAGTAGGTATGACTTGTGAAGCTTTGGTGGTTATTCCTACATTGGTGTAAAAGGTTGTTGAATCATTTGATGAACTTGCATTACCAAAATTTTAATTGAATTTTTCCAAGATCATTCGTTCAAACATAGCATGTCTCTCATTCTGAAGCAAGTATGCATACAATTGCTCATAGTTGGTGTTCCTCAAACCTTTTGTTAACTTGACAGAAGTGACAAATTTGTGCCATTCCGGATTCATGTTGTTCACAAACTTTGATATTCCTCATGTCATTCACAAGCTTGTGGAACCTCACGTAATATTCAGTGACACTTTCCCCTGGTTTCATCTTAAAGTGCTCAAAGTCATCATACAGTTGAGATTCTCTGTCTTCTTTAGTTAATTCAAGAACCGAGAGAAGCATCTTGACATTGTCCCAAACTGCTTTGGCTTCAGTGTTGTGATTGATTAGTTTGCAGATGTCCTTTGGTAGACCCTGAAGTACAATGTTTGAGGCCCTAATATCTGCATAGTATCTCTTTTTCTCCTTATCACTGAGCTCATCATACGTCTTTGGTCTGTCCAATCCTAAGGTCACTGTACCATCCGTAGTAGTTTCAAGTGTGTCTCTTGTAGTCTCAATCTGATAAGGTCCTTCATCAATTGATTTGAGAATGTTAACCCCATTTTCCTTTCCCAAACAGTACAACCTAATTCGTTGAGCCCATGTGTCATAATCGTTCAAGCATAGGTGGACGAGTATCGATCCAGCTTGAACGTCCTCACTCTGAGAAATGATAGTAGGTACGTTGTTCGACATGATTCCAGATTCTACGGGATTTTACTATTCTTTGATTAAACTGGGAAATTGATTCTTTCACGGGGATTTTACAAAATCAAAAGAACAACCGTAAAACGTAGCACGAAGAAGTGACAAGTCTCAATAGACACGTAATAAACTTGACAAGTCGCAACCTCACCAACTCGCTTTAATATCAACTCGCTTAACAGCCAAGTCGCTTTAAAAACCAAGTCGCATAAAGATACAACTCGCTTAATAGACAAGTCGCTTTAAAAACCAAGTTGCTTAAAGAGTCAACTCGCTTAATAGCCAAGTCGCTTTAAAACCCAAGTCGCTTAAAGAGACAACTCGCTTACACAGTAACAAGCTTAGGCGACAACTCTCTTAAGTATCAACTCGCTTCAGAAACAACTCGCTTCCAATAACTCGCTTAATAGCCAAGTCGCTTTAAAACCCAAGTCGCTTAAAGAGACAACTTGCTTACAAGGTAACAAGCTTAGGCGAAAACTCGCTTAAGTATCAACTCGCTTAAGAAACAACTCACTTCCAATAACAAAGCAACTCGCTTTCAAGAAACGCAATACCGTGGCTCAACTCGCTTTGTACAATTTTCAAAAACAACCACTTTAACAATCAAAAACAGCCCAACCACGATGATTCAAGCCTTCCAATTCAAAACCTAAACACATATGATGATCCTAAACACAAAAGTACAATCAAAATTCAAACTTTAACACTAGAAATTAACCAAATGATTCAAACTCTTCTAAACACTTATAACCCCAAAAACCTTATGAAATCCACCAAAACAAAGAGCATGAAAGATAAGTGATCAAAATATGGCTCTTGATACCAATTGTAACTTATAGGATTTCACAAACACATCAAAACATAATCATAAGAGGCGTATACAATGTTTAGAGAGAGAAAGTTCTAGAGAGAGAAAGGGAAGAGAGTTGGGAACTATGTGAAACAAAAGAAAAATGGTATTGAAGCTCCAACCCTCTACCTTGGGAGGTAGAGGGTATTTATAGTTTTCTTACAAGACTCGCCACCTACGGGTTGTGGATCAGGCATACAGTGGGTAAAGACCCGTCCGTCTTCCACGGTGTTACTTAACTAATTACTTATTAACATAACATGACTACGACTACGAGCTTTCTAACGAATACAAATACTTAAGTGACCGACACTTTAACCAATGGATTTTATAAATCCTAACAACCCTGCTGACCCAGTTCTATCTGTTCTTCAAAAGGATCTTGGTATTTCCAAGAATTCTATCATTTCTGTTTGTGAAACCTGTCATAGGGCCAAACAGACTAGGGAACCTTTTCCTTTGTCTGATCATAAGTCTCAGAATCTTGGTGACCTTGTTCACCTTGACTTATGGGGTCCTTACAGAGTTACAAGCAGAGAAGGGTACACGTATTTTCTGACTATTGTTGATGATTTTTCAAGAGCTGTATTGGTTTACTTAGTCAAAACTAAGGATGAAGTTTTTGGTGTTTTTTGTTCATTCATTCACTTAATTTCAAATCAGTTTGACCTAAAAATTAAAGTTGTAAGATCTGATAATGGAACTGAGTTTGTTAATAAAAAAATGCATGGCATGTTTTCTGATCTTAGTATTATTCCCCAAACTTCATGTGCCCATACCCTCAAAGAAAATGGGATTCTCTGAAAGGAAACATAGACACTTGCTTAATGTTGCAAGGAGTCTTATGTTTCAAGGGGGGATTCCTTTAAGATTCTGGTCTGATTGTGTTCTAACTGCTGTATATCTTATAAACAGACTGCCATCTTCTGTTTTAAAAGGTAAATGTCCCTATGAGTTGTTATATAAAACCAAACCTAATCTTTCCCATTTGAGGTCTTTTGGTTGTTTGTGTTTTGCAACTGTTTTAAATAATCATGATAAAATGTCTTATAGGTCTGAAAAATGTGTTCTTTTAGGTTTTTCTACTACTAAGAAAGCATATAAGCTTTTAACTTTGGATACTAGAAATGTGTTTTTTTCCAAGAGATGTAAAATTTTATGAAAACATTTTTCCTCTTAAAATGAAAACCTGTTATGTTACTGATGCAGACAATGCAAGTGAAGTAGATCGCTTGAAATTTTTTGATAGTCTAAGGTCTCAAAGTCCCAATGATGAAGGGGAAGATTCACCAGTTGAGGATGGTAGTTTGCCACCTTCAAATGATGCTATAGATAATGATACAAATACTATTCATTTGCATCAAGAAGGTGGGCATTTTGCAACCCACTTTGGTGACCAACACTGGTCTGAGGGCAGTCCTGATATTCAAAATTCTGGTAATATAACAACTCAGTCTAGTATTGGTAATTAAGATGTGCAGACACCTGTTATAAGAAGGTCTAATAGGGAGACTAAAACTCCTGCTAGATTCAATGATTATGTGATGCATTCTAAAGTTAGATATGGTATTGAGAAGTATGTAAATTATGGTGGTCTTAGCAGAAATAATATGTGTTTTGCTTCTACTTTGAATAAGTTTGTTGAACCTAAAAGTTATGAAGAGGTTGTTAAAGACCCTAACTGGTCTGAAGCCATGAATAATGAAATTGAGGCTTTAAATAGGAATAATACTTGGACTGAATGTGTTTTACCTGTTGGTAGACATGCCATAGGATATAAATGGATATGTAAAATTAAGTATAAATCCTCAGGCGAGATTGATAGATACAAGGCTAGACTGGTTGCTAAAGGTTTTAATCAAAGAGAAGTCTTTGATTATGATGAAACCTTTAGTCCAGTTGTTAAAATGGTTACTGTCAGATGCTTGTCAAGTATTACTGTTAATATTGTTGGAATCACTCCTAAACCTTAATTCAAGTGTTAGTAATTTATATGTAATAGTTAGCTTAATATGGCCTTTATGTTAGTAATTAGCCTTAGGCTTATGTAGAAGGCCCATAAGCCTAGGCCTAGCCCAATAAGGAAAAGGATGGGAACTAGGAGTGTTGCCCTAGCTTCCCTCCTATAAATACATTGTAATAACCCTCACTTGAGGGTTGGTTGTTCAATTCATTCTCTTTCACATGTGCTACGCCTAACCTTTCTTTAGTTTCATACGCATAGTGTTTGTGTGAGTTGTTCAACCGATCTCATCTCCTCTCTATTTCTTCTATTGTTACTTGTGTTGCATATTTGGGAACCTCACAGTGGTATCAATCGCCTACTAGTTGGGTGAATCGTTATTGCTTTTGAAGTGGGTTTTTTGGTCCTACGCGTAAAGCTAACGAGATACTTTGGTTCGCTTAAAAACACGTTTTTTACACTTTTTAATCCAAGATTCTTGTACTTTCAATGTTTTAAGGTGTTAAAATAACTGTTTTTGGCAAAAAGTTTCAAACTTTATGCGTGGATCATAGTTTTTAAGCTTGTTTTTATACGAGGGTTTCATCCTACGCGTAACCGTTTTAGGAGTTTTGGCTCATCAAGTTTCACACTTTGTGTTATTTTGGTGATATTGAAGCTATCTCATCACAAAAATCTGGTTTAGAAACATCTTTGGGCAAAATCATTTTTACAAGTAAAGCTACGCCTAACAAAACCCTAATCTTACGTGTAACTTTATCCTTGGTTTGATCTTCGCCAGGGTTTACTCCGTGGTTTCTTGCTTGGATAAGCCTGAAAACACGTCGAATTTGGATATCTTTTGCACTGTGATAGTGTAAAAGATCATTTAGGCAAAACCCTAAACTTACGCATAAGCTTAAGCTTACGCATAGAATATCCTACGCTTAATATTCATCTTACGCCTAAGCCTAGTCTTACGCATAAGGTAATCCTACGCCTAAGTTTTCTACGCCTAACTTACTGTTTACGCATAACTTTAGTGTTTTTCTCCTACTTACGCGTAAGCTAAACCTACGCGTAACTCTTGCTGTTATGCGTAACTTTGGTGTTTTTACGCATAAGTGTTACTTGGCTATTGTGATTTCTACGCCTAAGGATACTTCATCAACAAAGGTTCATTCGACTACAAAGATCCATTTAACAACACAAGTTTTCAACATGTCACAACCACCATACTCTAACTATTTTCCTTACACTTATAATCAACAACAACAACAACGACAACAACTAAGTCCACAACATCAACAATGGAATCAACAACAAGCAATTTATCAACAACAATTTAATCAACAACACACTCCACTACTTGCAGCAATTCCACAACCTCAAATGGTACAACCACCACCTAGTCTTCAAGTACAACCTTACACAAACTTCTACAATCAACATCCATCCAGGAATACTATGAAGGAACCAAAATGGTTTGGCAAGATGTGTGAAGCCTTGAGTAGCCAACAATCAATTCATGAAGTTGGCTCACTTGATAGACCTCCAATGCTCACTCCCAGTAATTATGATCAATGGGTGATTCGGTTCTTTAGGTTTTGTGATCTAAAGAAGCCACATGGAAAGTTTTAAAGAAGGTCATTATGGAAGGTCCATTTCAGATGCCTACTATCGTTACACCCGGAGATCCTAATGTTGTTCCACCAAGAGATGATGTCACCAACATTGCAATTGTTGCAGAACTCACGGGTGATCAACTTCTACACTTTGAAGCCGACGAACTTGCAATGCAATACATCCTTTTAGGATTACCCAATCCAATCCTTCGAAGTGTTGATGCTCAAAAGACTCCAAAAGCAATGTGGGAACATATTCATCTTCTTATACAAGGCACAACACTCAATCAGGAAGACATGGAATCCAAAATCTACTTGGCTTATGAACACTTCATGATTGAACCGGGAGAGTCATTAGAATCTTATCATCATCGCTTTTCGGACATCATTAATGATTTGGACAAACACAATATCATCATGCCACGAATTGCTTTCAACACAAAGTTCCTAAGTAGTCTTGGTCCGGAATGGGAGAAGTATGTTATTTTTCTCCGTCAAGCTAAAGATATGCATCATGCTACCTACGGATTGTTTATGCGACTATCTCAAGCCTCACCAAAAAGAAGTTGATAAGGAAAGGATTCTCCGTGGTCAAACTGTTTCACCATCACTGCCGGACAATCAACAACTTGAAGCTCGATGATCCATCACGGACTCCGATACAACAACAACACCGCCTTTTACGATGAACTTGGCAACAAGGATTTGTTCTGATTGCTAAAGCATTTGGCCGTTATACAAACAAATCCAACAATCGCATTCATTCCTCATCTAATACAAGAAATCAGGTTGTTGTGAACAATGGACGAGTTGAAGTTCAAAATCGTGGTTATGGTCGTCCGATGGGAGGTGGTCAAGGGTTCAATGCTATGGGAAGGAATAACATTGGTGCTCCGCAGCAAAGGGCTCAAGTGGTTGAACAAGGAAATGCTCATAATGGGGTTAATGGTCTTCGATGCTATAACTGTAATGAGAAGGGTCATTTGGCTAATGCATGTCCTAAACCGAGAATGCTTATTTCAAAGAGGCTTTGCTTTTGGCTCTTAAGGATGAAGCTGGTGGAACTCTTACCAACAAGGAACAGAGCTTTATGGCGGATGCAGATTCTGATGATGATATGGAGGACTTGCAAGCTAATGCAGCAGTGATGTTGATGGCACAAATGCAAGCTCTACACATGAGTGATACAGCCCGTGTATGACACGACGGCTTGTCTCGTGTACTGAACAAACAATTATCATCAATGAGTCGATATCTCCGCCACTTTCTCTATCGACAAGGATCGAGTGTTCAACATGAGTCTTCCACATCTCATTCGATGATTATCAAATAGATCCCGTAGTTATATTTGATGATCAAGATGACCGTATGGTTAATATTGATAATCAAGTTGACTCCGTCATTATATTTGAGGATCTAAAGAATGATCATGTTGAGAATCTCGTTGAACAAAATGAGCTTTTGTCTGACAGAGAAACTGAGCTCTTGACCTTAATTAAAGACCAACATTCTCGCTTGGAAATTTGCACGAAATTAAAAGCGAAAAATGCAATGTTAACCAGGGGATAATGCTTAATTCGACAACTCAAATTTTTCAAAACTCAAGAAAACTGTGAAAAAGGTTTTGAAGCCGCTTTTGCCAAATCACACCAAAATGAAAAATATTTGGAACGACAGATTTGTGATCTAGCCGAAGAATACTTTGTTGTCTCAAATAGAACAAATGAAACATGAACATAAACAACAACTTAACGCTCTTACTTTGGAAACTCAAAAGCCAAGGCTGAGTTGTTAACTTGTCAAAAACAGTTCTCTGAGTACAAAAAGCATTCAACTAAACGAATAGATGACTATCTTGAGGAAATTGTCGACTTACAAAGCAAAATCAAAGAGTTTAAAACTGTTGTTTATAAACATGGTGAATCAATCACAACGATTCAAAAGTTTTCTTTCAAACCTAATCCAAATGGATATGGACCGAATCTTGCAGATTATAAACCTAAGTTTTCACACAGAGCATTCAAACCAAATCCTGAAGTTTACATAACATAGAATTGATGATTCAATTATGACTGTTGTAGAATATAATCGGATGGAGGAATTAGATGTCGATGACGAGAGTCGGTCAAACATGGAAAATGTCGTTTACAACAAACCATTTAACTATTCGAAAGCCGTAACTTTTGTCACACAACAAGATACTTCAAACACACCTTTGGTTATCACACCGGGCCAAGTCAGTCCTCAACCAAAAGGTGCACAAATTAATGGTCCTTTACCTTCACATAGTGAAGTAAAAACTAATGCCGAAAGTTGTCGCGTTATCAAATACTTTGACACTTTCTTATCTGACCTCAAAATTTTAGAACGTGAGATTGAATTTCATTCTGAAATAAAAGTTCAACATTTTACCTCGCCAATGGCGAGAACATAGAGATATTCTTTAGAAAATAATTTTACCCCATGTCAAAATTTTGAAAATTGTGCACTATAGTGGGAAAAGGATTTTCACAAGGAACTTGGTCTCATGAAAACAGTTTTCGAGAAAACGAAACATCAATTTCAAATACTAAACGTAAAAAGAAAATGTTGAAAAAAGATGTTGATCGACTCTTGGAAGATGTTATCTGTGTTGATATCCATAATGTGTGTTATTACATTCTTTGCCATATGCATCTGATGATATCTCTGCCGATTATGATTCTGTTGATAATGTTGTGAATACTCGATATGATGCATCGATCGAGTCTTTAACAATGGAAAATAAACGATTGTCAAATGAGCTTTCAAATGCAATACGTCGTCTTAATTGGTGTCAAAAGATATTCACGATCAACAACTTGCTTTTCAACACAAAATCGCCCATTTGCGTGCAAAATCTTCTGATCCTAAAATTGAGCAACTGGATGATCAAAACGTGTCTTTCAAGTGTCAAATCTCAAAATATGAACAAGAACTTGCAAAAGTTAAAAGGAATATGGTGTCATATTTGATTTACTCAAACAGACTCGTGATGAAGCATCAAACGAACTTGATCATTATCTTGCACACACTAAAGAAGTCATGAATTTTGGAAGTCTTCGTTCTAAAAATCAAGATTTGGTGCACACTATCACTAAGTTAAGGGAAATGTTAGGAAAGTATGAACAACTTCCGCCTCCTGTGATTAAGAGAATAGCACCAGTAACACTTAGTAATCGTGAACCTAGAATCCCTACTGCCAAATCACAAGTTGCTAATGTGCTTCCTTCTACTAAAACAGGAATAGTTGCCTCTTTTCCAAACGTCCGCACTTCACAGCCTAGGAGCAATACAAGGAAGAATAGGAAGTTGCGACCTAAGAAAAGAACAATAAAGAATGTCAAGTAGAAGAACACTCTAGGACTATGAATAAGACTCATGTTGCTTCCACTATAAATATTAAGCGCCCGCAAATGTAATAGGAATAGTGATGTAACAAATGCTAAACCTTTAAGTACTTTTGATATTCAGTCCGATGCACCTTGTGTTATTTGTCGTAAAAGTATGAATTCTGATTGTCATGACAAACGTGTTGCTAAAGCTATCATCTCTCGTTTACGGAATCCTAAGAATCGGAATACCTCTAGGCCCACTAATCTTTCTAAGTCTGTGCTTTGTAAACCGCCTTCTTTAGATTCTAAGAAACGCATTGATGTCCCTGTAGTTCCAGTATCACCTCCAAGGATTGTTGTACCACCTAGCACATTCACTAAGACTAAAGCTAAGACTAGTTGGAGATGGTAAAATGGATACATAATACACTAGAATTTAAATGGATGCCTAAAATTATTGATGTGTGTATTTCTACTATAACCGCTTTGGAACCCTCTAACACTTCGGGTTCCACATCTACTTCTATTCCATCTGTGTCGTCCGTGTCTAATGCAGGTGATACAGATCATCCTCTGGATTGTTGATAGCGGATGTTCCCGACACATGACAGACAATCTTAAACTGTTATCAAACTTTGTTTCAAAGTTCATTGGCACTGTCCGATTCGGGAATGATCACTTCGCAGCTATCATGGGCTATGGAGATTACATTAATGGCAACATCGAAATTAGCAGGGTTTATTATGTGGAAGGCCTCGGTCACAATCTATTCTCAGTTGGTCAATTTTGTGATGGAGACTTGGAAGTAGCTTTCAGTGAGAAAACTTGTTTCATTCGTGATCTTCAAGGAAATGATCTTATGTCCGGCCAACGCTCATCCAGTCTTTACACCATCTCCATGCAAGACATGATCGCGTCATCTCCCATTTGTTTACTCTCAAAGGCTACATCTACAAAATCTTGGCTATGGCACCGTCGTCTCACACATCTAAACTTTCAAACCATCACCAATCTTGCACGACACAAACTCGTTGAAGGTCTCCCGATTCGGTATTCTAAAGATCACCTATGCTCAACTTGTGAACAAGGGAAAAGCACTCGTGCTCATTTTCCTTCAAAGGTGGAACACTCTCAAGATGTGCTTCATCTTCTTCACATGGATTTGTGTGGCCCGATGCGCGTGCAGATGATAAATGGCAAACGCTACATCTTGGTAATTGTTGATGACTACTCAAGATGGACTTGGGTTTATTTTCTTCAAAGTAAAGATCAAGCTCCATAGATGATCATCACCTTTCTCACGAAAATTCAAATTCACTCGAACACCGTTAGACAAATACGAACAGACAAAGGAACTGAATTTGTGAATCAAACTCTTCGGGAATACTATGAGAAAGTGGGAATTGAGCATCAAACATCTATTGCCCGCACACCAGAACAAAACGGAGATGTTGAAAGATGAAACCGTGACGTTAGTGGAAGCTGCAAGAACGATGTTAATCAATGCTAAACTTCCAGATTACTTGTGGGCTGAAGCTATCTCAACTGCATGCTACACTCAAAACCGCTCAATGATTACAAAACGCCACAACAAAACACCATTTGAGCTTCTCCACAACCGTAAACCGAATCTCAAACACTTTCATGTCTTTGGATCTCTTTGCTATCCGAATAATGATCGTGATGACTTTGGAAAGCTCAAAGCCAAAGCGGACATTGGAGTCTTTATTGGATATTGTGAGAATTCAAAAGGTTTCTGGATATGGAATCGTCGTACAAAGCAAGTTATGGAAACGATTCATGCTAATTTTGATGAACTTCTTGAAATGGCTTTTGAAGTATAACACTTGGAACCCGGTCACAACCGCTAAACTTCCCCAAATCCCATCATCACCGGTGATACAAGCCCTAAGCTTACTCGTCAACAAATGGAAAGACTATTTGCTCCTCGTTCGTGACGATATTGATGAACGTGCTCGTGTGTATCCGTTGTTTCGCTACTCAACTTGATAATACTCTAATACCTAATACACCTGCTACAACAACTACTATTGAAGATGCACCACCAGTTGACTCTACTACAACAGTTGAACAAACCGCTTCTAACAATGATGAACCGGTCCGATGATGTTGAATGAAGTACCCCACTGCAGATTTTGATCCAAATGTTCTTCAACCCTTTTGCTAATGAAATGCTGCACCTGATGTCGCTGAATCATCTACAAGCCATTTGAATCCTCGACCGCATAATGTATACCAACATCAACCCTCTACACATAGATGGACAAAAGACCATCCTCGGGAAAATATTATTGGCAACCCGAATCAACCAGTCGTTACGAGACAACGTCTTCACAGAGACGGTGAACATTGCATTTATGCACTCACCGTCTGCCAAACCAACCCAAAAACATTAAGGATGCAATGACAAAGATAACTGGATTGAATCCATGCAAGAAGAACTCAACCAATTCAAACGTCTTGAAGTATGGAACTGGTTGAAAGACCATCAGGGGTCTACGTCATTGGTCTAAAATGGATTTGGAAAAACAAATTGGATGTCAAGGGAACGTCATCGAAACAAGTCACGTCTGATGGCTAAGGGTTATAGACAGGAAGAGGGTATTGACTTTGAAGAATCATTTGCTCCAGCTTGCTCGCCTTGAGGTCGTTCGGATATTTCGGCGTTAGCAGCTCATATGAACATCACGGTCTTTCGGATGGACGTCAAAACTGCTTTTCGAATGGTCAACCGAAAGAAACAGTTTATGTCACGCCGAAGGATTCGTTGATCCCGCGCTTCGAACCATGTCTACAAACCGAACAAAGCTTTGTATGGTCTCAAACAAGCTCCTTGGGCATGGTATGATAAGCTATCATCTTTCCTCATTGCCAATAATTTCACCAAAGGTTCGGTCGACCCAACTCTTTTCATACAATATCACGGGAACATATTTTAATTGTTCAAATTTATGTGGATGACATCATTTTTGGGTCAACTCATAAAAGTACTCAATCGCTTTTGCAAAACTAATGAAGAAACATTTTGAAATGTCCATGATGGGTGAACTTACGCTCTTTCTAGGACTACAAGTTCATCAATCACCCCGTGGTATTTTCTTGAGTCATTCCAAATATGCCCTTGAAATTCGAACAAATTCGAATGAATACTTGTGATACTTATGCCACACCAATGGCACATACCAAGAAGCCGGACGCTGATTTGCATGGGAAATTGGTTGACCCTACCAAATACCGTAGTATTATTGGGTCTCTCATGTATCTAACCGCCAGACCGATATTGTCTTTGCCGCTTTATCTTTGCTCCCGTTATCGGTCGCGACCAACCGAAACCCACCTCTCAGGGCTAAAAGAATCCTCGATACATAATGGGAACCATTAATTTGGGGATCCGGTATCCGAAGGATTCCGGTTTTGAACTAATCGCTTTTCGACGACCACGCAGGATGCTTACACTCTCGGAAAAGTACTTCAAGAGCACTACAATTTCTTGGTGACAAATTGGTATCTTGGCAATCGAAGAAGCAAGATTGTACATCGTTGTCCTCAACCGAAGCAGAATATGTAGCCATGTCGGCGTGTTGTGCTCAAGTCATTTGGATGAGAACACAACTCAAAGACTATGGTTACGTATTTGACGAATCCGATGTATCATGCGACAATCGAGTGCTATTGCGATCTCATGCAACTTCGATTCAGCAAAGATTCAAATCAAAGCACATCGATATTCGATATCACTTCATCAAGGACCACGTGGAACAGTGTACTGTTGAATTATACTTGTGGTAAGAATACCAATTGGCATATCTCCTCACTAAAGCCTTAGCTCCTGCTAGGTTTAATGAGTTGGTCCACCGAATTGGTATGAGGTGTTTGACTCAAGAGGAACTGGATGAACTCTTAAAACATTCTTAAAAACCAGTCAAACACCAAAACTTCTTTTGTAAATATTTTTCAAAAACAAAATACAAAAATATAAAATCCGATAAAACAACAAAAATATTCTTCTATCTATATTTCTTTTAACATGGCAAGTACAACTCTTCCGTCAAAACTCAAATCTTTCAAAAATTCAGTATTTTTTCCGATCAAGTGTTGAGGGGGAGAAAATAAATACTTAACTGTTTCAAAATAACTATGTACTTGCATGTTAGCCTATCCTGGTTGTTTCTTTAAATTATGGTGGTCACATCTATGGTTTCGGACACTCCTCGGACTAAAATTTATAAACTTTCATTATTTCTTAAGTCGAGGGGGAGTGTTGTCAAGTTTCTTTCTTAAAATCTATCAGTTGGTAACCAAAATGGAAGTTAAAAGGCTTTGAATGAATATGGAAAAGGTGGAGGGACTAAAACTGTCAAAATCCAAAAGTTATTTTAATAAAACTTCCCACCTAACTTTTCATCCTCACATTTAATACACACAACTAACTCATCCTTCGCCTAATAATCAAGCTTCAAATCCGTGTTTTTGATCATCATATTGTAAGTGTTTTCGTAATCAAAACGTTATTACAAGCAAGGGTTTTGATTTTTATGCAAATCCAACGGCTAAAACGAAAGATATGAATGATTATGTGTTCTACGCATAAGCGTATTAACACACAATCATTGGTGTGTGTTTGTGGTTAAAATAAGAGTTTCAAAACATTTCAATAACATCAATGATACTATGTTTATCCTCAATATCCACCCAGAAACACGAATTGATTGATTTTCAAAATTAGGGTTCATGAGTCGTTTTGGGTATTTTCAAATGAGAACGTTTTTGGTGATAAAGATTGTTGTATGAGGTTGTTTTCAAGTTGAATTGAACTTATTTAAACCCAGAAATCACCCAGAAACACTAATGATTCATAAATTGAAAATTAGGGTTCTAGTTTATACGAATTGGGTATTTTTGATTCATGGCTAATTTAATGTTAAAACTTGGATAAACATACTCTATATGCTTCTTAGACCTCCCAGAAACACTTTGGTGCAAATCCTATGGCTAGATTTCATACGCGTAACTCTTGAACTTTAGGGTTTTAGGCTACGCATAAGCAATCTTACGCTTAAACTGTCTAATGAGTTCCATGCCATGATCTGTTTAAGAATGAATGTTAATGTTAATATTGATGTTATGGTGATTTTATTTCAGGCTTGCTACTCGTAAAACTCATAATCAAGGTTGTTAACCATCTACGCATAAGGATCACCTTACGCGTAGCAAGTTATGCGTAAGAGAAATCTTACGCGTAGCGTTACGCGTAAGGTTCTACAAAGGGACTACGCGTATCCTGTGAAGGGTATGCGTAAACAGTGAACTCTACGCATAAGGTCTACTCTTACGAGTAAGCCTTACGCGTAAGGTTTTATATACGCCACGGCGTAAGCTTTACGCATAAGGTCCCCTTTTCCTACGCGTAAGGCGTAAGCAAGGATCCTACGCATAAGCTTGCATCTACGCATATATTTCTCCTGTTTACGCATAAGCTACCATTTCTACGCATAAGCCTTGATTAAACCTTCATTATGAATTGTTACGCGTGCAAACTTGTAAATAAATAAATCATTACGTCCGCGAAACCAATAATGTAACTAATAAGCTTAAACGTTCAATATGTTGTGTTAAATAAGTGATAACATAAACTTTAAAACTTAAAGTTAACTAACTCACGAAACTTATCGCGACGTCATTTAACTATTGAACAAACCAGTGACTTTGGACTCGTAACTATCATTGACATTGCACATTCAATAATTAGACAATAAAACCTTCGGTTGACTAACATTATGTCTTTCGATATGTTGGTTCTTTTGGCTAATGTTATTTCAGATCACGACATGGTTGCTCAAATGAATGTGGATGCACCAAATGTCCTCACCATTGCTGATATCTTCCCACATGGCTATCCTATGAAGATTGGAAAGAACAATCTCGGAGTTGACTTTGAAACTCTCACCGCTTTCGAAATCTTCTTGTCTCATTGCAGTGGATATTCGAAGAATCATCCCTATCGAAACATGCTCACCAACTCGCCACTGTTCTGAGATCTACATACAGCAATTCGGAATACAATGCGATGGTCAAAGGTCAAAATATTGTGACGGTGACGCTCAATCACAAGCAACTCACCATCACTCCTGCAGACTTAAGGGTTGTTCTCCTCATTCCTACATCATACCAACTCAATTCTCGTTGCACCTACTTGAAGAGACGGTTCTGCAATTCTTGATCAATATTGGGTGCATGAAGCTTCAGGGGTTATCATTAAGCATTCTCACGTGGATCTCAAGAACATCCTCACCTTGGAGAACCCTTTATATCATCATCACAAAATCCATTTCGGTCGTGGCGGTGCTATGAGCATCCCAAACTCGTGGAACTGCAAATCTTTTGGGCTCTAATCAACATGAAGCACATCAAAGTTGAAGCTCTGATTTGGGATGACATGATGACATTCCTCAAAAAGCTTGGCTCAAAGATTCCTTACATCAGATACACTAAACTGTTGATCCAGATAGCACTTGGGTATAACCCAGATATCCCCAAGAGAATCAATGACCCCGACAATCTCGACATGATGTCTGAACCCACTCTAACAGTCAGATTTAAGGAGTCAACGACTAAGAAACAAGGTGTTGTATTGCGGATCACCTTCTCTTGAAATCAAACACTCTACTCTTATAAAAGGTATCTGGTAGCTGCAGAAGAGAACAAAGTTGGATTTCTTGATGAAAAATCTTCGATGCGCCTTTAAGGAAAACCGTAAGAGGAAGTGCAGGAAGTGCTTTGCAAGCCGAGAGTCGAGGAAGTTCCCCAGGAGGAATCCTCCACGAAAGAGGACAGTTCCCACCAAGGAAGTTGTTCCTATTCCCGTACCTAAACCTGAACCTCAAAGAAAGCTAACAGATGAAGACTCAGAGGGTACTGCATCAGATGAAGAGATTTTCTACTCTGAAACTGCTAAAGATGACACTACAACGGTATCTAAACCTCCTAGTCCTCCAGCTGATCAAGGAAAAGGGAAGACTCCAGTACTTGTGCCTTATGAAGAAAGCTTAGATGAAGAGCCATTGGAAACTGATTACAAGAAAAAGTTCAAATTCCTTAGACTCCAACACGTGGCAAAAGAATTTGCTAAGGATCAAATGGGTGGCCCCGGAGGGTCAAGTGGTGGAGTTCAACCTACACTAAATCTCGATGCGGTTAATCGACCCGATAAGGGATCTGGTGCCACCACTTTGGTACAACAACAAACACGTGTGGAGGACACTCTTGAGTATGACTTTGAAGAACCGAAAAGGAAAAGGCGAAAAGACTTCGTGATGAAACAAAGGCGATGATACGACTAAGTCCGGAAAAGATGATGACGCTGCTTATGATAAACTTCTTCTAGACAGTCCAACACGTCCCAAGGAGAAAACCTCGGAACCTCCTAAGGACCCCGAAGTCTCCTCATGTTTCTTTGTCATCAGATTCTTCTTCTCATTCTTCACCAACACCATCAAAAAGACCAACCAAATCATCATCCAGATCAGTGAAGAAGCCAACTGCCTCTTGGATGTCTCATGCAAAGTCACGAATCGTTAAAGCTATCAAATAGGTCAGAGAGAAAAATATTACAAATAAGAAGTTAGATTTTCTTGCCGACCGATCTGATCTTCATGATGAGCAAGAAAAGATGCAAGTTGAAAGGGAATATGTCCAGAAGCTCATGAAAGATGATCTTCAAGGGAAAATGGACGAGATGATCAAAGGATACTCTCACAAGTTCCTTATGGAGGTCGTTCTTAAACTGACAAAGGAGATGTATACCAGACAAATTATCCGAATCTCTTACATCTAGCCAAGCAAGCCATGAAATCAACTCCAATGAATTTGAGCATCAATCCAGTTGAACTCACAATCTTCTCAGATGATGAATTGGTGAACCGACTAGTAGCTCAAATGTCGAAATGCTCGCAACGCTTTGCCTCCCACGAAGCTAAATTGTTTGAAGCATTGCTGGAATACCAACTCAGTCAGCATTCGAGAAGAAACCGTAAGGCCTAAACGCTTCAAGAGACGGCGAAGACAAAGATCGGGATAAGGATAACGAGCCCAAACACACGAAGAAATCCTGGTGAATCATCCTCCATTCAAGATTCAATGCCCTCCACCCCAAAGGACTCCATCAACAACGATCCCTCCTCGCTTCTTCAACGAAAAACCTCAGGGATTCGAGACACCACCGCACTCGAAAACCGGTGATCACTTTGAGTATACGGTGGTGACGATGAGGAAATCCTGAGCCCCAACAACAACCGATCTCTCCCCGACACGCTAAGAAACCGTAATCTTCAACCGGCCAAAGAAAAAGAAGAAAAGGCGCCTATGACTGACGCCTTATCATGGTGGACGAGGATGATACTGAATTTGAATGGTTCTCGAAGCTTGTTGATTCCACTCCCTACCCATCAGAAGGTCAAGAGGTTACAGAATGTAGTACATTGGAGCATGCGAAACTACTGCAAGAAAAATTCCATGTGAAGAAGATGACGAAATCCGAGTTGAAGCGAATCAAGAATGAAGCATTTCAACTGCTAAAAGACAGCTCGGAAAGTGCTATAGAATTTGAGTATCACCTTGATAATATAGCACGAGCCATGTCTAACAACATGGATTGGCTCAACCCAGAAGCAAACATCGACTTCACCAAACGGGACAATCCTCCATATTACACCGACTGGTCCAAACCTCTACCAACAATTGGCCAACCTACTCAACCTAGGATTCCATTCATATATTTCTTCAACAAAGACTTGGAATTTCTTCTTCACGGTGGCGATGGTTCAAGGAAATACGCTACATCACTGACACTTCCATTCCCGGCCGCCATATACTCTAACTGCATAGCCATCGAGGAAAGAGCTAACCACATGTTCTCCAACAATGTGGAAGAGTATGACCGTGATGCAATGTATGGGATTCACCATTGGCCGAAACGCCGAAGAATCTACTACTGCCGGGTTCGAAGTCTCAACATGAAGTGTTCAATACTAAGAGTATCGTTGCCATCAAACATGTTGATCTTTCGTCCAAATGGGACTACACTTTTCTCAAGAATATTGTGGTCAAAGGCAAGACGAAAGGGATTATGCATTCTCTGAAGCGGACTTTGAGAACTTGTCTCTCAACGACATTGAAGACATGTACCTTGCCAAAGTACAGGGTCGCATGAGACAATTTTCAACGAAGTACAACGTGAATTCATCAAGTCCTTGCTTATCTTCATCAGACGCATAGTCATCAATGAACGTGTAGAAGATCTCCAACTTGCGGTTGAATCATATCGGACCCATGTCAACTTCACTCCACCTCGCTAGATCTTCCCGACATCAACCGGCTTTCACAATACACACTCATCGCAAACCATTGGAGTGGTTTACCTTAGTGAAACACTACGCAACTGCGTGATGGCGTGTAGAGATCTTCACAAGTTTGGGGATCACACTTTGAAGAAGGTTAGGGATGGATTGGCTTATAGGTTGAAGGATATACATGAAGGAATTGGGTCACAAAAGCGATGGAATTCTAAGGACAGAAGGGATGTGAAGAGGATCATTACCATGATTGATGAAAGGTTGTATCGGAGGATCGTTGAACACCGGAAAGCTTTGTAGGTGGTCGTCCCCGTGATTGCTATCGCCGGCTATCAACGCCAGCGCATTCCGAAACATTGATGGACTTGCTGGTACCCCTTGAACTGCTTCTATTTCATATTATTTTGGATGTGTGATTTATATGTCAATGGCTTGTGCACACATAACAGTGTACAACCCGTTCTTGTCAAGAAAGGACCCTGTGGTACGCTTCAGTGCCACAATCCTTACAAAAGGAGTGAAAGCTTCTTACTTTTGAGTAAAACCTATCAAACCTTTCACTTTTCAAGGTTTTGCTCAAAAGAACAAGTACTTCCCCTTATGATTTTCAAAACCTCAACCGTTTATATCACTAGTTAAGGGGGAGTATTTGACTTAAAATATTTGTTCACAAATTGTTCACAGTGGTCATCTTCCCACAAAACTCAAAATGGTCATATTTATTCTCAACATTTCTTCAAAATTAACATTTATATGCCATTTTTTAGGGGGAGAAAAATACGTGATAAGAAATATGTTGTGTTTTGCTCATGAATCCTCGTGTGAAAAGACTTCAACCCATGAATTGACGGGAACTGAACAGTCATACATTGAAAAGATTTGTCTTCCAAGACTTATCCAAGTAAATTGTACCTATTCGAGAAAACTCTTGATAGACATGAACTTTGACGGGTTTGACAACCTTTCGGGGTTGTCCACATCTTCAAGGTAGTTATTAGAGCTAGTTGTCACCTAAAAGCTGACAATGTATCTCTTTAACTATATAACGTAATCGTGTCTCGTAAGGAATTGTCTATCTTGAGTCGATCAATTCAAAAGTGCGCGCTCTTTCCTCATTGTGCGATTTCTGTCAAAACTCTTAAGCACATGTGGAGGGGGAGTATTTCTGTATAAGATCAAACTCTTACAGTGGTACAAAATGTTTTTCATTCATAAACACTTTAAGAGATTTTC
This sequence comes from Chrysanthemum makinoi, assembly GCA_910596185.1. NCBI lineage: Eukaryota > Viridiplantae > Streptophyta > Magnoliopsida > Asterales > Asteraceae > Chrysanthemum > Chrysanthemum makinoi. Next base: position 335,565,166 of record OU343224.1, read on the forward strand.
ATGTAAATGGTTTTATGGCAATGGAGTTATAAGGTGATTAAGGTTAGGAATAACCGTCCTATGATCCGCCGGAGCCGGAGGGATCTACCCAAGGACACTACCAATAGTTAGAACTAGAAGTCCTTAGGTATGATTGTTAAAAGGATATAATGAGAATCAGAGAAAGAATGAGTTGAAGAATTAAAAAGAAATGCAAAGAAAAGGGTGAAAAGAAATAGCCCTCCAAATTATTCAACCTAGGGCAGACACCGGGGTCAATTCATATGCTACTGGTTGTCACTTGATGACGCCGGTATTGAAGATTAAAAGTCGTCATGGACCCGGTGACGCATGCACTAAACCTTCTTAGCCACTCAAGTTTCTCTCAACAGAAGCTTGTTTCATTCTCACAGGAACCCTACGTAAACTATCGGCTTTCTCTTAGAGATTGCTGGTATTGAAGAAGGAGACCCTCTCCTAGTCTCCGCTCAGGAAAACCAAAACGCACTATTGAGTCTAGAGCCACGAGATTCATCAAAAGATCTCTTAGGTACACTTGATATTTCATCACTTGGTGTTCAACAATAAGAACATCAGTGGTACATTATCGAGTCCTTCACAGATCTTAGCAATGTGTCGAGAACATTTATGAGAGGTTCACAATTGTGATCCTCAGTGATTGAATGGAAACTCTGCCGGGTCAACATCAAACGCCACGACAAAGTAGGTCACTTCGGTAACTCCCGTGGATTACGCTTAGTGTGTCTCAAGCGGTCTACATCGTGAGGTGATGCTTCAGTGTACCTCAACTCATCGAACCGTAGATGTACTTAGGTACATCGCGTTATCTCACTTGTGGGACTCGGTTCAGAGCGGCCTTTGTGAGAAATTAGAGTTGTGTTTTCACACTATGCTGTTAACACTCTCGAAGTTCGAACTTGTAAGTGCGGGTATCCGCTTATTACTAGCCTTTCTTATGTTTACTTCTTATGGAAGCTTTGGAGCGGTCGATCGTGCGATTCTTCACATGCTCATGCCAACTTCATTACTAATGGAAGTTCTAACTAAAAGCAACACAAAAGTCAGATTGATTCTTCGTCAAACCAAAGAATCTACAAAGTTAAAGACTTAAAGAACTTCATCAGATCTGAAATCCAACGTCAAAGAGCGTGTGAGCATGTTGAAGAATGGCGTGGAGACACTGGAGCAGCTGCGACTGAGGCAGACTTGATGCAGACAACAACAACATACTATCACTACCATCACAAAGAACCATGATCAAAGAACAAAGATTAAGATGGCGTCAAAGCAGAACTGTTTAAAGAAAACAATTTCTCTACACTGGGGAGATTGTTGAAATCAAGGCAATTCTTCTCACAAGAAAGAAGAATGTCAGAAGACGTCAAAGCTACTATTACATCAGACTTTCACCGTCAGTATTCATCACCAACACTTGATGGGGAGATTGTTGGAATCACTCCTAAACCTTAATTCAAGTGTTAGTAATTTATATGTAATAGTTAGCTTAATATGGCCTTTATGTTAGTAATTAGCCTTAGGCTTATGTAGAAGGCCCATAAGCCTAGGCCTAGCCCAATAAGGAAAAGGATGGGAACTAGGAGTGTTGCCCTAGCTTCCTTCCTATAAATACATTGTAATAACCCTCACTTGAGGGTTGGTTGTTCAATTCATTCTCTTTAACATGTGCTACGCCTAACCTTTCTTTAGTTTCATACGCATAGTGTTTGTGTGAGTTGTTCAACCGATCTCTTCTCCTCTCTATTTCTTCTATTGTTACTTGTGTTGCATATTTGGGAACCTCACAAATATGAACTGGCCATTATATCAATTAGATGTGAATAATGTTTTTCTATATGGTGATCTAGATGAAGATGTGTATATGGTTTTGCCTAAAGGTTTTAATGGTGGTGATGATAGTAAAGTGTGCAAACTTAATAAATCTCTTTATGGACTTAAGCAAGCTCCAAGATAGTGGAATGCTAAACTTACCACTGCCTTGATTGAGCATGGCTTTGTTCAAAGCAAGTTTGATTATTCTTTATACATTAAACATAAAGGTGATAAGTTTGTTGCCTTACTTGTGTATGTTGATGATATTGTCATAGCTGGTAAGAATGGCTGAGATTAAAGATTTTAAACATTTTTTGAGTACCAAGTTTATGATCAGAGACTTGGGTGAATTGAAGTATTTTCTTGGTATTGAAGTATTGAAAAATGATAAAGGTGTGTGTATGACTCAAAGAAAATCGTATGGAATTGTTATATGAGTATGGTTTGTTATCACTAAACTGTTGATACACCTTTACTAGAGAATTCTTTTTGAGTTGTGCAGTCGATAATGATAAGGTTTTGAATAATATAACTAACTATCAAAAGCTTGTTTGTAAGTTGATATATTTGACTAATACTAGACATGATATTAGTTATGTTGTTCATTGCTTGAGTCAACATATGCATAGACCATTCGATCACATCTTAAGGTACGCTTTAAGAGTGTTGAAGTACTTAAAAGGTTCTCATGGTTCGTTTTACAATTCAATAGTGTTTCGATCTTGAGCTTAGAGCTTATGCGATCTTTGATTGGGCTAAATGTCTTATTACTAGAAAATCATTCTGGATTTTGTGTTTTTCTGGGAGATTCTCTCATTTCTTGGAAAAGTAAAAAACATGCCACTTTGTCTATAAGTTCAGCTGAAGCTGAATATAGAAGTCTTGCTTCTACCACTTGTGAAGTTATTTGGTTGAGCAACTTGTTGTGTAATCTTGGTATTAAAGGCTTGTTTCATGTGGATGTTTTTGTGATAATAGTGCAACTATTTAGATTGCTTTACAAACCTTGTGTTTCATGAGAAAACAAAACATTTTGAGTTGGATGTGCATTTGGTAAGAGAAGGTGTTTGTAGGAGTTATTAAAACTATTAAAATTCATACTAACTTGCAGATTGCAGATATCTTTACTAAATGTCTTGGACAAAGACAACATAGTGTTTTGTACAAAAACTTGGTGCAGTTGATATGTTTGGGATCTAATAATGGTGCTAATGGAGGCAAGCAGGCAAAGATTGAAGAGGTTATTCAAGATTGAAGTCTTATCATCTTGAGGGGGGATGTTGGAAGATATAGTCTTCTAAGTCAAGGGACTTAAGTTGTCAAGTTTGATAAGTCTTCTTGTGCTTATAATAAAGTTGGTTGCTGGATGTCATGCTAAGCTAAGCTGAGGGTCTAAAGTGAAACTTAGGTCTATATAAGCTTCATATCGGATCTAGGGTTTGAGAGTTGCAATCGCATCTCTTGGTTTTCTCTCGGTTTTACACACACTCTTTGTTATTCTTCGTATTGATATCGTTTGATTTGTTAGTCTTGTGTCATTAAGGATCAATCTATTTATTTGATCTTTAAGTTCTGAATGCTTTGAGTGATCTTGTAGTGAGGATTGATTGGTCTCTACCTAGTAGAGATCAGTCTTAGTCTTTTGTATTGTACTGGTAAGCATCCGATTGGGTACTTATCTTCTTGAATTGTTATAATAAAAAGATACACCAAGGGGTGGTTGGCTGAGTGTATATGTGATTTGTTGTGCGTTCTTTACCATTTTTACATTATGAATTATAAACTTAACGTATGGCTTATTTAAGTCCATAAGCTCAAATTTATAAGCTCATAATCTATAGATTCTAATGTTACAGGCTATTCCATTGTCAAATAAGTTAAACTAAACACCCAGGTCCCGGTGTTTGGATAGGTTATTTAGCGGGCTTATCGGCGTATTGAAATTTTGAAAAGCCGATCAGTACACTTTTTTGGCTTATTAGCTTATTTTACTTTTTAAGTTATTTGATAAGCTCATAAGCCAAAATAAAAGATCTTATGAGCTTTTCAAGATTTTGATGTGTTCTTTAAGCTTATTCGTGGACTAACAACCGTTTATATTTGACAACCAAATAAATTTCGGCTTATTTTCAAACTTATGGGCCAACATGTGGTATGTATTACTGTAGAACAAAAGAGCTCAGGAGCTTTTCATAATTTTTTCCAACATCTTTTCTTTTTTGGCTTATTTTATTCTACTACCACGTGTTAGCTCATAAGTATAAAATAAGCCAAAGAAACAAGCTTATCAAACATAAGTCAAAACTAAGGGTGGAAACGGCAGCGCGAGCTCGAGCTCCGCCGTTTAAGTTTTAAAGGCTCGAGCTCGAGCTCGGCTTTCGTTCGAGCCTTAAACTTTAAGCTTCGGCTGGATCGTGGTATGTTATATAGGCTCGGGCTCGGCATTTATCGATTTGTCATGAAAAGTTAAGTAGGCTCGTTTATATAGGCTCAACTCGTTTAAATAGGCTCGTGGTACTATATATAGGCTCGGCTCATTTAAGCTCAAGATCGGCTCTTTTATACGATTTGAGCTCGTTAATAAGCTCGAGCTCGGCTCGCATATATGTTTAATACTTAAAATAGGCTTGTTTAGGCTCGCGAGCCCAAACGAGTTTCGTATGTAAAGCTCGGGCTCGAGCTCGATTAATAAACGAGCTACAACTTAGGCTCGAGCTCGTTTAGGCTCGGCTCGTTCGAGCTTTTTGATCGATCCCGAGCATTTCACGAACGGCTCGGCTCATTTCTACCCCTAGTCAAAACCACAATAGGTCAAGTGTTCAAACATCACTAATTACGTAGGTGGACGAAACAAGTATTTTTACAACAAAATAAAAGTAAAGAGCACAACCACTTATTATTATTATTTTGTTATGTCAATATATATATATATAAATATATATATATATATATATATATATATATATATATATATATAGGGGAGGGTTAATGTGAGAGATAACTTAAAATTGTAAAAATAGAGACTATTATGAACCATTAGATCAACTAATTGAGATTAGATGACATTAATACTAGATGGATGGCATTTTTGTAATAAATGTTGAATTTGAGGTTTTATGTAGCACAAAAATAAATGATTTAAGGGCTATTGAATACCATTTAGATACATTAATTTCTGTAAATGTATAAGCTTCCTTGTCTTCACGTTAGTTTTGTTTAAATTTTTTACTAATTCATGTTTTTTTTATAGAATTCCATTGTACAATTCCCAAAACTAGAAAACTACACAAACTATCAACGTCACTTTTGAAGAATTTTCAAGTTTTCGAAGTAATGGTTTTAGTTTCCAACTATTTGTTTATGAGAGATGAGCACATCACCAATATATGACTTTTATATTATATATTTAAAGATCAAAATATAGCTATCAGAAATTACTAGTCTTGTATATCATAATATAATACCGACGTAGTGAATCACTCGTACACGTCAAACATTAGTGAATCACTCATCAAACATTGATACATTGATACATCACTTGTAAAAAAATAAAAAATTACTAGTCTGGTACATGCACATCACCAATATATGACTTTTTATATATATTATATATTTAAAGATCAAAATATAGCTATCAGTGAAATTACTAGTCTTGTATATCATAATATAATACACGAGCACGTAGTGAATCACTGCTACCGTCAAACATTAGTGAATCACTCGTCAAACATTGATACATTGATACATCACTTGTAAAAAAAATAAAAATTACTAGTGGTACATCATAATATGATACATAACGAACCCATGAGAAAATTAGTGAATCACTGCATTACACGTCAAACATTGATACATCACTTGTAAAAAAAAAAAAATACATACTTATCCTAAAAGCGGATACATCTGTTAAGAGATCGATTTGAATGAGCAAAATTCCAAAAAATAAAGAGATACAAGATTTCACTCTAACTTCATTCGTTAGTTCATTTCTCAATGATGTCATTATAATAATTGTAAGGGAAGTAATTGCAAATACGGAAATCATGGGAACATGTATACTTGACTTTATAACTTTGACTCTATAAGTGCTAACTAGTCTTAGGAACATTGAAAGATGCGTGGCTCTTGAAATAAGTAAATGTTTCTTAGTCGTCGTGTGTACACATATTACAAATAAGATTTAAACATAACCAAGATGCATAATATAATACACAAACTGTTTGGAACTCAAAAACTGTGAAAAAAAATCTCTCTATTAACGACCACAAAAAGACCAATTGTAAAACCGGGTGTATCACTATTCAGGCCACGGGATACACATGGGCAATACCCAACGCGGTGATACACATGGCGACAACGACTAGTGTTCGATCTGAACCATACAAACGCCGGCGAGCATTTGATTGTCACAAACCCATCTTATACATAGTCGTGAACACATATGGTGGTTTCGATACACAAAATTTAGGCCTTTCTTATATCGGTTTGAAAATAAATACCAAACCCAAACAACTGAACCCAATTGATATAAAAGACCCAAATGATGGGTTTTTTTTGCCAAACAATGGATCTAAAACGAAATATACCAACAACTAATCAAAACAAACTGGTCGAAACAAACCAATAGATAACCAAAAACGAACCCCAAATAAACCAACAACTGATCGAAACAAACAAATAATGTTGCCTTTTCGGCAACATATTAACTGTTACAAATCACCTGTTTAAATCACCGGTTTAAACACCTGTTACAAATCAACTGTTACAAATCACCATATTAGAGATTCGGAACCGACAGCCACGGGCATGGGTTTCACACAAAAAAAGAAGGTCGCAGATATGAGATGAGGTTATAGATCGGAGACCTTCATTCAAGATTTTGTTCATAATCAAAACATGGAATTTATGTTTATGGTTCGGAGATAGAAAGAACAATGAAAAAAAAGATATATAAGACATTTATTAAGATCTTGATGTGTTTGTGATTAATGGGTTTGATGGGGTTTTTGATGAGACGACACATATTAGGGAAAAAAAAAAGATCGGTAGGTTTGATAAAGAAAAAAAAAGGGATAAGTGTTTCTAAATGTATCAAAGTTACCCTGTTTTACTAAGTTGTGTATCAAAAAATTAATCCTCCTAAATAATGTAATATTTTTACTAATCATACTAACATGTGTATCAATTAAGAGTCCCGTCTATTTTAGCTGACGTGGCCAAGTGGAGCCGTTATCTTTCTTTTTTCCTTGTTGACTCATGCCCAAGGGCGGTCAAAGGCGACATATTAACCCGCCAAAAAACACATACTATACAACAATCCCCAAATCAAATACCACTTTTCCAGATCATGAATGAACCCTAATTCTTAACACATTACACACACAACTTTTACAGAATCATAATTTGAATGCAATTAAAGTATTAAGGTATGTGTTTTTTTAATTCCAATTTACAAATTGTTAATTTATTACAACTATAGTTTAGGGTTTAACCCCAATTTTGTATGTTGTTTCTTGTAGAATGACTATTCCTGGGCACGATGGTGTAGAGTTGGAGGTTTGGTTTGATGGGATTTTCTGCACGCAGACCACTAAGGTATGATGGTGGAACAATGGTTAGCATATATGTTGCTAGGCTTAAATATGAAGAATTTAAGAGCATGGTAGTTGAGAGAACAAATTGTGCCCACATATTTGGTGTATACTATACAATCGAACAGCATGATCTAGAGAAGGGTTTAGTGAAAGTAGGTAATGACGATGACTTGAGTCACATGTATGACCTCTCAAAGTTTCATGGTGGAATAGATATATACTTGGAACATTGTGCCATTGATTTGTCACAGTATTTAGCTAAACCTGACCCTAGTGCAATTAGTGATGGAACCTCTAAGAAAATAGGAACACCCGTTAAGAGGCAATGCAATGTGTTTACAGTTGAAGAAATGGAGAGGTGGGATCGAGGAGGATCTGAACAAGGGAGTGTGGTTCATAAGGGTAAAGGCATAATGGTGGTTGAAAGTGATAAAGATAAAGGTAGTGATGGAGATAGTGATGGAGATAGTGATAGAAATAGTGATAGTGACAGTGATGATAGTGATTACTCTCAAAAGTCCATTGATTATCTAAGTCTTGGTGAAGAAGAGGTCATAGAGCTTAGAACCGGGAAAGCAAACAAAAGTAAGAGAAAAAGCAACACCAAGGCATGAGATGGTTCGGTTCGCAAGGAGTAGTAGAGGCTGCTTTCAAACAAAATGAAGTATTGATTGAGCATGATGAGTTCATAGGAGATTTATTGAGAAAGTTGAAGGGTGATGGTGATGATTCTGATTTGCAAGACCCATTTGTTGGTGCTTGAAGATGTGGTAGAAATATCCTACATATGATCCTAGCACACATTGGAGTCACAGCTTCAGAGGTAATGAATCTTATTTTTTATGTTCTTCTAATAGTTTGGTCAAAAGTTTGGCTAATATATTCATTGATTTGAATTGTTTTCATGTTGGCTTGGGCAAAAGTTTGAGAGTGCAACACAATTGAAGGAATGCTTAACATACTATGCTTTGGCCAATGGATATTCAATTTGGTATGAGAGGAGTGCATTAGATAAGGTAATTGCTGTTTGTGGCCAAAGACCACCAAACCTTAAGGATCCCGATTTAGGCAAACAAGGAAGCAATTCAGTATCCTTGTGAAATACTGAAGATGTACCAAAATGTAGTTTCGGATTATATGCTAGGATCAACTCTAAAAACATTTGATTATATCTTTAAAGTCTGAACATAATTGTGTGAGAAATTTCAAGTTTGGGTCACTAGTGGACTATAAGTGGATAGGAAAACAGTTTGGTGATAAAATTAGAAAGAATCCAGATATAAAGCTAGTAGATATAGCTGATCTTGTTATGAAAAAGTATAAATGTAGTGTCAGTCCTAATCGGTGTAATTGCAAAGATTTGGGCATTAAGTGAGTATGAGAAAACTATAGAACAACATTATGCATTTGCTTAGATCATATGGGAAAGAATTCTTGGATAGTAACCCGGGGTCCACGATCAAAGTAGGTGTTTCTGTAATGTGATGACAAGACTTATTTTGATAGGTTTTATGTCCATTTAGAGCATTAAAAGAAGGTTTCAAAAGTGGGTGTAGAAGGGTGGTTGCATTGGATGGTTGTTTCTTAAAGAGACCTAATCAAGGTGAGATTTTAACTGCCATAGGAAGAGATGGGAACAACCATATTTACCCTATAGCTTGGGTTGTTGTCAATGTAGAAAACAAGGAAAATTGGGCTTGGTTTTTAGAACTTCTTGGAGATGACTTAGAAATGCCAACTGGGCAAGGTCTCACACTTATGTCTGACCAACATAAAGGACTCATTGAAGCTGTGAAACAGGTTATGCCGATCTTGAGCACGCAATGTGCTAGGCATATTTATGAAAACTTTAGGAAGAAATAGGTGGACTAGAGTATAGGAATCTGTTTTGGGCACCAATGTAAAGCTTCATATCCTCAAAAGTTCAATAAAATTATGGAAAAGATCAAGGCTATAAACCCTCATGCTCACAAGTACTTGATAGAGAAAAACCCAAAGTCATGGTCAAGGGCCTTTTTTGAGTTAGATAGAGGGTGTGAAGTTTGTTGAGAATGGTTTCAGTGAGTGCTTTAACTCAGTCTTGGTAAGTGTGAGAAGCAAACCTCTTTTGACTATGTTGGATGCAATTAGAGTAATAGTACTTGAAAGGCTCAACACAATGAGGAAGATTTCTTCAAAATGGAATGATGACATATGTCCATCAATCAAGAAGAGACTGGACATGATGAAGGATGACACAAGGTATGATGCATTCCATTAGTTTCCATTATTTCACTTTTAGTAAACTGTTACTAATTAAATGAAACTTAAATGAAGGTTTTGGCAAGTGATTCCATTTGGTGGTGATGCATTTGAAGTTAGATCAGGAAGTGATGCATTCAAGGTTGACATGCAAACTAGAACCTGCAGTTCTGCGGTTGTGGCGATTATCTGGGCTGCCATGTGTTCATGCCATATCTTGTATCTTCAAGGTGAATATGGTTCCAGAACAGTTTGTTCCAAATTGGTTTAGGAAAACTCTATACCATGCCACTTATAATAACTGCTTAAAGCCGGTTGGTGGAACTGCGACTTACGGCGAGATCAAAGTCAATTCTCAACTATTCTACCACCAAAACCCATAGTTATGCCAGGAAGGCCAAGGAAGAAGAGGATCAGGGCAAAAGGTGAAGGTGGAAGTGGAACAAGGATATCAAGGGCTCAAGGAGGGTCTGCAAGTTCTCAACATGGGTCTGCAAGTGGGTCTACAACTTCTCAACATGATAGTGTCAGTGGTGTTGTTAGGGGTTCTGATATCCCAGGATTAAAATTTGCATCAACTCCAACAAGGGCATTCAACAAAGTTGGTGGTGTTCATTTTGCAAGTAACCCAAGTGGTTCACAACCAAGACCATTGCAACCAAATAAATCAAAAGGATTTTCTTTCTGGTTTGGAAATGAAGACAATCTTCGCTAGCCAAAGCGAAGTCCCTAATGAAGCTGAGGTGCAAGCACAAGTTAAGCCAGTCCAGCAACCAAGACTTAAAATTGCAGTGAGAAAAAGGGGTCCAAGTGAAAGAATCATTAAAAGCAAGTTGGCGAAAAGCTGTTGCAGGACAAGGAAGCTCACAAAACACTCCAATGAACATAGACTAGTCACCAATTATGTAATATGTATTAAGCTACTGAACTAGATGTATTAAGGTAGTAAGTAACTTAACATGCCCTCTTTTGTGTATTAAAGTAACTTGGGCATTGACAAACTTGCAATATGTATTAAGCCTCTTGAACTAGATGCCCTCTTTTGTGGTTGTGTATGAAGTTATATGACTTGATAAAGTCAAATTTTCAAGCTATGGTTGTGTTGTCTGTATGTTCTATTATTTGAATACACTATTTTCACATGTTTGAATGCACTTTTAGAATCTTTTCCGGCAAATGCACTATTGTATTCAACATATCATCCTGCAAATCCACTATTAGCATCTTTCCGCAAATGCCTTTGTTTTTTCAACCTATCAACCACTTTCTTTGAACTATTGAGACAATTCCAACCATTATAAAGACCAAGTATCAAGCACTCTTCATCCATAAGTAGAACATTTAAACAAATAATCCAAAACACATTAAAAGTGAAACCTGCAATGAGCTCCAACAAGGGGAAAGAAACGCAATGGTGAGAACTTCACTTTTATTTAGTTAATTATAATTTTTATTATTAACCCTTTTTTTTGCAGACATCATTGTTATTTCTAGTGATAGTAGTGACACTTCAGAGGGAACATGGTTTAACTATTTTCCAAAGGGCTATCCAAATCATGAAGCTGCAAGCTCAATCCATATTGAACCTGAAGACTTAACCCCAAAACAGCTTGCAAGGCAAGCTTATGATGCTAGGAAAAGGTTCTAGGTCTGCCAAACAAAGAAACTTGTAATCTTTTTGGTATCAAGCCATTTGAACCCAAAATTCCAACAGATGAGTCTGCTAGTGCTTCAAAAGGCAAGGGCAAATCACGATGGTTCAAAAGGCAAAGGCAAAAGCTCTTGAACTACTTGTACTAGGTGGTTTATGTATGGCTCTAATGCCCAATCATATCACTCTTGTAATCTAGGAACTGAATAATGTAGATTGACTTTCTAAAGTCAATTTTAAGCTACTAATTTTACTTTCTAAAGTGCATACAAATGTGACATGCTAACTGAAAACATAACAAAACTGCAACATCAATATAAGAAATCTGCAAATTGTTTCATTGCTAATAACTTGAGTCAAATACCATTACAACAGAAACTACCACAATCCTACACTATACTACCACAATCCTACACTATCCTACCCAATCCTCATACCTAATACAAGACACAAAACCAACAAAACACCCACCAAAATGACAAAGATTCTGTCATACAATTGTAGTTTTGACTTTGTCACTGTCAACTCTTGCACAAGCCTTGCTTTCTCCATAGTTAGCACACCAATATGCTCTTGCATCTCTCTTGTTTCACTACCTCTCCTGCATACTAGCATGCAAATCCAATAGCAGTGCTATAGTAATCACTTGGTAAATCTTCATCAAAAGAACTCATACACACCACACTTTCTTTTCTTATCCTATAATTAAAACAAAAACAAAATCAGATGTAAACAAAACAACAAATTCAAAAAATACCCAATTATAAAATTAGGGCTTACATAAATGGGGCAAGCAATAAACCTTTTCCTGGGATTTTCGGTGTCCACGCGTAGTTTTCACTGTCACTCGATGGCCACAATCACAAAAAGGTCGAACGTATTGCCCTATTACACGAGGAGTGTCTTTTGCATAAGACATGGTGGTGGTGGTTGTCGTCGTTCAAGTGGTGGTTTTTGTTTTGGGGGTGATAATCTTGTTTTGTATATATTCACGAGTTATTTGACCGTTGGGTATACTTTTACTACCACTTGGGCATGAGTCAACAAGGAAAAAAGAAAGATAACGGCTCCACTTGGCGTCATCTAAAATAGACGGGACTCTTAATTGATACACATGTTAGTATGATTAGTAAAAATATTACATTGTTTAGGAGGATTAATTTTTTGATACACAACTTAGTAAAACAGGGTAACTTTGATACATTTAGAAACACTTATCCCAAAAAAAAAAGAGATAGTAACCGTGATATTGTGATGAATGAAAGAGAAAAAAGGGTTAGGATTAGATGGAGATAGTCAAATACCTAAATTACCCTTTTGGTTATTTATTTAATTTTAGGTTTGTTTAATACTCAAAAACCACTTGTCAATCATTCATTGGTTCTCATTTTAACAACTTTAAAAAATCTCTCATTTGATCTAAAATCTATATATATATATATATATATATATATATATATATATGGTGACGTTATTGTGGTGTACAACCTTAAAATGAAAGAAAATAGGCACAAATCTGAACCGTTGGATGTATAAATGATTATGTCATTAGATCTTATTAATGATGTCATCAGATTTTATTAATTGAATGGCATTCCTGTAAATACTTGATATAGTAAAGCCATTTTCATATAATAAATATCACGTGCAAAGTTACCTTACATCTAATTCAATTTATTTATCTTTTAACAAGTTTTTAAACCAGTTTCGTATAGTGGCGAACTGGCGATGCATCATTTTAAATTGTATAGAATATTTTATAATCTCCTTGACAAATAACAAACCATTCTATTTTTTAGTATATTTTATGCAATACCCGGTTTCTTTGATACACATCGACTTGGTAGCGTGTCACTAAAACTATACTAAAATTTTAATGTGTCGTATACTAAAATTTGTATGTGTCGTGTATAAAGTGATACATTAAAATTTTAGTACATTTTTAGTGACATAATACCAAATTTTAGTACATTTTTAGTATATTTTTAGTGACACAGAACTAGTACATACCACTTGATTGATACAAAACTAGTACATACCATTTTAGTGACCGCGGAACTAGTACATATCGGTGACACAGGAAACTAGTACATACCACTTCATCTATATAGCCCAATGATGCACAACAATAAAAAGTGCTCATACATGTAATTATAAAGCTTATACATGACAAAATATAAGATAAAAGAATTATAAACAATTTTCATCCATTGATCTGCATTACTTACCAATATATCTTCATACGGTAGATGATGCGCAATACAAGAAAAAGACCACGACACAAAAATAACTAACAAAAGTAGTGATATAAAAATTTAAGATCCGAAAAATACACAAAACGTTGTGTAAAGACGTCATGGTGGTGTACTTGCGGTCGTCATGGATAGTGGCCGATCCGATCTTGACAAAGGTTTTCGGTTGGTCACTCGAAGCGGTTTCATCTTGAAAAACCACCGGAATGGTGGAGCTGGCGGAAAAGTAAACTGCGGAAAGCACTAAGAAGATGAGAAGGATGTATGCGAATAGATCGAACAATGGCTGACAGCGACTAGAAGAGGGGGCTTTTGGCGGATCTTGTTTATCAATGAGAGAGAAGATAGAACCAATCTTTGTTTTTTATAAAAGATATAAATGATTGAAGCAGTTTTATAGGAACGATTGTTAGGGCTTGTATTCAATTTTAGAGCATTCAATATTACTATAATACCCCTAAATATAAACAAATTACTTTTGCTTTTCTTTTAAGTGAAAAGCATCATGGCATACTTTATTGGTGCCTATTGTATTGTATTTTAAATATATATATATATATATGTATATATATATATATATATATATATATATATATATATATAGTTGACCGAACCACGAATAAATTTAATAATTTGTAAGTCCCTTGAAGTAATGAAACAGTATTTAATTTAATGCATAAAATAAATCAATTAAAAGCACTTAAAATATTACTGTAAGTAGAAGAATAGAGGTTAACACGTGATGTTAGAATAAGAAAAAAATGACAAGCGAATGCTTTAGAACAACAATCTCTATTCAAAAAAAAAAAAAAAAAAACTCGGGGGATGGTAATATCAGTCGACCGAACTACGAATTCAAATGCTTAGGTTTGTTTTCACATGTATGATAATTTTAAATTTTAAGTTGTGGTTCGGTTTGGGGTTTTGTTTTAGTATTCAGAGTTCGTGAGTTCGTCTTATTTATAAGTGGTTTAAAATAGGATTTGATTTGGTTTATTAAGAGTTATTTTACATATTAAATTTTTTTTACATGGACTCATCATTTCTTCATTTAAAAAATAAAATGGTGAGATTAAAAACATTTTATTAATTTAACTATTTTTTATAATTTAAATATCTCTTAAACCGTTAATCGTTAAGCGAAAATAATTACACCATCATGATGGCATTTAATTATCTTTCTATAGAGCAGACTGTTTGATATCTTTGAAGAAAGAAAGAAAAAAAATCATTTTTTCTCGTTTTTCGTCTTTTTGTTTTTTGGAAACTGGAATTTGCATGGAATATCACATGTGATTAAACACTAATTTGAAGATCAAATGTGATATTAGTGTTAAATCACATATGATATGTAATATCATATGTGATATTAGTGTTAAATCATATATGATAAATCACATATGATGTAAATATTATATATGACTTAACACTAATATCACATGTGATATTCAAATTAGTTTTTAATCATATGTGATTTTTCATGCAAATTTCAAACGAGAAGAAACTGGAAAAAAGCAACTCATGAAAAAAAATTTGTTAAAAGTAAATCAAAGTGCCTATCTATAGAAATATAATTAAATGCTCGTTATAATGGTATTTTTTTTTTAACGATAAACGGTTAGAAAGATATTTATATTTGATGAAAGTGAGTTTTTTTAATTGTTTGGATTAATCTCATCCATTAGATCTAATAAAGATGAAGAGTGGAGATTAATCTCTTGGTATGTAAAAAATGTTTTGTCCTCAAATGATTTTAAAATTTTATTATATATATATACTACCTCTGTCCCTAAATAAGTGTCTAGTTTGACTTTTCAGAGTCAAACTGGATCAACTTTGACCTTATTTATTTTTACGGATGTTATATAATACTTGATGAAAAATATATGAATGGATTGGGTTTTAAGTGTATTTTTCATTGGTGTAGTTTTCCATCAAGTATTATATAACAAAAAAAAAATTACGGTCAAAGTTGAACCAGTTTGACTCTGAAAAGTCAAACTGGACATTTATTTAGGAACGGAAGAAGTATTATAATAAAAAGTACTATTTAAGTATTAAATTAATTAAAGATATGAGTGCAGGTACAAGGGCCCCACGAGTTTACACAAAAACCCAACCATCTAACCAAGATTTGAAAAACCCTTCTATTTGGGTTTTAAAAAATTAAATCTCATCAACCAAACATCAAATTTTGGACTCATCCTAACCCCCCCTCTATAAACCTCAAACCAAACGGACCCTTACTATTGTTAGTAGTTCGTTGAATCAATATTTGGCTGCAAGAGAGCGAATAATTGAGGGTCGTGATTTTTCGGGAAATTTTGATGTCTAGGATCTAAAGTAGCATGTTATAATTTGTAGTGTAATATGATTTTATCGGAAAAGATCACTCAGCATTTTGAAAGCGGACCGAACTGGTTGGTTGGAACCGGCAAGTTGAACCGAGATGATACAAAAACTAGGTTAAAATGAGAAATGATTTTTTCAAAAAAATTAAAAAGCAAGCTAACTTCACAAATTTTACATTTATGCTTTTCTATTTAGGGTATGTTTGGCACGGAGCGGTGTGAACCTTTTTAGGGCGATGAACGGTGAGCAATAAGTATTTTGATTTTTACTAGTCGTTTGGCAAAGGAGCGGTGAAACTTTCTTTTATTTTTAGTAATGCTCAATTTTCTAATGCTTATTTAAGAAGTTGTGAGTGGTAATGGCGGTGAGGCTAATCTGCTCACTACTCGCTAGCTTCACATCTACTTTTGCCAAACACACCCTTAATGATACTCTGTAAATATCGCAAGTTATAGATTAATAAATATGAGGTAAATAATTTTTAACCAAACTTGCATTAATTACACATATCTTGAATTGTCCATATTTTATCGAAACGTAAAAATTAATAAATATCTTATAAATAAATAAGATTCGGTAAAATAAAATTTTCTACTCTAAATCAATTGATAGAGGAATTTTCTTTTGTTTACTCTTATTTTGGTGTTTACCAGGGATAAATCACTCATTTAATCAGTTTGATTTAATGGTGAAAATTAACCTAAGATTTAAAAGGTAAACCTAAGTCCATGTTTTTTTTCTTTTTTTTTTTTGTCTTTCTTTTTTATTCAAATATTTTTTTGTCTTTCATTTTTAAAGATAAGGTTTACTTTTAAAATGAAAGACAAAAAAATATTTGAATAAAAAGAAAACAAAAACAAGAAAAAACAAGGACTTAAGTTCCTTTTAAATCTTAGGTAATGGCTCCCATAATTAGATCAAACTAGATGAATAGTTTGATAAGCATGAATTTGTTGGTAAGCAAAATAAAGTGCCTCCAATTGGCAATAGAATTGGTAGTTACTAGTTAACAAAATTTATATGTAATTATTACTAGTTATAATCGTCTGGCCGCAGGTTTTAAAAAATAGTTACGTATTATATATTATATATTGTGAGTTTAAATTTAATTGCATCTTATTCTTGGTAGGGAGATGTTTTTTTAATGCGCAAGTGTGATTCATCATTTTTGACTTATAAGCTATAGGTAACAAAAGGTACAGTGATAAAGAGATTGTAATTGTTGCCATGAAAGTTCTTTTTCAAAGTTTGCATCCACGTCAACATGTTAAAAGGACAAATTTAAGGCCAATAAAAGAGTGTCTAGATACAACGGAGAGTCTTTTAAAGAGCTTAAAGACGAATGGTAGTTAGACTTATCATCAAGACCTGATGAAATACGATGTTGCTTTTTCATGCTACATAATACACGCGGTAACTTTGATTTTTTTTTTTTTGGTTGGATGTTGCTTTTTCATGTATAAAGGAAACCGAAAGTTTCAATTTATAAGATACTTTGATATTAAACGGGCTTTAGCTGCAACCACATTTATCACACTGGTAGAAACATGAAGCTACAACAATAGAAACTTAAATTTACAAATATATCCTATACTCATCCAGACATCCTCTTAAACATTCAAGTGCGTAGAGCTTAAAAGTTAATCTGAATAAAGCACAATTTCAAGGTCAAAACCTGGAACTTCCATAACCTTAGAATCCGAATACAAGAACCTGCACAAATTAAGTATTTCTGCAACTATAAATACAGAAAATATTATTTATTAAAGCTACGAAATCAGAAACAAAATATCATTACCTGTTACAAATATGCAGATGGAACCAAGCTATTATATATATGAAATCCATCAATTTGATGATCTATGGTTATTAAGATGATAAAGAGGAGATGAAGAAGATAACAATGTCATATCACGAATCCACCTTCCGATCTTTAAATTTGCATGGAAAAATTTTCCTGCAACAACATCAGAAACAGGTTGAAGTTTTTCGTAGGCAGAGAGGCAAACTTAAAGCGGTGAGGGCGTATACAAAATAGCTTAGTGGGAAGAGCATCGGCACTTTTGGTATCATCTGTTGTTGTTTTCCTAGGAAGTGGAGCGAACCCACCAAAGAACTCTCTAATTTCAGCATCGGACATCAACTTTCCATCCTCTATTCATGAAAATAAAAAGAAGACTTCATTTATGAAGATCATTCATATTTAAAGTATCAGTATAATAAAAGAAAATGGCTGGTCAGGTATCGGGTTGAAGACTTAAAATGGTTACTCTTGCACAGGTTAAGATAACCGCAAAACTGTGTCCCCAATCTTATATTTTTAAATAAAATTAGTGTGTCTAATACGATTGCAACAATGAAGCAGTGAGAACACAAACTACCTCTTTTACATGAATTTCCTTGGCAAGTAAACAAACGAATTTTAATAGAGATATACCATCCAACTGTTTATTTTTGATAATATAAAGGTCTTCAAGAAAACTACCTACCGTTGGAATATGTTTGTTTAATGCATCGTTAAATGTAAACATTGATTAACTGATACTAAAATTTCTGAGCATCCAACTTGAACTTTTACATAATGTAGAGCATATAAGATTGCAACTAAAACGACCAACCTTGCGTGTATCCTTTAAAATAAGTAACCTCCAATGATAACTAATGTGCCGGTGATCCAAAAATTACCATACATCCAAGGGACCAAAATTGCAATTAAACCTACTATAGATATACCGGGAGTCTAGCCTAAGTAGTGGATAGCTGCAGCAGCACCCTATGAAAATCAGTGAAACTGTTAATGCCATGAAATTATTTCACATTTTGCCATTATATATTTTAATCGAAATACAATGTTCATATAGGAGAGAAGTATTTCACTTGTAATGAGCCATGTCAAGATATATGTGTGATATATGAAGATATCATACAAGTCACACACAGATACAGATCTTGATATACCAGCTAGGGGGTGTTTTCCATTGTGTATTGAGAATGTTCCTATGATTGTCGGTGTTTCCAATTCAGTGTCCAGTGTTTGGTTATAGCGAAACCAATTTGGCAATTCTGATTAGATTTTAGTGGTCATTACATGTCAATCCTAACTAATGAGAATATGCCGAAAACAGAAACAACTACTTATCTTATTATCATAACATCCAAAGACTATCTACCGGTTTCTGATTATTCCAAATCACCTAATCGAGGGTGTTTCGGGGCAGCAATTAAAGAATTGTAGAATCTCATAAACCTAATGTCAAAATCAAGTATCAATCATTAATTTAAAATCAAATGAATCGTAACTCAAAGATTAGAAACAAAAATCATACCTTGGATTGATCACCTTCAACTTTTTAACAATAATTAACAATATTTTGATTATAATACACGATTTTGCTTCTTAAATCGTTTGAACTTAGGGATTTATAAAGATGAATTGATATGTAAACACAAATAGATAATAAATTGGTGATTCAAACAAAAAATTAAGATAAAATGGGGTTAAGAGTTATCTGATTTTGATGGAGATGATGAGGAGATTATAATGGTGGAGATGCGAACCGGTGATCGTGTTGTTGTGGTCGGATGGTGGGGTGGAGGCTGCATTGATAAGAATTGGAAAACATGATAATGGACTCATGGAGTTTTAAGGATGGAGGACATGATAATGGAGCTGAAGAACCAAACCAAACTATTCAAGCATTAGCCAACTAAACGTTGCTGATCATCAAGACAAAGAAATGCTCTATTAAAGAAGCCTACCATAAGACTCCTAACAGATAATGCACATAAATCTAAGATAAAGAATCAAATATCGGTTTCTTCTAATTGGATTTGTGAACTATAGCCTGTACTTTGGCATTTACTCATCAAATAACAGTGAATAAGTATAGCCAATTGCATCAATGTTATTTTCTACCGAGAAAGATATCTACCTTATTCACAAAACATGTCATTCAAGCATCTGGGGTCTCTAGAGTCTAGACCATAGCACTCCTTATCTACTAATGCAGTATCTACAACACCCTAGACCATAACATATAATGTATCTGCCAATGTAGAATGAAAACAACTCTACAGTTGCAGGTACCATCTTTGCAACGCCTTCATAGTTTAAAGGGAACGAAAAGCCATCATCGGTTTCATCTCCTGTTACTTTAACGTTCTTTGAATACCAGGCATGATATCTCTTAGTAACAATTGATATTCCATATACTGATTAGGAAGATCTATACAGGAAATCTGTCCTTTGGGAGACTTTCGACTGGTTTCACCATTCAACCTGTTCCGTAAATATACCTAACAGACTCCATACATTGTCTTTCATCTGACTTTCGGTGATATTCGTAACATACCGGTGGATATTTGTAACAAAATGGTTATTAACCATCAGAGATTACGCGTGGCGGGATATTAAAATATAAGAAAATGTGTTAACCTCGTGCTCCAAAATGATGTCGAATGCAACATTTGTGGCCTCTTCAACATCATATATAGCACATGCAACCTAATACATTTAAAAATTAAGTCACTAGCCTAAACTTTCATAAAGAAATAAACTCACTTTGCTGTTAATTTGTTTGGAGTCCGAGGCACTTGAGTGAAGAAGCTTATCATTTTTGAAATTTTGCATCTTCAAATCTATATGAGCTAAATAGAAAAATGAAACATAAAGTTACAACAAAAGCATACACAAAAAAAATTAATTATAAATTCTTCAAAATACCTTCCTAATTGTGTATTAACTCATTTGAGCAATCGTTCAGCAGTCCTTCCATCATCAATAGGAGTAAATTCACTGTTCTCTCTTTTCCATTCCAACCACCGGCAATGAATTTATAAAGGGGCCCATAAGATCACCGTGTAATAAGGAATAGAGAAGTTGGTGCAAAGCTTTATATATCTGTGCTGCGATTGAAAATATCATTTGACAAAACAGTGAATACTGAATATATGACAATACTGTGCCTTAAGTGACTATACCTTGTTGGCACATTCTACTCTAGTCATCAATATAATGATATGTAATTCTTCTTTTTACTTTGTAGCACCTAAGACCCGTTCAACACAAAATGGGTCAGAATGGTTTTTTCGATCGATTATGGGTCAAATTCTAATTTTTGGAAGATCGTAAAATAACAATTGTAGCTAATGAGATTACATAAAACTTGTGAGTCTTGAATTGCAAAACAATATCGTAATGCGAATACACACTGAATGTTCGACACACTAAGTGTTCACGAAAAATAAATAAAAGATCATGGGCAAAATCGTTCCAGATCAACCTATCCTAACCAGTAGCATACAGAAAACACCTGCCCCGTCTTTTTGCAACCACTATAATACAGTTATGTCCAGCGATAACATGCATGAATGCAATGCAGCGGTACATGGGTTATCAAGGTTATCAATCGGGGATCTTCCATTTTCCCTTGTAGTTGGATTTTAATTTTAAGTAGCAACACAAGCGATTCGCTCAAATTAAAGTATGTTTTTTGGATCCTAAACATCTAAACAAATATTTAAAGTTTCTAAAACTCATCCATACCTTTAGTTTCCATGGGCCTTTGTATGTTGGATTTGGTATCTTTGGTGCTCTCCATATCCCAACCTCATCTTCGTCCCAAGTATCAGGCTATAAGAAGTTTAATATAAAAGATCACCTAAATTAGAACATACCGGTGGAGATGACCAAAAAATGACCTTGCTAAAACAGACGACATAAAATACATAGGAATGCTCATTAAACATTTGATATCAAATCCAAACACCCCCGAAATACAACTTTTCGCCTCGCATCAACATTGATAAACTTGAAAAGTATTTATATATATTCAACAATTGTATAAAATGAGTACATGTCCGAGCATCGATGACTACATTCTCATAGTACAAATTAAAAACATTCTGATTTTAGTACTCACGACCACCAAACTTTTGATTTTTTAACTTGATATCCACATAACGAATTTAATCGTTATTTAAAACATATGTTTCAGGCGGAGAGTTTATATTCAGCCCAACCATGAATCCTTGTCCTTGACATTTTGAAACATTAACAACAGCACAAAAATAAATATTTTTTTTATTAATTTAGAGCATATAGCCTATCATATTGAGGGACATAACCAAAATACTAATATTACCTCATATTTATAGCCCATGCAGTTCTGTATACATGACCTGAATGAACTGCCTGGAGAGAAAGATATGAGGTAGAGGTGATAATTTCAACCTATTTTATTATAATGTGGTCGAATTAGAAACTAAACATATATAAATAGTATAACACAACTTGAAATTAAACATAGCCTATCATATGATAATTTCACCTCTTTTACCACCGATGGCAAAACGGAATGACCCGGTAAACATGTAAATCCAAAAGAAGCACCAGTTTCATCAAAACCAACGACATGAACAAAGACCGAAACCTTTGTACATATAAAAGAAATAAAAAATAAGTTAGAACTATCACTCAGTTATGATTCTTACTAAATTAATGTCCACAATATAATAAAATTATTAAGTCCACTCACAATAGACCGACTCGTACCAAAGTTCACCCGTTGTGAAGTTAACTAACAGGCTGAACCTGGCCACTTTGCTCAGCATAGAAACTTGTGTTTTCATGAATTATACCAACATCAACGCAAACCTCAGCCCGTTCTACATACTAACTGCCCGTCTAAATTGCTTTTATCACACTTTTGTGGTCCTGAAAATATAAAATTGAGTTTCTCTCATAAAAATAATACAACACCTCTGAAATTGATAACTGGGATGACGTATATAACAGAAAGAAAACAAAAACCAAATTTGATCAAGGAATTAAACATTACATGTGATTACGTTGCATAAAATGAGTATGTGTGGTTTACAACTTCCCTTATCTAGTGTGATAATTAAAACTCCCTTTTCTGCAAACCAATTAGTGTCAATCAACAAACCCAGAAAACAAATAAACTACTACGTACATGTTAAGAAACATGAAAGAGCAAAAAAAGTTATAATAAAACCAACTACATATAAGAAAGGTTTTTCTAAATTAAAATCTTACCCCCTCCATGTTCGTGTTAATTACACGCAAAGATAGACTAACCTTAGTACATTGTAAGTAATTCAGCTTTCAACTGAACCAAGCCATTTAGTTACTATTTGGTAATTTATGTTAATCAATTCAAACTTTTTAATATTAATCCAAATAGCAACAGTGATAATAATATGAAGAATCCAATGAAGTTTATAACCCAATTGAATTGTATTTTAAAATTTTATAATACAACTAAATTGATCAATACAATTACAAAACCGATTGAATTGTATTATAAAATTTTAAAACCCCAAATGCAAAATCGAATCAGTGATTCACAGGAAAAAAAAAGTTATACCTTGTATCAATCGTTTTGCACTTTTCTATCATAACAAAAAATAATCCATAATTTTATTGTGATTGTGCTTAATTTAATTAAGTAAAATTGTGTCTAGGTATAATGAATAAAAAGGGGAAAATCGATGTGCAGGGTTTTTTGTTGTTGTTATTGGGAGAAACAGTGTTTAACATGATCTTCCGGTTTTATTTTTTATTTTCTACATTTTAGACCCAAAACTATGGATTATTGAATTACTGGTATTAGGTACTTGTGTATTTTTAGCTTTTTGCTCTATATCTAAATTTAAAAAACGAATTTTTATAGTTTTACCAAATAAGGAAATATTTTGGCTTTTTAATTGAGCATGCTTAAAAAAAATTAATAATAATGTAAAAAATATTACCAAATTAGGTATGAATTGATTTTTTTGAAATGAAAAATTCCCACTAGGGGTTTTGTTTTATTATATAAAAGATTGGGGATTTACTAACGGTTCCTTATTCGGGTATTTTAAGATGTGAATGTAAAGTTTGAGTGTATTAAGTGAAAAATCATATTTAGTTAATTTAATTAATATTTATTAAATGTTTTTGCTTCAAAGAAAGTTTAAGTGTATTAACTATACGATAAAACATTTTATACATTTTATAAGGTTTTTAGTGGGCATCTGTTAGCAAACCCCTTTATTATAACAGAATTATGATTTAAGGCAACATTTAGGGTAATGAAACACCACGTCAAAAACCTTCAATCTGCCTACTTTTACCTCAACCCACCTTTTTATCCTTCTTATATTATGAATTATGGGTTTTGTTACGAGTTAACTACAACTAAACAATCTATCTTGTTATTTTATGTTTGGACGATTCCAAATTTATTATTGAGTTGAGTTACAATTTTTTCTCAAAAGCATTATAGCAATGGGTGTGTTTGAGCCCACTTTTTTACATCAATATCTTCACTTTCAACACTTCAACCAAAGGTTCACTTACAACATGCCATTTAGGCCCAAAAACCCACAATTTTAGTTTCTTTTACATTTTTCAAATAAACTAAATTCCATTCATTCAAACTAAAAAATACTGAAACTTTTAAAAAAATATTGTCCGTCAGGTGTTTTTGAATGTTTTCGCGATTCGTTTTCCTTCGGTTTGTGTGGTTGTTTTGTTTAAGGTCTGTTTGTTGTGATTCAAAGAATTGTGGTTGTGCTTAAAAGAATTGTGGTTGTGATTGTTGTGGTTGAAAAAATTGTAGTGCCACATTTCTTTGGTATTGGTTGTTGAGTTGTTGGTTTTGATGATCTGAAAGTTGTTTTGATAAATTTGTTGGGTGTCATTTGGGGCATATTATATTTGTATCATACGGTTTGCGGAAAAATTGAGTTTTGTAACGACGGGGGTACGGCGAGTTTGAGGAAGAAGAGTGTTGTGAGTTAGATTTATTGAGAAGAGATGTAAAAACCGTCACTTGAGTTTGAGACTTTGTTTGTGTCTTGCGAGATATTGGAAGTAATGTGTTTTGAAAATGAAAATGTAAGAAATATATATAAAGTAAAAATATGTGCTTTTTCTTTTCTTTTTTAAAGTTAAATTTTGAATTAAAATAAATAATTTTTTCTTGTTCTCTTACAAATAACAACAAAACGGTTTCTTGGCGGCAACGGTTTCAAAAATAAAATTGTTTCTCTAGGCTCACGACTCTAGGGTTCGGTCAAGAAGGCGAGTCGATTTAAATCGGGGTTTTGATTTTGAAACCCGGTTCGGGCCCGTCCGGTTTTAGTTTTCTTGTTCTCTTACAAATAACACAAGTTAAACGTAATTTTATTTTTATATGTTATCTATGTTGATAATTGTTTCTCTAGGCTCACGACTTCTTGGGGTCGCCGTGGCAATGGAGCAGGGGCCAACAATTTGTGGGGCCTCCAATTTGTATAGAGTTTTTCTTCTTTGACAACATACATGGCATGAGTCATCATAGCCGGTGAACACTATGAGTAAGTCGAGTAGTCAGCAAGTCCCCATTTTTAAAAAGCCTCTAATTTTGTTTACGTCACCATGTATATTAAGGTTTAATCGAATATATGAAATAAAATCCAGTATGAAAGCTAACTTTTTATAAAATTGTATGAAATAATATGGTTTCTTGTATCTAATGATATGACTAATTCAAACAGTTTTCTAGTAATGCATGGATATCAACAAACTAATAATTTTTTTAATTTTAACAAAGGCTCTTAAGTGGTTACCGCCACAAGACCACTAAACACCGACCCTATGAGTCATCACATAAGACTTAAATCACGGCTATTTTTATTTCTAAGGATTTGAGATATTTCAGTTTTTGTTACGTAAATCTAACCAACAAATTATAAATAAAAGGAGTTAGTGTTTCTTAGATAAAAGCATTTTACTTCCAATGTTTTTATGTGTTTTAGATGATGAATTTTTTTGCAATTTTGATATTAAACATTTTCTGTGTTTTAGGGCCTTATTTTGGAATTGTGAAACACAACAACGGACGGCCTGATATATAATTAATTTGTATGGTTGGAAATAATTTTTTTTTTGTTAGAAACCGGGTTCCAGGTTTACAAAAAGGTGACAAACAAGTTTGAATGCTTTGTTTGTGTTTAGTGTTTGTTTTTCTTTTCTCTTTAAATGTACATTTTTACCAAGTTAGACATAAACATCAACATCGTGCCAAAATTAATCGAGGTCTTAGCAAAAGGTGACAAAGAAGTATGAATGCTTTGTTTGTGTTTAGCATTTGTTTTTTCCTCTACTATTTGTCAAAGAACCAACATTGTAAATATAACAATAAGCTAGCATGAGTGTATGTAAGGTAGGTCCTTTGGTCCTTTATTATTCCTATCGAACTTTGTATTTGCTACTTGAAAAGTATCAAATTAGACAAAGGCATAGCACCAAAATTAATCGATCAAGTTCTACTAGTTGTCATAAATCAATATTGCAAAACAAGAACCCCGATAATTGGACAAAGACATAGCACCAAAAATCATTGTGTATCATAACCGCTCCAAACAGATAAACAAAATGTACACCTGACGAAGGTTAAATTATACAATATCTTTGAAAACTCATCCCAAGGGATTGCAAATCTTGTGAACATCAAGAGCTTACAAGGATCTTTACAAAAGTCTAAGCATCCTAAGAACCAACAAGTATAAAAAAAAGCCGGCCATAACTTGTTGATTTCATGTACATCAACAACAAAAGATAATCGCATATCAGGCTACAACTTGAGATGCCTAGAAGTGAGGCAACAAGTAGTAACGGGGCCGAACTAACAACCTTTATAAAACAGCTTCATATTATACAACAAAGATGCCGAAAATGAATCATTGACCAAGGTACAACGTGTCGACGGGGAAAGCCGATCCAAAAATTGTATAAATCCGTCTCTAAACTCGGATCTTATCCTATCTTTAAGAATAAGCCATTTGTTCCGTTTCACAAATAGCTAAAACAGTTAATAATACTAATTGTGAATCATGACTGAAGTAAAGCACTTTAAAATAAGTTTTAACAAGATAAAATACAAAGGATTTTTCTAACGTTTATATTCTTTATTAAAATGAATAAAAAAGAATACATTACCCAAGTACTTGCAAACAGTACTTGGGATTGAAATGACAAGTATGTGTGTAACTCCTCACTAAGCTTAGGCTAAGTCTAAGCACAACTATTAAGTACCACTAAGCTATCTCAGGGGACATAGTGCATTATTTGGAGAAGTGAAAGATGCTTGTGTGTGTTTTCACAATTAATGCATAAGCTTAATCTCACCTACCTTATGGCTATTTATACAAGTATAGTTTTGACTCTATCCTAGAGGACAAAACGACATGTTCTGAAGACAAAATCTTGATGTATTTTGTCTCTGTTTAAAACTATATTGGTGTACAAGGATGCTTTCTTTGTGGTGGACAGTCTTGGTTGTTCGTTTAGGGAAAGGACTTAGTGTTGATAAGGACTTCAAACTTATCATGTTCAAACATCCGCCCATTCTCCTTCTTAGCCTTGAGCTTGAACTTGAGTCTTGTCTTCGGTAGTAATAGTTGGTGAGGAGTTTTGGGATTGATGAGTTCATCCCCACTCATTTCGACTCAATCTTGACCCCTTGAGTTCCGCCTCACCGTGGAGATTTTACTTCTTAGATCTCGTCTCGAAATCATCGAGGAGGCTCGGTGAGGGCTATCTTCCGGTGACTTGTTAGTGTTTAAGGTTATAAACACTTAGGGTAATTTCTATTCAAATCCTAGAATTTAGAGGTTTGGGTATTTCTTGAACCAACAGTCTCCCACTTGGATATACAAATAGCCTAAGTGTTTTGATCGATTAAGTGAGCAAATGGCTTCTTCTTACACTAAATGTACTAGTAAGCATAATAAAAAATCACGATCTTAACAAAACATACATCGTTTATTAATAGACATTACAAGTCCCTAACCAACTAGTACAAAAGATGAACTTCGTTGATGTTATACAATATGGATACCCAGTGCTTCAAGCTTTGGCTTCTTTGATAGGAGAGTTGCTTTGTCAGGATGGTCTCTTACTTTTGCATTGGTCGTGAGAACCCGATGTTTTCGGGGAATTTGAGAAGCCATGTCAAATAACTTAGCATTGTAGCCATTGCTTAATAATATCTTCATCTTTGGAATATTGGGTTTCCATATACATCAAAGAAGAAGAGTCCTCTTCGACTCTTCTATAACCATGTTGTTTACAAACTTCACCTCTCTGTACTGGGGACCTTGGCTTGGGCTTAGATTCAACTATTCTCTTTTTCTTTTGGGATGATTGGGGTTGAGTGCCTTGAGCTTGAGGCGGAGGAATTGAAAGCTCCGATGAGCATCCCTCAATCTTTCATATCTTCTACTTAGAGCTCAAGTCCTTGACAGCGATTTTTCTTCTTCCGAAAGAAGGACCAAGCTCATCTAATTCAGTGGTAAAAAGGATCATGAACTTCAAAGTCCCTCTTGTCCACTCCTGTAGACATTCATTGCAACTGGCTTGATTTGGGGATGATGTAAACATCGCGATGATGGTCTCGGGGCTCTCCGCTTGACATGGTCCGGTTGTAGTGATCGATCCTTGCTTTCCTTATCTCAGCAGCCTTCCTATTCTTTTCATCCCTTTTTTTTTTTCTTAGCCATTTCACATCCTATGATGCTTTGAACTTTAGGCCATCTTGTCCTTTTCAAGTTGCTTAGGATTGATCCTAGCTTACTTAAATTATGCACCACTTTGACTAGGGCTGGCTTTGCCTTTGTTCTTCCGGCGTTTCTTTAGTCTCTCTTCCTTCTCAAAATAGGCATTGTTTGGGTGAGCATGTACTTTTTATGCCAAATACAAAGGGATCTTGACAGAGCGGTATGATGCTCTTATGCCATTGTCAGGAGGCTGATGAAGATGTAGATGTAGTTGTCACGGGTGTTGTTGTTGTTGTTACTAATGTTGTTTTAATGGTTGTTGTGGTGGTGGGATTGAGGAGATGGGCAATTGCTTGAGTTGGCTCCCCCTTAGGTGTGAAGGAGTCTCTTGGGTTGATCTCTCCCAAGCTGTTCTTTAGCTTCAGTGAGAGCAAGAGTTGTGAGGAGAGTCTTTATTGACCCTTAAAACTGATAGATCTCGAAATCATAGACTTGATTTGTGTCTTGTTGAAGGTGGTGACTTTCTCCCAAGAGTTGCTGAGATGATTCAGTCACGATCCTCTAGGCGAGATTCTAGGCCATAGAAGAAAATATTTTAATCAGGTAACCTTTGTATCCAAGGAGCAGAGTGGGTGAATAGCACTGAAGTGGTAAAGACGAACATTGGAGTTGTTGAGCATAGTGATGTTCAGTGAAGGCGGAAGAGTTCTTCATATAAGTTTTAGTAGCCTCAAGCACTTTGAGTGTTTTGGTCTGCGAGATTTCGATTTCATCGAAGCTTCTTTATGAGCATCTTGCGAGAAATTATTGAGATGTTCATCATTTTGTCAAGATGTTGATAAATAACTTCCATGCTCATCATTATTCTCATAGTTAAAACCACCGACCTTGAGATCACATAACTTGCAACAACTTCAAATGTTGATCCCTGATATCGATAACACGAGTATAGCTTCTCGATTTGCTCTCCTCACCACATCACCGTTGTCTTTCGGTGGGGAAAAACATTATCATACTTCTTCAATTCCTCGAGGCGGGAAGATGTGAAGAGTCGAAGAGTGAGATAAGTCATCTTGAAGGGTGACTCTTGAGGCTTTTGGATCAGTGATGTTCTTGTTCTGTGGTTGAACATCATCGTCTATTTCTTCACCGGCACAAAGACTTCCTCCCCATTGTCATCATCAACCTCTTCATTTGGCATCAATAAGTCATGTACATCGGCAACGGAGAGGTTGTGGGTTCCGTATCGGCCGGGTGGTTTTGTCCTCGAGTCTTTGTCCCCAAGGACCCCGGACTAGCATGGTGTTTCCCAGTGCCTTCTGGAGTGGGATTGGTGATGAGTTCCATCGGTAGTGTTTCTTTCCTACGAGTCTTTGTCTCTGTGCCCTTCAAGCCTTGGGGGAGATTCCCATCTTCAGATGGCGTGATGGATCCCTATCGATGGGTTGTTTGTTTCCAGAGTCTTTGGGATCAATGGTTGTGCCCTTGACGGTGATTGGCGAATGTCCTCATCGAGGCTTGGTGGAAGGCGCTCCCTCCAGCCGGGTTTTATGTTTCCTTTTGGATCTTGGGGAATAGTAAGTGGGACTAAGGGCACTGATTATGATGTATCAGTGTCATTCGTTGTCACCAGAGTGGATGTTGCTTGGAATCCACGGGGTGGCTTGTCGATCTTTTTTGTGCCTCTTGGTGTGTTCCAAAGCCTCGGGGCCTGACTTGGGTTTAGTCTTAGTCCCAATCACGAAACTTCCCTTTCTCTTTTTAGGAGCAGGGTTTGGGACAACGAGTTCCTTTGGTTGTTCTACAACCATATGGGCGTAATTCAATTTCTCGACTAAGGATTGATTTTTTGAAAATTTGATGGACTGGGGTGGCAGTAAAGCGCCATGTTGAAAATCACGAGTATAATTACAACCGGTAACTCTTGTAAAGCAAGAAGACAAACCTAGGGTGAGCGTATTTCACCTAGTTTTGATCTAGTTGTTCTGAGATCATTGTAAATGATCTTCATATGTCGAGATGTCCCTGTCATCGGCAATAGGCCATCATCAATTGAATAGAATATGTTGTTAGATGAGTGGTTCCCGAGAACACGAAGGTGAAAAGCAAGGATCTTCAAAGACGGGAAAAAGAATTCTTGGTGACAGGGTTCTATCCAAAATTTTGGGTCTAAAGCTATTTTGCGAACTTCAGCCTGCTTGGTGGGTCGGGGTGAAACAACATAATTTCCTGGTCATAATCAAGCCTTGTGGAAGAGCAAAAGGTTTTATAGTCCAAAGTGACTACTTGTTCACCATTTAAAATAGAAATCGATGAGGAACGAGAGGGTCTTGGTTAGTCCTCATGATGGCGGGTGTCGGGTCATAGGCCACAAAAAATTCCACGAGGAAGTTATGGTACAAAATAGAGGTGAATTAGTAAAGGCTTTTTTGATTGAAGGTTTAGCAAAAGTTTCATGATTCCCTTATAGGCTGGGACATCATTTGGGTATTCGAAATTGCCTATAACGTTGTTTGTTTTGAATTCAACATTTTCAAGACCTCCTACTGGCCAGGTGCTGAAATACTTTTAGTTCTTGCCATTGGATTTCTGAGAAAAGATTTTAGGGTTTTTGATTTTAACAAGTACTGATCAAAGAAAGTAATTCCTTTTGAAGGTATGTGAAGAAAAACTTGGGTTTTTGCTTGCAAAGATGAATTTTTTGCTTAAACTAGTTTTAAAACAAAGAACACACAATTTGTTTCTTGATTTTGAAAGTATTTTGACAGAGTTTGGTTGCAGAAACAATTTGTGTGTGTTTTTTTGTGTTTTTCTGAGAGGGGTATGTATAGAGTGGTGAGAGGGTAATTTTTGCACATGTGAGGATTTGTAAAGTCATTTTGAAGCGTTTCATTTATCTCGACCACTCAATTACCCGCAGTTTTCTCCCGGTTTACAAAGGAGCGATTGCAGTCTGCGATAAAAGTGCATTTGCATAGTTATAATATCCTGGGATATTATTAATACCAAGTGGGATAAGAAGGTTGGTAGGGACCCATGACATGGATGACAGAAGGGTTTTGAGACATATATTCCTATATTAAATTGGTTTATTTACCAACCTAAGACATTATGTAAGAAATACTACAGAGCATTTGGTTACTCATTCAATGCTCTTTATCCATTGTGAGGGACTGAATGAGTCTTACCATTCATGTGAAGATGTGTATTGGGATTTTAATCGGGGACCATGAACCTTTTCAAAGAGCTAGATTAGGATTGGTTATCAGTTGTTGACTTTCAATATCAAGCATTCTCAATTGACTTTGATCTCGAAGGTAGGTTCATCCAAAGGTTTGGTAAAGATCGGCTAGTTGATATTCAGTAGGGATGAAATGGAGTTCTATGTCTCCTTTCATGATGTGGTCCATGATATCGATATCAATGTGTTTGGTTCTTTGGAGATAGCAATAGTTTTTGTCACGAAGATGGGTACCATCTTGTAATGGATGTCATATCCACTTTGAGTTAACTTTTCATCCATAGCACATTGACACACAAGCTACCACATATTCACCGGTGAAGACATAGCTTCTGATTTGTTGCTTTTTGTACTTCAACAAACAAGCTTTCCAGGAATTGGCGGACCACGAGTACTTTTCCTATCCGTAATTCAGTCGGGAAATGGCAACTGAGGTCAAACCACGAACATTTAGGATAGTAAAGTCAAGACTTGGGGTACCCCGGTGTTGAGGATTCTTTGGCTCGCGGTGAGATGGGATTCCTTAGGATTAGGCCGATATCTTGCACTTGATCGGACCTGCGAATTATGCGGTGGAAAGGTGAGATACATTAGTGATCCTACAATTCCTCTGAAGTGAGTTTGATTGATTGATTTGCCGGTGAGATCACGGTCCGATTGGAGGGACCATTGAAACGTCAAAGATTTCATATTTCTTCAAGAGATTTCGGTATATTTCTCTTGGTGATGGTGATTCCTTT
Organism: Chrysanthemum makinoi; assembly: GCA_910596185.1. Lineage (NCBI taxonomy): Eukaryota > Viridiplantae > Streptophyta > Magnoliopsida > Asterales > Asteraceae > Chrysanthemum > Chrysanthemum makinoi. Next base: position 335,597,613 of record OU343224.1, read on the forward strand.
ATCAATTTGCCTGATTTGTAGTCCAAAGAAGTATGTGAGTTCACCCATCATGCTCATTTCAAATTTCTTTGTCATCGATTTTTCAAACTATTTGCAAAGTATAGTGAGCAAATATGATGTCATCAGCATATACTTGGACTAGTATTACATCTTGTTTGTGTCTTATAGATAAGCGAGGGGTGTTGTCTATCTTTCCTCGACAAACTTGTTTTGCTTGGATCAGGAAAGTGAGAGAGAGTTTCATACCATGCTATAAGGAGCTTGTTTCGATCAAGTATAGGGCTTCAAGCTTCTTGAGACATAGCGGGGTGTTCCTCACCAAGTTCTTGAACATAAACATCTTCCTTGAGTTACACCATTTAGGAAGGCACTGACATTCATTTGGTAACTTTGAAGTTCATGTATGTTGCATAAGCAATACGATGGCTTCCATTCTAGCATGAGCAAATCTCATCATAGTCAATGGAAAACTATTTGTAACCTTTAGCTACAAGTAGAAGCTTTATTTTAATGGCAGTGCTTGTTTTCATCGTTTTATTTCCCTTCATTCCTATGACATCACCGAGGACATTTGATCAAAGTCATAACTTTTGTTTGTCCAGCTGTTGAAGTTCTCC